>OX369308.1:50473498-51151164 GCA_947284805.1 Coleophora flavipennella
GGATCATCAACTGTAGCACTGGAATGAAGGAATTTTTAAGATAGGCCTTTTTACACTAAGTTTGGTTGGTGGTAGAGCATTTTCTAAGCCCGCCTGGCTAACTACTACTATTTTATCTAAGTCTTGCCGACAAACATCAATAGTAACAGCATTCATGTGTTGAGACATGAAGTTTAAATAGCCAGTTCCCCGTTCCCTGCTTCCATCTTCTGAATCATCATCTCTTACCATCTGTTCAGATGATGCCAAGGGCTCTTGGATAAAAAATGCAGAATATTACTGCTTACGACTGAAGCTGATTGGCTAATCCTGTCGAAACTTATTTTTCAAGCAGATAAAAGATTTTCTTGAAAATGGATGAGGTGATTACAATGAAACTTTGTATAAATGTAGATAAGTAAGACAGGAAATTGGTCAAAATGAGTTTACTGCTTCTTCAAAAATAGTGTTGCCAACAAATTAAAGTCTGTCTAAGGTTTTCATAGTAACCTTAAGTTTTTAGAAGCATCTTATTCATTTTCAAAAAAATGTTACATTTGATATGTGTGGAAAACGAATTTCGGTAAGGCGTTATAAATTGCAAAAATGTTTGTCAGCTCGCTCATATAGCTGTAAGAGCTGACAAACATTTTTGCGATTTATGACAATAAAATTCAAAACTCTAAAAACTACAATGACAAATGTGGATGTTACGGCTAAATGTGCGGTTACACCCAGTTTTAGCCGGCAAGAACTAGATGCAGCTACCAGTTGGTTAAACTTAGGTGTATCCTTGAAGGGGGGGGGGGGGAGAAGTTGCAAGTACATATTGCCTTCGGGCCTCCTTTTAGTGGGTTTTTATGTCAAACTTAACGAATATAACCTTCAACCTTAAACTCCGAATTCCCAAGCTCGCTCCGCGTTAGTGATGGATGTATCTAAACCCAAAAATAAATTCTAGACATGTTGGTTTATGATTGTAACTGGCCACACCTAGTTTTAGCCGAAGATAAATAGGATGCATCTAATTTTTATATTTTATTTATTTCTTTATTGGTAAATTTACAATAAGAGCTTACAGTTTCCCAAAACGCTTTATTGTTAATATTTACAATTACATATTATTGTTGTTTAGGAAAATAATTAATTATTATTTTAACCAACTGTTGAAAGCTGTATTTAGTTCTAGCCGGCTAAAACTAGGTTTAACCACACTTTGCCTTTTAGCCATGACTTATACATAAGTGTCAGCTGCACCTAGTTAGAACTTTACAAAAGAGGTTACAGTTTCCCAAGAGTCTCTATTGTTAATATTTACAATTACATATTATTATTGTTTAGGAAAATGTCATTAGTTATTAGTTTAACCAACTGTTGCCAGCTGCGTCTAGTTCTAGCTGGTTAAAACTAGGTTTAACCAAACTTTGGCTCTTAGCCTTTTCTCCCCCATCCCTTAACAGCTGTTCAAAGTTTAAAATTCACGTATGAAATCTTTTTAAAATTCAAATATTAAAATTGTACGCAGTAGGTTTCATTTAGGAAATAAAATAAATAAATAAATATACATAAGTGTCAGCTGCACCTAGTTCTAGCCGGCTTAGACTAGGTGTGTAAACACACATTGGATTTTAGCCGTAACTTATACACGAGACTTAGTAAACCTGGTCGTTAGAAATTACGAGTTGGACTAAGTTTATCTTCGTATCGCATGCCTTGGCCTTAAAACTGCAGTAGACTTCCATAAGAACAGTCATTGTTTGACTGTCAGTGGCATATCTTGACCGTTTCCGTTCTTCGCAAAGCACCGGTTGCCGGTTGCTTTCACTAGATGGCAGTCGTTAGACCTTGTTAGAAGCCTTATAGGCTGCTTAAAAACTTCTAACATTACCAATCCGGACTTGCCCCCCCTCCCCCCGCCTGGGTGTGGAATATCCTCCCCAAGGTTCCCCAGTAACCCAGCAGTGGAGACTTTATGTGTTGTTTAACGAAGACTGTCGCAACCGCGTTGAGTGGTACATCTGTCAATTTGTCACATATTTTATTCCCACTTACATCCGTCGCCCAAGGCGAGAGCTGACAGCATCAGGAACGGAGCAGTTTTTCCGACGAATTCGTACATCAGGCCTCCGAAAGGTGGGCCGATCAACACGCCGAGAGCCAGTCCACCTAATGCTTTGCCCAGGGCGATTCCCACTTACATCCGTCGCCCAAGGCGAGAGCTGACAGCATCAGGAACGGAGCGGTTTTCCCGACGAATTCGTACATCAGGCCTCCGAAAGGTGGGCCGATCAGCACGCCGAGAGCTAGTCCAACTAATGCTTTGCCCATGGCGATTCCCACTTACATCCGTCGCCCAAGGCGAGAGCTGACAGCATTAGGAACGGAGCGGTTTTCCCGACGAATTCGTACATCAGGCCTCCGAAAGGTGGGCCGATCAGCACGCCGAGAGCTAGTCCAACTAATGCTTTGCCCATGGCGATTCCCACTTACATCCGTCGCCCAAGGCGAGAGCTGACAGCATCAGGAACGGAGCGGTTTTCCCGACGAATTCGTACATCAGGCCTCCGAAAGGTGGGCCGATCAGCACGCCGAGAGCTAGTCCACCTAATGCTATGCCCATGGCGTTGCCTCGTTCCTGCGTGGAAAATGGTCAGTAATGTAAACCAATGGTACAGCCACGCTGTGCTTACTTTCTCGCGTAGTCTTTAGCATACATAAATCCTATTAATATTATAAACGCGAAAGTTTGTATGTTTCATTGCTGTGTTCTTGCTTTGAAGATTAGATAGCCAGTTTTTATTGTGTTAGGGAATCTTGGTAAGCCCGCTTCCACCTTCGGCATCCTCGTCGCTTACTGTTAGGAGAGATGATGTCAAGGGTTTACCAATTGTGGATTAAAAAAAATAGTTACTAGTTACTTACAAAGTTTCATAAAAAGCGTTAGAGAAGTTTTTGAGATTTTTTATATTTTTTATTGTATAGCAGCTACCCTTGAAGGGTAAAAACAATCGATCTTACAAATAAAGCCAAAAGCTGCTCATTGGTTTAGGAAAAGCAAGACAAATGAACGCACGTTTTGGCAAACATGTTTTTTTGTACTAATGACAAAGGCGCGTCGGTGGCGTACCGGCTAGGGCCGCCGCCTTCTGTCCGGGAGGTCGTGGTTCGAATCCTGCCACGTACCAATGTGAATTCGAATTAAATTTCATATGCACGTTTATCCGACGCTCTTACGGTGAAGCAAAACACCGTGAGGAAAAGTGCGGAGAAACTCGCAGGTTGTGTGTGAAGTCGACCAACCCGCATTGGGCCCGCGTGGTCGATTAAGGCCCGATCACCATAATTCAGGGTAGGCTCGATCCCCTCGGTGGGGACGTACATAAGCTGATATGATGAATGACACAGAACACATTTAGAGTTAAATTAGAAAATACTCTTTAAAAGAAACGTCAATGTTTTTTTTTCTTTCTCGTTGCAATCGGTCGCTCGAAAGTAAAAAGCAATAATAAATACAGGCTTACTATTTATTAGCTGAAAATCGGCATATGGTTCTCTGAACAATTATCCCCGAGGAACCTACACAACTGGAGAAAAAAAAACTATAGACTTCCCTTACATCATCATCATATCAGCTGAAAGACATCAACTGCTAGACAAAGGGCTCCCTCAAGGATTTTCACGACGAACGGTCCTACGCTGCCCGTATCCAATGGATTCCTGCGACCTTTACCATATCCTCGGTCACCGACTGGGAGGCCTTCCTACGCTACGTCTTCCGGTGTGCGGTTGCCACTCGAGACCTTTATTGCCCCAGCAGCCATCTGTTCTTCGAGCTGTGTGCCCCGCCCAATGCCACTTAAGTGTAGCAACACCTTGTTTCTCGTACGGCTAAGTAAAGATGTTTCAGTTCCGTATGTCATCCATCACTGGCAAAGCATCATTCCATACTTATTTAATTTAATTGTAAACTTTTATGCTCCGATTTTAAAGGCACGATCCGAATAATATGATCGTGCTTTCAAAACACAAAAAATTTAGAACCTTATTTTTATTGTATACCTTTTTAGTGAATTTCACTGTATTCTATAAATTACCTACTTTATCTACCCTTTTAATCACAAATAGTTTTTTTTAATATTTTTTTTTAATTTAAAAAATTCAAATGTTTATGTATATTCATTCATTTGGAAAGTACATTCCCGCCAAGGTTGAGTCCGAAAGGGATTGGCTTGCTATCATTTTCTATCATGTTTGTAACGTAGCACTGTGTAGCTCGAAACGTTGTCGTCTTTCGTAGCGTGCTACGCAAGCGCTACGAACACAGCATGTGACTATACACTACGAAACTACGAAGTATTAATGAATTTGATAAAACATTACAAGTATATTTTTTTTATTCGATTGTATGGTGTCCTTGGGGAAAGTTGTTCAGTCTCATAAGTAGATATACTGTTTGCCGTTTGTTAGCGAATAAAAAGTTAGTCTCTCTATATTTGATTCAATAATTTTAAGCTGATTTGAATGCAGTTTTAAAAAATACACTATTAGCACACAAGGTGTATATTTATGTGTAAAAAATTCTCGATGGACATGTTTTTTTGCGTTGGTGTGACTGCTTGTGTATGCTACTGTTTTTATTATACAGAAAATGTTAAGCATTTTCTGTTAATTAACTTTTTTAATTTTTTTTTGAAAATCCGCCATAAAACTACATATTCTGTGGAAATTTCAACCTCCTACCTATAATGGTTCAAAAAATCACAGCTGTTTAAATGTAGGAAAGACAGACAAATGGACGGCTTTGGCTCATTAATCGGGTTCAGTTGGTACTATGTGGCGACGGAACCCTAAAATCATGTAAGGTTGTTGTGCGTGCAAGTCAATCATGAGGCATGAGAAGGCTTGCATACAAATATACAAATATAGATAGTTCAACTCATTTGTGCGCGCGGCTCTATGTGTGCGTGCGTTGTAATTATGCAGCTTTAATTTGTGTGGCAGTGGCTTGACAGTCGCGCACGCACACATAGAGCCACACGCACAGATGAGTTGAACTATCTATATTTGTATATTTGTATGCAAGCCTTCTCATGCCTTATGATTGACTGAGTGAACTATCTATAAAAGGTTTTGCTTACCTTATCATCGGGGTATCGTTCAGCCAGCATCCCCATGCCGGAAACAGATGAGCAAGAAGACCCGATGCCTTGTAGCGCACGCGCTATAAAAAGCACGCTGTAGGATCGTCCGAACGCGAATACTGGGGACAGAATATTACTGTTAAATCTCCTGTACTATAAGCACAAGTCAACTGTAAAAGTCTCCCCACACATACCCAAACCACTTGCACAAAAATAACCTTTTTCTTGTTTTTCCGAAAAATTACTCCAAAATAAGTTTATTCCACCCTTCCTACACTACGTCTTCCGCTGCGCGGTAGGCACTTGAAAACTTTACTACCCCAACGGCCATCTGTTATAAGAGCTATGTGCCCTGCTCTCTGCCACTTAAGTTTAGCGATTCTGTAAGCTATGTCAGTTACTTTGGTGCTCCTACGGATCTCCTCAGTTATTGAAGGTGAAGGTCGCGGGAAGCCGCTGGATGCGGGCAGCGCAGGACGGATCGTCGTGGAAATCCTTTCGGGGAGGATAGGAGGTTTGTCCAACAGTTGACATCTTTCGGCTTATACGATGATGGTGTTGATGATACTTTATTTAGACAATTGTATCGCAACCACAGTAATGATTTCTCTTGTTTATTTAATATTTCTTAAGCTATTTTTTAAATATCGTTAATCGAAGTTACCATATTTCGTTACTCACTCACTAACGCACCAGTTCACACGGATAGCACGTTATCACGAGTATACAAGTAAGGCAATCATCGCTCCCCTAGACCATATTGGTGGAGAAAGATATAGCAAGAGACACGTAGGTACTCAAATAACAATACGCTATGGGTTGTCAAGACAAATCGATGATTGATCACTTAACATGCTTTAACACGTTCAAGGACGGTACCACTGATAGCCTGTTCTTTTCGCGGAGAACGGACGCTGATTTTTTATTAATCTATTTACAATAAGAGTTTCCCAGGGCGCACATAGACGTAATCGCCTATATGCCTTCACCTTGTACCACAACTCAACATTGTACAACTGAATCTGGATCAAAAGCGGCAGAAATAATGCGTTTCTAAGATTTACAGAAGCTGAGCAGCGTACATTTGTACCTCACAAAGCACTCCAAAGTCCAAGGAAACGACACTAACTGTGTCACAGAAAGTTTGTATTACTAGGTGCGGTGAAGCGTTAATATTATTGGTACCTTATCTTGCTAACTATATTAGTGATGAGTTAAAAAGCTTACCGTTTCCATTAACTATTATAAACCGACCAAGTGCGAGTCGGATTCGCGTACTGAGGTTTCCGTACCAAAAATTTATATAGAAGATATTACTATTTCCTACTAGATGTCGCTAGTTTCTAAATAAACTGCAAGTGTAAGTGTGTTATTTTATGGGGTGGGGGGGGAGGCGTTTGATTTTTTAAATGTAATTTTTATTATTTGTTGTTAGAGCGGGAATAGAAATACACACACGGTTGATGAACATTACAGCCCACTGACAGACGAACGGAACCTTTGGATACAGAGCCATAAAAATGTTCGCCTTAAGCGTACTTCAAAACCTACGAAGAAAAAGGAGAATAAGACCTAATCCTTGAATAAGACTAGTGAGGTGAGAATGGACTTACTGATTGTAGATAGAAACATGAGGATGAAGCCGGTGAACATTGGCACGCTGTAGCCGATCCTGCGAGAAAAGATAAACAAGTGAGACCACTACACAAATATACCCTACAAGAAGTTGTAAGGTCCCATTGACAGCGTTGCAGAGTCAGTCTGACAGTTGATGAGTCAGCGATGAACTAAAACTGTGAAACAGAAAATAAACTATCTCAAATCAAATGAGACCCAATACCATTCCAACGCCAATTTCTGCCCTTGGTACTTCTAACTCTATACCATTTCACACAACTAATCTACATTTTTATACATAAGATATATTTTTCGAGAAAATCTTAGAACTGCAATAGTGGGAGTACCAAAAAAAATTTCTTATCTGTGGGAGCACTAGTAGGACAAAACAGTGGGACCCCGGGAACTAATTAGTAATCTGTGCCCCGGGGAACCAGCGGTAAATCTTGTGTTAATGTAATGGAAACGCTGGATCTTACGTTAAGCAGTGTGTCATAGACTCAATGGCAACAAAATGACACTCCCGTTTTTTTTTTTCATCTACAGTTTGTAAGACCTTAACTGCTGTTGTACCTTAGTTCTGTAACCTGATTGTAACTGACGATAATGCCGAAGATGTAAATGGACTTACCAAAATTAACGAATGCAGTAGGGAAATGGCTATCTCACCTTCAAGCCGGAATACATGATGTATGTATCAATGCTGTTAATATTACGGCAAGACTTAAGTAAAATTATGGTAGTAGATAATAAGGCGGGCTCTGTAAATGCCTTTCCACCAACCAAACCGAGTCTTACAAAGTTAGACTACGCCGGGAATCGAACCCGCGATCTCCTCATGTAAAGCTAATTGACTAACTATTACGCCACGGAGGCGGTTTTTTTGTTATAAAAAAACATTTTTAACCGCCTCCGTGGCGTAATGGTTAGTCCATTCGCTTCACACCAGGAGGTCGCGGGTTCGATTCCGGCGGGGCCAACTTGTAGGACTCGGTTTGGTTGGTGGTAGGGCATTTTTAAGCCCGCCTGGCTAGCTACCACCATCTTATCTAAGTCTTGCCGCCAAACATCAGTGTTAACAACATTGATGTGTTCCGGCTTGAAGATAAGATAGCCAGTTCTCCATTGCATTGGGGAATCTTGGAAAGCCCGCTTCCATCTTCGGCATCATCGTCACTTACCATCAGGTGAGATGATGCCAAGGGCTTACCAATTGTGAATAAAAAAAATATGTTCGGTTACAATATATTTCCAAGTAAGGACTTGAAAACTTGTGACAGTGGACGCCTCGTATCAGTAATCCGACGCTGAACATAAGGGTCCCCAGGAAGATCGAGTTGCCTACTACTACATGCCGGATTGAATCTAAACTTTGCGAATATATTGAGTAGACACATATCGATGTTTGTAATTAGTTTTCGATGTATTAATATAAAAAAAACTAAAAAAAATAAGAGCAGTTTCATACTTTCAGTACAAAACTAATTTAAGCCTTCGTTTAGTTACGTTTCAATTCACTACGATAAAAACTAATTACAAACATTGATATGTGTCTACTCAATATATTCGCAAAGTTTGGATTCAATCCAACATGAGTTGTTGTATTAAAACGGAACTACGTTTGTATGGAAACTCGAGCCTCCTGGGGACCCTTAATCGTTTTAGTTCTCCTTCTTCGGGCGCCAAATCCTAACGGATGCCAGCAATAGGGATGACGACAGCATCAGAAATAAATTATAAACTCTTGATCACTAAATTGTCTTCCTATTTAAACTTCGGAAAACCTTACTCGTTTTGTTTTTACATCAAAGTCTTCGATTTTTAATTCACCAAATCCACAAAATGAGTACGCAAATGACACTTCAAAACTATGACGTCACGTCTAGGTATTTCAAACATTTTTAGAACAAAATGTCGTTTTTGACAGATGACAAAAAGTAATTCAGATGACTAGCATTCGTTATCCCTATTAACTTGCGGAACTCCTCCCTCTGCTTAGCCATCCTACAAAGTGTGGCTGCGTCATTGATTCCAGTGCAGATATTTATGTTTTTAAACCAGGAAGTGCGCGGCCCTCCTCTTACGAAGTAACTAGTATCTCATCTGTGCCTCCTCTCCCTCTTCTGCCCTAAACCACAGATGAAATACAAGTTACTTCGCCTAAACTTTATTTAAAAAAAAATGGTTACTAAGTCGTATTTTAATTTTCTATATAGATATCCGTGACGTCTCTTTAGGGTTAGCCCTACCGTCTCCACCAATTGGAATTGGCGTACCCCCCCGTGTGTGGAGCATGGCCTTACCTTCCCGAGATATGGAGAGACCTGTTCTCCAGCAGTGGGAATGCTGTTGGTTCTTAACGATCGCTTACTTGTGAGTAAGAGGTCCGACGAAGGGGTTGGCCAGCAGCTGCACCAACGCCTTGCTAGCGAACATAACTCCCACAGCAACCGTTTCGTGAATCAACTCGTTGTGGCGCTCCTGCTTCGCTGCTGTTAGGTTCACTGTTTAAAAAGGAAATCAATTAAGTACTTTTTATTTTCAAAACCAACTAGAACTTCTGTTGAACAGTGCGCAGTGTCTTATTTTCAGGTCTCAATCGAAGTGTGGTACAAGGAAGCCGTTTGTGTTTAATTTACTATACGCTGCGAATTGTACTACTAACTCCTATTAAAATAAGCTAAAATTATTAAAATCATTGCATTTATAAGTCCAATAAATAGATGTTATTATAAGTCCAGTTTAACGCAGCCCACGACCTTACTTCCTTGTCGTAACCATGTTAATAATTTGTCTTATTGATGTGTAACATCTTTGCTCTCGCTTTCCTGCAATTTGTGGGAGTGATTTCGTTAAATGGGACGGAAATGTGTAACAGGAAGTCGCGTTTTTTCAGGCTTTAAAAGCGCGGAAAAGGCAAAGGTATCTATGACCATACAGCCTAGTCTGCCGTATCTTTGCCGTCCTTTTATAAAGTATTTTGTCACATGTTACACATCATATGCGAGTACTGTAGGTCTCGCTCGATTTTTTTTTTAATAATATTCCCTTCCTGCTGATAATTATTTGGATAAATATTATGCCTAATTTAAGTTACTTTGTAAGCATCAACCTAGTTCAGGTTCACATCATTCTGAACTTTTTGGATAAGTATATACCAGCTAATGCAAAGAAATGAACTGTTATATCGCACTTGAATTTACTACAAAAGTAATAATATTATATAGAATATACGTATTATACTTTTGTAGTCAATTATCCTAGCACAGAACTCGGTTCGAGTGCTCAGTGGGTAGGCAGTTGAAACTTTAGTGAGTTCCTTATTAGCAATATTTTCTCTGCTTAGTTCGTTTCCTGGACCCAATTGTTATTGGGAATTGTTAGTTATTGAAGAATTTATAATGATTTGTTGCTATTATATTGGTGAAGGTTGCGGGAAGCCACTGAATGCGGGCAGTTGTGACCGGTCGTTGTGATAATCCTTGGAGAGGCCCTTGTCCAGCAGTGGAGGTCTTTCAGCTAATATCATGATGATGATAATTAGTATAGAGAGGTCTGTATTGTATGACTTAATTAGTAAATAAATAAATACTAAATGTTTATACAAATGTTAATGTAAATAATTCATCATTATCATATCAGCCGAAAAACGTCCACTGCTGGAAAAAGGCCTTCCACAATAATTTCGAAGACGACTGATCCTGCGCTGCCCGCATCCAGCGACTTCCCGCGATCTTCACCAGGTCGTCGGTCCACCGCGTGGGAGGACTGCCTACGCTACTTTTTCCGGTGCGCGGTCGCCACTCGAGAACTTCACTACCCCAACGGCCATCTGTTCTACGAGCTATGTGCCCGCCCAATGCCACTTCAGTTTAGCGATTCTGTGAGCTATGTATGTAAATAATTATTACATACGATATGGGCAAACACGGGTGCTTCTAGAGACCTGAAAATCCTTAACCTTACTAATATTATTAATGAGAAAATGTGTTTGTTTGTTTGTTACCTTTCACGGTTCAACGCCTCGTCAAATCTTGATGAAATTTGACATGCAGGTAGCCTGTGTCACTGGGAAGGACATAGGATATTTTTAATCCCGTGAAAATAGCATAGTCCGATGAAGTTCTTGAGAAAGCTGAAAAAATACTCGGTTTTTGTTTAATTTCTTTAACTTCGCAACGGAATAATGGATTATGGGATTTTTTGCAAAGAGATGATTGAGGGGATGGGATATGACATAATTTACTAAATAGCATATCCTGACATGGTACGCGAGGGATCCTCATGGGAGGGGAAAACTCATTTCCACGCACACACACGTTTCCACGCACCACTCACCATCAAAGACAGTCATAAAAACAATGTCCACGCGGGCTAAGCCGCGGTCAAAAGCTAATGGTCTTTTGCTTTTATACTTTTTGATTCTGAAGGTAAGCCACAAAAAGTGAAGGGGATATAAAATACACTTAAGTATTCGATTTACTATTGACATAAAAGGGGCCAGTGTGACAAGTTAAGGGTGTCTTATCCTACTTGTAGAATAATAGAATTTGATTTTGATTAGACATAATAATATAATTTTATTATTAGACATAATAATAGAATTTGATTATTAGACATAATAATAGAATTTGATTATTAGACGTAATAATAGAATTTGATTATAGGACATAATAATATAATTTGATTATTAGACATAATAACAGAATTTGATTATTAGACGTAATAATAAAATTTGATTATTAGACATAATAATAGAATTTGATTAATAGACATAATAATAGTACTTGACAACTTTTTTGGTAACTTAATTTAATATTAATTTTTAATCAGATTTGTTTTAATATTTAATGTCATTCATTTATTATTTATTAACTTAACTTATTCTGTTTGACCCAATTGATTATTGAATGAATGTGATCTTTATCTTATTTTTTATACTCTTTTATGTAAATGTGACGTTTGAATTTTGTACTTTATGGATTTTTAGTCTGACAATAAATGAATTATTATAATTATTATAGTAGTGTCATTCCTAAACCTAGCACTTACGTTGCGTAGAGTTGTCGTCAAGCGCATAGCTGGTCTTGTTCATGCAGGGGCAGAAGGGGACTGAGACGGTCGGTGCAGCGGGGGTGGGGATGTCCTCGATGGCCATAGAGAGCGGGGCGTTTGGGTGCCGGATGTCGTACAGGAACTCCGGTATTATTGGCACTGAGAACAAACGTAATGATTAAGATATATTGATTAAAAAAACCTTGCGAGAGTCGGTGGTGTAATGGCTAGGGCCGCTGCTTCCAGTCCGGGAGGTCGTGGTTGGAATCCTGCCACGTACCACTGTGTCTTCGAATTTCGATTTCATATGTACGTTTATCCGACGCTCTTACGGTAAAGGTAAAACATGGTGAGGAAACCTGCACACGCCTGCGAAGAAACTCGAAGGTTGTGTGTGAAGTCGACCAACCCGCACTGGGCCCGTGTGGTTGACTAAGGCCCTATTGCCCTAATTCAAGGTAGGATCAAGCCCCTCGGTGGGGATGTAAATGAGCTGATATGAATGATTAAAAAAAATCTACTCCCGTTTGGTAATTTGCTTAATACATATTCTCAAATCATATCACAAAAGTATTCATTCCTACAAGTCGTTTTACAATTATCATTTCAAAACAAGACAACTGTACTACAATTAAACTTTTTAATTTTTTTTATAGCTTTACTATTTATTTTTTTTATTTTGTGCAAGATGCCAAGGTCATTTAAAAAAGCGCGCGTACATGCGCCATGCCTAAACGTCGCGTGTGATTAGGCTGTATGGATGAATTTTTGACGTATTAAAATTTTCTTTTATTTATTTCATGGTCGTAGAAAAAGTATTGTATGCCACTGCACACAATTAGCCATCGTAACATCCGTGCTGTCTACTGTGCCACTCAGCTTCGCTACGTGGCACAAACTAGCACTCATGTTGCAATGGCTCTCATTACTTGGCAGTGACAAAAATAACTCTATTGTTTATATGTTTGGCCATTTTCATATAAACAGTTTTTTTTAAATCCACAATTGGCATCATCTCACCTGATGATAAGTGACGATGATGCCAAAGATGGAAGCGGGTGTCTACGACACAGCGACATGGCAACACCACCTCACCTCTAACATCAAGGGAGGTTTTTGGCGGGCTTTGTGGTGGAAGCATTCGTAGTTTTAATTTATTGTATTTGCATTGTTTTCTGCTAGAATTTACTTCAGAAAGTGGTGCGTTTTGGAGAAAATCGTCTGGTGCACGTGAGCAATGTGAAGAACAAGAAAATAAAATGAAAAAGGACGTGAAAACCCAGATTGCACTGAATGCAGTTTTATAGACGCCCTACTGCAACCGGGTGTTTTACCTCAGAATTAGGCTGCTGCAAATGCTGTCAAGCACTTCAGAGAGATTTGTAATGCACCGTCACTAGCATTACAAATCTAAAAACAAATGAAGAAAGTGAAAATAACGACTGAAGGACTCGTTTCCATGGCTAAGAAAAATTCACAACAAAATCTAACATCAAGCTTACATTCTTTTTGGTCTGGGACGACCAAGACGCGGCACAATACTCTCACTTTTTTACTAAAATAACATTTGTAAAATCAATAAAGGAGCTTCATACAGTCCACATTTTCTTCAAGTCTGGGTTATCCAGCGGGCTTACCAAGATTCCCCAACGATTTACATCAAGTTAGAGGAAATAAGTCCTACTCTAAGCACTGAGTAAGAAACTATGCAGTACAACCATGACGTTTGCGTCAAAGCCGACATCACTAGTCACTCACTGTCACGTCCTCGTCCTCCTCCGCCTCCTGAAATGAGTTGTCCCGAACGGCTGGACAACGGTGACTATGGCAGTTTGGGCTCGAACTTCCAACTGCATGAATTTCGTAGATTGTGCTCTAATTAAGTATCGTTAATTTAACAACCTTAGCGTCCCTACTGCTGGGTCACAGGTCTCTTCCCAAAATGGGGAAGGTTACGCGATACTCCAATTGCAGGGCACGGCTTAACGACTGCCATCTAGTGATAGCAACCGGCACCAACCGCTCAAAGTGCCAGCAAGGGAACGGTCGAGATAAATGCCACTTACAGTCGAACCCATCCAGGTAATTAAGATCAGTTAACATGCATGATCGACGCGACTAAGTAATTCGTACTGAGCTACGACGGCTTCATAATTAGTTGACATGCATGATCGACGCGACTAAGTAATTCGTAATGAGCTACGACGGCTTCAAAATCAGTTGACATGCATGATCGACGCGACTAAGTAATTCGTACTGAGTTACGACGACTTCATAATCAGTTGACATGCATGATCGACGCGACTATAAGTAATTCGTACTGAGCTACGACTGCTTTATAATCAAAGTAGGTACAAAAAACGTCAACAATATAATAAGATGTTTTTTTACTTTCAAGCCGGGAACGAGCGTCATGCATGAAGGAGTGAAGAAAGTATTGAGATGGCAAAAAAAATCAAAATTGATGGGCATCAACTGTCTTAAAACTTTAAAATGTATGTGTGTATGCATGTGTGTCAGTGCGTCCATCAGTGCTCTAGCGCTTAAACTACTGAACGGTTTTTAGTATACCTACAATTCAGACTAGCTAGAGCAATATTATTTTTATATCCCCAGTATTTTTTATTTTTTTTGGCTCTTGATTTTTTGGGGTTGCCATCGTAGTACGAAATTACAGCATTTTTTTTTCATTTTTGAGACGTTTTCATGAAAGGTTGAGATATTAGATGTTTGATTTATATGTAAAGTCCGAGAATATTTTTTCTGGTTTCAGCAAATTTGTGGAATAAAAGTTTTTATTTCATAAACAGAATCATTGGTTTGCAGTTATCTACCAGTCACCCTATTACCAAATTATATATACATACTAGCTGTCCCGGCGAACTTCGTACCGCCTAACATTACATTACACTGCCCTACCCTACACTACACTACCCTACCCTACTACATACACTACACTACCCTACCCTACACTACCCTACCCTACACTACCCTACCCTACACTACCCTACCCTACACTACCCTACCCTACACTACACTACCCTACACTACCCTACACTACCCTACACTACACTACCCTACCCTACCCTACCCAACACTACCCTACCCTACCCTATACTACACTACACTACACTACCCTACCCTACCCTACACTACATAAGAACCTTCTCCTGACAATAACGAACTCGACAAAAAAAGAATTAGCGAAATCGGTCCAGCCGTTTAGGAGGAGTTCAATGACTAACACACGGACAGAAGATTTATATGGAATAAAATCTTTTTGTACCTATCTCTACAAATACAAACAGCTGTGTCTTAAATAAAAATGTTTTTGCATTTTATAAATAAAAAATAATCAAATCTTTTTTGTCATATGGAGGTATATACAGTTTATGAAAAGAGTTTTATTATTCTCCGAAAATGATCAAATCTTCTTATATGCTTGTTTTGACAACCGATATTGTTGCCATGGCAACCGAGCGTGAAGTTTTTTTCTTCGTTACGGAATTTCTGGATTTTTAATTAAAATTGCGACTATAATTTGAGATTTAAACTATCCTATCTCTCAAGTTGGATCGAACTGCACATGGTGTGCGAATTTTATTATAATCGGTTAAGAGGTTTAGGAGTCCATTGGGGACAAACATTGTGACACGAGATTTATATATATTAAGAAGATTAGTTAGATGGACCGAGTCGTTACCGGTTGAGCCACCGACGCTTTTACTAACATACAGTATTGACACTCCCTGCCGCTCTCTAGATTCCGACCTCACCCCCACGACGTCACCCAGATTGATACAGATTGGTTACTTTTTGGTTCTCAAACGTATAGGATTTCGCCGTAATTTTGTTTGTTTCGTCTTTTTTTTAGAAATATAATTTCAGGACAGTTGTATGCAGTGTCCGGGGTGTGCTATTACTATCAGTCACTGGCTCTGGGTTCCTGGTACACGGAGTCCTATAACTTAGGAGCAGATGACCGTGTATCTATGCGATTTATACCTCCTCCTTTTAATTTGTGGATGTCGGGTTAACATCGCTCAAAATGAGATAAGGAGCTTTAGAAAATAATCTACCCTTCCCTTACAGCTTACGAGGCAAAATTACTATCAGACTTTTCGCATCGCCGCGCCGGTCATACGGGCTTTATTTCAGTCATCTGTGGCTCGGAACATGTTTTTGTATAATGTTTGTGTTTTAAGTTTTTTTGTGACGGTCATAGATGATTCTAATGGTACCTTGGTGCCTTATAGCTATGAAATCAAAAGTGACCAAGTGCGTGTCGAACAAAACGCAAAGTAGGGTTCCATAGTATTTTCAATAAATATAAATGTGTATATTAAAAAACACTGTTATTTTTTCAGTTGGTATAGAATATATTTTGTATGGAAAATCTATGAACATTTCAATATTAATCCAACGGCATATCTTCATTGGTCGATTAAACTTAAAAAAGAGCACTTGCCTTTGATAAATTTTCCTTTTAAACTGATTAGACAAGTAATATGCCACTCGGACATGCAACACGTAATAAATATCACCACTGTAAAACTACACATTTAGTAAATGATTCGATTAAGTATAGGAAAAATGATCTGAGGAAACGTTCATATTTTTGAATACCTATTCAACGATAACTAACACAGAAGTGTATATGAACAAAAAAATTCACCCCCACTTTAATAGGAGAGGGTTTTCAGATATTATTTTACAACTTTAAAGGGGTCACAGATTTATGTAATCGTACCAAATTTATTCTTTATAGCTAAGAAAAACGGATGTGACTTACCGACGAACAGACAGACGGACATGGCGAAACAATATGGGTTCCTATTTTGATTAAGGCTAAAAATGTGAAAATTTCGAGTTATTTTCAAAGTCAGCATGGCGCAATGGTTTATTGATTTGCTTCACACCAAAAGGTTGCGGGTTCGCTTCCCGGCGCGGTCTAACTATGAGGTTTAGAACCCAGGCCATTCGGTTTGTGAGCTAGACTCGTTAACCGTTCGGCTATGATAGCTTCTGAAATGAATTTAATAATTTTAAATCCAATCACCTACTCGCTAATAGGAATTATCAAATTATAATGCATGTGTTTCATGAACCGATAAAGAGTTTTGTGGCTTCCATCATCATCTTAGCAGTATCAAAGTTTAGGAGTCACCTTCCATCATCAGCTCACCTGAATAATCTTAGAGAATACAACTAGCGGTGTATACGTACCTAAGTATCTACGTATAACATTGAAATAATTATCCTCAAGCTCCTATCCGTTTAAGAGTTGTACCTACCATCCCCTCGATTTCCCTGGGATTCCATCATCAGATCCTGACTTGGTGACAATGAGACCACCTCGGGAGTATACTCTTTCGAATAAAAAAGAAATGTTTATAATCGGTCCACAATTGACGTAGATATCGGTGGACATACATAAAAAAATATACAGTCGAACATAGAACCTCCTCCTGTTTTGAAGTCGTTTAAATACTTCTAAAGACCTATAAAAAACACGTATTTTGTATGGGGACCCCCCCTTATTTATTTAATTTTTCTTAGTTTTTAGTATTTTTTGTTATAGAAATACATATTTTGTGGAAACTGTGTACCTATTACGGTTTATGAAATACAGCCCTATGATAGACGGACAGACGGAGTAATAAAAAAAAAAAGAGCACGTTGTGTGTACCGAACCTTTAAAACTAAACTTGGATAAACTTCAACTATTTGAATTGGCACTCCATGATCTAAATGTTTCAGCTTGATGCATTTAATAATCGCACCACCAAAGTAAAGTAAGACTCCGCCCAAAACTAAACCTGCCATTAACTAGTGTGAAGCGAGTGGACTAACCACTACGCCGTGGAGTCGGTGAATAGAATTTTTTCGGTTACACTCACATATAATAGATCTTCTGCGTACTGCGCAGGTATAGATCGCGGCATCTAAGTTGAACAGTGCGCAGTGTCCTATTTTCAGGTCTCAATCGAAGTGCGGGACGCTGGGGTCACGTGCACCAAGGCACGCCACCCCCCGCGCAACTAGCGCTACACCCGCGCGCTCCCTACCTGCGTGAACGACCGCCATTTGTGTACAATTTACACGCCGCGAATTGTACCTACTTGTTGTTTTACCTACAATATGAAGGAAACAAGGTTCTGGTAGTGCGTATTACCGAAAGTTATTTTAGTAAAACCATAATTTATGCGTGAAGATACCAAAACCATCAGATGGTAGAAATTATAATAACAACGAAAAAACATCGTGTCAGTTAAAAAAAAACACACACACACAGAACCTCCACATCCTCGACACTTGCACTTCTGGAGGAAGGGCAACATTGCAGTAACAGTAACAGTAATAGTAACAGTACAGCGTTTATAGTAAAAAGAAAATAGTAATTAAATTTTAAATTTAAATTAAATAAAGTAAACCGTGAACATATCAAACAATTCATATTATAGAAATTATAATGACAACGTAAAAACATTATGTCAGCAAAAAAATTGGTTTACGGACGATAGTTTAACGTGGCAACATCATAACAAAACATTGATGAAATGGTTGCATACATAACGTTACAATTAGCGTAACGGGACAATGAGCGTAACGGGACAATGAGTCATTCTTTTTCGTGCGTGCAGCCGGCGTCCATCGATTGGTCACGTCAAAAGAAAAATAAACATACGGAACCTCCACACACATAAACCAATTTCATTAAAAATTAAAATCCAGTCTGCGTAAAATGTATCTTGAGTCACAGAAAAACGGTCCTTATGGATGGATTTGAAGTAGTCGTATTTATCTCAACTATCTATATATCGCTAGGCACCTAGACAGTCATTAAGCCATTTCAGCGGCCTTCGACTTGAAAACTTCTGACAGTGAGGTCCGCTAGCCTCCACCAATCCGACCTTGGTCGCCGTGTGTGGAATATGACTTAGACTTCATCAATAGAACCTTTGCCTCAGACTTTATGGGTTTTTATCGTAGCTCAGCCCCTTTAACTAATCTATGTTAATTTAACTATTTACCATCCTCGACTGCATCATCACTTACCATCAGGTGAGTTGCAGTCAAACGCACTCAAATTTTTAATAAAAAAAAAAAAAAAAAAAAAATGTTATGCTAAGCTAAGCTATGTCGGTGATTTTATCACACCCACAAAACTCTGTTAGGGTGACTGTAATATGTAATTCAGGTCATGGCTAGTTACATTGGACTCACATGCTGGCATGGAGAACATTAGGTTATGGCGAGGATAACCATTGAAAGTGTTGAGTCATTTAGGTCAATGTTAATTACTTTAAAATTTATCTACAGCTATATCAACATCATAAATACGAGTATCTATATGTGTATGTATTTAAAGGTATATAGGGTGTTGTTTTGGTTGACAACGCCCTTTAAAACTGAACAACTTTTGTTTTACAACTTTGCTGAAATCACAAAAAAAAAAACTTTTAATACAAATCGATCATTTGGTTGGCAAATTATGTTTGGTAAGGCTAAATATTTTTTTTGAAAATTTACTATGTGTTCCTTGAAGAAAGTTGTTCAGTTTCATGAGAAGAAGCTCTCTTTAAAAGGGAGTTGTCGACCAAATCAACATCCTGTATAAGTACGTATATCAGTCTCTAGTTACCATAGTTCAGGAAATCCAAGTATGGGGCCAGATTGATTTGTGTGTGATTTGTCCCTGAATATCTTCTCATACAGGGTGTAACAAAATTGGTGTAGGTTCCATTAACTGGGAGCTTCAACTCATCATACTGAACAACTTTCCCCAAAGAACCCATAGTCAACTCGCAAAAAATATATTTGACGCTCCATACAAAAAATCATAAAATTTGTAAATCAGCTGATCGTTTTGTATGAAGGCTTCAACATTTTTTTTGCGATTTCAGCAAACTTGTAGAATAAAAGTTGTTCAATTTGATGAGCAGAACGGAACCTACACCAATTTTTTACTACTGTATATATAAAATTCTCGTGTCACAGTTTAAGTTGCCATACACCTCCAAAACGGCTGGACGGATTTCCGTGAAATTTTCTGTGTATATTCGGTAAGTCTGAGAATAAGTATAAAAAAAATTTCACCGGGATATGAGCGGGCGAAGCCACGGGAAACAGGTAGTTATTATTAGAAAAATAGTACCCAATAATTAATTTAAAGTATAGTTTACTTCAGAAAAAACTGTTTAGCTTCTAATCATGATACTTATCAAATGTTACCAAAGAACATGCATTTTATTTCAATCGAATCAGCTCATATACGTCCCCAACAAGGTGAGCCATACTTTCCTTGCCAAAAAATCAAAATGGTGGCCATTTTAAACTTTTTTTACGTCAAAAATTTATTATTTTTATCATAACTCAGAAATACCAAGGTCTACATAAAAATATTCTATGGAAAATATGTGCAATATTAATTTATCAATAACTGGTTATTACGAATTTCTTGATACTTGTAAATGTTATACATATATCATAAGAAAAATTCACTACAATGCGGAAGTTTTATGATGAAAACTGGCAAAAATATATAAAATACGAGGATGAATTTAGTGGTTAAATTTAGATACACTTACGGCATAGTGTAACTGTGCTGCCGTATGTTGAATGATTACTTAAGTTAAGTGGCTTTGACTCTGGTACGTTCTTGGGTGGACAATCAAAACCGCAAGTGGCTATTTGATATTGAGCGCTTTTGTGTTTGAGAGAGCGCGTTTAACCTTTGGTCCCGGCTGTAATCATCATATCAGCTCGTATACGTCCCCTACGAGGGGCTCGAGCCTACCCTGAATTAAGGCGATCGGGCCTTGGTCTACCACGCGGGCCGGTGCGGGTTGGTCGACTTCACACACAACCTTCGAGTTTCGCAGGTGTTTGCAGGTTTCCTCACGATGTTTTCCTTCACCGTTAAACCAATCGTCGAGTATATGTACGTAAGTTTCGAAAAACTCATTGGTACATTGGCCGTCCGGATTTGAACCCGGCCGGCACCTCTGGTTAGGAGGACCAAGTCGTTACCGGTTGAGCCAACGACGCTTTTTATTTCATTTACTTTAATTTATTGATAGTTTGCAATCATGTACAAAATTATTGTCTTACAAGAAAGTTTGATGCAGATTACATCTTAGAGAAAGAGTGAAGCCATCATCCGACTACCTGTTAAGACACATAAAAGTAAAACAACAATGTCTTACATTGTCGGTCGGCCCTTCCTCTCTGGCGAAATAAACATTTTAAAAATATCACATTCCACCCGTAAGATTAAAACATCATACCGTGCTTCAGATCCGGTAGTTCAGAAGTTTTTGTTTATGATTTTGACCTTAATCTGAGTTTTCGATCTCGAGCGCCGAACGCAACCTAGTGAAAAATGGAAAAAAAGTCCTTTATTAAGTTTTGAAGTTATTAATCCTGAAAAAAAAAAAAACTTTATACGTGGGACATTTTTAAAAGTAGATTAAATGAGTACGAACTTCTGTGCCTCATAGTAACATGTGCAGGGACATTTTTTTTAATCTTTCGCACACAATGTATATAGATTTAGTCTAGTTCACTTACTTTATGTAGATTTAAGTAAGCACAATAAATTTTAACGATAGTTAAGTAGGTAAACAAGCAACGTGGCAATTTCATTGGCGCCCAACGTGGGACAATTTTAAACAAATATCTCACTAACTCGACACTTTGGGTAAATGCCCTAAAATGTTTTCGGTATGTATTTGCATATAATCGAAATATATATACAGGTTTGATCGTGTGCGAAAGATAACGAGGAAATGTATGTAAATATATTGTCACTGTTCCACGTTCAATACAAAAAAGTTTTAACTACTTTAAAAAACTCTTTTTTTATTGTAGAGACAAGGTTGCGTTCGGCATTCGAGGTCAAAAAGATTGGATTATTCACTAGGCCAACATCGTAAACAGCTCATATCACCCGAAAAACGTCCACCGCTGGACAAAGGCCTCCCCAAAGGATTTCCACGACGACCGGTCCTGCGCTGCCCGCATCCAGTGTCTTTCCGCGATCTTCACCAGGTCATCGGTCCACCACGTGGGAGGCCTGCTACGTTTTCCGGTGCCACTCGAGAACTTTACTATATGTTCTACGAGCTATGTGCCCTGCCCACTGCCACTTCAGTTTAGCTGGTGGGGGATTGTAACAAAAACACCATTTTAAAACTATTTATTTAGTAAATTATTTTTACGGAAAAATGATATTTTCAAACCCTTTGTAATTTTCAAAGACCTATTCAACGTTAACGTAGGGTAACTGAAGAAAAAACCTTGAAGAGAAGGCACCCAAAATTTTTTCAACAGATTATATTTCATAACTTTAAAGGGGTCACAGATCTCTATAACCATACCTACCTAACAAATTTCAGCTTTGACTTCGATAAAAACGGCTGTGACATACAGAAATACGGACCTAGTTTGACTACGGAACCCTTAAGTTGAAATGAGAACCTCCTTCGTTTTAGTAGTCGTTAAAAAATCTAGATAAGTTAAAAGATGCTGTTTAACCTGGGGCCCGAAAAACCTAGCAATAGGAACTGCACTCTAAAAAGAAATTAAACACAAAAGAAAAAATAATGAAACGTCAAATTCAAGCCAATCACAATCGAGAACGCTCGATTTCGAATTTCAATAGGGAACAATTTGCTGGCGCGAAACCCCTCGTTGAGTGAGAGCGCGTGGAAATGACAGCTTATTTTCGAGCAGTGGCGCGTTGGCGGGAAAAATCTAAGCTCTGTTATATTTATTTCACGGCATCGGCATCAAATAGCGCTTGTGGTCCAACGGTAACGACTAACGACTTAGTTTTAATAAACATAGGTCCTGTCCGTTTCCGGATGAAATCAGTTTTTCCACACTTCCGACCTGTTATATTGGTAGAAGCTTACGTAGGAATTTTTACGAGTAGTACCTAGGTACCTACTTACTGATTTGTAAACGTGAAGCATTGATATATTAATATTATTAAGGTTTTTACATATAAGACTAGCTGTTGCCCGCGGCTTCGCCCGCGCAGTACCCGTTTTTTGGCTCTTTCTTATTTTTTTCTTTAATAAGAATCTTTTTCTGACATTAATAAACACAACAAAAAAATAATTAACGAAATCGGTCCAGCCTTTTACGCGTGATGCGATGACCAAGGGAAATAGAGATTCATTTTTATATATAAAGAAAGATTACGGGTAGGGTTACCAGATGGTACCCAAAAGGATGTATCCAAAGGGTATATACCCCCCTTTTCAATATTTTGTCCTCCCGTCCTCCCTAAAAGCAACTGTATGTCCTCCTTGTACGTCTTCAATACGTGCTGAAAAATGTCGTGTGCCGTGCATGGCCAAAGCAAAAAAGTGCGTGCGCAAAGGAACAGACCGTAATCAGTATCGAACCAGTAAAATCTTTGATTTTTACTCAATACGACTTCAAAAACATATCATGTGAAGATTTTCTTAATTATTTGTTTTTTCAGAATTTTTGTAAAACCAATTACGCCGATGCAACAAAAAAGTGGGTATAGAGGGATTCTTTTAAAAATAGGTTAATCCACCAAAACTGAATATATATTAAAACTGTAAATAAATTATGAAAATAAAGTAACGAAAAATATGGAAAAACAGACAGTATGGTATCGATGATCAGGATGATTGACAATCTCAAAATAAAAATAGAAAAAAAGATGATATAAAAGCAGGTTGGAAATAAAAAACAAAAAAGATTGACATCGTCACAAACTATTACTTGCAACAATTGGAACGTCAGCTGTATGTGATTATAATAAAACAAATAAAAAAAAGTTGAATTTTGAATGTCCTCCTTTTGTACAGAAAATCCTCCTTATTAGACCCATCAGCCCTCTAGTGTTAAATTATCATCTGGCAATAGCATATCTCTGCTGGCAACCCTATTTACGGGTATCATACGAAATCAAAATCAAAATAAAGACTAGTTAAAGAATAGTTTAATAATTAAAGACGTCTCTTACATAATTTAACCTAATTTTCTCGCAATTTTACTCTGTTTCTTGAGGAAAAAACAATTAGGTATGTGTTATTTACCGAAACCCCTTCTCCCTTACGTGAGTTTAGGTGAAATTGGGCTCGAATCCTCTCCCCTAAACGCCTCACGTAATTAATGGATGCTCCCTTACTGTTGTTGAGTAGTATGATGAGTAGAAGCCCCAGTTCACGAGTTGTGCATCAATTTTGTTACACCCTGTATTGCAAGGCAGTAAGAGTTATCTAAGTTCTTTAGAAGCTGAGTGAGTAGGTAGATCGGATCAGTTCTAACTTTAGAGAAACAGGGATTAGTTTATTTTACGGACGAGCAGGTAGTAGGTAATAAACTCCTGGAAATGTTTGTTCATCTCCCCACGTGTCACTACGTGTTTATTTTAGTTCGGGCAATTCAATTTTTTAATCGTGGACCTATTAGTAAAAAAACTACCTTCCTTCTTAGACAGCCGGGTAAATAAACTACCCAATTTAATTTAAAAAAGTGGCCAAGTGCGTGTTGGACCTCAAAAAGTAGAGTTCCGTAGTATTTTCATTAAATAAATGTATATTTTAAAACCAAAGTAATTTAGCGGTTGGTGTAGAACATTTTGTATCGAAAATATATGAAATTTTTACAAATCCAACTGCAAATCTTAAATTGGTCAACTATTAACCCTAAACCGCCTCCGTGGCGTAATAGTTAGTCCATTCGCTTCACATCAGGAAGTCGCGGGTTCGATTCCCGGTGGGGTCAACTTATAAGACTCGGTTTGGTTGGTGGTAGGTCATTTTCTTAGCCCGCCTGGCTCTAGCTGTCTTATCTAAGTCTTGCTGTCAAAAATCAGTGTTAACAACATTGATGTGTTTCGGCTTGAAGATAAGATAGCCAGTTCTCCTTTACGTTGGGGAATCTCGGCAAGCCCGCTTCCATCTTCGGCATCATCGTCACTTACCATCAGGTGAGATAATGCCAAGGGCTTACCAATTGTAAATAAAAAAATATAAGAAAATAAGAAAGGTACCGTTGCTTGGCCGTGATAATTTTCCTTTACAATATTTATATTAAGTATATTAAATAATACTTTTGAGATTTCCTGAAATAGGGGTTTAGCTGGCTGATAGTGGGAAGGGAGTGGAGTGGAGGCATGCAACTTATAAAAATCACCACTTTAAATTTTTACATAATAAGCGAATAATTTATCGGAGAAATAATCTTAGTAAAAGTTTGAGAAAACCTACTTAAAGATTCCCCACACGATAGGGTAAGTGAACCAAAAAATCACCTTACCTTCCCTACTACATGTAACTGTCTGTGAGTTAACTGTCTCCGTGGCGTAATGGTTAAGTACATTAGCTTCACATCAGGAGGGCGCGGGTTTGAGTTTCGGCGGAGTCTAACTTTTTAAGACTCGGTTTGGTTGGTGGTAGGGCATTTTTTAAGCTAACTTTCTTGCTAGCTACCACCATCTTACCTAAGTCTTACCGTCGAACATCAATGTCAACAGCACAGATGTGTTCCGGCTTGAAGATAAAATAGCTAGCTTTCTATTGCGTTGCGGAATCTTGGTAAGCCCGCTTCCATCTTCGGCATCGTCGTCACTTACCATCAGATGCCAAGGACTCACCAGTTGTAAATAAAAAAAGTAAATATACCGTATTTTTTTTTCTTATTTCATTTTATAACTACACTTACGGGTCACAGTTTTGTATGACCATTCTAAATTTCAGCTTTATAGCTGTAACTAATAGTCTTTGAGAAAGACAACTATGACATACTTCTAATTCTTTTCGATGCGACGGCAATCGAGTAACGACAATCGTCGCGAAACTAATTGCTACACCACGATGGCAAAACAAGGTCCATGCTTGCAGTCACAATAGACTTAAGTAAAGTCTATTGTGATGCAGCCCTCAGATGCATGTATGTCCTATGTGACGTACTGACGGATAGACAGACATGGATAAAATATGTAAATAACCTCTATAGTCCAAGCAAGAAAGCGAGTTTTTTTTGCAAGGTCGTCGTTGATGACGGGTTGAATTATCATATACTACCATTTATGGGTTTTTTTTTGTTTTTATGTATGATTGGCTGCCTTTTAGTTCAGTAAAGTTTTTTTATTTTTATTTAATTTTATTACGAAAGTTTACAGCTTAAAAACACACTACATAACATCACAAAATTAACTATGAGCTAAGGAGAAAATGTCTACATACAGATTTCGATATAAACACACAATTAAGTAACTAAAGTAAAACGAATGTATTTTAAAAATTAACAAAATTACAAACACGCTAAGCTGGCTTAACGCACTCAAATTTTTAGTAAAAAAAAAAACGCTTCCAGTGTTGTTGAAAAATTCCAAAGTAAAGAAACATTGGACATAGTATTGCAGAAGAGATCCGTATTGTTTTTTCCAGAAAGCAATCTGTTTATGATACTAGCTTTTCGGACCAAGAATTATGATAAGTCCACACTATAGTGTGGAATAAGTAATTAATAAAAAATAAGTTTGCACCACCTCGTCATCTATAGTGTCATACATAACACTGTCATCTAATGACACTTTGGACAAAGCAATCTAGAAGAACGTAGGTGACGAAGTGGTGTTATCAAACTTATTTTGTTCAAAAGCTCAGGACAGACCCTGTGCTATGTTTATCAAAGTGACAATATAGTCACAGCTGAATTCCTACGGACATAAAGAGGTAATAGATGGATGATAATTGAAAACGCTAAACACGTTAAAAAACCGACTTCCATCGCAACAAATTAGTACATTTTTGCATTATTATTTTTGGTTTTTGTTAATTTTCTACTAAAGTACTATACCCATTTTGATAAAATTTATATGGGACCATACGGGAAGCACTAGCTTTCAAATAAAAAAAGAATCATAAAAATCGGTTCATCCAGTCAAAAGTTCTGAGGTAACAAACATAAAAAAAAACAAATAGACGAATTGAGAACCTCCTCCTTTTTGGAAATCGCTTGAAAACCGAGGTTGGCAAGACTAGCCTGGCTGCGGGGTGCTAGCTCAATGGAGGAGGTCTGTTTTCGTTCGTAACAGTGGACGTACATTGACTAAAATGATAATTCACTTAAGTATCTGTCAAAAGATTAGGTATAATGACATCTATCCTGGATATTCTGGATGATACTCTGCCTCTTCTTTACAAAATGTCATTTGACGAATTTGATTATAAAACTGTCGCGAAGCGAAGACGGACCCCAACTCGACGGAATATGATTTTGAGCGAACGCTAACTATACCTTCTCCCAGGACACAAGTGTTGTGACATTACCTTAGCGATATCGATAACAAAATTCAAGTTTACATAGTGAACTATCCGAACAGTTCATGTTCTATGAAATGTCGAATAAATATGATTATATCATATCAGCTCATATACGTCCCCACCGAGGGGCTCGAACCTACCCTTAATTAGGGCGATCGGGCCTTAGTCGACCACGCGGGCCCAGTGCCGGGTTGGTCGACTTCACACACAACCTGCGAGTTTCTTCGCAGGCGTGTGCAGGTTTCGTCACGATGTTTTCCTTCACCGTAAAAGTGTTGGATAAAAGTACATATAAAAACTAAATTCGATATCACATAGTAAGTGGCGGGATTCGAACCCCGACCTCCCGGACGGGAGGCGGGAGCCCTAACCGTTACGCTACCGACGCTCGTAAATATAATTAATGATTTTTAAATATAGGACTTTACTTACTTTCGAGCAGAGTTACTACGCTGAAGAAACGAAACATTTATGATTTCAGACTTTATAGACCAAGTTAGTAATTTCACTTAGAATTTTGAGGGGACAAGCTTGACAAACGTGGAATTTTGCCATACAAAAGGCTGAAATTTAGAAGTTTTCTTTAATAAGAACAGTTAGTAGAAATAACTTGTAGACTGTTTTATATTAAACAATTTTATTAATTTGGATTCCACTGCAGATTCTAGATCTATGCGTGTTAAAGTAAAAATAAACAAATAAGCCACTATATATGATAAAATAAATTAATAAAGACCGACAATCAAGAACTCAGTATATCTGAATAAAAAAAATACATAGAAAAACTTAAAAACTACAACAATGTTGAAATATCGATAAAAGCCCACCGACCCCATCACTAAACTAGAGGCGGCGCCTTTGATGAAGCTGCTAAGTGAATTTCACTTTGATCTCGCCGGAGGGAAATTGCCGCTGCTTCCGTAGTACGGACCACTGGCGGAGTACTCAGCGAAGGTAAGTAGTTTGTTGTAGTATACTTAAACTACATTTGCGTTTAATAAATAGTTCATGGTACTTTTAAAATCAGGGGTACCTAACCTAATTGACAATATTTCGAATTTTCTCTATATTTTTTTTTTCTCTTAGTTTTTATATAGTGTTATAACAGATTAGGCAAATCAGACATTTTTTATAAAAATAAATATACCAAGGCCCGATCGCCCTAATTCTGGGCAGGCTCGAGCCCCTTTGATGTATATATGTCACAGCCATATGGTTATATCTGCCATTCAATTGAAAGGCTAACCCGTTGATTGAATAGCGACATTCAATTGAATGACTAAAGGACAACTGGCCCAGTCGTTCAATGTAACGTTCAACGACTTTGCTGAACGTCATTTAGCCAAGTCCTTGAATGGGATATTCCGAATATACTTCGAATAAAAAACTGATGATTTCTTATTCTGCGAAGCATTCTGCTACTCATTGTACTCACTTTGACTATATATAAAATCAATCAAACTTGACCGAACCTAATATTGCTCGCTTCACTCGGTTACAGTTTTTTTTTGGAAAAATCTAATTTTTGTCAACTCTCTTTTCGTTGTATGAGATTTTACGATCGCCATGTTCAAAGGGCTAGGTTACAATCAGCCAACTAGTTGAACGTTGAGTGACGCTTGTTCAATCAATGTTCGGCCTGGCTTACAATCAGTCAACTAATTGAACGTTGATTGACGCTTGTTCAATCAACGTTCGGCCTAGTCAATGTCGCCATTCAATGAACCGGCTAGGCAGTTAATTGAATGGATAATTTTACCAGTCGGCTGCGATATATACAAGCTGTTATTATGATGATGATGAAATATATTTGATTAAAAATAAAGCACTCATTCCTTTCGGCCGTCATCGCAACCATGTTTCACAACCAGTTGCAAGAGAAGAATTTTCCTCCTTTGTTTGCAACTAGTTGCGGTAGGCGAATGTTTTGTCTTAGTACGCAACCAGTTACCAACGCGTATTTTTTCTATTTTTGGAATAATGAAAATTGGGAGTTAAACAATTGAAAACAGATATTATTAGTATTTCTACTTTATTTTAAGTTACCGGGAGTCGTTGTTTTATAAGCAAAGAACTTATTATTTTCTATTTTACGGGTTTACACTATAATCAGTAATCACACCAAGTTTAACAGCTATTTCATGTATTTTACCGTTTTTAGAAGATTGGGAACTTGCGACTTTTCATCAAACTACGATAGCGATGTGTATTGTGAAAGTTAATCGATTTTGGCCAATTTTTGATACATTGCCAGTCAGAACAAAAGCTAGGTTTGTAGGTTTTTTTTCTTGTCATTCAGTGTCTTCCTACAAGACAAATTTTGCTATTATTTGTTTAGTTTTAATAAATAATTTAAAAAGTTAAACCACAAAAAAGTTTTTTTTTCATATGTTCCAAGCTATAAACTTTTCTTTTGTACTGACTTACAACCTATCATAAATTAGTCAAAATCGGTTAATTTATAAATAAAAGATGAAATTCGCAATCGCCGTTTGTATAAAAAACCTAATTTTCGCCGTAGGTTCACAATCCTCTTAAGTTAACAATAGAGCAAAAACAAAACAAAAATCGATAATACCAAGGGCTTACCAAATGTGATTTAAAAAAAACCACGTTTCTTGTTTGGGCACTTTTAGTGTAACTGCACACCTGAAAACGTAGCGTAGGCAGGCCTCCCACTTGGTAAACCGATGACCTGGGAAGGTCGCGGGAAGCTGCTGGATGCGGGTAGCGCAGAACCGGTCGTCGTGGAAGTCCTTGGGGGAGGCCTATGTCCAGCAGTGAAGGTCCTTCGGCTGATATTGATGATAATGACTAATAATATGACGCTAGATGACGTAGTTAAATCGAAATTCCTTTAATTTAATAAATGAAGCTTTTATTTTTGTCTGAATTTATAATATTTGTGTGTTTTGTTTAGAAATCGATTAGTTCATGTGGTGGTTTTATTCGTAAGTTATTTTAGGTGTGATCTAAGGTATTTTAGGTAAAATTTAAGGTGTTTTATTTTAAGTATTTTAGGCATTTTATTTTAGGTGTAACTTATAAACATTTTAAATTAATTATTTATAGTTGTTACATTTAAATAAATATTGAAATAGTTTAGTTAATAACAAATATTTTCTTGTTTATATATTGGGATATAATGGTATATATATAATACAATTATTATTATCTATCTACTAGTGTGATTTCAACTTCTCGCATGCGCCGTAGAATTGGTCAACGAAATTAGAATGTTTTTGGTTGACTGTTGAGACACTCCATACGTACATGTGTGCCGCAATACACGAAAGTAAACTCATTGTTGCCTCAGTTTTTATTACTTCCTTAGGTGAAAATTTAGTTCTTAGACACCTGTTTAGACCCTTCTAACAAAGCATATATATATATATATATATATATTAGTACTAACATACAGTATGGAAACTCCCTGCCGCTCTCTATATTGCGACCTTACCCCCTCGACATCCAGATTGATACAGATTGGTTACAGTTTGGTTGTCGAACGTATGAAGTATCCAGGGTGTACTTCTGATCTGAAATCTGAAGCAGGATGGTCCCCGCAATCCCAACAGATCCTACTGCTTTGAGCCTGATGCAGCAAATACCTCAGGCTGGTGTTCTGCCTGTGTTCTACATGGAGATGATGAAGATGATGCAGTCAATGAGTGAGCGATTACTACATCAATCCGAAGACAAGGTAACAATAACGGACGTGTTGCTGCCTGCCTACTATCCTGATGGTAGCGTAGGAGTGCGTGAGTGGTGCAATCATATTACTACCGCTCTAAAGAGAATTACAAGTGAAGTGATTACGAAATTCGTATGAAGGTAACCAGTTTATTGAAGGGTCTGATGATTGGCTGTTACGACGTCGACTTGGGATGAGCTGCGTGATAATATCATCACCAGTTTCGAGCCTGAAACCCGTTACCAATTAGATTTAGAGAACATGTTTTTGATTCGTCAAAAAACATATCAGAATTCCTGTCTGCGGCGTGGATTCTATGGAAGAGAGTAACGGAAGATAATCTGGGCAACGATGATTCGGTGGAGTCGGTAATGGGATCTGTGGGTGACGAACGCTTTCGAGTCGAGCTCATGAACGCCAGGGCCACCTCAGCGTCAGAGTTAATATCAGTTGCGTCATGAATTCGTAGTAAGCGTCCATGTATGTTTAGGAATAGTAGTGGTCATCCACCAAATAAGCGGTCCCGTTTTTCAACCGACAATCGTATAAAAATAGTGTAAAAATTAATGTCGTGTATCTAAGCATAATAATATTATTTCATAGTTTTGAGTGAAATTCATTTTGAAGTCGGTTTTTTAGTTTTAAAACTTTCATTTTTATTTTATTTACTAAAAAGTGATAATGCTATGACTAACAACCATCCAATAGGAACCATCAAATCATATTATGAATTGTTTGTGGTGCATGTGTTTCATTAACAGATACAGATTCTTGTGGCTTCCATCATCATCGTCAACAGCATGAAAGTTAAGGAGTTAAATCTTTCATCATCAGCTCATCTGAATAACCTAAAAGAATACAACTATCGGTCTACGTTAATTTTTTAAAGAATTATCCTCCAACTCCTAACCATTAAGGAGTTGTACCTTCCTTCATCAGCTCATCTAATTATGATGATGATGAGATGAAGAGATGAATACCAGACGCCAAAACTTCAATAAATTTAGGAAATACATGAAACACGTAATATAAAATAAAATATAAAATTTGAAGGTTGTTCTCAATTTCCCTGGGATCCCATCATCAGATCCTGACTTGGTGACAATGGGACCCCCTCGGGAGTATACTCTTTCAAATAAAAAAAAGAATTTTGGAAATCAGTTCACAAGCGGAGATATCGCGTGACAAACATACAAAAAAAAACATAGTCGAGTTGAAAACCTCCTCCTTTTTACATCGGTAGAAAAAAAAACATACAGTCGAATTGAGAACCTCCTCCTTTTTGAAGTCGGTTGAAAATAGCCACCGTTTTCTTATTACTATGGAGGACTCTTAACCGGATTTTTTTACCTGAACATCCTACGTTATTACCAAAACAAGAAGAATAGCTCTTATCTTAATAAAATACACAGCGCCCATGTCCGGAGCTAAGCTGAAGGTGGAAAAATCGAAGAACCACAATGAATAAACCATGAACTGACCACTCATCTGATTGGCCGCCATTTTGGGTCAGCGGCTCCTAAACTGCTGAATAGTAGGGTTTGGTCGAAGGGGTTGTAACATTATTTGTAAGTGACAATATAATTATATAGGTACTTCCATTTTTTCGAAATCATTCGCACACGGATGGTGGCGCATCGGGAGCCGGGTCGTTCCTTTCCCTCTAATATGGTTGATGGGAGCGATGGCTGACTCTCTCGTTATACTCGTGACCGGGTGCTGTCCGTATGAACTGGCCTACTCTTGTCAAAGGCATTAATAAATTCAATGAATTTTATTTATAGCTTTTCGTGTCATTGTTTTCATGTCATGCCGCATCCAAATTTTCAGGGAGCGTCATCATTTCAGCTCACATACGTCCCCACCGAGGGGCTCGAGCCTACCCTGAATTAAGGCGATCGGGCCTTAGCCGACCACGCGGGCCCAGTGCGGGTTGGTCGACTTCACACACAACCTTCGAGTTTCTTCGCAGGCGTGTGCAGGTTTCCTCACGATGTTTTCCTTCACCGTAAGAGCGTCGGATAAACGTAGGTATATATGAAATCGAAATCGGAAAACACATTGGTATGTGGCATGACCCGAACCACGACCTTCCGGTCAGGAGGTAGCGGCCCTATCCGTTACGACACCGAGACTCCAGATTGATACAGATGGGTGCTAGTTTTGTACTCTAACATAAAGGAGTTCACCGTGATTTCGTTTGCTCCGTCATTTGTTTTTAGAAATGATATTTCTCGCTCGTTGTATGAAGTGTCCGGGGTGTAACATAAGTATTGTGGTAAGAAGCTACAGAAACACGGAAAGTCAAATAAACAGACCTGTAATTGGGATAGATACCAGGTTTCACGACTTACCGACAGTCGTCAACAGCATGTTGTCAAGCAGCAGGGCAATGGCGACGATGATGAGCACCAGTTTCCGGGATTCGCGCATGGCGGCGATGCGTGCGCGCCACCCGTCCGAAGCTGCTCCCATGGCTGGTGGTTGAGGTGGACCTGCGCCAGAGGGTGGGTTATGGTTACGAGTGTGTGTATGTTTATTTCTTTGGCACGGCCTGTAGCCTAAACGGCTTGATGGATTTTGAAGTGCGAGGTGTCGTTAAGTTTGTTCTGATCCCGTGAGTGACATAGGATACATTTTTACCCGACTAGCCAAAAAAAGAGGTTATTTATTTCTTCGGCACGCTCTGTAGCTTAAACGGCTTCGTGAGTTTTGGAGTGCGAAGTGTCGTTAGAATAGTCTTAATCTCGTGTGTGAATAAGGATAAATTTTTACCCGACTGGCCTAAAAAATAGAGGTTGAGTTTTTTTTTAATGCAGTCGGGTTTAAATTTTTTAAATTAATTCCTAAAGTTATTCTGGCATGAATTAGGCTGTGTCGATGTTCGACAGATGTTCAAATGATGTTCCGCATTAACGCAGCATTGCTGCGGAATCGTAAACCGATCCTGTATACAATCGAGCTTCTTTTGAGGCAGGCTTCTACACATAAAACTTATCAACTCAACTTTGCTGTAAAATTTTCATCATTTTATCGTCTCATATAAATCGTCTAGCGGATTTGTATGAGAAGACGAAAAATGTATTTTGCGATTATAGAAAATTTGTAGAACAAAATATGATCAGTATCCTGAGTTGTTTAACCGCCTCCGTGGCATAATGTTTAAGTCCATTAGCTTCACATCAGGAAATTGCGTGTTCGATTCCCGGCGGAGTCTATCTAACTTTAAATGACTCAATTTGGTTGGTGGAAAGGCATTTTCTAAGCACGCTTAGCTAGCTACCATCATCTTATCTAAGTCTTGCCGCCAAGCATCAATGTTAATGGCATTGATGTATTCCGGATTGAAGATAAAAAAGCCGGTTCCCCATTGCGTTTTGCCCGCTTCCATCTTCGCCATCATCGTCACTTACCATCAGGTGAGATGATATCAAGGGTTCGCCAATTGTGGATAGAAAATGACAAAAAATTAGCTCAAATAATATGTTCTGTTGTATCTAACCCTCCTTTATAACACCTGATATAAGAAAAAACCAGAAATTTTTCAAAAATGTTTTTAATGCAGCTTTTTGTGACTCAAATAAAGATTTCTCGCTAGGTCCACTAAATCCATTACGAAAATCCATTGATGGATCTTTTTTCCCTTTTATGTCCACTTTGTTCGATGATCCAGGGTTTTTGCCAAAGTGGATTTTCCAGAACTAACGCGTGTCTGAAAATCCATTCTAAAAATAAAATTGGTGACATAATATGCTACTTCCCTTAAGTATACACACAACAAACCTATCTTTGAGTTACATTTACTGTTTTCAAAAATTGAAATACTTTTCCTCTATGGCCCACAAATAGGACATTCTGTATTAAGTATGAATAACACAAATAACCTTGCGATTTTACACTACCGTCTCCATATAATCAGCCTAACACGACAATCGCATTCTATTACGCAGAAGTGAACTAGTCAATAAAAACGGGAAACCAACAACTATTGTCCCGGAAAATAGATCTTATCATCACGCACGCCGTGCGAAATGGACACCGGGAAACTGCGACGCGACGATCCGTCTCGAAGGACTAACGCGGTTTTAGATCCTATTGTTTAGCATTGGTTTACGAACCTACACATACATTACAGCTACAAAAGTGTAGGTTCGTGTTCGTCCACAACCAATAATAGTCCCCACGATGGGGCATCGGTCTCTTCCCAAACCAATATAGGGTGATTCAGGAGTCGTGAGCAGGATCAACCCTACGGATTCCATTAACTTAAAGCTACTCTCTCATACTAGTATTAGTGTGATTACGTTAATTTTTTTGAAGTATTAAACAAACATTTTTTTTTATATTTTGCACGTTGATTTTGGTCACTCTACAATTAGAATTATATTATTATTATTATAACAGCTCATAAACGTCCCCACCGAGGGGCTCGAGCCTACCCTGAATCAGGGCGATTAGGCCTTAATCGACCACGCGGGCCCAGTGCGGGTTGGTCGACTTCACACACAACACACAACAAAAAGCGTCGGTGGCTCAACCGGTAACGACTCGGTCCATCAAACCAGAGGTCCCGGGTTCAAATCTGGAATGCCAATGTACTAATGAGTTTTTCAAAAACTTACGTACATATACTTACCGTTTGCTTTAACGGTGAAGGAAAACATCGTGAGGAAACCTGCACACGCCTGCGAAGAAACAATTAGAATACTTCAGTCAAATATCGGTTCTCATTTTATTCTTTATTAAGTGCGGTCATACAGTTAAAGAGGTTGGGTATCTTTATCAATTACTCATTATAGGGTGACCATGATTAGAGACTTAAACTCTTATTTAACAAAAAGTAAAAAATAAATAAAAAGATGTGGTGGCTTAATTAAATTACGATGTTAAACGATGCAGTAATATTAACTGTATATGTAGGGTTGATCCTGCTCACGTCTCCTGAATCATCCTGTATATATTAGTACTAACATACAGTATGGACACTCCCTGCCGCTCTCCTCACCCCCTCGTCACCCAGATTGATACAGATATAATATTGCATGCTTTCTTGAGGCAGGTTATTGCGAACATAGTACATTTAATTAAGACTTAATGTAAAGCAATAATCGGCAATAAAATATTTGAGTTTGAGTTTGGCTGTCGAACGTATAGGATTTCGCCGCCATTTTGTTTGTTCCGTCATTCCTTTTTTGAAATGTCATTTCTGGCCCGTTTTATGATACTCCATACATACAGGGCCAAGTCCGTGTTGGTGGAGGTTGTAATGATTAGTCGGGAATCCCACAAGTTTTTTCAAGCCGCTCGGACACGGCTTAACGACTGCCATCTTAAGATAAAAACCGGAATTAACGGCTAAACGGCCATGCGAAGTTCGGAGACAAATCGAGAAAAAATCCGCCAACAGTTTGACCCATCTAGGTAGGTCATGACCGTGGTCCTGGACAGTTAATCGTAATCGACGCAACCACAAAAGTCGCACTATCCTAAGAACGCTTCGTCGTGTAATACCTTGAAAATGTACCTAAGTATACTTACGTCACTACTGCTTGGGTTCAGGTCTCTTCCATATTCGGATTGGTGAAGTTTGTAGTGCCTCACTGTCAGAATTTTCCAAGCATCCACGTATGTGGCCTCTGATACGTCGTCAGTACTAAATTAAAATCGTCTGTGCCTCTGAAACGGCATCTAGTGATAGCAAACAGTATCAACTGTCTACGTTACTTGCGAATCATGGAAAACGGTTCAGATAAATGCCTCAAGTCCATCCAGGTTATGGTCAAGTATATTTACAGCTTCTGTATATTTATAGCTATAGTGTCAAGGCTAAAACAAAAGTTTTAGAATAAAATCATAAACACTTTAGAAAAACCGACTTCCATCGCAACACGTTAGAACAATTTTACATTATTATTTATGGTTTTTGTTAATTTTCTAAAAAAGCACTTCACTGATTTTGATAAAATGTATATAGGATGAACTCGAAAGCATATCTTATTAAATAAAAAAAGAATTATGAAAATCGGTTTTACAATCTGTAAATATATCGCGTAATAAACACACAAAACACATACAGTCGAATTGAGAATCTCATCCTTTTTGGAAGTCAGTTTAAAATAAATATTTATTTGGAAAATTACCTACTTTAGTGGATTGTGAAGCTGCTACTTTTCATATAAACGGCGTATACGATTTTCACCTCTTAAATGTTAACCGATTTGGACTAATTTTTGATAGGTTGTCAGTCAGAACAAAAGCTAGGCTTATTATACGTTGCGTTTTTAAATTACTGATTATAAATAAACAAAAAATGGTCGGAACTAGTTTTGTATGAAAACACGTGAACGACAATAAAATTAAACTTATTAACTTTATCGAAAAAACAAAAACGTACAAGCCTAGCTTTTGTTCTGACTGACAACCTATCAAAAATTGGTCCAAATCGGTTAACATTTAAAAGGTGAAAATCGTAAATGCCCTTTGTATGAAAAGTCGCAGCTTCACAATCCTCTTAAAATAAAGTTTTCTTTAAAAAAATAATGAAAAGTGAAGTAAAAATTCAAAACAAGCTCTTCAACAATGCATTAAGCAACTCGCGTCCCCAAAGCGGAAACGCATCATTAACGCTCTCATTTCCGTCGGCCATTTTGAATTTCCCGCTCGATTCCCGTCGCCGCTCTTTTAAACTTTAATTGAGGTAATATTTCTCTGCATTCGGGCTGGAAAGTTGTCCTCACATTTTAATTTTTGTGAATAATTTGTGTTCCATCAGAGACAATGGCGTGAATGTACTGTTCTACATTGAGATCAGGGATAAAAATGATTTTATGACATATTTCATGGGAAGTGAGTCGTGGGATACTTGTCTACTAAGCAGGATTCGTAGCTCCGTTCCACCTTCGGAACTTCGGACGCAGGGAGAGTTTCTATGCGTTTGTTGTTGATTTTCCACCTTTGTGAACGTAGGTAGCGTTACACTTTTTTGGGTTCCGAAAACGGACCCTTATAGTTCCGCCATCTGTCTTTCTGTCCGTCTGTCCGCGGCTTAGCTTAGTCCTACAACGTACACCAATCCGGATTTCCGTCCCGCGTATGGTGTTGCCTACCCTACCTAAGCATGGGAAGAGGCGTGTGCCCCAGCAATAGGAATGTTATGGGTTGTCAACGAGATGTTGAAAAGAGCTTACCATAGTAAGTAAATAATTCTTTATTCGCTTTTAAACAAGGTATTAAAAGTGAGATGTTCTTTTATGTTTAAAAAAGCGTCGGTGGCTCAACCAGAGGTGCCGGGTTCAAATCCGGCCGGCCAATTTACCAATAAGTTTTTCGAAACTTACGTACATATCTCACCGATTGCTTTAACGGTGAAGGAAAACATCGTGAAGAAACCTGCACACACGCCTGAGAAGAAACTCGAAGGTTGTGTGTGAAGTCGACCAACCCGCACTGGGCCCGAGTGGTCGACTAAGGCCCGATCGCCCTAATTCAGGGTAGGCTCGAGCCCCTCGGTGGGGACCTATAAGAGCTGATATGATGATGATGATGATGATGTTCTTTTTAACAATACTGAACCACTTGTTCAGCCATGAAAATGTTAACACAGCAATAAAAGGTAGGTAGTTATTTAAATCATACCAAACGCGCAGACAAAATACCTGCCTTGGGTGAGATTATATGTATCTAGTAGACTAAGGAAAAATTTACTGATTTCCCTGGGGAAGAGAGCTCTTAAATCCACCTTTTTAATCCTTAAGTGATTTGATGTTCTATGGATACAGGGTGGTCAATCTATCTGTTCAAAAAAGAGGTTATCAATTCGACTGATTAATGTAATATAGGGATGACGACAGCATCAGAAATAAATTGTGATCTCTTGATCACTAAATTGCCCTCCTACTTAAACTTCGGAAAACCTTACTCGTTTTGTTTTCCAACAAGTCTTCGATTTTTAATTTAACAAAATCACAAAATGAGTACACACATGACGCTGCTGAACTATGACGTCACGCCTATGTATTTTAAACATTTTTAGACCAAAATGTCGTTTTTGACAGATGATAAAAAAGTTACTCAGATGACTAGCATTCGTCATCCTTACAATATTCGTATATAAGTAAGGTAATCTATGCTGGCGGGCATAAACAAGTAAACCGTATTTCATCAGTATGAGTACCGTATTTCTCAGAAACTAGAAATCGAAATGCAATAATTCTTTTTCATTTATATATTTATTTATTTCATACTCTAAACTAAAAGTAGGCAATAGTTTATTTATTACTAATTGTCCCGGTGAACTACGTACCGCCTTACATTACATTACACTGCCCTACCCTACCCTACACTACTTTACCCTACACTACCATACCCTACATAAGAACCTTCTCCTGACAATAACGAACTAAACAAAAAAAGAATTAGCGAAATCGGTCCAGCCGTTCTCGAGTTATGCGCTTAGCAACACATTTTGCGATTCATTTTTATATATTAGATTAAGCGGGTTGAAAGTGATACATTTCGGCCGTAGGACCGAAAAGTAATAAAAAAACTTAATCAATAATTTTTAAGTTTTGGCGACAACAAAAACCTGTACATCCACGCTTCGGATTAACACTCTATTAATATTATTATTATTTTTTTGGAATTACATGCGCAAAAGAGTTGAATTACTTATGATATCAGCGCATATACGTCCCCACCGAGGGGCTCGAGCCTACCCTGAATTAGGGCAATCGGGCCTTAGTCGACCACGCGGGCCCAGTGCGGGTTGGTCGACCTCACACACATACCTACTGCGAGTTTCTCCACAGGCGCTAGGCGTGTGCAGGTTTTCTCACAATGTTTTCCTTCACCGTGAGAGCGTCGGATATATGAAATCTAAATTCGAAATCACATTGGTACGTGGCAGGATTTGAACCACGACCTCCCGGACAGGAGGCGGCGGCCCTAGCCTCACTATATTAACTAGAATTACTTATATTAACACATATTATAAATAACACTAACAACTATCCAAGGAATTTCTACCTAACGTAGGTACTAATATGTACAAGTTACTTGCAATTATTATTATTCAGATACTTTTGTACAAAAGATAACCATCTGTTCTAGGTGAGAGGCAAATTTTTGAGAAAAAATGCTAAACACGCCAAAAATAAGACGGGGACTGCCGCGGTAAAGCTAATGCATATCATTTTTTATCAACTTATGCAATTATAATTATTTATTTATTATTTATTTTTGCAGTATTTATTCACTATTTTTTGATGTTTTACTGTTTTTGTGTGCTCCTTTTGACTAAAGGACCATATAGTTTTTAACTTATTAACAGTAACTAAAAAGTTCAAAATGGCGGCCACTTTTTTCATTTCGGGCAACGGATTCGTGATAAGGGACCTTTGGGACCCCCAGATATCGATTTTGGAAGCAATTAGTCCAGTAACTAAAAAGTTCAAAATGGCGGCCACTATTTTCACTTCCGACAACGGATTAGTGACAAGGGACCTCATGGACCCCCAGATATCGATTTTGGTAGCAATCGGTCCAGAAAACAAAAGGTTCAAAATGGCGACCACTATTTTCAATTCGGGCAACGGATTCGTGATAAGGGACCTCAGGGACCCTCAGATATCGATTTTGGAAGCAATCGGTCCAATAACTAAAAAGTTCAAAATGGCGGCCACTTGCGGCTAGTCCTTGGGGCGCGGGATGTTTATGTAATAAATGAACACTGAGAAAGTTAATCATCATCATCATCATCCGTCATCCGTCATTCGTCATCCGTCATCCGTCATTCGTCATCCGCCATCCGTCATCCGTCATCGTCATCGTCATCATCATCATCATCGTCATCATTATCATCATGATGGATAGATAGATGGCACGATAAGTTTTTTAGAACTCAATATATATATTTTTTTGGGGTGTCAGGTTTTATTTTCGTTACGAAATTTCTTGATTCGGTCCCCTCAAAGCCCGCGATAAAAGCTATACAATAGCTTAAAAACCGACTTCCATCGCAATAATTTTTGCATTATTATTTTTGGTTTTTGTTAATTTTCTAATAAATTTCTACGCCTATTTTGATAAAATTTGTATCGGACCAATTGGGGAGCATACCCTATCAAATAAAAAAAATAATCATGAAAATTGGTTCACAATCTGCGAAGATATCGCCTTACAAACAGAAAAACATACACTCGAATTGAGAACCTCCTCGTTTTTGGAAGTCGGTTGAAAAGTAGTAAAAGTAGTATATACGCCGAGAAGTAGCGTCGAAAAATTAAAAACCGGATGAGTGCGAGTCGGACTCGCCGTTGGCATCATCTCACCTTATGCTAAGTGACCATGATGCCGAAGATGGAAGCGGGCCTGCAAGATTCCCCAAAGCAATAGGGATCTGGCTATCTTATATACAAGCCGGAACACATCAATGCTGTTAACACTGATGTTTGGCGGCAAGACTTAGATTAAGATTGTGGTAGCTAGCTAGCCAGTTGGGCTGTGAAAATACCCTACCATCACAGATAATAAAAAAAATTTGGTGCCTACCACCAACCAAACCGAGTTTTACAAAGTTTACCCCGCCGCCGGGAATCGAACCCGCGACCTCCTGGTGTGAAGCGAATGGACTAAACATTACGCCACGGAGGCGGTTAAAAAACGTTCCGTAAGTCTTTAAAAAATTCATATATGTTAATAAAACAAAATTATATTTGCAGTTGGTAATAAGAACATTTTGTATGGAAAATCTATAAACGTTTTACATGTCCAACTACCTTAGGTTGGTCGAGTTAAATAAACTAAGGAAGTCTACTTAGACGTGATAGTTTTCCTTTTAAATTGATTATATGTCCTACTATTCACAATTTTTTTCAGATGTCCTAAAATAGCGGTTTAGCTGGTAAAGGAGGGACACTCGCCTCTTCATCATTACAGCTCATATACGTCCCCACCGAGGGGCTCGAGCCTACCCTGAATCAGGGCAATTAGGCCTTAGTCGACCACGCGGGCCCAGTGCGGGTACACAATAAATAATAAAAAAAAAAAAAAAAAAATATTAACAATAATAATAATAATAATAATTGCGCCCACTCGCCTCTTACAAAAACTTATTTCACAAACCGATGCCTAAATCGAAAAATTGTTTAAGTAAACCCTCAGTAGTTTTAAAAGACCTAATCAACGATACCCCACACAATACGTACTTCAACGAAAAAAAAATTCACCCCCTGTTTACATGTAGGGGAGGTACCCTAAAAAAATAGTTTTTCAAGATTTTATTGTACCACTTTGTCGGCGTGATTAATATGTATACCGATGTTAATTTACGGCTTTCTAAAACTACTAGTCTCTGAGCTAAACCGAGAACAGACGGAAAGACATGGCGAAACTAGAAGGCCACTTGTTGACTTCGTAACCCTAAAACACTAGGGCGTTAAAAAAATGTTTTATGTGTTTGGCGGCAAGACTTAGGTAAAATGGTGGTAGGCGGGCTTATAAAATGCCCTTCCACCAACCATGCCGAGTCCGTATAGTTAGACTCTGCCGAAAAATCGAAAGCGCGACCTCCCGATTTTCTAAGCCCGCCTGGCCAGCTACCACCATCTTATCTACAGCATGGATACCGGTATTCGATAATATCAGAAAACCGGAATATCGTATCAAAAATCCGATATTGGCATCGTGTAATATCGATATTTCAGATTTAAACAGAAAACCATATCTCATTTATTGCTTGATATTCTGTCTCGTCGTATCAGCTCATATATGTCCCCACCGAAGGGTTCGAGCATATCCTGAATTAGGGCGATCGGACCTTAGTCGACCACGTGGGCCCAGTGCGGGTTGGTCGACTTCACACACAACCTGCGAGTTTCTTCGCAGGCGTGTGCAGGTTTCCTCACGGTGTTTTCCTTTACATTAAGAGCGTCGGATAAACGTACATATGAAATGTAAATTCGAAATCACATTGGTACGTGGCAGGATTCGAACCACGACCTCCCGGACAGGAGGTGGCGGCCCTAGCCGTTACGCCACCGACGCTCTTATACTCTGTCTAGTATCATTAAAATTGTAACTACTATAATAAAAAGACAACCATTTTCAGTCTCTAAATTACGACGCCATTGTTCTTGTCATCTGTAAATGACTAGTAGCAGTGCATGTCAATTATGTTAATTATAGGTCATATCAAACATTAAAATCGCAAACTAACAGCTAGTTCTAATTTTAAGTATGTTGTTAAGACCACTATCAGTAGCGTATATCCAAGTTTGCAGATTCGAAAGACCTGTGTTAACTATGCAGCACTCCAAAACCACGTAATTTTCGCACTTTTTTTGGTATCTTTAATAGAGGGCCCAAAATATGAATTTTTTTTTAAATATTTTCTTAACGTTTTAAAATAAACTAAAATTACTAACAATGAAAGAGCAGAACAAGCTCTGTAGGTACAATACTTACCGAGATACAGCTCTCCAAAATTGTTTTTATAGTGAAATTTCAAGATTTGGTCAACATTCAATCCCGATATTGGACAAGATACTTATTTTAAGGGAAAAAATAGGAAAAAAATTGTAGCAAATGTAATTAACAACGACGTCTGTGGGCCATATAGCTCACCAATCTTGTAAATCTAAAAAATGAGAAAACTGGATTTTTTGCCAATTTCCTTTGTTTAGTTCTCATAATAGTTTAAAAGAAAAAACCATGTATATCCACAAGAAATGTATATTCAAACTATTAATATTGTAAATATGTATAAAGCATATTATCAAGGCATTACGAGGACAAGTATTAGTTTTGGTTTGAATTGTTCATTTTGAACGCTTCGTGGGTGGTTCATAAAAATTGTCTGGTTTAGCCTGAAAAATCGGCATATGATTGGCGACGTTGTCTTCTCTTTCTTCGGCAATTTGAAACTCGGCGAAAGTATGGCAAGAGACCATTTGAGGCCTGCTTTTACGCAGGTACAGCCGCCTTCGCTACAGCTTTTTTTGCACCCGCATGATAAAAGTTTCAGAAGGGAGGAAGGTGCCACTTCGTTCATCATTGTTGTTTGAATGAACCACTGTTTGGTATTTTTCCATCCCCTTTGAGTGGCATATTTTTCCAGCCCCAACCACTTCTGAACTTGGTGGTAAGTTCGGTGAGCGACCAGTGTTGCACCATCTTCCGTTGGAGGTCAACCTTGGCAAAAGCGGCTGTTTTTACATAGATTTTTTTGTAGCGAAGGCTGAGGAGGTTATCTTCCGTGTAGTGTCTTCCACACAAAGCTACTAGGCACCTCACTCCGGCATTTGCGATGGCTTGGTAGACTAAATTAGGTTGGAGGAACACTTCAGCAGCTGTGGTGATGAGTTCAACGTTTTTTTGAATTGCTCTCCACAATTTGTTCTTCCCATACCAGAAAAGGACAGAGATGGTGTCACACCTAGTGAAAGCATGGAGAAATAACTTGAATCCTGGGGGGACTTTCAAATCTTCACGTTTGAATGAGGTTGAGGAACATGGTAAGGGGCCAGAATCACCTCTGCTATTTATCTGGTAATGATAATGAACATTCTTCACAGCCGATCTCAAAACATTGAGAAGGACAAGGAGGTCCAAGTCCTGTCCAATGATTAGCAATAATTGAAAAGTGGTGCTCTTGTCAAGTGCCACCACGATGTCGCAGTCAGCATCCTCGACTGTCTGCTTTGTCTCAATTCCCTGGCTTTGGAAGGCGGAGCATATCAGAGCAATCAGTCGTCATTTGTTGCTGTCGTTGGCCAATAACCCCTTCTGGGCCATTTTTATTATGGTTGACTTTTCAAAGATGACTTCGTTTCTCTGCAGAGAACCATAACACCATAGTTTGGCAGTTTTTATGCTCTTCTTTGTTCCATCCTTAGGATATCTATCAAAGACCGCAACAATGTTCCGTCCGAAATAATTGAAGATGTAGCTGACCTACCCTGCGACGATATCCCTCACAGAGTCCTTACGATGCCTGTCGCCTTGTGCAGTAAGTAACCCCTATATACCACAACATACCACAATACACGTGTTGGCTCCTAAGTTTTAAGGGAGCGGAGTGAAAACTGAGTAGAACGTTGATTTCGTTCTCTTTCGCATATACCCTCTTCTGTGAACAATGCCGTGGGGTATGGAGCCTATACTCGTACTTGAACTGTTCTTTCAACTGTTTGTTCTAATGCTTGATGATACACAAACGCTAGAATAATTCTAGTGGCTCTATATTCATACGTTTGTCTCTTACTTTGTTGGAAGTGCTCATTGAAAGTTTGCACGTTGTCTTTTTAAGAAATATTTTCAAATGATTTAACCGTGTTTGGCCATTTAAGTTCAATTTTAGAAGTTAGTTTGTATAAAATATATATTACGAGTTTAAAATAAGTGTGTGCGCCAAGAAAATCTTAAAATTTCACTTCTTTGGAAAAAATAATTATTATAAATATCCTTTATTGCATACCAGAAAAAGCATTACAGAAACTTAATTTACATATGTACAGTGCAAAGGCGGCCTTATCGCTATTCATAATAATTTTGGAGAGCTGTATCTCGGTAAGTATTGAACCGACAGAGCTGGAAAATATTGCAATTTAAGTTTACTTTAAAAACGTGTAGAAAATATTTTATTATTAAAACAACGCATAGTTTAGGACTAACATTGAGCATATCAAAAAAGTGCGGAAATTTCGCAGTTTTTCGAGTGCTGTAAAGTTAGCACAGGTCTTTCGAAGCTGTAGCTTGGATTTACGCTACTAGTATTAGTCCTAACAACATATTTTATTAAATCAGAACTAACCGTTAGTTTGCGATTTTAGCGATTTCTAGTGTTGGATATGACTTACTAAAATTAAGAACAGCAAAGAAATACTCTTTTTGGTTAATTTCCTTAACATCGCAACGGAGCAACTAATTGTTGTGATTTTTTGCACAGAGATGGTTGAGGGGATGGGAAATGACTTAGACTACTAATTAGCATAGCCTAACATAGTTCCCGAGGGATTTGGGAAAAACTCATTTCCACCCTCGTGCACGTTGGCGTCGCAACAAAGCAATGGATTGATGTAATTTTTTGCTTAGAAATAGTTGAGGGGTGGGAAATGAGTAGTTCCCGAAGGAATCTGGAGAAAACTTATGTCTACGCTCGCGAGCAGCTTAGCGGCTTGCGCATCACTCATCCTCGTAGACAGTCATGAAAACGATGTCTACGCGGGCAAAACCGAGAGCAAAGGCTATTAATACTATAAATGTGAAAAAGTGTTTGTTTGTAATCTGTCTAATATCATTATCATTATAATTGTATCATAATATTCATAATAAACAGTAAACCATTTTCAGTTGCGAAATTACGACGCCATTGTTTTTAAATTTTCATTTGTAATGTAGCAGTGTATGTCAATTATGTTCATTATGGGCAGATCTTTACTTAATACTGTAAATGTGAAAATTTGTTTGTTCGTTACCTCTTCACGCTTCAACACCTCAACCCATTTTGACGAAAATTGGCATGCACGTAGTCTGTGTCATGGAGAAGTGAACTAGGCTACTTTTTATTGTGTGAAAAAACCAAAGTCCGATAAAGTTCCTGGAGGAACTTGAAAAAAGGTCACTTCCATATTCGTCATCATCGTCACTTACCATCAGGTGAGATGATGTCAAGGGCTTACCAATTGTGGATAAAAAACTACATTTACTAAGGAAGCTATACAATCGTAGCAAAAAAAGTTTACAGCAAATTTATTGCTCCGATTTTGTGGGGTACCTTAAAGGAAAAATGTTCAGTTTCATAAGTAAGTATTTTCCGCTTATTAATTAACAAAAGTCAGTATAATTCGCTTTGCACACTTTGTATAGAAAGTTTTAACTGCCTCCGTGGCGTAATAGTCGGTCTTCAAATTGGGATGTCGCGGTTTCGATTCCCGGCAGAGTCTAACTTTTTGCCCTTCCACAAACCGAACCCAGTCATACAAAGTTAGGAATCGAACCCGCGACCTCATGATGGACTTAACCATTACGCGACGGAGGCGTAACAGTGTTTTTGTATGAGTAGATAGTGCCTAAATTTTGCCGCTATTCAGCAAATAAAAAGTCACGCATATGATAGGTTTATCTAATAATAAGTTATTTAAATTATTTTGAAACTCGTAGCCTTCAAAGTTGTGCTACGCGCCGAAGCGAAGCATTTAAGTCGTAGCAACGTTGCTCAAGTATATAAAATAAGGTATCACTTTTAAAATATAGGTTCAATGATACTTTATTCTCGTAAAAGACAATGTCACTTACATGCGAAGAAGGCTTAGTGAAATTGCATATACCTACTTACATACATACTTACACAATGTATTGATAAAAGAAAGGAACTAACCGTATAAATAGTTATTAAACGCTGTTAATAAATTAAATCTGTTACAATTTGTAAATTTGGACATCAGAAACATTGAACGTTTCAATAATCGGAATACTTCATAATCTGATTAAACATCATCTATTATATCAGTCGCATACAAAACAAAACTACAACTTACAAAACACGAATAAAATATTATTAAAAAAAAAGACTTACCCTAAATAAAAAAACTCCTTCCCCTTGCCATAATTTTGTACGAAATTTAAAAAATAAAAAGGTAGAATAAAATCTTTTAGGTGGTAACGCAAAGGGGTGTTCACACCGAGGGTCCGCAGACCGACTGAGGCGGGATTCGGGCTGAAGTCCACGCTATGTCTATAGATACGGATGCTGCCGTTTTATGAGGTAAGGGCGCGTCCAGACTTGATTGTTGTAATATAGTTAGGTGGCAGTGGGCGGGGCACATAGCTCGTAGAATAGATGGCATTGGGGCAAACCTTCTCGTACATCTACCAGATACGCTAACTCCTAGGTTTATAATATAGCATCACCATTTACCATTGGCATAAAATGAGTGCCGCTATTCTTGGCAACACTATAAGCCGAAGGCAAGAAAAACTGCGGTAGGTCTTGCCGCCAAGACGTTTGTCATGGTACTCTGCAAGGCGAGTGGCTCGTGGAAGAACCCAATACCTATTGTCCAGGTAGGCACTGGAACTGTAGGCACTCTTGCTTTTTGGCGGTTCGATCTCCCTTCGGGACACCAGAGAAACTGGCTCCCACATATCCAGTGTGGTAATGGAGCTGTACTCACGTTCCCTTTCCGACGCTTATCGCATCTGTCCATCGGTCTCACTCCTATACAACTATATCGGCCGGGTCAGTACTAGCGTAACTCTGCCTGCTATCCAGGCAAGTTCCGGAAGGAAATCCCCACCAGTAAACAAACCAGCGGTTCTTCTTAATGGACAACTCACTTGCTCCGCGTTGCTTACGCCCAGTCTAGTTTGCCGGCTATTATAACACTATTTGCGTGCGGGGAGGACGCCTAGACGCAACGTGCTTGGCAAGCAACAGACATTGCCCAACCCCTGAAACTAACCACTACGAGTCCATGACCCAGTCGGGGGACCAACAAGCCCGCCTAAGGCGATAGATTCTTTTGATTACTATCTACCCTTATTGATGTGTAACATCTTTGCTCTCGCTTTCCTGCAATTTGTGGGAGTGATTTCGTGAAATGGGACGGAAATGTGTCCCATGTGTAACAGGAAGTCGCGTTTTTTCAGGCTTTAAAAGCGCGGAAAAGGCAAAGGTATCTATGACCATACAGCCTAGTCTGCCGTATCTTTGCCGTCCTTTTATAAAGTATTTTGTCACATGTTACACATTATATGCGAGTACTGTAGGTCTCGCTCGAATTTTTATTTTTTATCAACCAATTTCATTTTCACTGCATTTAAAATGTAGCATAACATCACACCTCTAGGTTTTTTAAGGTCTGTCTTTGAGTGTGAGTAATAGGTAGACAGCTGAAATTTTCAAACAGTGTGTATATTTTCCGGTGCCGATACAACAACAAATAATAAAAAATGTAAGAAATGAGATTTTTTTTAAACGTGAAGAAACTAGCAATATCTTAACCGCCTCCGTGGCGTAATGCTTAGTCCATTCGCTTCACACCAGGAGGTCGTGGGTTCGATTCCCGGTGGAGTCGACTTATAAGACTCGGTTTGGTTGGTGGTAGGGTATTTTCTAAGCCCGCCTGGCTAGCTACCACCATATTATCTTATCAAAGTCTTGCCGCCAAAAATCAGTGTTAACAATATTGATGGGTTCCGGCTTGAAGATAACATAGCCAGTTTCCTCATTGCGTTAGGGAATCTTGGTAAACCCGCTTCCATTTTCGGCATCATTGTCACTTACTACCAGGTTACAAGAGAGTCGGTGGCTCAACCGGTAACGACTCGGTAATATAACCTCCTATAATACATTGGTATACATAATATTACATATATTATGTATACCAATGAGTTTTTCGAAACTTACGTACATATACTTACCGATTTATTCAACGGTGAAGGAAAACATCGTGAGAAACCTGCTCATTTGATTCCAGATGTCTATGAAGGTCGTGATTTGATTAGATCGCACGGTCGCACTAGAAGCACGGTTATTATCTATATGAATTAGACTGTTAGTGGCATTATCTCGACCGTTCACATGTTTCGCAAGGCACGTTAAGTTGTTGGTGTCGGTTGTTATCCCGGATGGCCATGTCAGAAGCCTTATAGGTGGTTTAGAACTTCTGACAGACCTATAAGGCTTCTGACATGACACTTCCCGAGTTAGGGTAGAGACCCTTGCCCCAGCAGTGAGGACGTTATGGGTCGACATTAAAGTTCGTTTGCTGAATTAGCTGCAGCTTTGATGGCTCGCGACAAACACTTTGACAAAGAAGCCGCGTTGAGTTGATGGCGGCGCGATTGAACTCAGTGCGGCTCCTTTGTCAGAGTGTTTGACTATCGCCGCTGCCGACAGATGGAGTTAAATGAATGAACGAACTACTCGCATATGATGAGCTAATTACAATAGTTTTAGTATACCTTGTTTAAATAAAGTAGGTTCAAACAAATTATAGCTACTTACTGTGACGTAAACAAACATTGCGTCCCAAGATTAAAAACTGTTTTAAATTAATGACATGTGAAGATTGTTTTTTTTTTTAATATTGCACAATGAACTAGCAATAAATTTTCCTAATATTTCACAGTCTAAAAAAAATATGTGCGGCCACCATTTCAGCTGTTCTTTTTCAAAAATCAATCTTCACATGTCAGATGCCACCTTTTAAAATTTTCCTCTGACACGCCAAAAGGAACCAAAACCAAAACGAACGAGAATCTAATATAAAAGAGTTTTTAACTTTGGACGCAATGTTTGTTTACGTCACATTACCCACTTGTTCAATTAAATCTCTAAGACTAAAGAAACTTTTTGACTTTTTCGGTAATTTTTGTTCTTCTTGTATATATTGACATTAAATTCATACATTAACAGAAGTGTCATTGTAAATTCAACCTTACTTTTTCAGGGGATGACAGAGTTTTATTCTCTTTATCATCTTCATTCAAATTTCATCCTTATACCTACATATTACGGTTCAAAATCCCCTTTTACAGATAAAAGCTATATCAATAGTCCATGTGCAGCCAGTTTTAAGACGTAAGTCATGGCGTTAAGGTTTTTGATTGTATGCTTTCGACGCTGAAAGCTACAGGTCCCCGATAAGCTTAGTCTGTAACGCGAGGTCACACTTGTTGAGAAAATAGGCGTATCTGTAAAATACAGGGTAAATGGTGCATTAATGTAAATCTTTTTAAACTGGTGATTCTACTCATGCAAACAAACAACTTGTTCTAAAACTTTGTTGAAATCGAAAAAAAAAATATATAAAAAGGGTTATTGTTTGATCGATTCGAAAAAAAAGTAAAAAAAAATACAAAGTTGTATTTTTTATTCAAAATTGGTAAGCCCTTGGCATCATCTTACCGGATGGTAAGTGAAGACGATGCTGAAGATGAAAGCGGGCTTACCAAGAATCCCCAACGCAATGGGGAACTGGCTATCTTATCTTCATGCCGGAACACACCAATGATATCAACATTTATATTTGGCGGCAAGACTTAGATAAGATGGTGGTAGCTAGCCAGGCGGGCTTAGAAAATGCCCTAACACCAACCAAACCGAGTCTTACAATTGACCCCGCTGGGAATCGAACCCGCGACCTCCTGTGTAAAGCCAGTGAACTTTGCCTCTGAGCTACGGAGATATAGAGATATTAAACACCCAGACACAGTGCAACAAACATATTCGTCGCAAGAATGTTTGCCTTGTATGGGGATCGAACACACGACTCTCGGACCAGCAGGCAGGAGCACTGCCACTGCAACAATGGGTCATGCCCTCTCGTATATCTACCAGATACGCTAAACTACCAGGTTTATGATATAGCGTCTTCACTCACCGACAGCTGGACTAATGGGTCATTCAGATTTATGATTTTTTACTGAAAAAACATTATGATCATTGATCATCATAATATCAGCCGAAAAACGTCTACTGCTAGACAAAGGCCTCCCCCAAGGATTTCCACGACGACCAGTCCTGCACTGCCCGCATCTAGCGGCTTCTCGCGACTATTATAAGGTCTCCAGCCCACTGAAAGGGAGGCCTTCCTATACTACGTCTTTTGCTGAGCAGTCGTTACTCGTGAACTTCACTACCCCAGCTGGCATCTGTTCTTTGAAATATATCAGACAAATATGTTTGATTTTCATAAAGTACTTTTCAGCGAGGCTTCCACTCTTGAAACTCCGTCCCCGCATCCATATGGATACAGATTCGTACTACTTTGACTCTCGAACGTGAAGGAGTTCGACGTGATTTCGTTTAATGCATCATTTGTTTCTCAAAAAAATATCCTTTCTCGCCCATTGGTGACGTCAAGCTAGTCAATGACCCCAGTTAACGGGTCCTGCACCATTTTTTATACCCTGTATAAGTATAAGTATTATACCTAACATCCTGTTTAAGGTCCTAAAGAATAAAATGATATTATTTAAATAAGGATTTCTGCCCGTGATTCTAAACATTTTTTTTGAAAAACTCATTGGTAAATTTAGTTGTTCCGACAATCGAACTTGAGACCTCTGGATAGAGTCTACCATCGAGCCACCACCGCAGCGCCATTCTATTAAGTATTCTTATTTATAATAAATAAAACACAAAGTGAATATAACAAACTAACGTTGTTAATTATTAAAACAGATGAATTCAGGATTTAGTTCACATCTTTCAGGGACCATCTTAGAGAATCAACTTGCGCCTTTTTCCTCGAGACACGCACAAAAGAGGTCCTTAATTTCTTTCTCTATCTCTTTCCCTCCTGTTTTCCGCAGTATGTATGTCTCTTTCAATTCTTTTAAGTACGGTTCCCCGTTTTCATTGTTAGATCGGAGTCGGGCGCAATAAAAGATTTTCTCTTGCTCTTAGATTCAACTTGTTGATTTATTTCGCCGCTTTATATAGGCGCTAATTGATGCTGTTAATTTAAATTTCAAAAGGTTTATCTGCTATGCCCAGATGATTCACACCAGCAGGTCGCAGGTTCGAATCCCAGAGAGATCTAATTTTGTAAGACTCTGGTTGGTGGTAGGGTATTTTCTAAGCCCTCCTGGCTAACTGTAACCATCTTATCAAGTCCTGCCGCCAAAAACCAATGTTAACAGCATAGATATATAAAGATAAGATAGCCAATTCTTCATTTCTTTGGACGAACTTGGTGGTCAATCCACTACCATTCCTGCTTCCGCTCCCACTCCTGGTTCAGACTCCACTAGACCACACCCTGGGCACTTCATACAACGGGCCAGAAATAACATTTCAAAAAACGAATGACGGAACAAACAAAATGGCGGCGAAATCCTATACGTTCGACAACCAAACTGTAACCAATCTGTATCAATCTGGGTGACGAGGGGGTGAGGTCGCAATCTAGAGAGCGGCAGGGAGTGTCCATACTGTATGTTAATACTAATATATATACTTTGACTCGACTGCACTTCCGTTTTCACTCGTGCTTCGTCATCATCATCATATCAGCCGAAGGACGTCCACTGCAAAGGCCTCCCCCAAGGACTACCACGACAGCCAGTTCCGCGCTACCCGCATCCAACGGCTTCCCGCGGCCATCACTAGGTCTATGCTTTCAAGTGTGTGGTCGCTACTCGAGAACTTTACTGCCCCAACATTCATCTGTTCTACGAGCTATGTGCCCCTTACCCCACTCTTTTGCCACTTTCACATCCAATTCCGCTCCCGCTTCAACTATGACTCCGACCCCACTCCGCTCCCGATCCCGCCTTTGCTTCTCCTTTAGCTGCCACTTCTGCTTCCGCTTTCTCTTCCGATTCTGCTACATCTCCTGCTTATAACCTCGCTACCACTCCCACAGTCTTAGGGCGTGAATTTTGGAAAACCCTTTCTTATTATCTAGATTTCTGCTTTATAACCGGTTCCCGTGAGCAAAAAGTCAAGTTTCTACACCCAGGGGTTTGAACTGTACCTACGTTTCCATACAAACTTTAACCTCCTCATGGGGTGATTAGTGAAAAAAAATTTTTTTTTTTTGATACAAGCAGAACATCAGAATTTTCCGTAAAAATTTCAACCCCCACTTTAACTACCAGATGGGATGAATTTGTAAAACCCTTTATATTGATTGCTATCGTTACTAATATTATACATTTGAAAATGTGTTTGTTTGTTTGTTACCTTTCCATGCTTCAACACCTTGAACAATCTTGATGATATTTGTTGCAACGGAGCAACGGATTGAAGTGTTTTTTTTTGTATACAAGGGCAGTTTGACAACTCAATGACTTTAAGGTTAAATAAAAACTTTTTTAATATTTTTTTTTGTCTCATATTTGGAAACTCACGACGAAGCGCATGCCGTTTTTTTATCAAATTTGGCGCGAAAACAAGCTTTTTAGAAACAAAAAAGTTAGGCGACTTCTAAGTATTCTTTGAAAATGGAGAAAAGCGAGTTTCTAGTGCTAAATCAAGACAATAACTGGAGCTTACTATGCTGCATTGTTAGATAGATTCAATGAAAAGATGATCAAGAAAAAAATTCTATTTCATCAGGATAATGCACCGGCCCACTCGTCTGCAATTGCGACATCAAAAATTGACGAATTAGGATACGAATTATTGCCACACCCTCCGTATTTGCCAAATTTAGCCCCCTGTGACTTTTTCCTCTTCCCAAACATGAAGAAATGGCTTGGCGGGCAAAGATTTTCGTCAAACGAAGAGGTGGTAGCCGAAACTAAGGCCTATTTTTCGGGGTTTGACCAAAAATATTTTTTTGATGGGTGTAAGAGGTTGGAACATCGCTGGACTAAGTGCGTAGAGTTGAAAGGAGATTATGTAGAAAAATATATATGTGTAAAAAGAGTGTTTCTTCTTTCCAAAGTCATGGACTTATCAAACCGCCCTCGTAGAATTGGTTGAGGGAGTGGGAAGTGAAGATGCTAATCAGAATAGCCCGATATAGTTCCTAAGGGACCTCGAGAAAACTCATGTCCACTCTCGCGAGCCGCTTGCGACTCGCGCACCACTCACCTTCTAAGACAGTCATAAAAACGATGTACATGTGGGTGAAGCCGCGGGCAAAAGCTAGTATACAATAAGAAATTCTCATGGATAATTTCAAGTTTCTAGGCCCAGCCTACACTGTGCCTGTGCGTTCCCATACAAACTTCAACCCCCACTTTAACTACCTGATGGGATGAATTTTTAAAACCCTTTTTAGTGATTGTCTGCAATGTATATGTCGCAGCCATCTAGCTTAATTATAAATTTAATGAACTGCATAGACTTTTAAATAAATGACGCCGTTCAACTAACTGCCTCAATTAAACGCCTAGGCAAATGGCTTGGATCGATAACGTTCAACTTCTGCTAGCCAGCTAGTTTAAATTCACACCATAGGGGGAGGAGTGCTTAAGGGGAGAAGTGGGAGGTAGAAGGGGACATTTCTCAGTCGACGGAGCCACTTCGGGGCTCCTAGTTCTATATTTTCATGTTCAAACTAGCACTATGTCTGTGAGGAGGAGGCGAGCTTGCTCACAGTCTCCGAACCTAACCGAATAAGTCGAAGGTTCTCCGAAATTCCAAACTCGCTTCGCTCGCTGTAGTTTCGATTGTTCCATTTCTCAGTCGACAGAGCCCCTTCGGAGCTCCTACTTCTGTATTCGCTTCGCTAGTTTCTTAAATGGCCTAAGCATCAGCTAGGCAAGTTATTAAAATTATCATTTAGCCGTTGGTTAATTGCTGCCATTTAATGAACCGGTTAGGCAGTGAATTGAATAGCTAATTTAACCAGATGGCTGTGACGTATACAATAAGAAACCCTCATGGAGAATTTCAAGTTTTTAGACCCAGAGGTTAAGCCTGTGAGTTCCCATACAAACGTCAACCCCCACTTTAACTACCTGATGGGATGAATTTGTAAAACTCTTTTTAGTGATTGTCTGTAAGAGACCGTCATGGATAATTTCAAGTTTCTAGACCCTGGAGCCTGACCCTGGAGCCTGACCCTAGAGCCTGTGCGTTCGCATACAAACTTCAAATCCTACTTAAAGTACCTAATGGGATGAATTTGTAAAAACTAGGGATGCATCGATACGCCTTTTTGCCGATACGATACCGATACCGATATTCTTATAAAAATATCGGCGATACCGACACCGAAACCGATACGCTTATTAAATTAAAAAAGGAAGGTAGAATAAATAAAACACAATTAATTAATAGTTTTAGTATTCAAAATTAACATTTATAAGATTTTTATTTAAAAAACAAAGCATTCTTAAGTTTTGCGGGCAAAGGCGATTTCGCAAGTCTGTTTGAATAAGACCTGCGGTGGAAAATAGTCTCTCAGATGCGACAGATGCCTCGTTTGTAACGAAATAGATGGGACAACACGCGCGTTTACATTACATTTTTAAAGCGCGAAATTTGAAAAGTATCGTTGAATCTGCCATAAAAATATCGCCGATACCGATATATCGGCAAACCCGAAGTATCGCCGATATATCGGTATCGGTATCGGTATCGGATGCATCCCTAGTAAAAACCTTTTTAGTGATTGTCTGCGATGTATACAAGAAGAAACCCTCATGGAGAATTTCTAGTTTCTAGACCGTTTCCATACAAACTTCAACCTTTGCTTTCACATGCGGTGATGATAAAAAATCTAAGATAAGTACTAATTTCTCAATTTGTTTTGAACAGTATTTGTGGCAAGTTGCAATTTGATACACGCAGGAAATCAGACTTAGTATACAATCATCATCATCATCATAATAGCCGAAGGACGTCCACTGCTGGACAAAGGCCTCTCCTAGGATATCCTCAACCATCAGTCCTGCACTGCCCGCTTCCAGCGGCTTCCCGCGACCTTCACCAGTTTGTCGTTACACCGAGTGGGAGGCCTTCCAAGGCTACGTTTTCCGGTCCGCGGTTGCCAATTGAGAACTGTACAGCCTCAACGGTCACCTGTTCTACGAGCTATGTAAAACTAAGGCGATGTTTTTTGTGAAAACCTTCCTTAGTGGATGTTTGCGTTATAGGACCCCTTGTACAAAATTTCGAGTTCCTTGACCAGGGGGTTCCCCTCTATTAAAAAAAAAACGAGCGAGCCTTACAGTAGTCGCATATGACGCGTAACATCTAACATCTCCCCTTTGTAATCATATCAGCTCTTATACGTCCACTCCGTACTGTAAGCTGAGGTAACGGATTATTGCTTACCAACATCAATTATAAATAACTGCATTATTTGCACCCGAATTTCACTGGTGAAAATAAAACTAAGTATTCCATTTTGATCTCGCGCCTATTTGTGGGCACCAGGGTATTGATTGTACTCGGGCGCTACAGCCCTGGTTGAGGTAATTGAAATCAATGGGGGGCGTGGAATGTCCGTACTGTTTATTCTCTTTATACTGTGGTTATGGGTTGATCACGATCTCCTATTAGCGTTCAAAGACATTCGATTTCAGGAGAAGGGAAATCTTTTTAACTCTCTGGTAGAAGCGTTGATGCCTTTATAATAAAATCCTACCTATAACTATATGCTTCTCGCTCTATCTCTACTTTAATCAACGCTTTCCCGCTCTACCACTTAAGAAGCCCTCAGGGATAGTGAAGAGATGTTAGGAAAAGCTAAGGAGTCGATAGACTACATTCATTAATACCTAAAAAGACGAAAGTTCAAAACTTTATACACATTAGCTCATGCTTAAAGGAAATAGGAATCATTGAATTATTCAAAGTGTGTTGTCTACAAAGAATCTGCAAAGAGTATTATTTTATAAAGTCTTTTTGCTACAATTTTATGATTTCCTTGAGAAAGGTCGATAATTATCGTGAGTTGATTATTTCAAATTTCTATTTCACCCTGTAGAGGCTTCACACGTCCTGCACAATAAATGAATTGAAATGAGAAAAAAAATTCATAGTCAATAATAGGAAATAAATTGTATAGTATACTTTCTCGCAAAGCCTTCATCGTCTAGCGTAGGTATACAAAAACATTACGCTTACTTAGTAGCAAAGAATAAAGGTGTACCAGATTACATGATACATTCACAAATAATTTGGTTTTGTACGGGAGATACCTTATTTAGATTTTTTCAGGAAAAATGAAGCACCCAGTCTTACAAAGTCGTAGTTATTAACAAAGTTAGCAAACAAACTAGGTTTGTTTGTATAAGAGGTAGTTTATTCCGGTTCTTTTTTCTAGAATAACGAACTACCGCTAAATGTAGATCATATTATAATGTTGTAAAATAGTAAAGTTTCATCAAAATCTTAAGAGCCGATTTTGGGAAAAATATTTAAATACGTTTTACTATGGTGGCAACTAGAGATGGGCCGAACATGGGTTTCACCGAATACGAACATTCGGCCGAATATTCGGTAAAACTTTTACCGAACCGAATATTCGGCCGAATATTCGGTACGTTCATCGATATACATGTACTTACTAGATTTCGCGATCCGAACACTGAGTTTGTTCGACTAAACTTGACTGCGGACAGTACACCTTACTTTAGTGTGGGTTCGACGTTCAAGCTGTGTGGGCGCGTACGGAGCGGTACTAATAATACCAAAAATAACTTGGATGTAAACAAACAACACAATTCAGTTGTCAAGTAAATACAATTATTTGTTGGTCATGTGAATAAATAGCTTATAATATCGTAATATCACAATAGAAAAGATTGAGAAAAGAATATTTCTTCATTTAATTTCTTACGGATTTTCGGCACGTTCAGTTACATCCACTTCGTCAAGCTAGGTACGGTCACGGATGTTAATTGTTTAGCAGATTCACGAAACTTCAATTTTGCCGGGTTATAAGTACCTACATACATTTCCGAGATATGACGAATGACACGTCTAACTAATTTGACAACCCGGCAAAATTAAAGAGACTTGAATCTGTTAAACATTTAAATTCCGTCACTGTACTTGACAGCCATCTACAATCATAGACTAAAACACGCAGATGTGACATTATAAAACCGATAGTAGGTAAAAAAAAAATGTGCCTGAACACAAACTGGACGTGGTGATTTTAGAAAGCGTTTTCATTTTTTTTTATCCAGTGTGATATTTTTGAATATTTATTTTATGTTCTTTCTTTTTAGTATATAATATCAACAAATATTTGTCAAAGATCAGTAAATATGACATCGTGCGTATTTCGATACTGCAAAAATACATCAAGAAATATCAGCAAAACATCAGGTGTACACTGTATTCACACTCTTTACAGCAGCCAGCTACACTAAATTACAGAACACATTTGAGCAGAGCAGTGATTGAAAAATACGCCATAATAAGATTACACCACGAGGCAAAAACAGATCCCGATATACATTATTCTACAAAAAAATAACAGTAAAAACTTCGAGTAGGTATCACTTTGCCGAATATTAGGTGATTCAGCCGAATATTCGGCCGAATATGAATATTCGGTAAAGCTGCCGAATATGCCGAATACCGAATATAAAACGAATATTCGGCCCATCTCTAGTGGCAACCCTAAATATTCAAAATATAATAAAATTTATAAAAAGGGTAAAAACACAGTTAGAATATGTAATTGCAAAAAAAAGTAGGTTTTACATTTTTTTTTTATTAAAGTTCTGAGAAAAGGACTCATATTTAGTTGCTCAGCGTTAGGTTTAGACCAAGCCCTAACAAGGTAAAAATTTAGTTATTAAAAGTTACTAAAAAGTATGCCTCAGATTTTCTGACAGTAGGTAGAACTATTCTTTGTATTTAGAGTAAGTAAAAAAAAGGAAGAGTATTACAGAAACAAAATTAATGAAAACAACTTTATATTTATCAAACCTGCCTGCTTATCCACAAAGTCCTTAACAAAACTATTCACACAACTATTTCACTTAACCAACTAAGGCATGTAACTAAAAGAATAACGAGACGCGCTAGTTATCTGGTTCTACCGAATGCACGAACTAATTACGGTAAAAAAAAATACTTTTGAGGGGGGGCAAGACTGTACAACAAACTCTTTCCACATGTAAAAAATGCGAAGTCATTCAACACATTTAAAGATAAACTTTACCAATATATAATGGAAAAGTATACATTATTAGCCAAATAACGATGTAATGAATGAATGACTCTGCAAACTAACTTTTAATATTTTTTATGTTTCCAATACAAACGAACACAAACTTACAAATTGTACTTTCTTAAATATAATATTTATATTATTCTCATGTTAGTGACTGGTGTCTTTATGGGAATAAATATGTTTAAGAGTAAAGTATTTTTATATAGGAATATTTGTAATATTAAGTAAAGGTAAGATCAGATCTTGCTGTGTGTAAATGTGTAACTGTATTTTATTTATGCATAACTGTGTTTTTGTCTAATTGTGCATGTTTGAGTTTTGTATACTGTGTCGGAAGCTATCTTGGAATTCTTGAATTTGTATCTTTTAAAAGTATTTTCTTGAGATGATTTTTAAATGAGTGGAAACCAGCACAACAAGTTTAAATGAGCGTCGTTGTTTTTCCGGATGTTTCTATGGCGATAGAGGGATAGAGGAGATAATGCGTCATTTTTTTCTTATTTTTGGTGGGGCGGTGTTCCGTTCAGAATATTTTTTTATACCAACAGCTACTCCATGCCTCTGTTCAGAGAGTGGGTCGGCACTACAGCGGTCCGCACTCACCATAATCGCCGCTTATTTGACATTTGACACTAGCTTTGACAGATACTCAAACCTCGGCGAGATCTGGGACAAATCTAGAGCTTGGTAAGATGATTATTAAATCTTAGGTGGGTGTTCGTAGCTAAAGAATCCACTAAAAATTTAAATACTTAGATAAAGAATTAGAACTAACTACTAGTTACTACTACTAACGAGTATAAGAGGTTTTAGTCGTAAGTTAAACCGCCTCCGTGGCGTAATGGTTAGTCCATTCGCTTCACACCAGGAGGTCGCGGGTTCGATTCCCGGTGGGGTCACTTGTAAGACTCGGTTTGGTTGGTGGTAGGGCATTTTCTAAGCCCGCCTGGCTAGCTACCACCATCTTATATAAGTCTTGCCGCCAAACATCAGTGTCAACAACATTGACGTGTTTCGGCTTGAAGATAAGATAGCCAGTTCTCCATTGCGTGGGGAATCCTGGTAAGCCCGCTTCCATCTTGGGCAACATCGTCACTTACCATCAGGTGAGATGATGCCAAGGGCTAATCAATTGTGAATAAAAATATTAATAAAAAAAACCTTGTAAATGCACTAGTTAGTAGTTTTGTAAATAAATGAGTGTTGAGGGTGGTTGTTATCTTGTGGGAGGTAACGAGGAGGCCGAGTAGGTACCGTTGCACACTTCAGGTATAGGATTGGATAGACAGGGTGAGATGGAGGACCGGTTAACATATCCAGGCAAAGTCGAGTCTACCCTTAGAAGGCCTCGAATCGCGTACGCCTTTGCGGTATTGTCTGGATAGAGTGGGGGGTCTGCGACACATCTACCATCTCGCTCTAGCATATAGAGAAGAGCTAAAATGCAGCCCTATAAATGTAAGTGTGGGTTGCGCTATTCTCTCTTCTTGGATCTTGAGGGCCTGGACGAATTTATTCATCGGTTAGCCAAGTTCATGTTCGGGCGAGTTGATGAGTCGGCGCTCCCGCACATTCGGGAACTTGCCCTTTACCGTTCGAATGCCCTGGACAGGAAGTGCCTGCCGCGAGACACCATGGAGCTACAAACTCTACCACTTAGGCCTCCACGACCGACACATCCATATAGTTATTCCAAGTCCATTCAGTCCATTAAGTCATACCAATTATGCTAAGAACACGTTTAATAGGCGTTCTTGCGATTTTTACAATAAATTCATGTGTGATGTTGACATATTTGGCGATATTATCAACACATATATAAGAAAAGTGAGCGAAATGTTAAATAACAAAGTTTAAGCAAGGAATTTTTTATTTATTTATAAGTAATTTAATAAAATATCTATTTCTTTTAAACTCTTACATTATATAAAATCATTACACGTGATAGACTAACATACACTGTACATTGTGCAATCTTATGACCTTGATCACTTGTTATTAGCGAAACCAACATGTTTTTTGTTTGTTATCAATAATGGACATGTATAGGTCTTTTTGTGGTATGTTTTTGTAAACTGTATTTGTTTAAGACTGTTTGTGTCCTAAATAAATAAATATAGTCCTTTATCCAAAACCGCACCTTCCAATTCAGACACGAAGGGGTACTTTCCTCTCCGCATCCTCTAAAAGCCGGGGTCCCCCCAGGATCCGTACATGTCCGTACTCTTCCCGACATTGTATATACACTGTACACCAATGACATTCCCGTCGAGCAAAAAGGCGTACGACAGCTTTCCCTCTTTGCGGACGACAGCTCTCTGCGTAAAGACGCGGCAATTACCACAATTACGAAGAGATAATAGCGCAACCCACACTTATATTTATAGGGCTGTATTTTATCTCTTCTCTATATGCTAGAGCGAGATGGTAGATGAGTCGCAGACCCACTTTGTCCAGACGATACCGCAAAGGCGTACGCGATTCGAGGCGTTCTAAGGGTAGACTCGACTTTGCCTGGATATGTTAACCGGTCCTCCATCTCACCCTGTCTATCCAATCCTATACCTAAAGTGTGCAACGGTACCTACTCGGCCTCCTCTTTACCTCCAACAAGATAACAACCACCCTCAACACTCATTTATTTACAAAATTCCTACTAACTAGTGCATTTACAAGGTTTTTTTTATTATTATTTTTATTCACAATTGATTAGCCCTTGGCATTATCTCACCTGATGGTAAGTAACGATGTTGCCCAAGATGGAAGCGGGCTTACCAAGATTCCCCACGCAATGGAGAACTGGCTATCTTATCTTCAAGCCGAAACACATCAATGTTGTTGACACTGATGTTTGGCGGCAAGACTTAGATAAGATGGTGGTAACTAGCCAGGCGGGCTTAGAAAATTCCCTACTACCAACCAAACCGAGTCTTACAAGTGACCCCACCGGGAATCGAACCCGCGACCTCCTGGTGTGAAGCGAATGGACTAACCATTAAGCCACGGAGGCGGTTTAACTTACGACTAAAACCTCTTATACTCGTTAGTTAGTTCCTACAGAGATGCTTAAAGCAAGAGCTCGCCCTAAGCAACATATGATAGAATCTACTTGTTAAAATCATAACACACTAAGATACATAGGCAATTCAGTACCTAACTCTTGTAACAAAAATGGGCGCCGCTCTCCTATACAGTCTCTGAGGTGCACATAACACGATAAAACATAGATACAATTTATTTATCTCTGGAAAACAGATCACAATGTTAATGTACTATAATACCCATAAACACGTTTACACACTATCACACAAGATCTCGCATTTTCTGTAAGTACCTCGGAACCGCACGGCCTCTCTACTACAGTACAGATAGTCATTGGCTTGGCTCGTCGTGTAATCAGTTTTTGTTGTATGACAGCTACTATTCCGTTTGACGTTACGAAGAAACTTTAGATATCCCCTCGATGAATAAATTTAAAACTAAGTTCCAAATTTGGTCCCAATCGGGTTATAGCCTCCAGAGCCAAGCATGAAGGACGGACGCAAGGACGCACGGACGCACGGACCCACGGACGCACGGAGGCTCGGACGGATTTGAAATATTCGGTTTTTCGGTACGTTTTAATGATATAGAACACATTTTCACTTTTTCACGTACGTACGTACCGTACTAGGGATTCGAGAAAGTAAAAAAAAGAACTCTTCATACAAATCGATCACAGCTGATGTACCAACTTTGGGCGTTTTTGTATGGAGCGTCGAATTTTTTTTTGAGAATTGTATATGGATTCCTTATTGGAAAGTTGTTTAATATAACGACGAAGCCCCAATAACCGGTTCCTACGCCAATCTTGTCACACGCCGTACCGCTCACTGATACCTATAATTTAAACAGAGGAGTTTTTTTGTAATTTTGAAAATTTTATTTTCAATATTTCTACTTCGGATCTTTGACCAAATATATATTGGTCGAAGCTTGTGATTCTGAATTTAACAGATGTCAATCGGAAAACAATTTACGTTAAATGATTGAACCGAGAAACCTATTTACACATAATTTGTACCTTCCTAACGCCATTTACGTACTGTGCATTCATTCTATCGCATTAATTCTACCCTCATTTTCACTGTAAATGTACCTCTACGTGAAAAGCAGTCTTCGGATTGAACAGAAAAGGCACAATTTTGTTTGAAAGAGAATGACATTCCTAAGAAATTCTACAAAAGACAATATGATCGACAACCTAAAATAAGGCTTTATTTTAAGGGTAGTACAGTGTAGTTTACAATGTTGGCTTGGTATTCAATGTAGGGTGACCATAACGATGTTTGAAAAAAAGGTAGTATTTTGGTCTATAGGCGGATTTTGTAACAAATAATGAAAATAACATGAAAAATGGTACTGCACACAAGCGTCAAACTAAGTGTGATTATAGTGTCAAACCATAAATAATTAAACCGACCAAGCGTCAGCCTTGCACGCGGCTTAGGATCTCGAAATAAATAAAACAAAAACATTTTTACCGCTGGTCCCGTTGATGTATTTGTTTTGTATTGTATTGTGTTTTATGTTGTGTTAATTTTTATTATATCGTATCGTGTTGTATTGTATTGTTTTGAAATGAGTAAAAATAAGTACTAATACCCCAACTGGAACATATACATCATCCGTTTCTGAGCCTGAATAATTGTGCAAAAAAACCGATTTTAGATTTGTTACCAGCTCAGCAGACTGTACTAAGATTTCATTCGGCTAATCACGACATTATCAGAGTGGAAATTTTTACGAGGAGGCACACATTCCAGTTAAAAACATTAATTTGTCTATTGTTAATTTTTATTGTATATTAAACAAAATTATTGATGATTATGTCTCTTCTAAAATAGTAACGGGTTAGCAATTACTCCATTTGGTAATCAAAATTCTTAATCAAAGTAATAAATAAAAAGCTGAAAATACATAAAAGGTAGAAAATTTATAAAAGATAAAATTGCAATGAATACTTCTCAGAGTTACGTAAACAAACAGAAGACATAGCATGAGAGTGTTATAAAAAATTTATATCTATAGCTGAAAACAATTTAAGATTAAATTCGAAACATTTTTGGTAATTTATTAAAAGTCAAAAAGTAATGATGGCATTCCTAACACTATCTTGATGACAAATCGGTTTTAGATGGACAAACCAATGTCAATATGTTTAATAAATTCTTTGAATCTGTGTTCGAGAGTGATGCATCAGATTTTTCTCATAGATTTCAAAAGGCAAGGACGTTTCTTATAGGTTCTTTGGAAATAGCTATTAACATAGTAGATAAAATATTTGGCACGGATAGATATTACTAAGGGTAGTGGACCTGACGGATTACATCCAGTACTTTTAAGGCAATGTAGTGAAAAGCTCGATGTTCCTCTTCACCTACTTTTCAAGTTTTCATTAGCTAGTGGTAAAATTCCTGAGGTCCGTAAACGCAGCCTAGTTGCACCGATCTTTAACAATGATGACAGACATAATGTGCGCAATTACCGGGGTATATACAAGATTTCCGTTATTCATAAATTATTTGAAAAATAATTTTCGAAAAACCTAAAAACTTTTAGGTACAAGCTTTTAATATTGCATTGTCACGCGATAAACATATGCATGCAAAATTTCTTCTCAATCGGAAACCGGGAAGTGGATCAAAATTAACTTGCAGGATTTCACCCGAACAAACATACATACATACATTGCAAGTTAATAAGTTAACATTGCGACTGGAGTTTACTCGTTACTAACGATTCTAAATGTGCCGGGTTTTTCATTTTCTTCGATATAAGTGTCAGTGAAACTTGCGAGGTCGGGTTGATCAAGTAGTTTAACTGACTTGAAGCGCGGTCATCACCTGGATGGTTTTAACTGTTAGTGGCATTTTTATTAACTTTAACGTGCTTCGCAAGGCTACTGAAGTCGTTGGTATCGGATGCTATCACTCGATGGCAGTCGTTAAGCGCCTCATACACACAAGCGGCTTATCAACTGCTCACAGTGGGGTTTGCCACTAGCCCTACCACCTCCACCAATCCGGACTTGGCCCTCGTGTGTGAAGTATGGCCTAACCTTCCCGAGTTTGGGATGAGACCCGTGCCCCAGCAGTGGCTACCTACATTCTTGCGTTGTTAACGAATTAAGCACTACTTATATATAATAAAACTAGCGTAGGCAGGCCTCCCACGCGGTGGACAGACGGCCTGGTGAAGATCGGGGGAGGCCTATGGATACTGTCAGTTTGTCATTGTTTTTTATTATTTTTATCTTTTTGTATTGCTTTGTTTGAATAAAAGCATTTATCTATCTATCATACGGGCAGCGCAGAACCGGTCGTCGTGGAAATCCTTGGGGGAGGCCTTTGTCCAGCAGTGCACGATTTTCGGCTGATGATGAACATATTGTTGATGTAGTCAACTAACAAATTTTCAGAATGATGGTCACCCTTATCTGGTATTAGACAAGAATGCCATGCACGTCAGATATTTAATAATACGGACGGCACGCCTAGGATGGGAATGCACGTAGCGTCCGCTCTATAGACTGGGGTGTGAAGGAAATAATTTATAAATAAGTGCTAAGGGTTCCATAGGTTATGTCGAATGACACTTTATCGAATGGTCAATATATCGAATGGTACGGAGCCCAGAGGAAAAAAAAATACGCTCCTCTCAACGTAATCCTGTATCTTTAGTACGGCGCATCGAATGACAGGCACTGTATAAATTTGTTAACCGTGGTCATACCAGATTTGCCAGATTATCAAAGCTACTTTAGAGATACAGTTTCCTTAATGTATCCTAACTTTCGGAAATAAAACATCTAAGGAAAATATCAAGCTATTTGCATTTGGACTTACGTTGTATCAATCTATCAAATGGTCTGCGTGTCGTAAAAAGTAGGTAAGAAAGTAAGGTTTTTGTTGTTAGTTTTCAGTTTTCTCTAGTTTTTTATACTACAATTGGTAAGCCCTTGGCATCATCCGATAATGTAAGCGGGCTTACCAAGATTCCCCAACGCAAAAAATGCTTGAAAAATTCTGATAGTAAAGTACGCAGTTTGCCCAACAACGTCTACTATTCCGACGTTGGCCCTCATGTGTGGAGTGCCGAGTCAATTTCAATAGCCCAATATCTTTGGTAAAGTAATATTACTCTTTGGAAGAAAACTATGGGTTGTGAATGACTACTAAATACTCTGAAAACAATAATTGACAATTACTTATGTTAAAAAAAAAACCTGACTTAATTTCAGACAAATTGGAGGAACTTCACTTTCGGCGGCCATTTTGTTTTGCGCCCTGTTTTTTTATTTTATTTTAGTATTTAAGCATTTTATGTTACTGCTTATTTCCAAATTTTTTCTTATTATTTTTCATTATTGCACCGCCCTTTATCTTATTCTAGCACTGTATTTCCTACCCAAAGGTTGCCTGGAAGAAATTGCTTCCTAGCTATAAGGCCGCTTGTTGTATTATTATGGTTTAGATATTAGATAAGTATTTATAATGCATTTTCCTTTTTGCAATTTTGTCGCCCTTACTTTTATTTAGATGTATCTAATCTTTTATTTAGATGTGTCTGGAATAAATTGTTTTAAGCAATAAGGCCGCCTAAATTGTTCAATTTTATTTTATTATGTACTCTTCTTTATATTTTTTTTATTGTACAATAAAGCATACTTGATAATCATGCATAATTGGGATTACGCATCCTAATGAATGTAATTGTTACACATTTAGAAATATCTCTAGGCTATTGTACTTACTCTAGGCCACTACCTTATTTATGTCTTGTTGTAGCCTAACACAATCAGCCAAGTATTTGATCTCTCGAGATACCTTGATGTCATCTGCAATGAGTTGGCATTTTGGATTGTTAACTACCATAGGCAATTCGTTGACCAGTAGAATAAATTAAAGATGAACTAAATTACTTCCCTGGCTTACACCAGACCAAGTATAATATAAATCAGATGCATGACCAGCATATTCATATTGTCTTCTATCTGTCATATAGCTGGCGAAAAAATTCAGCAACTGTGGGGTAAAACCGACAACTGCTAACCTTTTAAGCACTATATCATTATCTACTAACAAGGAAGGGTCCCAACTGTCCGACTCCGATTTGATTTATTTTGACATATGTTATAGAGTAGTCTAAAATAAAGAACACGTATTTTTTTTAGCTGCCCAAACTCAACCTGTTAGGAGAAAATGGCCTTCAAAGTACTGAAAATTGACCAAACCTTCTAATTCCTGAGAAGTCAAACTCATTTTTTATATATATTTTTTTATATACAAACTCATTTTTTATATAAAAAAAATATATAAAAAATGAGTGTGGTGAAATGACAAAACAAGTCCCCATTCTTTATTCATGTTCTCCAACATATAACGAAACCAGTAATTAATTATCAGTTTTTTTGAACAAATCTCTTCTCAGAAATTAGAAGGTTTGGTCAATTTTCAGTACTTTGTAGTCCATTTTCTCCTAACAGGTTGAGTTTGGGTAGCTAAAAAAAATACGTGTCCGTTATTTTAGACTACTCTATAACATATATCAAAATAAATCAAATCGGAGTCGGACAGTTGGGTACCCTTCCTTGTAAGTCGAACGCTTTCTTGAAGTCAAAGTATGCAGCGTCGACTTGCACCCCACTGTCCACTACAGGCACTAGATCCGCCATATAGCTGAGTAGGTTGCTGGTGGTACTCTCTGCTGGCTGGAAACCGTGTTGCGCTCCCGACAATCGCGGACTCACTTACAAGTACAGGGTGGGCCTTAACTGTGTTGACGTTTTGTTTTGTCTATAAATCATAAACCCGCAGAGGTACGCGTGCGGGGGGGGTGTCGTTAGACGCGCCATTTCGTGGAATTTTTAGTCGCCATGGATCCGTTCTCAGGAGAGCAACGTGCGTTTTGTGTTCGCGCGTATTATTCAAACAATAATTCTCTGACGATTGCTAGGCGAATGTACCGCGCTCACTTCACTAACACGTTGAATAGTCTCCGGGGTCCGCACTGACTTTGGGCGGCCTGTGTTAACGATTCTTACCGTAGAACCGGTTTCCTCAAACATTCTAATCCATTTACGAATTGAATTTGCGCTTGGTGCTTCGCTGATGTCCCGTAATTGGAAGTGAGCGCGGTATCGTCAGAGAATTATTGTTTGAATAATACGCGCGAACACAAAACGCACGTTGCGCTCCTGAGAACGGATCCATGGCGACTAAAAATTCCACGAAATGGCGCGTCTAACGACACCCCCCCCCCCCCCCCCCCGCACGCGTACCTCTGCGGGTTTATGATTTATAGACAAAACAAAACGTCAACACATTTAAGGCCCACCCTGTATATTACCTTAAATATCGCCGACTCTAACACTTTAGCTGGAGAGGACAGTACTGCAACAGCCGGTATCCACCCACCTGTGATTTTGAACTTCCCTTAGGACGACCCTTGTAGTTTTCCATCGATCGGGGAAGACCGCTGTCTCTAAGCACTTATTATAAATATTTAGCAACGGCTTGGATAACACGTAGCGACAGTGACAGTTCCTAAGTATGTACGGTGGAATACCATCCGGGTTGTCTTAACCCTTTCACGAGCAACGCAACTACGGCGAACAAGAGAAAACTGAACCTTATTCGAGGTCAATACTGATTAATATTGATACAGCATCCCTGGCAAACGTATTGCCAATGCTCCTAAAAAGGTTAACTTAAAAACAGTATCACTCTTGATTTTTTGTTATGTTATAAAAATGTATCGTCGGGTGAGATGATGCCAACGGATTATCAATTGTGGTTTTTAGAGTTGCGAAGTCAACAAGGAACCCTTATTGTTTCGCCATGTCCGTCTCTCCGTCTGTCCGCGGGTTAGCTCGGAGACTGTTAGTACAATTAGGCTGTAATTTAGCATGGGTATACAAATTAATGACGCCGACAAAGTGATAGAATAAATATTGAAAAAAAATAATCCCTACATGTAAATTATTTTGTTGACGTAACCTATCGTGTGGGTTACCGTTGAATGGGTCTTTTAAAACTATTGTGTCTTTGCTCAAACCATTATTTGATTCAGGTATTGGTAGGTCAAGGGTCCCCTTCCCCCCAAACCTAAACCGCTATTTCAAGACATCTGAACGAGTTGTAAATAGTAGGACATACATATAATCAATTTAAAAGAAAAACCTCACACGGTTAAGTAGGCTTTCTTAGTTTAGGAGTAATAGGCGACCAACTTAATATTTACAGTTGGATTTGTAAAAATATCATAGATTTTCCATACAAAATGTTCATTACCAAATGCAAATATAATATTGTTTTTTTAGGATAAACATTTCTTTTAAGACTACGGAACCCCACTATGCGCGAGTTTGACTCGCGCTTGGCCGGGTTTTTTATTTAGTTTTAAAGGGTGAGGCAATAAATACAGCGTCGTATGTTTCCGTGGGACGTATATAAATTAAAATAAAAACATAATTAAAAGATAAACTGAAGACTGAATTGAGCTGTACAGGAACCTCTTAGCGATATTAATGTAGGAGGTCGTGGTTCGAATCCTGCCACGTACCAATGTCATTTTAAATTTAGATTTTTATATGTAACGTTTACATGAAATCTAAATTCTCATATCTCATATCCGACGCTCTTCGGTGAAGGAAAACATCGTGAGGAAACCTGCACGCGCCTACGAAGAAACTCGCAGGTTGTGTGTGAAGTCGGCCAACCCGCACTGGGCCCGCGTGGTCGACTAAGGCCTTATATCGCCCTAATTCAGGGTAGGACCCTCGGTGGGGACATATATGAGCTGATATGATGGTCTCCATTGATATGGTCTCGAATAATTCGCAGCTAACAGAGTTTTGTGTACTACTCAAAACAAAGGGCCATAAGTTTTTTCACTACATTTTCATACAGAGAGGTGGCCCGTTTTGGCCGTTTTGGCTGTTTAGCCACGATTTTTTTATGTATGAAAAATATGCCTTATTCACCGTGTGCTCTCATCTAAGTAGTCTACGGAGTTCAAGGGCATAGCTACCGCCGTATCAGCCGTATCAATGATACGGGGCCCCCGGGCTACAGGGGCCCCGACGTGTCAATCTCACTGAGTCTCTTGTTTGATCGCCATGAGTCTCCTTATCACATAGGTCGATAAAATCTTAGGAATCAAGCTGTTGCCTTATTTTTGTCGATAAAATCTTAGGAATCAAGCTGTTGCCTTATTTTTGTCGATAAAATCTTAGGCATCAAGCTGTTGCCTTATTTTTGTTATTGAGTTGTAATGTGTTTTCATCATCATTATATCAGCCGAAGGACGTTCACTGCTGGACAAAGGCTTCCCCTAAGGATTTCCACGACGACCGGTTCTGCGCTGCCCGCATCCAGTGGTTTCCCGCGACCTTTACCAGGTCATTGGCCTGCCTACGCTACGTTTTACGATGCGCGGTCACCACTAAAGAACTTTGCTACCCCAACGGCCATCTGTTCTACGAGCTATGTGCCCGGCCTACTGCCACTTAAGTTTAGCGGTTATGGGGGCTATGCCGGTAACTTTGGATCTCTTACGGATTTCGTTGATTCTGATTCGATCACGCAGGAAAACTCTAGAGCATAGCACGCACTATCGCCCATCGGATGACCTTGAGCCTTCTTACGAGGTCCATAGTAAGCGACCGTGTCTCAGTTCCGTTTATAATCACTGGCAACACACACTGGTCAAAGACCTTGGTTTCAAGACACTGCGGAATTTGAGGCGTGAAGATATTGCGAAGAATAATGTATTTTACCTAATCAAAATTTTAAAAACTTGTCGGCTCGCGGTTTTCTTATAATAATCCTCATTCTCCTACCTAATGGATGGACATTAAAAAATATAACAAAAAGTCGCCTTATTTGCCTTTTAAAATCATGATCATGTATTATATTATAATTTTTAAAAATCGCTTTTCCAATACTCTCCTGCCTAGTGGTTAAACATGAAAGTGTAGAAAAATTTCACGCCCTATCATTAGTGTTGCCTTATTTATTGGACATCGGTCCAGTATTGAAAACAAAATAAATAAATTGCCTTCCACTCAGTAGAACATCGACCTGGTGAAGGTTGATGCGGGCAGCGTAGGACTGGTCGTTAAGGGAAGCCTTTGTCCAGTAGGGAACATCTTTCGACTATGATGATGATGAAATGTTACATAGAAGTTCCTTAGGGCGAATTTTTTTCCAGCCAGTTACGTGGAAAAAGCCTTCTCTCAAACCATGCGCGGAAATATTGCCATTTAAATAAAACAGACCAAGTTCGAGTCAGACTCGCGTACGATGGGTTCCGTACCATTATCTATAAAAATCACGTTTTTTGTATGGAAGCCTCCTCTTAAATATTAATTTTAATTTATTTTTTTATTAAAGTGAATAATACAAATCAATATTCTGTAAATATATCAAACGTCTACCTGTTGCCGCAATCCATATCGAGCAAGAAAATCACGTTTGTTGTATGGAAGCTTTATAAAATATTTGTGTTATTTTAATTTAATTATTTATTTTTAAAGTGAATATACAACTAAATATTTTGTGAATATATCAAGCGTCTACCTGTTGCCGATAAAGGCAAGATTGATAACAATATCGAGCAAAAAAGAGCTTAAAAATCACGATTGTTGTATGGGAGCCCCCTTTAATATTTGCTATAATCTATTTTTAGTATTTGTTGTTATAGCGGCAACAGAAATACATCGTCTGTGAAAATTTCTACTGTCTAGTTACCACGGTTCATGAAATACAGCCTGGTGACAGACGGACGGACGAACGGACGGACAGACAGACAGACGGAAAGCGAAGTCTCAGTAATAGTTTCCCTTTTTTACCGTTTGGGTACGGAACCCAAAAAATCGGACGGACCGACAGACACAACACTTGAGTGAGGGAAAGTTATTTTTACCCTTCGGCCGTCTACGAAACCATAGTGTCGTAACTAGTTTCGATGAAGGAATTATTGTACCTTGCACTCGGGTGTGTGGAACTCTTATCATACCTATAACTTTTAAACCTCTATTTAGAACTTACTTACTTACGTTACATATTATGTAGAGAGGAAAATTATGGTAACTGGTTCTTTGATTATTTTTTTTACTTTTAATTAGAAACTCACAGGTTGTGTGTGAAGACGACCAATCCGCACTGGACCCGCGTGGTCGACTATAAGGCCCGATCGCCCTAATTCAGGATACGCTCGAGCCCCTCGGTGGGGACGTATATGAGCTGATATGATGACTTTCAATTAACAAGTAATAACGTAACGCAGTAGTAACGTATTTACGAAACAGCTCCTACCTGTCTATTATGCTAACATGCCAAAAAATGTATGGGTGCTGGGCTCAAGAATTCGAAAATACTTTTTGGGTTTAGATTTATTTTAAGATATAGGTACTCGTACTAGTTACCGGTTTTAAGAAAAGTGCTTTTAATTTAAAATTGAAAAAAAAAGTACTTTGAACATCGACGCATTCCATTATTATTGACTACTTTAGCTTACCCTCACTGTCTTCAAACACCACCACCTCCGCTACCACCCCCTCCGCTACCACCCCCTCCGCTACCACCCCCTCCGCTACCACCCCCACCCTCCTTTCCACCGCCACCGCCTCCGCTACCACCCCCACCCCCCTTACCACCATCACCACCCCGCCCCCCTTCATGCCCACTACTACCGTCTTTTCCTTTTTTACCACTTTTAGCACAATCATGCGTACAATCTGCACCGCTAGGATCATTATGGCCACAGCTCCTGCCGCTACTGCCACCGCTACCACCTCCGGGATTCTCATCGCTCTCTTTGCTTCTTCCGGAACCTATAAAAACGGTAGGTCAGACTGTCATCATAACAGAAAGAAACCGCCAGCAGCGAAAGCCGCGGGAGGTGAGCGCGCCTACAGCTCCGGGACCTACCTGGACAGTAGTTAGTGGTTCTCTTCCACGAGGCACTTGCCTTGCAGAGTACTGGGACAAGCGTCTTGGTGGCAAGACCTACTGTAACTGGTCCTTGTCTTCACCTTATAGTGTTGGCAGGAATAGCGGCCCTCACTGTTATGCCCACGGGTAGGTAAGTGGGGACGCTATATCATAAACCTGGTAGTTTTAGCGTATCTGGTAGATATACGAGAGGGAATGTCATCATAACAGCGGGTAACAAATTGATAGGTAAATAAATAACTAGCTACCACCACTAAAAACACAGCTAAATCTTACCACCGACCAACATTATTAACTGCATTGATGTGTACCAGCATTAGGAGAAAGCCAGTTCTGGTGGCGTTGGTAACTCTTGGTGGTTCGAATCCTGCCAGGTACCAATGTGTTATCGAATTCCGATTTCATATGTACGTTTATTCGACGCTCTTACGGTGAAGGAAAACATCGTGGACACACCTGCGAAGAAACGCGAAGGTTGTCTTTGAAGTCGACCAACCCGCACTGGGCCCGAGTGGTCGACCGATCGCCCTAGTTCAGGGTAGGCTCGAGCCCATCGGTGGGGACGTATATGATATGACGATGATGGTAACTCTTGTTAAACCCTCATCTTCAGCATCATCACTTATTATCAAGTCACGAATTGGATGCCAGTAGGCCGCGACAGACTAAGACGAAGATGGTGGGACGAGTTGGGATGGCTCCGAAAAGAATGGATAACGTGGATGTCGGTCGAGAAGGCTTTTGTACTGACCAGAGGTTTACCCCTCTTGGTTATTCCCTCATTACCATCATCATCATATCAGCCGAAAAACGTCCACTACTGGACAAAGGCCTCCTTCATCAGGCTCCCTCAATGTGTGGTGTTGGAATTTGTCAAACAATGTTCTAAGTCCTGAATTCCTGTGCGGCATTTCCTTTCCGGCAGTGGGATAGTACTATTCAGCATCTGGCCCCAGTCTAGGATTTCCTGTTCTATGGAATCAAAGACTGAATATACATATACGCTTAAATACATACATATTTACATACACATATAGATATATTTACTAACTAGCTGTTTCCCGCGGCTTCACCCGCGTGGACCACGTTTCTATGACCTTTCGAGGGTGCTCAGTGCGCGAGCCGCAAGCGGCTCGCAAGCGTGGTAAAAAGTAGCCTATGTCTTAATCCAGGTCCTAATCTGTCTACCTACCAAATTTCAGCAAAATCCGTTCAGTAGTTTTTGCGGGAAAGCGTAACAGACAGACAGAGTTACTTTCACATTTATAATATTAGTAGGGATTATTTATAAAAGCGTCGGTGGCTCAACCGGTAACGACTCGGTCCATCTAACCAGAGGTACCGGGATCAAATCTGGACGGCCAATGTACCAATGAGTTTTTCAAAAAACTTACGTACATATACTTACCGATTGCTTTAACGGTGAAGGAAAACATCGTGAGGAAACCTGCACACGCCTGCGAAGAAACTCGAAGGTTGTGTGTGAAGTCGACCAACGCGCACTGGGCCCGCGTGGTCGACTAAGGCCTAATCGCCCTGATTCAGAGTAGGCTCGAGCCCCTCGGTGGGGACGTATATGAGCTGTTATAATAATAATAATAATAGATATTTACACCCAAACACAGAGCAAACAAACCCGTTTGTCACACGAATGATAGCTCTGGGTGGGGATTAAACCCACAACCCTCGACTCAGCAGACAGCAGCGGTGCCACTGGACCAACGGGTCAATCATAAATGATCCTTACAGATTCTTGGTAAAATAAATAACATTGATGTATTCCGGCTTGGAGATAAGAAAGCCAGTTCTCCATTGCGTTGGGGAATCTTGGTAAGCCCGCTTCCATCTTTGGCATAATCGTCACTTACCATCAGGTGAGATTATGCCAAGGGCTTACCAAGAATGAATAAAAAAAAGATTTTATGTTAGTACGGGGCGGGCGATATAAATTTCATTGTTGTGAACATGAAGTTCTATATGACGGCAAAAACAAGTGACCAGGCAGTGAATCGCCACCGCCACAGTATAACGATAAGGCTTACAGTAGCGCAACGCCTTTGATGTCGCACGATGCGCCACCGGTGTAGGTACTAGCCCATACTAGCCTGTAGTCAGCCTGGCAACCTCGCGGAGTTTGCCAGGCTGTGCCCCGCCGCCCGCTGCCCTGCAAGTACCCTTCCGTTGCTCTGCGTAAGTACATTCGTTGCGCTACTGTAAGCCGCTATATTTTAATACTGTGCCGCCGCACTGCGTGCGCTGTGCATCGTTTGAGTTTTCTCAAGACGCATACATACATGGACTCCTTTAAATTACACTTTCGCGAGGATCTTACCTGCTGTGTCATGTCCTAAGACAACAAGCGCCTGAATCAAATATTCCCACGTAAGGAAATGCATGTTGTTATATGTACATGACTGAGAAACAACCTTCAGCGGTGGTAAATAAACAAGAAATGAGTTATTCTATTTAGTTACTGTCAGTAGTGCGTATTCTATTAAATTCTATTTATATATTATATTAGTATTCTATTTAGTCTATAGGCAGTGACAAGAAAAAAGCTTTTACTTAAATTGAAAGACTATCTATTATAATAGAATCTCTTTTATCGTGTGGCACAATTAACCGTGCTCTACAAGGGATAGTGTTACCTACATTTAGCATCACCTGCGGTCACGTGTAGGGCAGTTAGATACACAACGTGATTACGCGACTTAGGTACACATCTGGAATTATGTAAGCTGGTTTTCTTACGATGTTTTCTTTAACCGTGAGTAAATGCGTACGTAAGATTTAAGCTTCGAATCCTAGACCTCGTTTAGGACGACTGAGCCGTTACCGTTGAGCCATCGAAACTTTTTTTACCCTATGGTAAGGAATACTTGTCTTGTCAAAACTTTAGTGGTTTTCGTATAAATTGAAACAAAAGGTAAAAAAAAAACCTTAATTAAGTTTTGTTCAATCTTGACCTCTCACCTGGCACGCTTCCAGCAGCAGGTAGGTACTTGTAAATTAAACCTAAACTTTAAGTTATTGTTTAGATACCTATCATCATCATCATCATCAATCATATCAGCCGAAGGACGACCACTGCTGGGCATAGGCCTCCCCCAAGGATTTCCATGACGACCGGTTCTGCGCTGCCCGCATCCTGCGGCTTCCTGCGAGCTTCATTAGGTCATCGGTCCACCGAGTGGGAGGCCTTCCTACGCTGCGTTTTCCGGTGCACGCCGCGGTCGCCACTCGAGAACTTAACTGCCCCAACGGCCATGTGTCCCGCCCACTGCCACTTAAGTTTAGCAATTCATACCTAATTAAATTTAAAATAATTGGTCTTTTGACAATTTGCTCCTAACATTTGCCACTTCTCTGTAAAATGGAAAAACCACAGCGTGGGGTCATTTCGGCGGAGGGGGAAAGTGAGGACCGCGGGGGGTGGGTCTCGTGGTGGTCCCACATCTGGGTTAGCTTTAGGGTCTTCAGAGCTTATGTCCTGAGTGGCATTGCTTAGTCACAAAGTGCAAGTTTGGCATCTGACTATGTACGGAAACCTGCCCGTATACTAGCATTCCCTCCCTCACCCTCACCTATCTAAGCAGCTTCGTTACTCTTTTACGTGATCTTGAGACTATTGAACCAATATATTACCAACTTTGTTACAAGGAGACTTAGGGAAACGATTATAGATAGACAGAACACCAGATAGGTATATCATCCCCACGGCTGGGGCACTTATAGGTACTAGGTGAAAACAAAGCATAACGTAATATTTTGAAGGATAATTCAGAAACTAATGTATATAGCTTATAAATGAGTACGTAACCTAAACATTTATGATTTTTTTAACACGCTTATATTAGCTTCACCTTTATGAATGAATGTTTTTTATGTATGTTTGTATGTATATTTTTCACTAAAAATTTGAGTGCGTTTGAGCACATTTCACCTGATTGAAAGTTACGATACAGTCTAGGAAGATACCTGCAAACTCAAATAATGCCTATTCACTCTTGGCTTGAAGATCCCTAAATTGTAAGAGTCGGACACAGACGCCGCGCCGGCAAGGAGTCTCACTCCATCGCTGTCCGCATTAGACATGAGTACGTGATGCGAGTAATATCACTCAAGTGATATTACTCGGAGGGGTAATGCAACATTACACATCACGCGGCGTATCCAAATTCCAAACATCACGCATCACACATTACTTGAGACGGCAGGCGGGACACGGCACGGCACACGAGCGGATCAGCGGACCGCGTACCGTGTCGCTTCGCTTGCGATCGTCATTCGTCGGGTAAGGCAACGAGAAGGGGCGACGGATGTGAGGGGAGCGGAGTTGATCGCGCCATTTCCACGCGCTCATGTTTGAATTTTAGAATATGAAGTAATATGAACCTTAAGACATATGAAATACAGTTCAGTTTCATATTGCATGTGCCATGCAAGGATTGCATGCAATTTTGGTGTTTATTTTATAGATAAAAGACAAAATTTCTTCGAATATTTTTTCCGTAAGGCGGAAGAAAAACTACTTAAGCCACATCCAAGGTCAAGTTCACGTAAACAAAACAATACATTCCGTTTTTATTTGTTTGGGAACCGATCTGAGTATGAAGGAAAATCAACTTTTTACTTATACACATACTCAATTACTCACTAGACTACACTCACAAAAACATTAAATATTACATTCATTGATCTTAAATCACCCTATGTTGCATTACTTTTCGAGTAATACTGTAGGTAATGGTACGTCACGCTATATCACTCTTCAATTGCATGTATGTAATGCCAAAATCTCGGGTAATGTTTAGGTTGATGTGTGATATTAAAAAGTAATATTACTTGAAAGGAAGTGATGTGTGATGTTGCATCACTTCTTCGGGTACCGTTTTGCGCATGTCTAGTCCGCATAATAAATGAGGATGCGTAACGCTTCCTAAGTTCATTCATAAACAAAAGGGAGTGAAGCTAGAATCAAAATCGTATATTTATAGTGTACGACAGCCGGCACTAAACTTTCTCGTCATTTTTTTAAATATTATTATTATTGCATACAAAAATAGTTTTTATTAATTTTGAATATGTTTCGTAACTAAATAAGAACCTACTATATATAACATACTTATATATATACTTATCCGTAATACATGACAATAGGGTATTTGACAGTGTTTAAAATAAATTAAAAAATATTATTCACTAAATAGCATTTCTCCTACAAAAGCATAAAAACTTTATTTAACATTTTATTCTAAATTCAATTTTATATATATATAAAAATCACTAAATTAGTTCGTCAAAGACAATGACGTCACAGGTTTGTAACACGAACAATTTCAGAATAGCTCCAACCATTTGTGAGTAAATCACAAGTTTCAATTTCATTTGTAGGAGAACCATTCAAACACCTTTTTTAGGGTTCCCTGCCCTAAGGGTAAAAACGGGACCCTATTACTAAGACTTCGCTGTCAATATCGATAATCCCTCAATGAAATAATTTAAAAGACTTAAGTTCCAAAAGTAGTCCCAAAGACCACATTTTCATGAAAATTGGTAATACTTTTTTTTTCGCGATCACAATACTTCCTCTACCATACTCGTACCTTAAGTACGTACCTACCTACCTACTCGTACCGTACTACGGGGTCGAGAAAATTAAGAAATTAAAAAGACCGGCCAAGTACGAGTCGGACTAGCGCAAATTAGGGTTCCGTAGGTTATCATTAAAAATAAGTAAAAATAAAATATTTTAAAAAACCCAAAAAAATATTATATTTTTAGTTGGTAATAGAATATTTTGTATGCAAAATCTACGAACTTTTAAAAAAAATTACAAGCGAGTTTAATATTATTAAGTTTAATTATAGTAAGTTTATATGTTGCGCACCGCATCGCACACGCTCGATATACACGTAAGCCAAATCGCAGGCAAAACTATAAAGTTTGTGTAAGGCAATCGATCCCTGTCAAAAACTCAACTCCAATTTTTTGCCAAAAACTAAAAGGTTAGTAGGTTACTACCAACTAAACAGTTTGACAAAGTTTGACTCCGCCGGGAATCGCACCCGCGACTTCCTGTGAATGAATTGAATTTTTGTGGAAGGTTTTTTTTGTATTTTTTATTATTAAAAATTTTAGTGCCTTTGGCTGCATGCACCTCACCTGATGGTATGTGCCGATGCAGCCGAGGATGTGACACGCAAGCTCAAATAGTGGCTATTCACTCTCGCCTTGAAGATTCCTAAATTATACGAATCTGAGAATACAGACGCCAGAAGGGAATTCCACTCCTTGGAAGTTCGCATGATGAACGAAGACGCAAAACGCTTCGCGCGTAAAGGTGGAACATTGACGACAAAGGGGTGGAACCGCCCTCCACACCTGGTCGTCCGATGATGAAATGGAGGGGAGGGGGGATTGAGGTCGTGAAACTCCAGAGCACACTCTCCGAAATGAATCCTGTAGAACACCGATAGACAGGCGACTTTGCAGCGATGCTCGAGACTCGAGTTGAGACGGAGTTACGGTTCACATTAGGACTCTTTATCTCAAGTCCAGTTGTTTTCCTCAATAAAATAATACCAAAATTCCGTTTTAAATGATTACATACTATTCTTATCTTTCGCTAATCAATATTTTATCAACTTATATATGTACCTATGAAGATAAGTAAATATACAGAGTGATGCCTACATCACGGCCCTAACACTGTTTACTATTTTTATACCTACGGGGTTATGCCAAATAACCCGAAATCTTAAATTCGATCATTCTACCTATGAAACTGAACAACTTTTGCTCTACAAGTTTGGTGAAATCTAAAAAATTACTTACCACACAGTCCCAAAATCAGCTGATCGATTTGAATGTATAATTTATTTATTTGCGATTTCAGTAAAACTGTGGAACTAAAATTTTTGACTCTCAGTACAAAAATCGCTTTATTTTACCTAACATGTTGTTTAAAGAAACTTTATTTACAATAATTGGTAAGCCCTTGGCATCATCTCACCCAAGGAACCCATAGTCAATTCTCAAATAAAAAATATGGACCCTCCATACAAAAATTCACAAAGTTTGTCGATCAGCTGATCAATTTGTATGTTAATTAATGTTAAGTGTTAATTGATGTTAAGTGACGATGATGCCGAAGATGAAAGCGGGCTTACCAAGATTCCCCAACGCAATGGGGAGCTGGCTATTTATGTTCTAGCCAGTTTGGCGGCAAAACTTAGATAAGATGGTGGTATAGTTAGCCAGGCGGACGTACAAAATGCTCTTCTACGAACTATAAACCGAGTCTTACAAGGTTAGACTCCGCTGGGAACCGAACCCGCGACCTCCTGATGTGAATCTAATGGATTTCACCACTACGCCACGGAGGTGGTCAAAACTTGAACTTATGGCTTAGCATTTTTTCGGTATTTTCATACAAATCAATTAGCTGAGCAGCTAACGTATAAAAATTCATATTTTTGCGATTTCAGCAAAGTACCCTATTGTTAAGAGGAGTGACCCCCCGCAAAAAATTCGAGTTTTCATACAAACGGCGATAACCATTTTCACCTCCTAAATGTTAACCCATTTGGACCAATTTTTGATAGGTTGTCAGTAAGAGTAAAAGCTAGGCTTATACGTTTTGTTTTTTACTGATTATAAATAAATAAAAAATGGTCGAAATTAATTTTGTATGAAAACACGTGAACGACAATAAAATTAAACTTATTAACTTTACCGAAAAAACAAAAAAGTATAAGCCTAGCTTTTGTTCTGACTGACAACCTATCAAAAATTGGTCCAAGTTGGTTAACATTTAAGAGGTGAAAATCTTTATCGCCGTTGGTATGAAAAGTCGCAGCTTCACAATCCTCATAAGAGTGTACTTTTATCACCGCACACCGCTTGCCAACGGAATGATTCTGCGAACTAAGTGCCGTACACTGCCCCTGATTCTGTGAGCTATGTCGGTTATTTTGGTCTTCCTAAGGGTATCCTACAGTCTCCTCCTTTATCTCTATATAAGCTAAGTCGTTCAAAGTTTAAAACATCGTGAATAGAGTTGCTAATTTTAGGGACGGAAGAGCCTTAAGAGCCCTGACATTTTTAAGGGAATAGAGTTGACCGTGTCGAAAGTAATATTTTTCTATAAATTGCCCACGTATTTAAATTTCAAAAAACCTTAGATAGTCGTTTTGTTCAATTACGTCTCCAATTATTTTGAATCAACATTGAAAATTAGTACCTCTATCAATGACGTATTGAAAAACTATGACGTCATGTCCTGATGTTATATTTTTAGAACAAAATTTCGTTGATAGTTTTTATTATTTGTTGTTTTACTTCAGGATAATGTACTGTAATCAATCTCACCAAGTTTCACATTTGTTTATATTATCGTTTATACGATAGAGCGAAATCAGAAATACTATAAATAGGTACTTAATTTTTCACTTTTTTTATTATTTTTTGTTAAAGCGGTAATAAAAAACACACACTGGGAAAATTTCAACTGTCTACCTATTACCAAAAAATACTAAAAAATATGACGTAAAGAAGGGACACTCCCTGCCTCCCACCAATGTATTTCCCCCGCAACGTACGGGTACGCGCACTGGTACTCGACATTCGATTGTCATAGTTCAAACGTAGTGATTCTATACTCTTTGGTCACAAGTCCCTCAGTAGCACAGTGCCTATAATATGTTATGTAGTTTATTTTTGAGCTCTACTCTTTTTATAGGTAGTGGTGTCCACTGGTCACTCAATCAGTGACGTAGACGCTATGCATGAAAAACTTTGATGAATCAGAGGCGTATCCACTTGGAACGGGGCGGCAAGAGGTGAGGGGCGGCTTTTTTCGGTTCTTGTTTCGCCATTAATAGTAGTAAAAAGTCGTAGTAGAATTTTTTTAGGGATCCGTTTGGTTCACCGAAAAATAATAAAGCTAGTCAAGTGCGAGTCGGACTAGCGGTAATAAGGGCGACGAACCACTACGAACATGCAAACAGAAGGTTACAGCAAGGTGACGTTTATCGTGTGGCAGTACGCAACCCTTAGCGCGCAACTCCGACTCGCACTTTGCCGGTATTTTGTCACTTAGAGTGGGGGACTTTTTTGTGCCCGGGGTGCCGGATTCTTAAATACGCCTCTGATAAAAATGATAAGTAGCACCCACCTAACATCAAAATCGTTCTCGAATGGTCTTAGCACTACACCCTGTAGACGACAGCCATAATTGTACAGATAGGAAATGGTTTGAAAGTGGAGATAATCCAGTTTTACTGGGTCTATGGCGATATGATCGCGCTTGTAAAGGCCGATTTAGGTAATATATTTTTGTGTTTACTTAATAAGGAGTAAATGTAAGTTAAGTCACTATGTTCAATTAGATAGGTACACAGGAAGTGTTAGTGGCTTAGTGCTTCTTTCTTTTTAAGCGACTTCAAAAAAGGAGGAGGTTTTTCAATTCGACCGTATATTTTTTTTTAAATTTGTGTTCGCGCATAACTTCGTCGTTTATGAACCGATTTTGATGATTCTTTTTTTGTTAGAAAGGAGATATCCCAAGGGTGGTACCATGATAAGGAAATCAGGATCTGATGATGGCATCCTAAAGAAATCGAGGGGTACCTTCAAAAATCGTAGAGGCCACTAGTGCGTTTGAAGTCGAGTTTTTTTTGTTTAATATTATTCGTGTCGATTATGCAGATTAGTTGAATACAAACGCGGTCATACCTTTATTGTACTGTGGTCATACTGTGGATTGGATTGACTGCCAGTGGCGCTTAACTCGACCGTTTTGTGCTTCGTGTTTGGTGCCAGTTGCCATCACTAGATGACCATTTAGGATGGTACTATCCTAAATGTAACTATCTAGCGATGGTAACTTATTGATTAAATGCTCTTTGGACGATACCTAACCTACAATGTAGTCGCTAAGGCGTGTCAGATGCTTTAAAGACTTGATGCTAGTAAATACTTTTTATTCACGTCACTGGGTCAAAATGAGAGGAATCAACAAACTCCTTGGTTGCGTTATATAGATAAATCATAATCATATTGTTTAATCCCCTGTAGCCACGTAGTCCGACCATGGGGACATAAAATCTTTCACCTATCAATCCTATCATAGTGACAGGAAGAAGAAATATGGACTCTTTGCACGTGACACCTTTAGTTAAAAAGTTTCAAACGACAGACAACGCTAAAAGCTTGAATGGCCAGGATGTCTTTGTATTTTAAGCCGAAAAAAAAATCTTAAAAATAGTCAGTATTTTCCTCTTTGTTTTGAATTTCTACTGTATTTTATTATTTTTATTTATATGTAAGGATTTCTAAATAAATAATACCATATTATTTTCTATTATTTACAAATTCAGGGTATGGCTTTAACGGTGAAGGAAAACATCGTAAGGAAACCTGCACACACCTGCGAAGAAACTCGAAGGTTGTGTGTGAAGTCGACCAACCCGCACTGGGCCCGCGTGGTCGACTAAGGCCCGATCGCCCTTATTCAGGGTAGGCTCGAGCCACTCGGTGGGGACGTGTATGAGCTGATATGATGACAAATTCAGGGTAGGCTCGAACCCCTCGGTGGGGACGTATATGAGCTGATATGATGATTTACTAACTAGCTGTTTCCCGCGGCTTAACCCGCGTGGACGTTTCTATGACTTTTCGAGGATGCGCAGTGCGCGAGCCGCAAGCGGATCGCGAGCGTGGAAAAAAGTAGCCTGTGTGTTAATCCAGGTCCTAATCTACCTACCAAATTTCAGCCAGATCCGTTTAGTAGTTTTTGCGTAAAATAGTAACATACATACATCCATACATTCTTACAAACTTTCGCGTTTATAATATTAGTAGGATTCGCGTTTATAACATTAGAAGGTTACGTAGAAATTTCTTTGATGTAAAAAAAAACGATGTTGGACCCCTTAACTGCAGGTTTTACTCATAATACTGAACAACTTTAATTGTAAGAGTGTTTTTTTAAGATTTCAGAAAAAAAAAATATTTGAGAGTAGAAGCCCCTGTTAACGGAACCTACACCGATTTTGTTACGCCCTTTATGTGAATTTGTAATTTATGTATTATTATTCATAGTACTCGTTTGTTGAAATCGGTTTAGTTTTTAAGGCTGCACAAGGTAATAGATCGAAGAAAAACAAATACATACATATATACATACATACTCGTACATGTGTATCGGGTAGGGTTACCGATATTTTCAGGGTATTTAACACCACACATCATCGAAGAAAAACCTCCCATTATGGGATCGTATTCTTCTCCGCTCTAAATGGCAGCCATTTTATTTTAATATTTTTTTTGTAGCTGTTTATGAAAAATATGTTTTCTCTTGAATTAGCAGCAGTAGAGACTTCAAAATAGTCTCATTTAAAGGTTATTTAATTTCTCTGGTGATCCACTCATAAAATTAACCAAAACATTTGTGGAACAGAAAAACAGAACACAGAAAAGTAAAAAAAATATTCTAATATATAATTTTCTTTTTTTGAACTTACCGCAACAACGAGGTCATTAACTTATGTTTTTTTCTTCTTAATCGATTGATTTTGAACTAAGCTATAAAACGACATCAAATTATCTACCATTTGTTACTTACGCAATGACACAAATTGATGGTTTGGTAAGGTGGGGTTGTGACAATCCTTTAATTTTAATTTCACAAGTATTTTATATTCTCACATGTTTTAAACTTAAACACTCCATAAAACAAATATTCAAATTAGTGACTATGCCCTGCTGTGTGGCCCGGCTGACCATTTCCAAGTAACAAACCACTGGGGTCGCGTATCACACTAATATTATAAAGGCGAAAGTTTGTGAGTGTGTATGTTTGTTACTTCTTCACGCAAAAACTACTGAACGGATCTGGCTGAAATTTGGTAGGTAGACAGAATAGGACCTGGATTAACACATAGGCTACTTTTTTCACACTCGTTAGCCACTGGCGGCTCGCGCATTGCGCACCCTCGAAAAGTCAAAGAAACGAAGTCCACGCGAGTGAAACCGCGGGAAAGAGCTAGTTAACCATAAATTAACACACTAATTAAGAATCTAATAGTAGATAATTTGGTTTCGTTTTATAGCTTAGCTCAAAATCAATAGATTAAGAATAAAGAAACATAACGTTAATGTCCTACTTTTTTGAGTTAGTTCAAAAAAATAAAGATAAATTTATGTTTTTTTGCATTTTCTTTTCTTTATACTTTTTTGTGTGTTTCTACTCAAATGTTTTGGTTAATTTTATGCGTGGATGACCAGAGAAATTTAATTACCTTTCAAACGAGATAATTTTGAAGTCTGTTCTGCTGCTAATTCAAAATAAAAAACATATTTTACATGAAAAGCTACTAGAAAAAAAAATGGCTGCCATTTAAAGGGGAGAAGGATGCGACCCCCTAATTGGAGGTTTTTCTTCGATGAAATGTGGTGCATTACATGCCCTAGAAATATCGCTAATCCTATCCGAGACACTGTATACAAACAGCCTTTAGGATTCCTAATCTTTCCTATAAAAAGAAATAACAGGTAAAAGTCGTCCACTACTGAACACAATGCCCCAAGAATTTAAACAAAGACCGATCCTGCGCTAGCTACATCCATCGGCTTCCCGCGACCTTCACCAGATCGTCGGTTTGCCAAGTGGAGGCCTTCTTACTTTACGTCTTCCGATGCGCGGTCGCCGCTCGAGAACTTTAGTACCCCCACCGCCATCTGTTCTACGAGCTATGTACCCCGCCCACAGCCACTTAAGGCTTAGCGATTCTGTGAGCTATGTCAGTTACATAAATAATTAACTATATTATATAGGTTGATGATACTGTTTGCTAATAATCATTTCCTTCCTACAGATTCCAAAGTGTACTTGCCTATACTCTAATCAGTGACCGGCGGTGTAGATATTATAATTTACTTGAATGATAATAAGTGATAACGAAAATCAGCTAAGATTATTCATTTAATGGAAAATGAACACAGTCGGCTTTTGAAGTTTCTTTTGCCTTATTTCAAGTGAGTACCTACATAATTTAAATACTAAATGGTATTGGCGTCGGTGGCTCAGCCGCTAACGACTCGGTCTTCTTAATGAGAGGTGCCGGGTTCAAATCCGGACGGCCAATGTACCAATGAGTTTTTTCGAAACTTACGTACATTGCTTAAAAGGTGAAGGAAAACATCGTGAGGAAACCTGCACACACCTGCGAAGAAACTCGAAGGTTGTGTGTGAAGTCGACCAACCCGCACTGGGCCCGCGTGGTCGACTTAGGCCCGATCGCCCTAATTCAGGGTAGGCTCGAGCCCCTCGGTGGGGACGTATATGAGCTGATATGATGATTGGCAGCTGGGCTTGCGGTGCGGCCCCTGAATAGTACCACCCCATCTCTAAGCGATTGGGATCAAAAACCGGAGGATGGGCAGCAGCCTCCATTCCGTGCACTGTGCCACCACACTGTGAGTGCACATTGCGATCGCCAACCCGCCTGCCGAGCGTGGCGATTACGGAATTACCCCCCTAAATCGGGGAATACTATTAGGTCCAGCTGTGGACGTATTGTGGCTGATGTGATGATGTTCATTATCATCACATGCCAAAGCAGCCTGATTTCCAGTAAGTAACATAGCATGAGCGCAAGGGGGTGCACTTGCACCGGGCCCTACTTAAGTTGATAAAAATGTGATTTCATATACCAAAAAAATTCAGACTCGCTGCGCTAGCCCATTTAGAGATATTGCAATACGGGGTAATAATCAGGTCAAAGAAATATTTTAATCTCGTTCTCTTCAACGCTCGAAGAGCTTACTTACCTTCGGCTATTGTTGTAATTGTAATTGTAATTGTAAGGACGGGCTGATTTCCGCAACCAGGCGCCTGAGCGCCCATTTTGCGTGGTTGGCCGGCATCACTGCCAGCCCAGCTCCTCCAGGAAGCCCAGTAGCCCCCGCAGGTTGCCGACGACTTCCGGGAGTGTCCTATGGTCGCCGAGATGCTCGGCCCTGTACGCCGCCACCTCTCTGCAATCCAGGAGGATGTGGGCAGCTGTCTCCTCGGCCGCCATGCACGCGCGGCACAGCGGGCTGTCTGTAATCCCCAGGGTAAAAAGATGTTTGTTAAAGTAACCGTGACCGGTAATGGTCGCTGTTACCTTACGGAGCTGGAGTCTCCCGAGTTTCAGGAGCTTCCTAGTCAGGCCAGCATTTGGCGACGGTAGCGCCTGTCTGGCCTGGCGACATGCTTCCAGTCCTGTCCAATATCGGTTATGTTCTGACCTTGTACGCAGCCGTAAGGTGGATCTGAACCAGCCCGAGGGGAGGGGTAAAATAGGTTCCGGTCCTACAGCTACAAGTTCTGACCCTCTCCTGGCTAGTTCGTCGGCTGCGTCGTTTCCACGCGAGTTACTGTGTCCCTTGATCCACTGCAGAGTTACATTGCTGTGGTAACATACCTCTGTTAGTCTTTGGTGACACTCGTGTATTAGCCCCGAAGTGATGACATTACTTTGGAGGGCCAGTAAAACCGCTCGACTGTCTGAAAGGATACGAATGGAGTAGCCCTGTACCCTTCTAGCAGTGATTGCATTAGCAGCCAGAATGATGCCCATACACTCCGCCTGAAAGACTGTGTTGTACGCACCAAGTGGTTTGGATGTTTTTATGTTTAGGTCTTCTGAGAAGACCCCGCAGCCGGTCCCAGCTCCAGTTTTGGACCCATCGGTAAAGATCCGAAGGTCCGATAGGTTCTGGCCTTCCCAGGGGTCCTCGTAGAGCTGAATTTTGTATTTCTTGTCAAAGACGAACTGTTTTGGGATTCTATCGTTGACAGCTGCGAACAGCGGTTCTTCCGAGACAATATTGTCCAGAAGTTCGACGTGAGGAATCCCTTCCTTGGTCCAGAGGTTCAGCAGCTTTAATCGTACCGCAGCGCTGGCTGCCTCTTGCTGGATGAACAGCTGCAGGGGCGGCACGTTCAGCATCGTCTCCAGGGCTGCTGTTGGTGTTGTTCGCATGCAGCCGGAGACCGCCATGCATGCTGTCCTTTGGAAACATTGAAGTTTACTTACGACAGTCGAAAGTTTGGTGCGTGGCCACCATACCACCGCGCCGTAGCTTACCATAGGGCGAATAACCGCTGTATAGAGCCATAGCATGATTTTTGGGGTAAGGCCCCATTTCTTACCCACCATTCTACGGCACTGCCACAGAGTTATTGTAGCTTTATTTAACTTGCAGTTTAGGTGACTGCTCCAATTCAACTTGCTGTCAAGTATGACCCCTAGGTACTTAACTTCTGGTGAGAGTTGGAGATCTGTGTTGAATAGCTTGGGTAAATTATAGATACCCAGGTTCCGCTTGTTGGTGAACAATACTAGTTCTGTTTTCTTGGGGTTCACTGACAGTTTGAACTCGGTGCACCAGCGTTCCACGATGCGTAGCGCGGAGCGAGTGACATCGCAGACTATGTTTGCGAAATTTCCTGATATAAGGATGGTCAGGTCGTCTGCATAGCCTACCGTGATGTAGTGATGTCTGTTAAGCGTGGTAATCAGGTCGTTTACCACCAGATTCCACAGTAGCGGTGATAGTACACCTCCTTGGGGGCATCCCTTCGCAACTATGGCTGTACGTGCCTTACCTCTGTCCAGCTTGACGACCCGCTGACTAAGCATGTTCCCGATCCACTTTGTCATGGTCGGGTTCACGCCGTGCTTACGGAGCGCCATCTCTATGCTGGAGAAGTTTGTCTCATCAAATGCACCTTCGATGTCGATGAAGGTGCCTAGGCACATGGCCTTGCCTTGAAGCGCCGCCTCAATCTTACTGACAACAGCGTGAAGGGCTGACTCTGTGGATTTACCTTGACTGTACGCATGTTGGTTGCGGTGAAGTGGTAAGTTTATTAGCGCGTTTTCCCTCAGGTCCCTGTCACAAAGTCTCTCTAGCGTTTTCAAAAGTAACGATGTGAGACTGATGGGTCTGAAGGATTTAGCGTCAGTGTAGTCGCTTTTTCCTGGTTTGGGCAAGAATATCACCTTTACCTCCCTCCATTTGTGCGGTACGTACCTGTGGGCAAGGCACGCCCTGAGGATGTCCGTCAGGATATTAATGACGGAATCTCCCCCCCACTGCAAGAGGGCGGGGAAGATTCCATCACAACCAGCTGCTTTGAAGGGTTGGAAGCTGTTTAACGCCCACTTTACTTTATCTGCGGAGACCACTTTGTCGGCTTCGGCCCAGTCTGTCTCAGTTGCATATGTTTCCTCTGCATTCCAACTTACCTCTTGCACTATTCGGCAGTCGGGGAAGTGTGTCTGTAGTAGTACACACTCCGCCTCCTCAGGCGAGTTGGTGAGGGTGTCGTCGGGTTTCTTTAGCGATCCCAGATCTTGATTCGGGCCGCTGGAGAGGACCTTTCTTACCCTGTTCGCTTGGGCACACGATTCAACTCCATCGCAGAAGCTACGCCACGATGCAGTGCTATAGTATCGTATCCTCTTCTTGTATTTGGACTTGGCAGTTTTGTAGTTGTCCCAGTCCTGTTCGTTACACGTGTTCATTGCTCTATTAAATAGCCTTCTGACTTTTTTTCTGAGCCTCTCCAATTCAGGTCCCCACCAGCTTACCTTTTGGCTGCCATTCGCTGGTGGATTGATTAAGGGGCAAGTTTCTTGGTAGACGCTGCTCAGGCAGTCTGTTAGGTCACTTACTTGCAGTTCTATTTGGTGTGTTCCTTCCAATCTATGCGGTACCCCAGACTCTTGCAGTTTCTGCTCCACCTTAGAGCGGTAGGCAGCCCGGTCGGTCTTCCGGGGGTTCCTGCGAGGAGGTTTTGCCACTGTATTCACCTGGAGATCGAACCGGATCCACCTGTGGTCTGAGCATGAAGCTTCCTCAGTCGCTACGTGCCAGTTGGATACCAGTTGCATTACTCCGCTGGTTGCTAAAGTAATGTCTATTATGCTCCTGCTCCTTCTCGTGACGAAGGTAGGTACCGAACCTCTGTTTAAAATGTTGAGATTGGTTGTGAAGAGATAGTCCACTAGGGCCTTACCTCTCTCGTTGCAGCTTGTCATGCCCCACAGGGTATGGTGCGCGTTGCTGTCAGCAGCCACGAGCAGCTCCAGTCCATTACCCTCGCAGTATGAGATCAGCCTCTCCAGATCTTGAGGTGGGGGGTCGTCGCCGTCGGGCATATAGGCCGATGCGACAACCATCTCAGGTAGGCTGTTGTTTGGTTCGCCCTGGAGCAGCTTGATGGCGCTCAGGTCTCTAGAAAAGAACTCGGTTAACGGTTGTGCAGCCACGTTTTTAGTGATGTATATAGCTGATCTGGGGCCCTCAGGTCCGCCGTAGGAAAATAACTTACCTCCGGCGTTGGAGAGCCCGCATATCTTTCCGGCCCTAACCCACGGCTCCTGTATTAGGGCCACCGCAGTTTTGTTGACCTCCAGCCACTTGCGGAACTGAGCCGTTGCGGTTGTACTGTGGTGGAGGTTGGCCTGTAGGACGCTAGAGACGAGGGAAGGGGACGCCATCTTGCGATAGCAAACCCCTTCTCCTCGTCCGATCCGATGGCAAGGTTGCCCATCTCCTCGGTGCACTCGTCACCGCCATCCGAGAGATCTGAGATCTCCGGAGAGCCGAGACGACCGCCCGAAGGAGACGGCCCGATGGTTACTGGTGTAACCTCGGTGTCCGCAACCTCAACCATGGGTTCCAGCTGACCGGCGGGTGCCGGAGTTAGCGGGTCAGTTACGTTGAACTTTCCCTTAGGCCCTTGAAATTTAACGTAGACCTTGCCCAGCATAAATGACAGGCGACGTCCACGCTCAACCAGGGCCCCGACGATATCGTCTGGGAGGCTGACCACAATGAATGTTCCATTCTCTTGTGGGTCAACCTTGTGGATGCGCCACCGGTGGACCTGGGCCCAAGAGTTTTGGTGGTTGAGCGCACGCCCAACGTCCGTAATCTCGGGCCAGTCCCCTGGTAGCAAAATGCCCCCGAGCACTTTGCGGGGCACCTCTGACTGTTGTATGACCGTAAGTTTTTCACCTGTGGGTAAGGTGAAATCCTGTACGGCCTTTTTGAGCCACTGCAGTGTGGTGTGATTGGCGCACCAGAGTTTGAGGACCCCGCCCGTGTGGACGGGCCTTCCGTCAAAGTCCGGTCCGCCCCCGCCCACGCTAGTAGAAGCCTCATCTAGGAGGCGCCTATACATGGCGGTTTGGAAAAGCTGCGCATCCTGCTGCGTTAAGTGTCCGCTTGTCACCGTGGTGACAGCGACAGCAAGATCCGCAGATGCTGCCCCTGCGTAGCTGGCGCGATGTGTCCTGCTCGGGGACCCCAACCGCACGCGCTTGTGCCCACCTCGAGGAGATATGGTGTCGTCGAGGCGGACACGTTTAGCGCCCGCGTTCTGGGCCCCCTTGCCGGCACGTCCGCCGGCCTGCGCTGTTGTCGAGGTCTTCTCCTTACCCACTGAGTCACCAGTTGTGGCCGCGGTTCCGTGAGGGCGAGCCTCAGGAGAAGCGTGGCTCCCCGAGGCCCGTCCCTCCAGACCCGCAGCCGTGGTGTCAGTGGTTGACCCACCTTGTGTAGAGACAGCGGCCGCCTGTTTCTTGCGCAAAGCCTTGCGCTTTTTCTGGCTTGGCCGCTTGGCCTTTGTCCGGTCCCCTTGGGCCCGAGCGGGTTTGCTGGTTTTGGTTGAAGTTTTCTTCTTACCCACCAGTGTCCAGCCTGCGTCGATGCTGGCCAGCACTGAGGCTAAGCGCGGGTCCTCGGTACCCTCCATAGGAGTCCCCCTGTCGGTCGCAGGTTTCTCCGCGCCCGAATTTGGGGGAACCTGGGAGGTCCGGGGTGCCAGCGTGCTAGGTGGCGGCTGAAGTTGGCCGCTAGCCGAGGCCCTGATGACTGCCTTCGGATTAACCTGGGTGGTCGCAGATTTCTCCACGCCCAAAGCCCTGGGGTCCGTGGTGGTCTGGGCCTGCTGCTGTGATTTAGGGGGCTGAGAGGCAGACAGAAAAGGTGTTTTGGGTTTCCCCTTTTTCTTCTTGCCCGCCTTCTTCACCTTAAGCGGCCTGGTACCAGTTGCCTGGTCCCGAGGCCCTGTACCGGGGTTTGCTCCGGTCACGGGATGGCCATCGGTTTTCACCGTCGGCCCTCCTATGCCCTGATCAGCCCCGGAAGGGTTGCCGTTGCCTTTGGGTTTCCCCTCCGACACCGGCGGTGATGTTGTGGGTGTTTTGGATCCTATTTCTGCCATAGTCCAAACTGTAGATATTTTCGTTCTTCCGACTTCCCACCCTCCACGGAGCCCGCACCTTTGGGGATGCCTCATTGCGGCACCAGGATTATCGGAAGAATATAGGTGTGTTGAGTTGGAACTCACTGCGCGACATCGGGAGCTCGAGATGTGCAGGCTGGGCGGACGAAAGGATCCACCGCCCAGATGTGCCCCGCACGCTCTTGCCCCGTCAGCATGGCCGAGTCCATCCCACCTGAGTGGGACCCCCCCACACCTCGCCAAGTGACCCCTGAAGGGGGCCACAGCCCATTCCCCACGTGTTGGCTAGACACGGAGGCACCGTTTAGCCTGAATCCTGGGCCAAAGAGGGCGTGTTGCCGACCAGGGATAACACACCCTGACCCCTAGTCAGCTCAACCCTCCAGGATCCCATTCTCCCGGCATACGGCGATCAACTGCGCAGGGCTTAGCGCAGGTAGGTGCAGTTTAGTCTGTCAGGCCTCACCTACTAGTCCCAACAGATCCTAGCAGAGTTAGCCGCCCCCAGCGAGAGATCCACTCTAAAGAACAAATCAATCGCTGGACACGTTACCGGTGGACGCCGGGCAGAGGGGTGGTGTCAAAAGCCAAACGAGATCAACCAGTAACTAATGTTGTTGGTCGGTCGAGATTGCCTCATGCCACCACTCCCCCGCCACTCTTGGAGGCCTCTGCTTTGCCCACCAAAATCGGCTATTGTTTCCCGAATTCAAAAATTTTACGATGAATTAACATACTAGGTCGGGTCATAAGTTCTGTGACATGACATAGATTACTTTTTATGTAAACAATTTATAGAAGGTAGTTAATTGCAGCACTGACGATTTCCATGTCTTCGAGTATATCGGCGCCCCAAATGAAGATAGGGCTTAGTGCTCGTCTTGTCCTACAAATACTGCCATATTTTTAATAGGCAGCACAGCTAGCCAGTTTTCAAGCGACTTCCAAAAAAGGAGGAGGTTCTCAATTCGTCTGTATGTTTTTTTATGTGTATTACCTCAGAACTTTTGACTGGGTGAACCGATTTTTATGATTCTTTTTTTATTTGAAAACTAGTGCTTCCCGTGTGGTCCCATATAAATTTTATCAAAATCGGGGTTTTTAAAAAAACCCAAAAAAAATAATGCAAAAATTTACCAAGTAATTGCGATGGAAGTCGGTTTTTTAACGTGTTTAGCGTTTTTCATTACTGCACGAGGAATCCTTCAGCCCACGTTTTGGGTACATTTCCACCGGGGCAAAGTATAGGTATTAGTGGGTCGATTTTGAGCGGACTTTTGGTTTTGGACTAAGTCTTAAGTCTGTTTCGGATTTTTAGTTACTATTGTCTACTTTAACATTTGTTTTCCTTTACTGATGGTTTTAACTGTGTCAATAAATTATTTAAAAAATTAAAGAAAGTTGTATATGTACTATATGTATATGGTATTTATTTACTAATCGAAAAAGACAGCATATTTTATCTGCCACTTAACCTTCAGACAGCAAAAAAATATATAAATTAAGTGTACATAAATCCCTACTATATTAATATTAATATTATAAATGTGAAAGTAACTCTGTCTGTCTGTTACGCTTTCCCGCAAAAACTACTGAACGGATTTGGCTGAAATTTGGTAGGTAGACAGATTAGGACCTGGATTCAGACATAGGCTACTTTTTACCACGCTCGCGAGCCGCTTGCGGCTCGCGCACTGCGCACCCTCGAAAAGTCATAGAAACGTTGTCCACGCGGGTGAAACCGCGGGAAACAGCTAGTAGGTAATAAATATGTATAATCTACGCGCTATAGAAACGGGAAAGAACAAAATCTTGTCAAATTGACTTAGCATAGTTGCGTGCGTCAATGTTTACGGGGTTCTTATTCTTGCCCATGTCCATCATGCGCGGATTATACCTACAACAACGTCATGTTAAAATAACATTACAATATTAAAACACTGTAAATATGATTTCAGGTATAAAAATATGTCGAAGCACACACTAAAATACGAATACATAATAAAACCTAGCAACATAGAATCAGAAGTACCAGAAAAACAGAAAATCAGAGAGCCCTTAAATGGCAATAGTACTGAAACTAACAATAGCAGCATTGGACAAGAAAAAGACGAAAACTTCGTGCCAGTACTAACGATTAAAAAAGAAGAAACAGCTTTAACGAAAGGAGATTTTAAACTTCAGAAAGTTCTGGTCACGGAAAATGTTGCGGTGAGTTATCGAAACTTGATCCAAAAACGAAATTTGCACGAAATTGTCACGAAAGTGGAAAAGTTTGAATATAAACTGGGGTAGCCTACCTAGTAACAATAAATACAATTTTGTGAACTGTAATTCGATGTTTGATTAAACGTGGATTTAATTTGACCAACTTATCTTTTCTTTTCTAGTTTTCTTAAAACAAAAACCTTGGAACACCTGTTACGCATTCCAATACGTGAATTGTTAAAGTTTCAAATTCAAGTTGTGCTTCTGTTCAAAATTTCATTTGATAAGGATACAGTGTTAGGCAAATCATCCATCAGCATTAGTAGGTATAAAAAAAATATCTAAATGTGTGCTGGGACACATAGTAGAAGTGAAAAAGGACAAGTGGAAAAGCCAGGCTAAGTACCTGCTTTATATTTCCATCTCAACTTCTCTCTATCTACCGTTTCCCGTATTCCGTTTCCCTCTCTCCACCGCCACCGCCAGCCTTTCTCTGTCTACCCCCTCAACGCGGCCCTAACGCTTTTTCGTGACAAAAAAAACCTAATACCCCCGTCTATCGAAGTCTCACTTTAAAAATATGCGATGATGATAATAATGATGATCTAATTTTATTTTATTTATTTGTTACAAGTAACCTTACAGCATTCAATATTATCATATATTGCTAAAATAAAATTATAAAAGCCGTAACAGAGGTATCTATCATATTTAAGAATTTAATAAGATAACTGATTTATGTGTGTGTGTGTGTGTGTGTGTATGTGGGTATGTGTGTTCTTAAACATAAAGTAATCTTTATTACTGATCCCATGTCACGTAGTAAAAATATATAAGTGAATAAAGGGTTGCCATATTTAATATTTATTAATTGAAAACGTTTGCAAAGGATTGACAAAGTAGAAATACGATAACGTTTCTAATACAAGATACTAATGCCTAGAAGCTTGTATAATTTCGTGGATGTTAGTGATAGTCAGAAGAGTTTTCAATATCGGCAGTTCACACGATTTACAAGACAAAAAGATGTCATAAACAGAACCTGTTGTTTCTATTTACAGGAAGGAGATAATAGCAACACAACTAAGATCATCAACCCCTTCTACTCTGAAATACAGAGCATGGTGATTCCAGATCCCCAACCAATGAGGGAATGTCATAAAGACACTAAAACAGGTGATGATGACATAGATTCGTATCATAATAATCTCCTTTTGCTTTTTCGACGGATCTAAAACTTAATAATTCACATATAATAATTTTACCGATTACTTAATCGGATAATGTTTGATTGATTATAATTTAGCCTCTGACTAGTTTCAGGAGAGAAGTGTTAAAAAGTTTTTATAAACTATTCTAATGTAGGTACTGTGGTTTCAGATAAGACTCAGGAAGAGAAGAAGCTAAAAACGAAGATACCTACTTTTAAATTAAAACAAACAGTCGAAAAGATCCAGAGGGAACGTAAGAATTCTTCAGACGGACAAAGTAAGGTAATACCAAACTTAATATCTTCGTACTCCGACAATTCGTGCCATATTTGAGGTCATTACATAATAATATTAGAATTATTTAGACCACGGTATCTAGTTTGTTACTATTACTTTATAGAGAGCTCTCTTCAATGCATTTTTCGCCTGAATGAAATAACGTGTAACAAGGCAGATTCATAATTCAGCAGATCGAGGTCCCTACATCTGCCAAAGTTAGTAGTAGTTAGCTTTTAATTGTGAGCACAACTGCAGTTAATATTTCCACCAGTGTGATTTAAATAAAATAGAGTTAAATTCTCATATTTCATTACATTGCTTAACTTTTCTACATAAAATAAATAGACCTATTTATATATTGTAAACGACCACTTTTGAATGTCATCTTCAAACACGCTAAAAATAATTAATATAATGATGACCTAATACAATCAAAAGTAAAACTAATGCTTCAAAGTTAAAGTGGTAATTTTTCATAAGTTACCTGATTATTTTTGCAGATAAATCATCCAACCAAAGGGAGACGTTCTTCTATTCCAAAGCTAAGAAAAAATAAAAATTCAATTTCTATCAGCGACGATAGTGCTACAGTTAATGACAATGTAGAACATAATTTAGAAACTAATAAGAAAAAGACAAACGCTCATAAGCCTGATGAGGAGTTCGAGAAACTGTTCGATGAAATACTCGATTACAAACAAGTTGCAGCAGTGGCTGAAAAACTGTTACCAGAAAGCATTGAAGATCCAGATGAATTGGATACAAGTTTTGAAGAAATAATCCACGCTTACGATGATAATAAAATACAGCATGAAGGAACTAATAAATCTAAAATACCACTGAGCAAACAAAAGAGCTTGCATGAAGAAAGTGTACCAAGGCAAGTGGTTAGGAGGTTGTCATTGAAAAATATATCTTTTGACGAACAACACAAACAAAATGTGTCTCAGCTTTCAAAAACAGAAATGAGCAACAATGTCTCAAAAATACCAGTGATCAAAAAGGATGAACACAAACTAAAAGCTTCTGCTACTGAAGAAACCATAAATAAAGAAAACTCGAATGACGCAAAGGCAAATGGAAAAGAAAATAAATCGAAATCATTGAATGAAGATTGTAATAAGATCAGAAACGACAAAGGATCATTTTCACCAAATGAAAATGAAGAAATAAGTAAGAAAAAATTATCTAACAGTTCGGACAATAATATCAAGTCAGAAAAAGAAGCAAAAGAGATAGTCAAAGTCGCAAACATTGATTTTGATTCAAATAAAGATAACCCTGCAAATATTACTTTAGCTCAACCAGATAATAAGAGCAAATTTTATCAAGAAACTTTGAATTATAAACTGCCTGATTCCAGTAAAATGGTAATGAATTTGTTTTCCTCGTATGACAAAGATGTTGATAACAACAACAAAGTCAACAAAAAAATAATAAAAGAAGATGGAAAAGAAATATTAACAGGGGGTTCGCATAACAATAAGCTGAAAAATGTGAGCGACCTAAATACTAATAAAATTAACGAAAGTAACAAAAATCACCTTACTGATAACGATAGCTCCGCTAAACATAAAGACAACTTGAATGAATCAAAACCAAAAAGATCTATTATATCTAAAATCGCTATATTTCAGAACAAAGAAGCCTCTGCTAACAAAGAAGACGAGAAAGATACACAAACAGACTTGATAAAACTGCAAAAAAGAGTATTTATAGAAAAAGAAAACAATGTTAATGTGACAAATACTAATGTCAGAGAAAATAACAATGAATTTAAAGAGGCTCTAAAATTAAAAAGCGCAGAATCTATTCAAATTACCCACAAAAGCGAAGTGGTACAAGAATCAAATGATACAAATTTAAAAAGAGACTCCACGGATATATATAATAAAAAAGAAGACATTGCTGCTTTAAGCTCTAATGTAAAAGACAAGAGTAAAGCTTCAAACGCAAACAACTGCATAGAAGATAGTGATAAAAACGATGTAGAGTACAAAGAAATTGCTAATCGAAAGAGTAAAGTCAGTGACATTATTAACAGAATAGATTCTAAAGACAAAACTAACTTAACACCTAAAAAGGAAGTAGAAATCGAAATATCAAAGAAAAGAAACGTATTTTCTAAAATTGCATTATTTGAAGTAAGTACAAACCAAAAATCTATGTATCTTATCATTTATAAGATTTGTAAAATTGAATGCATTAGTTAAGCTATGATTTAAAAATGAAAGATAGGTATAAAACATAATAAATCAATATGTTTATTCACAGCGCCAGTCATCAAAAGAACCTTTAATAGGTAAGGAAAATCTACCTGAAAATAGAGTACAAATACACACAATAAAAGAAGTCGATATATATGACGTTGAACTAAGAAAGCCTAAAATCATTGATGCTGTTCTTAAGTCTCAGCCATTAAGAAAAAGTTACATCGAAGACGGCGTCTTAGACCCTGATATTACAAGTGCAGACTCCGAAATAACGGACCTCTACAAGAGTACTGGTGAAATAGGTAAAGATATAGGACAAATCCAAACAAATGAAACGATATCCCTGCAAAGTACAGAATTTACCAAACCTTCAAAACTTGAAGAAAGTACAAATGACCTTGTTTCTAAAAAAAAAACTACATATTTAGAAAATGATTCAAACAAATATATTGAAATTGAAACTCTAAACAGAAAATCTGAGGATTCAATGATACGTTCAAAATCTGTAGCAGAAATATATTTAGGTGATAACATAAAAGGAAAAGTTCATCAAATGGTGGTAAGAATGAATTCTTTGGAAAGAATTGAGGTGGAAAAGAAAGAAATTATTAATGTGAAAGAGATACCAAGAAAAAGATCCGTTTCGGAGAAAATTGCTTTGTTTGAGGTAAGATGGAAGTTACCTTGTAATTGATACGTTTATAACAACTGATTCAATTGCAACACCTATTCTTTTAACCCCCGACGCAAAAAGAGGGGGTTATAAGTTTGACGCCAATGTCTGTGTGTGTGTGTGTGTGTCTGTCTTTCTGTGGCATGGTAGCTCTCGAAAGGATGCACCAATTTTAATGAAGTTTTTTTCACGTGAAAGCAAGTTTCCTTGCGGTGGTTCTTAGCTATAATTGATGAAGATCTGTTCAGCTGTTAGAGGATCATCAGATCTTATCTAGGTAATGAAGGGATCTGGGCAACTTACACAGGTCTGATCGATTAAAAATTTGGTGCCCTGTTACTGTAATAATAATGCAAAATCATGGTAAACTTGACATGATACTGGAGCATCTCCTGGAATCGGCAGAATACCCAACTCCTCAACAACTTATAGCAGAAGTATCGTGTTGGGGCTCATTGGAATAGTCTCAATGGATAGGTTTTAGATAGAATATAGTAACCTTGACCTGATGCTGAAGCATCTCCTGTAATCTGCAAGATACCCAACTTCTTACCAACTTATAGCAACATCATTATGTATGTATGTATCATTATGTATTATGTATTATGTATTCTACAGCATCTTGGAATGGGCAGAATACCCAAATCCTCAACAAATTACAGTAGAAGTATCGTGTTTGGTGTCATTAGAATAGTTTTAGTGAATAGGCGTTAGATCTTATAATAAGGTAACCTTGTTCTGATGCTGCAGCATCTCCTGGAATCTACTGAAGCAGAGGTGAACAAAGTGAAAAACTTCCACAGGCCCAATTGATTTGAAGTTTAGAGTTACAACACATTTAATTGCAGCTTCAAACAAGGGAGGTGAGCAACTTCCACAAGTTTGATCGATTCAAAATAGGCTATGTGTCACAATGTCGTGTAAGTGTCACGGAAACTATTTGTAAGAATGTGGGGATAGAGTTTCGATTATATGTAATAGTAGTTAAGTAAAGTTTAAAAAGCACGAAATAATAATTAAAAATCTCTTAAAAGTAAAAAATAATATGTATTGGCCCTTTGAGTTTAATTTAAGTAGTAATATATTAATCCAAGAGTCGTCGCGTAGGGGGATCGCTAAGTATATAAAATAAAAACAGAATACAACTGATTTACTGTCATCATTACAGCTCATATACGTCCCCACCGAGGGGCTCGAGCCTACCCTGAATCAGGGCGATTAGGCCTTAGTCGACCACGCGGGCCCAGTGCGGGTTGGTCGACTTCACACACAACCTTCGAGTTTCTTCGCAGGCGTGTGTAGGTTTCCTCACGATGTTTTCCTTCACCGTTAAAGCAATCGGTAAGTATGTACGTAAGTTTTTGAAAAACTCATTGGTACATTGGCCGTCCAGATTTGAACCCGGTACCTCTGGTTAGATGGACCGAGTCGTTACCGGTTGAGCCACCGACCGCCGATTTACTGTACTACAACTAATTACTAATAATTTCACAACTTAGCACTATGGCTTAGCGGTCCGCCTACACGATGACACTTGGATTAAAATTTATTTTTAATTTTTTTATTTATGTATTATTTTATTTTTCTTATTTTTCAAGCCTTTATTGCTGTTTTACAAAGTTTACAATATATTTATTTTTATCGATTGTATGTTATTTTAAGCTATTTATTACACGTAATATTTTATTAATATATAATAAACGATCGGTTTCACTTTACAGCTTGTCCTTCGACAAAGGCCTCCTCTAAAGTCTTCCATTTCTCTGTCTCTCGCTTTCCTCATCCATTCTGGACCAGTTACTTTTTTAAGGTCATCTTCCCAACGTTTCGTTTGTCGCCCTTTGCTTCTTTTTCCATTCCTGGGATACCACTCTGTAATTATTTTTGTCCATTTCTCATTCATCTCCCTTAGCATGTGTCCTGTCCACCTCCATTTTAACGTCTTGCACACCTTTTTTGCGTCTTTGAATTTTATTTTATTTTTTATTTCTTTTAATCTTATTTTATCTTTTCTCCTGACGCCAATTACACTTCTCTCTATTCCGTTTTGACATACGTTTACTTTGCTCATTAGTTTTTCTGTCAATGCCCATGTTTGGCAACCATATGTTAAGCATGGTAAAATACATATCTTATATACCTTTCTTTTCTCTTTGATGGGCATGTCCTTATTTTTCATAACTTCGCCGAGAGACCAATATCTTTTCCATGTATTGGCTATCCTTCTTTCAATTTCTTTATGCATAGTATTTTTTGTGGATATAAGCTGTCCTAGGTACACGTACTCTTCTACGTATTCTAGACCCCAGGTGCTGATCAAGTAACAAATGAGATATTAAAATCTACTATACCAGTAATTGCTTCTATATTAACAGACATATTTAACAAAATATTAGATTCTGAAATTATCCCAGAAGACTGGACGAAATCTACAATAACATTACTTCATAAAAAAGGAGATAAAGGAGACATTGGGAATTATAGACCTATTAGTCTGATGTCTAATATTTATAAAGTCTTTTCAAAAATAATCCTATCTCGAATCACTTCTACCCTCGATGAAAACCAACCAAAAGAACAGGCAGGTTTCCGCAGTAAATATTCAACAATAGACCATATACAATGTATATTATACATGTTCTAAGGCAAGTTCTACAAAAATACAACGAATACAACAAAACATACTATCTGGGATTTGTTGACTATAATAAAACCTTCGACTCCTTGGAACATGGTTTCATTTGGGAAGCGCTGCGTATACAGGGAATACACAGAAAATACATTCGAATACTCCAGAATATATATACTCCAAAAGCACAGCTCAAGTCAGGCTCGAAACTACTGGAGAAGAATTTCCTATTGAGAGAGGCGTCCGACAAGGGGACCCTATTTCACCCAAGTTGTTTTCAGCAGCTCTTGAAATTATATTTAGGAATCTGCAATGGGACCACGAAGGACTTAACATAAACGGTGAAAAGTTAAACCATTTACGTTTTGCAGACGATTTAATTTTATTTTCAGTGTCCAAAAAAGCTAGAACAAATGTTACAACAACTGTCAGACCAAAGCGCAAAAGCAGGGCTTACAATGAACACGGCAAAGACAAAAATTCTGACTAATACTTCACAGACATTTAACATCATAGTCAATACTTGGATTAAAAAGGGCCAATACATATTATTTTTTACTTTTTAGAGGTTTTTGTCGGGCATTTTTTGTGTAATACTTTTTTGTTTTCATTAATTCGAAAATGTACTGAAACGATTTATTACAATAAACCCTAATTACCTCAATAGGTAAGCTGAGCACTTGGAGATATGATAGTTTTTTAACCTTGTGAACAATTCAGTAATATCTAGATGGTTTGTTCACGAGCAAAAAGTTTACGACGTCATTGTGGAGTATGAGAGGCACGCACTGCCCTATCTGATCGGGTCATAAAGTCCTGACTACGCTGACAGCACCATTTCGGAATGCAGCCTGCAGATAACGACTGACGACGACATAAAAATATTTTGCTACCCTCATTTTTGTCCTTCATTCATAAAATCACAAGCTTGTTGTATCCAGTTGTGTGGATTATTTCTTAGATTTTCGAGGAATTATGAGAATTATCGAACTCGTTTAACAATATGAAAGTTCCTTGGATTGTGCTCGTTATAATAATAACAGTAAGTAACTAGGGACACATTTTTATTCTGTCTAGATACCTTATCACTAGGTGAATGAATAGGTAGGTAAGCTAGCTTTAGGGTCTAACTTCACTACTACCTCACGTACTTACTTTGTGTTGAAGTATTCAAAGGTCTTTTTGCAGATTGATCACGGGACACTGCATAACCACATGGGTTTTATGGGGAAGCTGTTCATTAAGAATAAAATATCATTATTATTTATTTAACAGATAACATGGGTCCATGATATGTTAGTAAAAAACTTATTGACTATGTTTATATATAATTAAAGAATATTCAACAAGAATAAAGTATTAATAACTTATTGTTTCACTTACCGGTTCTTACCTAACAGATTTTCGTTAGTTTTGGCGTCAACTAATCCTAAACGATTGAAATCTCAAGGTTGAAAAAAATACTCTTATTGTTTAAGATGTTCCTTAAAGTCAAAAGCTATTAAAAACTCGATTGAGCAGTTTTCGTTCGATAGAAAATAATCCCAAAGATAAGTCTACACCGTTACTTTCAACTCTTGTTATAACTATAATTTTGAAATATAAATTAAAAAAAATATACAACAACATTTGTTATGATATTAAAATCGTTTCGTTAACTCTTTATTTAAATAATGTAATAAAAATAAACAGGGAAAATATGTACAAAGGCTGAGTTATTCTTTGTGGGATCTCTTCCAATCAACTAAAAATATAAAAAGTATATTTTAGGACAAATAGGTTAGACCGAAAGTACCAGAATAAGTAAGTACACATAACATAATTCCTAGCGGCGTGGCCGTAATTTGCCATTTTTGATTTTCAGAAAAAACTGACCCTGAAGGCGCAATTGGAAACCACGGAAACAATTACTACACAATCCACTCCAAGAAATGGCAACAAGGAGAACAATCATCTACCTAAACCCCTCTCGGAAGAAGAATACGCAAAAAGAATAGAAGAATTGGAGAAAGCCAGTGAGGTTTATGGAAAAATTGAGAAAATGCCAAATGTGACCCTCAGGGATGGGACAACAATGCCCTTTCTAGCCGTCGGCACCGCACTTGTAAGTACCGTCAGCGGCTTGATTCACTGAGATTATGTGCTCTGTGTCTCCTGAACTCCTAAACCAGGTCTCGAATTCAAGTGCAGATGGCAGCTTTGAAATTTGAGTTTTGCCGTCAGTTTAAATGCAATTTTATTTAAAACGTGAGTACTATTAGTGGCACACAACTGTCAATAATGTAGTAGTTTATGAAACTGTTGTATAATGAGGAATATTAAAACACGAGTATGAGTTTATGAGTATAAGTTTACGTCGAAACTAACTCGGCTGGGCAGCGTTCGGGAAGCTTTGCAATCTTTACGTCCCAGATACCGCAGTGTCTTAAGATAAGACCAATGTCTTCGACCATTGTGTGTTGCCAGTGATGACATACGAAACTGAGACATGGTCGCTTACTATGGGCCTCATAAGAAGGCTCAAGGTCACCTAAAGGGCAATGGAGCGTGCTATGCTCGGAGTTTCTCTGCGTGATCGAATCAGAAACGGGGAGATCCGTAGTAGAACCAAAGTAACCGACGTTGCTCTCAGAATTGCTAACCTTAAGTAGCAGTGGGCGGGGCACATTGCTCGTAGAACAGATGGCCGTTGGGGCATTCCCTCTCGTATATCTACCAGATACGCTAAAACTACCAGGTTTATCATATAGCGTCCCCACTTACCTACCCTAGGGCATAACAGTGGGGGCCGCTATTCCTGCCAACACCATAAGGTGAAGACAAGGACCAGTTACGGTAGGTCTTGCCGCCAAGACGCTTGTCCCGGTACTATGCAAGGCGAGTGCCCCGTGGAAGAGAACCACTACCTACTGTCCAGGTAGGTACAGCTCCGGGCCGTTGGGGCAGTGAAGTTCTCGAGTGGCGGCCTCGCATCGGAAAACGTAGTGTAGGCAGGCCTCCCACGCGGTCCCACAAGGTCGTGGGAAGCCGCTGGATGCGGGCACCGCAGCACCGGTCGTCGTGGAAATCCTTGGGGGAGACCTATGTCCAGCAGTGGACGTCCTTCGGCTGATATGACGATGAGTTTAAAACCAACCCTTGGGGAGGTTTTCAATAGTATCATACGAGTGTAATACCTAGTTATGTGCATTTTGATACACTACTTTATCTAAGCTCATACACTGAGATTGAACCTACTATAAATAAAAGATCAAAGTTAAAAGGGTAAAAAAAACAATCCCCCGAAACTAAGTACTACAAAACGTATGATAGCGGCAAAACCCAGTACATAACAGACAGAAAAAAATTAGAATCAAAACTTCTTGTGATGCTATAAAAATGGCGCGCCCCGCATATTCCTTGCACTAAAAGAAAAAGATGAAATCTCCTTGTTGGATTGATGGTCCAAATTTTGTTACACCTGTATAAGTAACATTGATGAAGCATGATTATTTTGATTTGCAGCTCGATCCTCGCCTCATCCAACCGATAATAAAAGCGGCTATAGACCTCGGCTACCGTGCCATCGACACTGCCTTCATCTATGGCAACGAGAAGGCGATAGGAGAAGCAATTCAGGCCAAGATCGAAGATGGCACTGTCACCAGGTAAATTTAGGTCACAGAGAACTGTTTTAGGGTTCTGCAAGAAAACCGTGTAAAATCATTATTTCCGTCTATCCTAGATAGTCACAACGCCAACATTTATTAACAAAATTGCATGAAATTAGTCACAAAAAAATAATATAGAGCGTCGGTGGCGTAATAGCAAGGGCCGCTACCTCCCGTCCTGGAGGTCGTGGTTCGAACCCTGCCACGTACCAGTGTGTTTTCGAATTCCGATTTCATATGTATGTTTATCCGACGCTCTTACGGTAAAGGAAAAACATCGTGAGAAAACCTGCACACGCCTGTGAAGAAACTCGCAGGTTAATTGTGTGTGAAGTCTACCAACCCGCACTGGGATCGCATGGTCGACTAAGGGTCGATCGCCCTAATTTAGGGTAGGCTCGAGGCCCTCGGTGGGGACAAATATCACCTGGTATGATGATTACTTGATGAAGGCCAGTCTTTAACAAGTGTTCCCCTTTCGTGATTGAACTAGAAACATGAAGTCGCCCATGTTATTGGGTCTTATAAGGAACAGTTTTCAAATAATGAAGTATTGACTGGAACCCTACGCTATGCGAGGTCCGGCACATACTTGGCCGTTTTATAAGTAGATATTAGTAGGTAAAAAGCGTCGGTGGCTCAACCGGTAACGACTCGGTCCATCTAACTAACCAGAGGTACCGGGTTCAAATCTGGACGGCCAATGTACCAATGAGTTTTTCAAAAACTTACGTACATACTTACCGATTGATTTAACGGTGAAGGAAAACATCGTGAGGAAACCTGCACACGCCTGCGAAGAAACTCGAAGGTTGTGTGTGAAGTCGACCAACCCGCACTGGGCCAGCGTGGTCGACTAAGGCCTAATCGCCCTGATTCAGGGTAGGCTCGAGCCCCTCGGTGGGGACGTATATGAGCTGATATAATCCCTACTAATATTATAAATGCGAAAGTAACTCTGTCTGTCTGTTACGCTTTCCCGCAAAAACTACTGAACGGATTTGGCTGAAATTTGGTAGGTAGACAGATTAGGACCTGGATTAAGACATAGGCTACTTTTTACTACGCTCGCGAGCCGCTTGCGGCTCGCGCACTGCGCACCCTCGAAAAGTCATAGAAACGTGGTCCACTCGGGTGAAGCCGTGGGAAACAGCTAGTAATATATAATAAATTAGTAGGTAGTTTAGGTGCAAAAAAAAGTTTTATATCGCTAGTGAATACCTTATTTAAATAAACTTCTTACTCGAGCTCAAGCTCAGGCCTAACATTTGGAATTGGCAGAATAGTGGCGCTACTAAATCTAATGTAATATAAGGCAATTTACAGATTGATTACAGATACAGACAGCAACAAGCAAAATATGTGTGAGTCTTTTTACGGGTTTCGTAGTCAACAAGAAACCCTTATGGTTGCTCCATGTCTGTCCGTCTGTCTGTGGCTTAGCTCAGAGGCAATCAGTACTAGAAAATTGTAATTTGGCATGGGCACACCCTGGACACTTCATACAATGGGCCAGAAATGACATTTCAAATAAGGAATGACGGAACAAACAAAATGGCGGCAAAATCCTATACGTTCGACAATCAAACTGTAAACAATCTGTATCAATCTGGGTGACGAGAGGGTGAGGCCGCAATCTGGAGAGCGGCAGGGAGTGTCCATACAGTATGTTAGTACTAATATATATACTTTGGCATGGGTATGCATAATAACATGACAACAATGCTTTGATTATTTACTAGAGTATTATAGAGTAAATATTCAAAGCAACAATGCAAAGGTAAAATAAAACATTGAAAAAAAATATTCTTACATTACGAGTAAGTACCTGCCCTACATGTAAAGAAGGGGTTTATTTTCATTGACGTACCCTACTGTGTGGGGTATCGTTCAATAGATCTTTTAAATTGATTGAGAGTTTTCGAAAACCAAATTCTACGAGTATAGGAGCGATAGGCCAAGCAACGAAGGTAATATAGGGGAATTACATTACCAAGTCCTGATTGTTGGAGGTTGAAGGGCTAGGGACGGACCCTACTAAGTTTTTTAGCCAGCTATAGATAAGATCTACACGGATTTACGACTTGTGATGGTCGACCTGCATGATCGACACGATCCCGTATGTCACACTGGACCACACCCTGGACACTTCATACGACGGGCCAAAAAATGACATTTCAAAAAATGAATGACGGAACGAACAAAATGGCGGCGAAATCCTATATGTTCGACAACCAAACTGTGACCAATCTGTATCAATCTGGGTGACGAGGGGGTGAGGTCGCAATCTAGAGAGCGGCAGGAAGTGTCCATACTGTCTGTTAGTACTGATATTATACTTTGACTGAACTACTACCGCTTTGTACATGTTAATTCATCATCATCATCATATCAGGCGAAAGACATCCGCTGCTGAACAAAGGTCTCCCAGAAGGATTTGCACTACGACCAGTCTTGCGCTGCCCGCATCCAGCGGCTTCCCGCGACTTTCACCAGGTCGTCGGTCCACTGAGTGGGAGGCCTTCCTATGCTACCTTCCGGGGCGCAGTTGCCACTCAAGAACTTTACTTTCCTATCGGCCATCCTGTTCTTTAAGCTATTTGCCCCGTTATATTATTCAATTTCTTGTTTCAGAGATGAACTCTTCATTGTGAACAAGCTATGGAACTCCTTTCACCGCCAGGACCTAGTTGAGGAGGCCTGTAATGCCTCTCTGGCTGCAATGGGGCTGAATTATTTTGATCTTTACCTGGTGCATAGCCCCATATCTTTCAAGGTCAGTAGCCATCGAACAAAGTATATACAGTATGTAACAAAATAGGGTTTTTGACTGCACCAAAAATATATAATTAATTAAGTTTGGTTTTAAATTTTTTTTTAAACTTTCAATAAACTCGAAAAAAATGGTTTTCCCATTGAAATTTCAAAAAATCAATTAGTAGATTGACAGAATTCGTTATGCACTTCGTCTTTAATTAAACAAAATCCAAAATTAGTAGGTAAAGTACATCGTAGACGCTGAGAAACTATGACGTCACGGCGTTGCTATTTTATACGTTTTTATGCCATATAGTATGCACAGTGGCTGTATTCAATTTAGTTTATAAAAAACCCGGTGTTGTCTGTAAAGTCGGTTTACGGACGATAATTTTACGTGATAACGTGTCAGAAGTCGAACTCTTGTGTGCTAAAGACCACACGACTGAACTAAAACCTCTTCAGCTCCATCTTTAAGGAGATGTAAAATACCACCCATAGTCAGGTGAGTTAACTCCTTGGCACTTATGTGCTCCTGGTACTTTTTACAACTACGACATATCTCACAGTCTTGTTAGCCTAGTACTTTTTATCCATTGACACACTGATGTTAGGTATAAGAAACGCCTCTTTTTAGTATGACGGTTTTCCTCACAGAGAATCAACCGCATTGGAACACCTCCTGGGAGCCTAGTACTTTTAATCCATTGACACACTTGTTTGACGGTTCAGCCGTCAGTCCAAGTTCTTGTCGCTTGCACGCTCGGCTCAGGCGTAACATGACAATGACGTCACACTGATGGCCTAACGCGACAATGAAGTCACACTTTTTCATGAATGTGATAGATTATGATCTGAATGAAAAGCACTAATGTTGAATATTCTTGCAAAATGAATAATAATGTTGGTATAAAATTTAGGAATTTTAGAGATGTAAGTAGCAACATTCTAGTAATGATTATGAATATTATTTGTAATGGCAACATTGTGTAAAATATAACAGTTTAATGTTATATTTATTTATTATCTGGAATATTGTGTCTTAGCGATTAGATACAATTAAATAAAATATTTTTATAAATAATCAACAAACTCAGAAGACAAAAACATAACATACATTGATATTTATATTAAGAAAATGTTAACTATTGTGTTTAATTTACTAGGTCTATGTTGGTTAGCCAATCATATTCGAGAACTTGGACAGTTGTCAGTTTGTTGTAACAATGTGTAGTGGACTCGATCGACATACATAAAAGGGGCTGTAATATCATAATCGGGACATTACGTGGGAGGCATTAGTCACGAGATAATCCAGTCAGTCGGTTCCACTGCCACCTGTATTCAATCCAGATAAGTACCTTAACCTGTAACCCTGTTTGATAAATTTTAGATAGTTTATTTAAAGATGATTGTAATAGACTTTAAGTATATTTCTTTCCTTGGGCTTAGTGTTTCTTCTCGCTTTGCTACACTTCTTGTAAAATATTGGGTATACAAGTTCCACGTGGTAGGAACTTGTAATATGTAATTAAAATATAAAACTCTGATTATTAAAAGAATTACATTGACTTATTATATTACCAGATATTTCTTCTTTTATTTCTTACAATTTAAATGTATGACCCTAATTAGATTAGTACCTTGAACTAGGTAGAACTTCTTTTCATAAATTTCTTGATGTAGGTTAAATTTACTAAAAATAGTATTTAAAACTTTCTATTCTATCATCAGAAGTGCGATTCGCCCATATTTTTTTTTGCCCAGAGATCTAATACCATTGTGCAATTTCAGGTGTCCTACTCGAATCTTATGGCCTCCCAAAGGCTACCAAGAATGCTGTTTCTTACTCCACACTGCGTCACGCCCTGGGATCATGTCGCCCTGCCTCTGCTTGACCCAAAGAAGTGACGCGTCACACACTGGTCATCACTGATCGGTTGCCACGTCGCGTCGTGACTCGTGGCGCCAGAGCATCGAACATCTGGGTGCCTATCTAATCGGCAGCGAGCTGCAAAAGCCGGTAATGTGTTTGCAAAAATGACGTGCAAATAGTTTAGTAAGTAGTATTAATAGTTTTATAACCTAAATAGCTCAACTTTTTATTATACGTAAAATACGAGTACTCTAGTTAAACTACAGTGGTGGTAAACTCTTCCAGCTTTTTTTTTTTTTCTCTCTCCCATAACACGATAAAATTCGAGATATTACCCACAACAATTATTATTTTGGTATCTAAAATACTGATTAGAAAAGGACTAGAATAGCTGACTAAGGACTACGACAAACTAAAAGACATGGATCACATAGACTATGACAAACAAAAAGATATGGATAGTGACGCGAAAAGAAAAACAAAGGTGGCGCTGACCATATGGATCAGTCGTTACTTTGTGAACAGGTATGGCCGACAGAAGAGTTCAGTCCCGGTCGTAGTCGTCCGCCTGAACAGAACCTTTTTTTTTGTTTAGACCGCAGATAAGTTACACTTTACCTTGGGTAGGTACCTGGTATTAAAATTACATAATACCCGGCATTTCAAGAAAACATTACCGAATATCTTGGATTGAATAAAACATAAATAAAATTTTAGTGACCTCACAACGTACCACCCAAATTGTCGCTTGGATATCCATGGATAGCAGTCCAAGCTACCAAATTAAGAAGGCATGTTAAGCCTAAGGAGTGACGAGCATTTGTAATCCTTCGTACTAGACTAGTGATGTGACACATTTCTACGATGTGGCTTAAAATAGCAATAAATAAACTTTTTGTTGTATAAGAATCATTGATATTAGCACGGCTTCTTAGTGCTAACAATTGAGGAATTTCTTTTTGTAGTCTGTTATAGTTTTTTAAAAAAAACTTGATTTTTTTTTTTGCTTCAACAAAAAAGTCTTATTTTGCATAGTCAAGTTTCGTGTTTTCTTCCGGATGGGCCTGTTTTTCAAGATATACTACATTATTTTATTCAAAACTTAAAACCTATGTCATTCAACACTCTGGAAAATCGTATGAATCTTACGACACCTCACACAATCTATCAGGCCGTTTTTGCTAACCCAGAGAAACAAGACTTATATACATAAAACAATAGCTTCCTTTTTAGTAGTTTGGTTAAAAAGTAAAGCCATGACAATTTTTATTCTAATATTCCAATGAGTATTTCTATCGATATCGATAAAATTTGTACAAACATGGTATACATCCCTGGTTGACAGTGTGACAGAAGTTTGAGAAGTTTGACATGTACATGATGATTTGACATGGACATGTACGAGGCATGAGATCGGCATAACGATAAGAGTATACTCATCTCCTTTTCTCTTGAGGTTTAGTTTTGCGAAAGCAGCACAGCATTATCACAGTATATATATTAGTACTAACGTACAGTATGGACACTCCCTGCCCCTCTCTAAATTCGACCTCACCCCCCCGTCACTCAGATTGTGTAGATTGGGTACCAAACGTAAAGGACGAGCTACGCAAGCACTTTAGTAGTGTAAATATGAGAGTTCTGGCTCAGAGGGATGAGGGATACCCAATCACAGAGCAGTATTTGTATGACGTCAGAATGGTGTCCAATCACAGTCCTGCATTTGTGTGACGTCACGCGGTGGGCGGCAACATGTTAGCTGTCAAAAGTGATGGATGTCAACGTCAGCTGTCAACATGACAGCTGTCAAAGTCAGCTTTCACAACTGTCAATGACATCTGGTGTTATGTCAGCTATCAATCATCGCAAAGTTAGTGAGTACTTGAATATAGATGGCGTTAGTGAGAAAAAAAACATTCGTTTGGTTAGATTTGAATCCACTGCGGCGGCGGCTCTGAAGTGACGCGAGTGACCACACCCCACGACCACGGTGGCTGTTAACGTTAGCATTGAAATAATGATATACATGGGTGATTATGACGTAGTGTGTGTGTGGGGAGTAGCACTAGCCGTTGCCCACGACTGTGCCTGCTGCAGCATGATAAAATTTCTCCGTTTTATGAGGCAGTAGTACCTATGAGAGAGATGGACAGACGAACACACATGCCGCGGCCCACCAAATAGTTTTGCGCAGTTGAAAGCGTGGGTGTTCTCATACTAAATGTAATGGTGGAAATTTCTATTTCATCTGCAAAACATATCACTTAACTTTGTCATCATCATCATCATGTAGTACCTATGAGAGAGACGGACAGATGAACACATGCTACGATTCACCAAACAGTTTTGCGGTTGAAAGCGTGGGTGTTCTCATACTAAATGTATAGGTGAATTTCCATTTCATCTGCAAAACATATACCACTTAACTTTGTCATCATCATCATCAGTATGCTGCCCGTTAGAAATATACAAACTCCTGTGTATGTTTACCTAAGTAACATTTTGCTCTAGTACATGATGTGACCTTGGAGTGGTAGCTGAAATGAGTTAGCCGAACACGGTGCGACTCCCTTTTCTGCTACTCACCGCCCCGCGACTGCGCCTGCGCAGATTTTTGCTCCATGATAAAATTTACGTTTTATGAGGTATACTATACCTATGAGAGAAGACAGACAGACAGACATATGCTGCGGTCTACCAAATAGTTTTGCGGTTGAAAGCGTGGGTGTTCCCATACTGAATGTATGAGGGGAATTTCTATTTCATCTGCAAAAAACATACCACTTAACTTTGTCATCATCATAGATAGGAGACTATGGCCTGGGGTTCAAACAACAGCTTAGGCTGGGGGTTAGCTGCTGACGATGACGACGTTGGTGATGAGTTATCTAATTATATATATATATATATACAAAATATATTTAGGGTTTCACCGCGCACATTCAAAATTTCGATGAGAGAAAAAGGTGAAACTTAGTATAAGGGTGTCCTATCTACGACGTGCCGAGGGTAAGGGGGTCTGATCTACCAGGCTCCATGGGTAGAAGCGTTGAGGGGGCGGGGGTGGGGGAATGGTGCTTCAAGGTTCTAACACTAATAGAAAGGTGGATAAAAGTTAGAGCGAGAATCGAACCCACCACCTCATAATGAGAAGCCAATGGACTTAACCACTACTCCTCCGCGAGCCATATACCGCTCACAGACGGGTGCAGTCCGCTGATAACGGTATTAGTTGTGTATTATTGCTGAATATTTTAAGAGTATAAAAACATTGTTATCAACTCTGGCACAGAAGGATGCTGGATGCTATCACAGCTCGCCTACACATCCTGTCACAGCGCACAGTGATTGTTAATTTTATACACAGCGCGCACCATCATTTTTAGTTCATCGCGGTTGTAGCATTACGTGTACGGGGTGAGATCAACTTAAAAATTAAAAGTTTTAATAGTGGACTATATATATTAACAACACTATTTTGTATCATACGGTGATATAAGTTGTTAGTAATACCATGTAATACGAACTAAACACTCTATATCATGTCGAGTAGACTAGCTTTAGATATGAAGTTGGATACAGGGTGTAACTACTAGGTGAGTATTTAAATATGATCTTATTAATCTTATTTTGGAGATTCTCATCTAGACATCATGATTAGAAATATTTTTTACTCTATAATAATATACCGTAGTGATATAGGTACCAATATCAACATACTTTTCTCAGATAAGTTGAAAAGCTTTTACCACCCTGTAGGTGTGGAAATAGACCTATAATATCACTATGGTATACTATAGAGTAAAAAATATTCTTAATTATGATATCTTTATGAGAATCTCTAAAATAAGGCTAATGAGATCATATTTTTAAACTCATCAAGCTGTTTCATCCTGAATCCGACTTTGTATCCGAAGCTAGTCCATTCGATTCGATATAAAGTGTTTTAGTCGTATTACTAAAACTCATATCACAGTATGATATAAAATGGTGTTGTTAACATACTCCATTAATGTTTTATTTTAATTCGATCTCAGGTTTACATAGTTGAGTGCCGAGGTAAAAATAGCGGTAACCGCGGTTACGTGAAGTGCCACCTAGTCAACAGATTATAAAATAACTGGGAAAGATGGGGGTGAGTATTACTTTGATTATTTATTCATTCAATCACATCCCCTGCTGCAGTGATCTCTATGTATGTATAGAGCCTAACTGATTTATATATCCCTATATAGCTACAACGCATTTTCTAATGCAAGTGTTTTGATTATAAGGTTCCACAACTTTTCCATTTAAACTTATTATATAAAGAACCCCACCAATATAAGTTCAACTCACACTGGTTTTTAGCTAATAGATTTTTATATTTCTTTTATGGTTTAACTGAATATGATATTATATATTTCAATTTAAAGGAGTTTATTTTTAGGGTTCCATATCAAAGGATTACTTTTTACTAATATATCATATATACAGAACCCAACATGTAAGACTTACTTACATTTAACTGTTTTATAAATATACTTCTAGTAAAGTACTAATTTATCTCCGATGATATTAGGGGGTTAATTAAAACTGCAGAACCCTCTCCTAATATAAGTTCAACTCACACTTTAGTTTTCATCATAGCTACGTTTTTTATTTCAGTTAAAAGAGTTTAAGAATTTTTAGGGTTAAACTCACGCCTAATTACTTTTAGTATAAAGGATGGCTATATTTCAACTTTATTAATTTTTTAGGGTTCCATATCAAAGGATTACTTTTTACTAATATATCATAAATAGACAACCCTACATGTAAGACTTACTTACATTTAACTGTTTTATGAATATAGGTACTTCTAGTAAAGTACTAATTTATCTCTGATGATATTAGAGGGTTAATTAAAACTACAGAACCCTCTCCTAATATAAGTTCACCTCACACTTTAGTTTTCATCATAGCTACGTTTTTTCTATTTCAGTTAAAAGAGTTTAAGAATTTTTAGGGTTAAACTCATGCTTAATTACTTTTAGTAGAAAGGTTGGGTATATTTCAACTTTATTAATTTTTTAGGGTTCCCCATTGGTGGATTACTTTTATTATTTAGTAATATATCATTGAAAATTAAGTTTCTCATCAATCTCAAACATTCTTCAATGCTAATAATGAGTGTTTGATTATTTTAGAGCTTCATAAGCGCCCATCCTATTTAAACTTATTATAAGTATACAGAACCCTCGTCTAATATAAGTTCAACTCATACTTGATTAGTTTTAACAAAATTTCAACTTAACAGTTTAAGAATTTTTAGGGTTCCACATAGGATGAATGTATGTTTTTTTAAATTATTTTTATTATCCCTTTTCAGGTGACGAGCAGAAACCTTAAATTTATCAATATTCAAAAGGTGCATAGAGAACAGGAAGAGAAGGTGTTCGCTAGGTGTGAGAGATACCTATTGATTGATAGATAGATAGATAGATAGATAGAACTGATATACCTACCTTAACCGTTAGACCTAATAGCTTATAATATGAGGTCTTGTAGCTAAAAAATATGAAACAGGGTCTATAGCTAAACAGATGAGATTAGCTCTGATAGCTTATGATATTGGATCAGGTCTGTAGATTATGCGGTCTTATCCCTAATAATTTAGGAATAGCTCTGACCTCATAGCTCATATGTCAACAGGTTGGTACCTAATAACAACAGACCTCATATCACATATCTCATAGCGCACTGCGCACCCTCAAAAAGTTATAGAAACGTGGTGAAGCCGCGGGGAACAGCTAGTGCTTAATAACTTGAGGTTATAGCTATTAGTATATTAGTAGTTTCATACTAAAAATTAACTTGTTTTTTCCAGCTCTGGTGGTAGAGCAGTATAATAACATCTTAAGGGGCTGGTGGCAGGAACTTAAAGGCAAAACTATATCGATTACTATAGAGGGGGTCTACTACAACAAGAGAAGGTGTACACTAGGTGAGAGAGATACCTATTGATAGAACTGATTTTATTAGATTAGGTCTTATCCCTAATAATTTAGGAACAGCTCTGACCTCATATCTCGTAACAGTAGGTTAGCATAAGATCTGATGATTGATAAGATTAGGATTAGGATGTGGTCTTATCCCTAATAATTTAGGAATAGCTCTGGTCTAATCCCTACTAATATTATAAATGTGAGAGTAACTCTGTCTGTCTGTCTGCTACGCTCCCCACAAAACTACTAAACAGGTTTGGTTGAAATTTAGTAGGTAGACAGATTAGGGTTATGATTAAGACATAGGCTACTTTTTACCACACTCATGAGCCGCTTGCAGCTTGCGCACTGCGCACCGTTGAAAAGTCATAGAAACGTGGTGAAGCCGTGGGAAACAGCTAGTGCTTAAGGTCGTAGCTATTAATATATTAGTAGTTTCATACTAAAAATTAACTTGTTTTTTCCAGCTCCGGTGGTGGAGCAGTATAATAACATCTCAAGGGGTTGGTGGTAGTAACTTAAAGGTTAGTATATAACCCTATTTAAACATTAGATAGGTTTCAAATAAGAAAACGATGCAATAAAGTCCAATTCTATTTATTATTTAAAATAGCGGACATGACGTCATGGTGGGTGGTTGGAGGCGCCGGCGGGTGCGGGGACGCTGAATGATGCAGACAAACATGGTACTATCTGTTTACTCTGATGATGGAATACAATATTGCGAATGTTACACACACCGCTAGATGGGGTGTACTAAGCAACACGCCGCTGCTGGTAGAAAAATCCATTGACATTGCCAGGGATCGAACCTGCTGTTCATATAGTGCGAGCATGTTATCTAACCACCGCACGCTATGTGCAGTACAAGCGAGAGCAAAAGTGTTGGGATTAGTATTTAATAAAAAAAAACTTAATGAAATAAAATGTGTAAATAATATTTATTTTCTAGATGCAACATATAATTTTAACCTTAACCTAGATAACACTTTTTATATACAAAGACAGATGTTTTTAAAAACTAATCATATGTCTAATTCATTATATCCTTATGCCCCCAAGCTAACGTCTTATAATTACCTATATAAAATCTCTTATCGTCTACATTATTTAAAGCTACTTTATTTAAAGTTTGGGTGTATAAGCGATGAGCTCTACTTCTTATTACACCCATCTGCTTTAGTAATAAAGCACTGTTATCTTTTAAACAATCTAAATAGTTCTGTACCGTTATCTCATCGGTAACAACTTTCCTTTTAATACCTTTAATTTTCTTCACACAGTTTTCATCATCATCATTCTCTTTAACTATACAATAACACTTTGATCGTATACCTATAAATTGTTTTATCAACCCCCCACAACATTCATCTTTAAATTTACCTACAACTTTTTTATTTACTTGAGGAAGTCCATAAACATTATCTATAGGATAGTCCGAAGTATCAAACCAGGTCTCAAGACCTGGTTTGATATCCTCGTAGAAATTGTTTGTTTTTATACTATATATGAAGGAATCTGTGTCTGTATATAACATATTAATATTTTCTCCATACTTGGGGAGCATATAGTTATAGTGGAAATCATACATTAACGTCTTGCTTAACTCTAAGACGCTGAATCCAATATAAATCGGTTTATTATATTCAACTTTATTTCTATACATCTGAATTATAACTAGATCCTCATCTAATATTGTACGACTATGAAAATTTAATTTAGCTATAAGAGCCCGCGCCCCCAAACGTTTACCATGACTATCCCAACTGTTGGTGATGCGTACATCCACCCGTTTATCTACGTTTTCCATAGTCTTACCGAAAACACTATTGTTCATGAGTTTAAAAAACTCTTTTTCGAATGTGTTTTCAGCGAGTGCACGTTTAGATGTGTTCAGATCGATATACACCTTAAGCCAGCATGACTGTGAAAATTCAATAATCCTATACACATTTTTCAATATTAATCCATGCTTGAGGGCTTGTTGTAAGTTTACATAGTGAATTACATAATGGTTCTTATCATCTAACGTAGCTAATAATTTACAAGTTTTACCACCACCACCACCACCTGGAGGGATCTTATTTTCAGGACAAAAGGGGTAATCGTTGTGGAGATCGTGTAAATGTTGGGGGTACTCTAAATCCACTTCCAAGAAGTACCCCTTTCCCCCATCTAAACTTATTGCGTTCAAATCAAAGTTTGCGATCTCCTCTTCACCCAACCACCGGAAGTCTTTGTATGGGAGGGTTTGAGACATTGCCCACCCATATTCGTTATTTGCATCAGCCCAGAATATTAGACTAGCCTCTTTACTAGGATCATAATCTTTTAGGTATTTATTATTTGCTTCAGCATACTTCCCACTACATTGACTCAAACCACCTCGTATACCCCGTGATATAAACTTGATCATAGAGAGATCTGTCAACAGTTCCAACTCTATTTTAGTATGCTTTAACATAGCATCCCAGCTCAATCCAGGTGCGGTGTAATAGTGTGCTGGGTCCAACTCATACGTCTTATAGCATACATCTCTAAAATTCTCAAACACATCAGTGAGAAGAAGAACATCAGTTTTTAGATATAAGTCGCTGTATTCGCCCAGAGACTTTATGTTGAAAACACTCCAAACATTTTGGGCGTGACTGTACTCAACATCAGTACACCCGCACTTGTTAAGAGTGCTATAGAAACAGTTTTGTGATGGCAGGCGTGTTTCCTCTAATCTCTCCATCGAAGTGATATACTCATAGGGGAACACACCCTTACAAGTCAACAGAGATGTATGTTGTGGGAAAACTTTTTCAATTGTTTTGAATTGTTCCGGTTTAAGATTTTTCGCTAATCTATCAAGACTGGATGACATGAACTTAAATGAATCAATAAATCTAAGATTAAAGTTAAGCTCCTTACTTTTGATTGTAAAAGAGATGAAGTTTTCTTTGTTTTTAGGTAACACTTCTACATTATAATCTTGTAAAGCTTTAATAATAAAATGTGCGTCATACTTAGATAAGTTATGAAATACTATGGGGATGGTGCGTTTAAGCTTATAATTTAAATTACACGAGGAATGAGCAGCACCTCTAAACTCACCTGTGAAATGACAGTGATCTCGTACTCTATCTATTCCCATCTCCTCACCACATATATGACAGTTCAGAGTCGTGCTATAAGCTTGCTCCTGCTCTGTGGTGAGGGGGGTCATTGGCACTACTTTCGAAAAAGCCTCACAAAACGGTTTTAGTTCATCTTCTAGAGATTTCAAAAAAGTTTTAGCACACTCTACACCTCTGTATGACACGAACTTTGATAATTTATCATCATCATATGAACACTTTATATAGTAAGCAAAACTATGAGGAACATGCTCATGGCGGCTCTCAGTATAGGAGTGAGCCTTGTCTGGTTGACAAGAACTAATAGGTTTTAATATTGCTTCAAAATCAGCGTAAACAATCACCGGAACAGGCATTTTATTTTGATGATTTTTAAATTTAACTTTGTCCCCCTGTTCCGGCAAGATTGTTCTTATACGCGAACAATCATGTTTTATATGATCCTCATAGTTTTGCTCACTACAAAAGGTGAGTAAGCAGCCATCACAGATCCACATTTTTCCATTATGCTGTGATGTTTGAGTAGATAATAATCTACTCATATTTTTAATATATACAAAATGTCGCTTCTCCCCATCTTCGATGAGGAGAAGATTCACATGCACCCCTCGTTTCACTCGGGTATGGTATAGCGGACCTGTGATCTCCCGCCCACTCACCTCAAACACATTCACACTTATATTATTTAATTGTTCGAAGCACTTAATGTCTCTAACGCATATGGGAAAACGCACCCCGTCACATTTTAACACCTCCCGGTAGTGGGGGTATGAGGAGGTCCTATCCCCATTAGCTGCAGCGGGGTACAGGGCGCTAACCACTGCCCAAGCGAAGCATGCCTCGTCCTGATTTTTCACATTTACGCAAGCATGCTTATCCTGGATCCACTTGGGTAGTGGTATATAGCTGGACCCTCTCAGAGGTGTGTATTTATTGATATTTACCTCTAAGTATAACACTTCTGAGAGGGCCCAACCGCTGTCCCGCTCTTGGAACTCCTCAGCCTTATTCTTAATTTCCTTAATAAATAAGTTATATATTTCACTTAAGTCATCACTTTTAAATACACCTTTATTCTTTGTATTAAACGATTTTATCTCCTCCATGACATTTTCCTCTCCATCCTGCATCAACGTCGTTTTTTTATATAAAGCGAAAAGTTCAATATTAATTTTTATGGATTTATATTCTTCGAGTTTGCCCTCTGTTAGTTTTATCACGCGCTCTTTAATATTTTCCATGAAATCTTCAGGTAGTAATTTTTTCTCCATCGAAAACACTCGGTAGGTGGCTATGCGGGACTTAAACGATGATTCCACTATCTCCACCCCCTCACCATAAACCTCACACACCACTTTCTCTTTGTGACCAACACTTCTCTGATGAGTTGCAAGATTTTTAATTTGAACATCACAGACTGAACAGTACTGCAACTGTTGCTTGTTGGGCGGCTCCTCCTCACCACCGCTGCTTCGCTTTCTCCCACCCCTGCACGTTTTTTGATGTCTTAGGAGGTTATCAGGGCGGGAGAAGCTCTTATCACATAGAGGGCACTTTACCCCGCTACCACCCCCTACAACTTTGCAATATCCCCTGTGACGGTTTAAATGCCCCTTCTGCATAAATGCAGCACCGCAATATTCACACTTTACTGCTTCCATTTTTTTATTGAGATTAGTAAATAGGTAGGTAAGTATGATGTCTTATCACCTCAACTTATTCAGCTTGAATGAGGGAAAATAGCTCAACCCTCACTTATATAGGGTGGCTACACCCACGCACCACCTCTAGACCTGACACCGTACGCTGATAAGAGTCTAACAGAAGCTGCGGTTAAGACTCAAGGTCACACGCTGAAAAGAGTATATTCCTTCTAGAATGTTCCATCTAACGGAAGCTGCGGTTAAGACTTGAGTGATGATGCAATACCTATGAAATATTGTGAAATATCTAGTTCTAACCGGATATGGTGACCTCTACACCTGATGACGCATACTGATAAGAACATGATGATGCAATATTCTTTCTAGAATATTCTATTTTTCCATAGGAATGGTATAGTTGCGGTTAAGACTTGGGAGATAAGACTCAGGATGATGATGTAATATTGTGAAATATCTAGTTCTAACCATATATGGTGAAGGTTGTATGCGTTAAACGTTTTATTTTATCCACCTCCATAGCGTAATGGTTAAGTCCATTGGCTTCGCATTATGAGGTGGTGGGTTCGATTCCTGGTGGGGTCATTAATATGGTTATAAAAATATATCGTATTCATAATCATAAAGTCTGATATACATTCTTTACTGTATTCTTCGATACTTAGTGTAACGTTTATTACCGATTTGTATTACTCCCAACTACGTTGGATGGTGAAGGTTTCGAAAGAAAGTATGTATAGTGTGGCTGTACAATTTATTTCATAGACCTAATTTTATTATCTATGAGACCCAACCTAAGCCATCTAGTCTTATTGATTTTTAATTCTATCTGTTTTCAACATATTATACTGTTAACACCTATAATAATTTTATTATAACTTTCTGTTCCAGCCTGATGGTGGTGTGCGAAGCTAACACAGCTGTGTGAAAAAAATCTAAAGAAAAGCATGAATAGAAAAGGGAATTAATACACCTAGGAATAAATAAGAAAGCGTAGTTGTAATAGGTACTTAATGTTATTTTTTAATGGATGAATAAGTAATCTTATTAGTTAATAAAATAAAATAAGTTTACATACTATATGAAAATGGTTTTTATTTTTTAAAATCTACACATGAAACCCTAAAAAGATGTTTCTTTTCAGCTAAGTACCCACCTATATAACATTAAAATTAAATTATATTAAACTTTATACCGTTATCAGCGGACTGCACCCGTCTGTGAGCGGTATATGGCTCGCGGAGGAGTAGTGGTTAAGTCCATTGGCTTCTCATTATGAGGTGGTGGGTTCGATTCTCGCTCTAACTTTTATCCACCTTTCTATTAGTGTTAGAACCTTGAAGCACCATTCCCCCACCCCCGCCCCCTCAACGCTTCTACCCATGGAGCCTGGTAGATCAGACCCCCTTACCCTCGGCACGTCGTAGATAGGACACCCTTATACTAAGTTTCACCTTTTTCTCTCATCGAAATTTTGAATGTGCGCGGTGAAACCCTAAATATATTTTGTATATATATATATATATATATATAATTAGATAACTCATCACCAACGTCGTCATCGTCAGCAGCTAACCCCCAGCCTAAGCTGTTGTTTGAACCCCAGGCCATAGTCTCCTATCTATGATGATGACAAAGTTAAGTGGTATGTTTTTTGCAGATGAAATAGAAATTCCCCTCATACATTCAGTATGGGAACACCCACGCTTTCAACCGCAAAACTATTTGGTAGACCGCAGCATATGTCTGTCTGTCTGTCTTCTCTCATAGGTATAGTATACCTCATAAAACGTAAATTTTATCATGGAGCAAAAATCTGCGCAGGCGCAGTCGCGGGGCGGTGAGTAGCAGAAAAGGGAGTCGCATCGTGTTCGGCTAACTCATTTCAGCTACCACTCCAAGGTCACATCATGTACTAGAGCAAAATGTTACTTAGGTAAACATACACAGGAGTTTGTATATTTCTAACGGGCAGCATACTGATGATGATGATGACAAAGTTAAGTGGTATATGTTTTGCAGATGAAATGGAAATTCACCTATACATTTAGTATGAGAACACCCACGCTTTCAACCGCAAAACTGTTTGGTGAATCGTAGCATGTGTTCATCTGTCCGTCTCTCTCATAGGTACTACATGATGATGATGATGACAAAGTTAAGTGATATGTTTTGCAGATGAAATAGAAATTTCCACCATTACATTTAGTATGAGAACACCCACGCTTTCAACTGCGCAAAACTATTTGGTGGGCCGCGGCATGTGTGTTCGTCTGTCCATCTCTCTCATAGGTACTACTGCCTCATAAAACGGAGAAATTTTATCATGCTGCAGCAGGCACAGTCGTGGGCAACGGCTAGTGCTACTCCCCACACACACACTACGTCATAATCACCCATGTATATCATTATTTCAATGCTAACGTTAACAGCCACCGTGGTCGTGGGGTGTGGTCACTCGCGTCACTTCAGAGCCGCCGCCGCAGTGGATTCAAATCTAACCAAACGAATGTTTTTTTTCTCACTAACGCCATCTATATTCAAGTACTCACTAACTTTGCGATGATTGATAGCTGACATAACACCAGATGTCATTGACAGTTGTGAAAGCTGACTTTGACAGCTGTCATGTTGACAGCTGACGTTGACATCCATCACTTTTGACAGCTAACATGTTGCCGCCCACCGCGTGACGTCACACAAATGCAGGACTGTGATTGGACACCATTCTGACGTCATACAAATACTGCTCTGTGATTGGGTATCCCTCATCCCTCTGAGCCAGAACTCTCATATTTACACTACTCACTTTTATTCACTATATTCACTTTGCGCGCCGCTGTGATTTCGTTCACAAGCATAAAAACCAACCAGTTACCGAACGTAAAGGCCCAACTGAAATCTTTACACTTTTTCCATAAAATTTGGGGGTTTTAAATGGGCGGAGGGGGCTGGGCCCCCTGGACCCCATATCATGAATCTTGGTGATCAAATTGACTTCACCTTTTTTTGGAATAAGCTGTAGCGATTTTCGCCGTCAGAGAAGTGGAGGACCTTTTTTTAATAAGCGGCAGCGATTTTCGGCGTCATAGAAGTAGATGACCTTTTTTTTAATAAGCGGTAGCGATTTGTCGGTCAAGGAAAAAGTGTTTGTACAAAATAATAGCAGGTTTCAGTGTTAATTCGTACGTCCATATCGCAGTTACCATTTACAATGTTTTTTAGTCTCATAATGTGTATGGTGTATTCGGAAAGCGGTGTTTTTTTTTCGAACGGTGTTTGTTTACAACGAAAAGTATGAAAAAAAAAGAGTTTAGTATTCACACAGCATTCAGTTGAGCCGAATATACTACTTTTTAGGGTTCCGCACTACAAAAGAAAAACGGAACCATGTACATCGGTCTACAGTCTCTTGAAGCTGTGAAAAAAAAATTAAACTTCTAAGTTAACGTAAAAAAAATATATACAGCCGTTTATGACGCAAAAAAACGATTTCGATACTCACAAGGGAATCAAAATTTATAGGGTATTTTCCATTGACCTAGAACTATGAAATTTAGCAAGTAATACCGTTTTATATTACAAGTATAGGGAAAAATCTGAAAACTATACATTTGTAATTGAATCGTAAACCTAAAAAAATTTACGGAACCCTCGGTGGGCGAGTCCGACTCGCACTTGTCTATTCTTTGGTCTATTTTTTTTTATACTTGCTCTTTTTTTTTAGATTTCGTCTTGACCGTGCGAAACTTAAAAGGTTATTTGACGGATATTCAGTATGACTAATATACATGCAATTTGTTTCAATGAATGACTTGTCGTACACAGACATCACTGATAGTTGTTGAACTGGTAGCAATGACTTATATATTATCTGTCCAAATCTGTGACTGGTAGGTACTATTAATTGAAAGCGGATTTTTACATTCTTGTTTTATTATTTTGTTTGCCTACCTACATACCTAATTACTTAATTGTTTTCGTTAATATGTCAACGTAACGTTTGTAACCGTGTTTACTTGCAATGTAATGAATAATTTAGATAAAATTAATGTCACGAATCTGGCCAAGATTCACAATGCTTAGTAGTTTTATAATTAAACATTGTTTTGGGTCAGACTGGCCGAGCAATTGTATTTTCCATAAAAAAAAATGTAGGTAGATTTGTTAATAAATGGAAGTGGTTTAATATGACGTACCTAACCGTAAATAATTGATACGAGAATAAAGCTAAACTTGGTGGTCTAAATCAGATAATTTATTTATAAAAGAAAATTTGATCAGAGTAAGTCACGGAGGCCGTAAAAAATAATAATAATTTTACATTTATTATTTTATTGACTGTCCCCTTTAGTACTCTTTATTATACTGTGCCTTTTATTCAACCCTAGATATTTCATTGTTTCATAGAATAAGAGTAAGTTCATGATGAATTAAGACTTTTGCTGTAGAAAAGTATCGAACTCATTGGCGCCTATGGCCCAAAGATAAATGCTTGACCTCGAGTGGTAAAATTGTATGGAATATATTCAGTTGTATCCTGCATGTGCTGGGGGTTATATTTACGAGTAGCTTGAGTTAAAGAAACAATGGAATATCCTAGGGACCAATCGTTGATAGTTAGTACTTGTACTTATGTATGCCATGGATTACTGAAGGTGTTGCTACAAATATTTAATAATTCAGTGACCATTGTTTTTAAAAGTTAGAGATTTTTCACCATCCATTTTTCAATACATAAAAGCAATTGAAAGTATTATTTTTTTTTATTTAAAAAACTTTATAGCACCGTCATTTTCTTTTTTTATCATCATAGCTTTTATTTATTGAAAAGTGAGTTACATGATAATTGTCACAAATGATAAGTTACATTATGTAATGTATGGTTTTGCACGGCTTTGCCTTAGACTTATCCTATTGTCACGGTAACAAGAAATGAGTGATAGTATATATATGTGAATCAAAATAGAGAAAGAATTAAAAGGCTGTTGTGTATAAGTATCCTCGAAAATTGTGGATTTTCTCGGAGTTCTGCCGATTTTAGAATGAAACTAACTGTGGCATAAGATAAGTGTCCTATTTGGCATCGCAATACAGTGCAACGCACAACTACGAGTACCTCTCATATATACGCAGATTACAATCGGCACAGAATTTGTATATATGAAAAATACGTTGTTTTTATACTTTATTTTATATTTTTACTGTGTGTTCCTACATGTTTCTTGTTTACTCGTGTAATATTTTTTTACGTCGAGTTGTAGTGTTGTGCCTGCTAAATGTTTGAATCTTGGACCTTAAAAGCAAAGCTTATTTATACCCAGAGAAATGGGTTGAGAAGAATAAGTTTGAAAATGAGAATGTTGTATAATGTATACGTCATGGTGGCAATATTTTATTTATTTTTATAAACTTTTGGAATTCAAATTAGCGTTTTGATTAACGATATGTAATTAATATTTTATATTGAGAATTTTGCAAGAATATTACTTTTTTTTTCTAATGAAATAGTATTCGTAGTTATGAAAGTAAAGAAAAACGTGAATACATATCAAAGAATAAATAACAAAAAAAAAATCCCTCTTCCGTTCGCTGGTCTGCTATTGTCTGATGTTAATCTGGCTTCACTGGCAGCGAGTGTCGGGATTAACATGCAAGGGACAATTAGCTTCCCATATCCACCCGCTGGTCTACCTGTTACTTGGTGGTAGCCTGGCTTCACTGGCAGCGGGTGATGGGGCTATCATGTCTAGTAACTGGTCTCCTTGAAAAGCAATGAGTTTTTACACAAAAAAAAGAGAAAAAACAGAAAGACTGAAAGAATTTATTTGCTTTTGACACAATGGTCATGGTTTTACAGTTTACAAATAATCTTAACCTTGTTTTCCATCCGCTGGTCTGCTTGTTGCTTGGTGGTAGCCCGTCTTCACTGGCAGCGGGTGATATATGGGGCATCATGTCTAGGTAACAGGCCTCCCATACCTATAACATGTTGTTGATACGTACTTTCCGACATTTTTCGCATTTGAAAATATTGTTGATTGGTATGTACTTCGAGAGCGAAGTACATATCAGGATGGCCGTGATAGATTATGATCTGAATGAAAAGCACTAATGTTGAATATTCTTGCAAAATGAATAATAATGTTGGTATAAAATTTAGGAATTTTAGAGATGTAAGTAGCAACATTCTAGTAATGATTATGAATATTATTTGTAATGGCAACATTGTGTAAAATATAACAGTTTAATGTTATATTTATTTATTATCTGGAATATTGTGTCTTAGCGATTAGATACAATTAAATAAAATATTTTTATAAATAATCAACAAACTCAGAAGACAAAAACATAACATACATTGATATTTATATTAAGAAAATGTTAACTATTGTGTTTAATTTACTAGGTCTATGTTGGTTAGCCAATCATATTCGAGAACTTGGACAGTTGTCAGTTTGTTGTAACAATGTGTAGTGGACTCGATCGACATACATAAAAGGGGCTGTAATATCATAATCGGGACATTACGTGGGAGGCATTAGTCACGAGATAATCCAGTCAGTCGGTTCCACTGCCACCTGTATTCAATCCAGATAAGTACCTTAACCTGTAACCCTGTTTGATAAATTTTAGATAGTTTATTTAAAGATGATTGTAATAGACTTTAAGTATATTTCTTTCCTTGGGCTTAGTGTTTCTTCTCGCTTTGCTACACTTCTTGTAAAATATTGGGTATACAAGTTCCACGTGGTAGGAACTTGTAATATGTAATTAAAATATAAAACTCTGATTATTAAAAGAATTACATTGACTTATTATATTACCAGATATTTCTTCTTTTATTTCTTACAATTTAAATGTATGACCCTAATTAGATTAGTACCTTGAACTAGGTAGAACTTCTTTTCATAAATTTCTTGATGTAGGTTAAATTTACTAAAAATAGTATTTAAAACTTTCTATTCTATCAAATGCAGCCCGTGTCATCAATTTATAAGACGTTATCACGTCAAAAAGGCACAAAACTGGTCAATCAGCTAATTGACATGCAAGAAAAATCAACTATTGAGAAATGACTGGTAAAGTTATTCGGTATGACAAGTAGAAGCCGCAGTTTTATACTATTTTTAGTATTCCGTACCTCAAAAGGTAAAAACGGCACTAATATATAGGATCACTCACGTGCCTGTCTGTCCGTCCGTCCGTCTGTCACAGCTAATTTTCTGTAATGTAAATAGGTGACCCAAAGACCAAAGTAAATAAATAAATTTTAAACGAGAGGGCCAGTCTCGGGGGGGTTATTTAAGAAAATAGGCTAAACATTTGCCATCCCCTCCCCCCGCTCCTCATCTCCGAAACTGCTGGGTCTAAAATCTTAAACAATCGCAGTATATGAAGTTGCATGCAGATATTACAGAAAAATCCTATGAGAAAATATAAAGTCCTTTCATTCCCACAGGAATAATAAAATTTCCAAAGTGCAGAATAAGTAGACGCCTAATTTACCTAGAGAAAATTATATACTGAGAATTATTTACCTTTATTATTATATTATAAACTTCATCATCATATCAGCCGAAGGACGTCCACTGCTAGACATACGCCTCCCCAGGATTTCCACGACGACCGGTTCTGCGCTGCCCGCATCCAGCGGCTTCCAGCGACCATTACTAGATCATCGGTTCACCGAGTAGGAGGCCTGCCTCCGCTACTTTTTCCGGTGCGCGGTCGCCACTTGAGAACTTACTGCCACTTAAGTTGAGCAATTCGGATTCGGGTTGAGCTATGTCGGCTACTTTGGTTCTCCTACGTTTCTGTCATAAGAAGACTCAAAGTCGAGGAGATTCGCAGGAGAACCAAAGTAACCGACATAGCTCACAGAATTGCTAAACTGAAGTGGCTATAGTTAGCCGCTAATCACTATTATAGTGGTAGTCCACCATCAAATCTAAGTCTTGCCGTCAAACATCATTTTTAACAGCATTCATGTGTTCCGGCTTGAAGATAAGATAGACAGATCCCCATTGCGTTGGAGAATCTTGGTAAGCCCGCTTCCATCTTCGGCATCATTGTCACTTACTATCAGGTGAGATGATGCCAAGGGCTTATCAATTGTGGATAAAAAAAACGTTTTTCTCTGAACATTTTTTTCGTTCCACTGCAGGAAGGTAAAGGACCGGTGCCGAAAATAGCGAACGTACTCCAATATTCGGACCACGACTACTTGGATGCATGGTACGGCATGGAGGATCTGATTGGCAAGGTGAGCTAAATATTTCTATACTTAGGTGTTACACTGCTTTTAACTGACAGGTACCTACAGCAATGCCAATAACCAACTTAAAAAGACGTGTGGCAATCGGGGACTGCCGCGGTAAAGCTATTGCATAATATTTTTTATCAACTTTATGCAATTATAATTATTTTTTTATTTATGCAGTATTTACCAGTACCATAGAAGTAACTACTTAGTAATCTGTGACCATAGTCCTTGAGGCGCGGGATGTTTATGTAATAAATTAACACTAAGACAGTTAATTATCATCATCATCATCATCATCGTCATCTTCATCATCATCGTCATCGTCATCGTCATCTTCATCGTCATCGTCATCGTCATCGTCATCATCATCATGATGGATAGATAGATGGCACTGTAAGTTTTTTAGAACTCAATATATATGGTTTTTTTTTTGGGGTGTTAGTTTTATTTCTTGATTCGGTCCCCTCAAAGCCCGCGATAAAAGCTATACAATAGCTTAATAAAAAAATAAGAACCCGTCTACTGTAATGAAAATTATTTAAAGTTGGCTAAAAATACCTCTATGGTTTCGCCACATACCTAATACGTAGAATTTGGATCAATTGGCCTAAAAGCGGATATAAGGAAAGAAAATATTTTTGGGGTAAATCGGGAATATATTTTAGAAAAAAGGAAATGGTAAAACAAAACAGCTATAAAAGACAGATGGTGATTATGATGTATAGTAGAACTTAAACGTTCAACACAAATTTTAACTTACATAAGAACACAATTATTTTTTATAAAATAAAGTTTTGGTTGTGTTCCAGAACACATATTTTTTAATATTTTCTTTCCTTATATCCGCTTTTAGGCCAATTGATCCAAATTCAACGTATTATGAGGCGAAAGTTATGTGGTATGTATATGACGTGTTATGTGGCGTAGAGCGTCGGTGGTGTAATGGCTAGTGCCGCTGCTTCCAGTCCAGGAGGTCGTGGTTCGAATCCAGCCTCGTACCAATGTGTTTTCGAATTTCGATTTCATATGTACGTTTATCCGACGCTCTTATATACGGTGAAGGAAAACATCGTGAGGAAACCTGCACATACCTGCGAAGAAACTCGAAGGTTGTGTGTGAAGTCGACCAACTCACACTGGGTCCGCGTGGTCGACTAAGGCCCGATCGCCCTAATTCAAGGTACGCTTGAGCCCCTCGGTGGGGACGTATATTAGCTGTTATGACTGATGACTTGATGTGGCGATACCATAGAAATATTTTTAGCCAGCTTTAAATCATTTTCGCTACACTACATAAAAACATTAACTCCCTTTTTTCGGGCAGTCGAGTAAAAATGATGTACTCTGTAATCGGTTTCCGCAGCGTACATACTGTATTCTTGTTTATACTTAGCTGGGTCTCAGAGTAAGCCGGTTCCATGGCGTAGTGGTAAGAATCTGTTTGGATAGTTACCTCGTGTAAAAAGCGTCGGTGGCTCAACCGGTAACGACTCGGTCCATCTAACCAGAGGTACCGGGTTCAAATCTGGACGGCCAATGTACCAATGAGTTTTTCAAAAACTTACGTACATACTTACCGATTGCTTTAACGGTGAAGGAAAACATCGTGAGGAAACCTGCACACGCCTGCGAAGAAACTCGAAGGTTGTGTGTAAAGTCGACCAACCCGCACTGGGCCCGCGTGGTCGACTAAGGCCTAATCGCCCTGATTCAGGGTAGGCTCGAGCCCCTCGGTGGGGACGTATATGAGCTGTAATGATGATCTACATCTGGATGCGGGTAGCGCAGAACCGGTCATCGTGGAAATCCTTGGGGGAGGCCTATGTCCAGCAGTGGACTTCCTTTAGCTGATATGATGATGATCTACTAAGTATTGCCGACAAAACATCAATTTAAAAAGATATCCGGTTATATTGCATTGTGTAATTTTTGTGAGCTCGCTTTTATCTTCGGCATCAGTATATATGTAACTATCCGCACGTCATCAGATACGTCATCGTCCAGTTATAATGCACCTCAGAAATATACTAACTTCGTAGTGTACCAAAGGTCTTGGTTGCTGGTATACTATTTCTCAGTCAATTTTGTGATGGTTTTGTACATTATTATATTCGGGGATATTCATACACGCTGTCACTATACAAAGTTTTGTCAAAATGCGTTTAGTGGTGCGCGTTCAAACAGACAGAAAAAACACGAAAATTTTAAAAACTATTCTGCTACATTCAGAACTAATTTTATGTCAACATAGTTAGTTTTTTTATTCGTATATATTCAATGTAGAGATCAGATGTACTCGTACATAGACAGTGTTTGTATGAAAGTAGGACCCAGAATAACACATAGTCCATTATGTTCCTTAGGCTAACACTAGTCTGTAAACCAAAGCGCTTCATAATCTATCCGTGGAGTCATGAGAAATAAAGTATTTTTTTTTAGAACTGTTTATTGGCGAGAAATTAACTTAATAATTACTGACAGTCAAAAATAGCCCTAAACTGAACTTATTTTAATTATTTTCTCTCGGACCGTTTTAATTTGTTTTAAATAAATAGATCACTGGAGGCGTTCTTTCACATCTGGGCAGCATTTGGTCCAAACCCTGCCAATGTCCTTTTATCATCATCATATCAGCCGAAAGACATCCACTCCAACAACAAAGGCATCCTCCAAGTATTTTAACAACGGCCGGTTTTGTGCTGCTCGCATTCAGCGGCTTCCCTTGTCCTTCACCAGGCCTACGCTACGTCTTCCGGTACGCGGTCGCTACTTGAGAACCTTGCTACCCCCTCGGCCATCTTTTACCCCGCCGACTGCCACTTAAGTTTAGCTATTCTGTGAACCGCACTCAAATTTTTAATAAAAAATAAAAGCTATGTCGCTGAACTCGTACAGATTTCCTCATTTCTGATTCAATCGCGCAGGGGAATGCATTGTCCTTTGGGTGACCTTTAAGGCCCATATTGTTCCTATGTTATCACTGGCCTTTAATTATTTAAAAATTCTGTCGGAAATATCACGTGACGGGGAGTGTAGGTCGAAATGGGTTGATTTAATTTAAAAAACCTCACACCCACACAAGTGCCTACTCTGTACCGCCAGCCGACACGATGGCTCATTAGAGCGACACACCAAAGTAAATATTTCAACAGTCTTCTTCGTATTTTCAGGGTGTGGTGAAGAGCATTGGTGTGAGCAACTTCAATGCACAACAACTGGCCAGAATTGATGAGAAAGCTCGCATCAAACCTGTCATCAACCAAGTAAGATTCCAATACGCCACGGAGAAGGTAGATTATTTAAGATCCACGACGGTATTTTACCAAACTCGTTTTCCATCATCATCATATCAGCCGAAGGAAGTCCACTGCTGGACATAGGCCTCCCCCAAGGATCTCCACGACGACCGGTTTTGCGCTGCCCGCATCCAGCGGCTTCCCGCGACCTTCACCAGGTCATCGGTCCACCGAGTGGGAGGCCTGCCTACACTACGCTTTCCGGTGCGTGGTCGCCACTCGAGAACTTTACTGCCCCAATGGCTATCTGTTCTACGAGCAATGTGCCCCGCTCACTGCCACTTAAGTAGCAATTCTGAGAGCTATGTCGGTTACTTTGGTTCTCTTACGGATCTCCTCGTTTCTGATTCGATCACGCAGAGAAACTCCGAGCATAGCACGCTCCATTGCCCTTGGGGTGACCTTGAGCCTTCTTATGAGGCCCATAGTAAGCGACCATGTCTTTTGTTTTCCATACAAACCTCCTTTTCTTTTTTTTATGGACGGGCAAATTCCAAACTTCATACATGCATTCTGGACACGTAATTCTAGAAAGTGTATTTTATTTAATAAATATTAGCGATATTTAAGATTACCTACTGTGAAAACATTATATAGGGTAACTTTAAATTAGTTCTTGATAACAAAAGATATGAATGTACTCGTGATACCAAACAACTTTTCCAAAGGAACTATATGTCAAATCAGAAAAAAAAATGGCCTTTTAATACATAACAAGTTATCAAGTCGGAAAAAATGTATAAAGGACTAAGATTTTTTTTTTATTTGATATATACATAGTTTCTTTGGGAAAGTAGTTTGTAATCACGAGTAGGTACATTCATATCCTCTGCTATCAAGAACTAATTAAAAGTCACCCTATATAATGACTATAATTTAGTGACTCTATTTATCGAAGAAATACTTGATCAAACAAATTTCCAAAAAAATATTTTTCATACTTATATAATTATGTCGAGCAGCTAAAGTTTGTACAAGAAAGAAAGATTTTTTGAATTAATCATTTGTTTCATAGAGGAAAAATGTTCTAGAATGCGTCCGTCGTCGTCGTTCAACCTTGATTGACATATAGTTTCTTTGGGAAAGCTGTTTGTAATCACGAGTACATTCATATCCTTTGCTATCAAGAACTAATTAAAAGTCACCCCATATAATTATGGTCGAAGAGTGCTAATGTACCTCCCACTATTAGCGAGGTTGAGTCTATCACAAATGAAGCACGGTGGTTACCTGGATAGGTTTGACTCTTAGTGCCATTTTTCTCGACCGTTTCCGTGCTTCGCAAGGCACGTTAGCGGTTGGTGTCGGTTAAGCATGTCAGACACCTTATAAGCGGCTTGAAAAACTTCTGACCAACCCGGACTTGGCCCCACTGTGGGGTTTGTGACCTAACCTACCCGAGTTCCACCAGTGGCTTTAATGTTAACGTTTTCACCGTTGTCTTAGTTATAATCAATCATGTTTATTTTAGGTGGAATGTCACCCGTACCTCAGCCAGCAGCGCCTGGCACAAGTCTGTGCAGACAGGGGCATCAAACTCAGCTGTTTCGGCGTACTAGGGTCTAAGGTGGGTTTTTTCTCTTGTCATGTCCCTTGAACACCGCGTGCGAGTCTTCTCCTGGTTCTATAAATTAAAAAGGCCCTTGTTAAAATCCAACAGGTAAGCCCTTGCCTGAATGGTAAGTGACGACGATGCCGAAGATGGAAGCGGTCTACCAAGATTCCCCACGCAATGGAGAGCTGACTATATTGTCTTCATGCTGGAACTCAGCTACGCTGATATTTGGCGGCAAGACTTAGATAAGATGATTGTAGCTAACCAGGGTTTAGATATACAGGATGTAACAAAATTGGTGTAGGTCCCGTTAACTGAGGGTTCTACTCGTCATACTGAACAACTTTTGTTCTACGACTTTGCTGAAAACGTAAGAATTTTTTACCTACCAAACCGAATATAACCGTGAAATGAACCCGCGATCATGACGTGAATTAAGTGAACTAACCACTACGCTACTAAGGCAGTTATGAGGTTCATTTTTGAGTCGGTAATGATACTTATATCGTAGGAAGATGCTGGATTCATTAATAGAAATCATCAAAATTAAATGTCTTCCAGCTCTTCTATAACAAGTTTTATCTCATATTATCTTTATAAGTGGGGACTGCAGTTGCAGCGACACTTCGACCCACTGGGATCTTTTGTGTCTACCCCTATAACCTTTGCACACCAACCTACTCGAAGATGTGTAGCATCAATGCAGCAATTCCGCTGATAGGAAGGTGCTTGTAGTCCTCCGGTTTTGGGTAGCCATCACCTAGGAGGTACATACGCTTGCTAGCCAGGACATCGCAGTGACACAAAAAGTGTTCCATCGATTCTGTATCTTCACCACAGGCCCTGCAGGTCGGGTCATTCGTCAGGCCGATTTTTTCCAAGCGCTTATATAAGAGGCTTTACTGAAACTAGCCTACTGCCTAACGGGTCAACGAACGGGCGGACATTCACCTTTTTGCGAGAAAAATAATTACGATGACGATTTGTAAGAATGTTTTTACCATAAAAATTGCATTAAATTGATCCATCAGCTGATTAATTTGTTTTATGATGGTTTTTTTGTATATTTTTCGTGTAAGTATTCAACTCCTTAAAATATTACTCGTAATTTTATAACTACTTATTTTTGTTTCTAGGGCACTCCAGACGAATTGAAAGCCAATTTGCTTCCTGTCATCGATGACCCCCTGGTGGTGGTGATGGCTGCTGGCCTCAATGTGACAGCCGCTCAGTTGCTTGTGAGGTAAGTGTATTCTTGTAATACCTACAGTATACAGCCTATCAATATCATCATCATTATATCAACTCATATACACGTCCCCACCGAGGGGCTCCGGCCTACGTATACATATCAACACGGATAAAATAAATCCGTGCGTATCAACATAAGTATAGTAAAATCTTTGCAGAATTTCACGTGCGTTTGTGCGCGCTAATATTAATAGTGGCTGAACCGATTTGAGGCCGTTTTCAGTGATGTATTATTTTGTAAATAATCTTATCAATCAGTGAGATAAAAAACCAAGCAGACGAAGTCGCGGGCGCCAGCTCATCTTGTAGAAAACTGTTTTATTAATGGTCTATTAACAAAATGACCTGAGACTTTGACGCTTCGATGGCTCAACGTAATGACTCGGTCCTCCTAACCAGATGCCCGTGTTCGACCCGGGGTCGGCCAATGTCATGTCCAAACAGTTTATCAAAACTTACCTACGTAAGTTGTAGGTACGTTACCACATCGATTGCTTCGTTGTAGGGATAAGGTTAAAAGTTGGTTGGGAGGAGTTTCGCTGCGAAGATTGGCTCATAACCCATCTTCGTGCGCACGCGCGGCAAATCGACTAGGAGTCGAAGTAGTCGCCATCATGACCGAAATCGGTCGGATAGATCATCACCATCAAGGTTAAAAAGACTCATTTTGCAGTAAATAGACAAGCCTGTCTCTCCAGTCCGACACCGCCTTTAGGGTTGGATCAATGCGCTGATTCATGGCCTCTCATAGGGATAGTATACTACTTATAATTTTACACAAAAAAACGACTTCAAACAGGAAACTAAGGTTCCCCTCGATTTCTCTGGGATGCCATCATCAGATCCTGGTTTCCTTATCATAGTACCACCCTTGGGATATCTCCTTTCCAACAAAAAAATAATCATCAAAATCGGTTCATAAACGACGAAGTTATCCGCGAACACACATAAAAAAAAATATACGGTCGAATTGAGAAACCTCATTTTTTTAAGTTGGATAAAAACAAAATAAGGGTTACCTAAGTTTTCACAGTACATTTTTCATACAGAGAAGTATAACAGCCACGATAAGTTTTTAAATCAATAAAAGTAAGAAAACAACGAAGCGCAGTCCTTAGGTTAGATCCCTGGCTTGGCTACAAATGTGTCCATCAATCAATCAATCAAGAACATATTTTTTTACCGAAAAATGTATAGAAAGATATGCCAATGTACTGTGTGCTTTCATCTGGGCTGAATTTCCGAGGGTCTGCAGAATGTTGTGCTCTTCGACACATTTGTAGCCAGGGAACTAACCTAATGACCGCATTTCGTAGTTTCCTTCATCATCATCATCATATCAGCCGATGGACATCCACTGCTGGACATAGGCCTCCCCCAAGGATATCCAAGACGACCGGTTTTGCGCTGCCCACATCCAGCGGCTTCCCGCGACCTTCACCAGGTCATCGGTCCACCGAGTGGGAGGCCTGCCTACGCTACAGTTTCCGGTGTGCGGTCGCCACTCGAGAACTTTAATGCCCCAACGGCCATCCGTTCTACGATCTATTTGCCCCGTCCACTGTCACTTAAATTTAGCAATTCTGAGAGCTATGTCGGTTACTTTGGTTCTCCTACGGATCTCCTCGTTTCTGATTCGATCACGCAGAGAAACTCCAAGAATATTTTCTTTACTTCGCTTGATTAAAAAAAAAATATCGTGGCTGCTTGGGCCACCTCTTTGTATGAAAATGTACTGAGAAAATTTAGGTTGGCCCTTATTTTCTGAGTAGTAGTTATATATATCTGCCATACTAGCTCGAGCTTGCTTCTTGATGTTCTCTCCGCAACCGTAGTCTGCGTACCTACCCAAATATATCGAGTTTCAGATAGTTAATATGCAGCAGAAACAGAGTAGCAAAGAGAACTAGGTCCTGGCGTATCCCGTGATCAATATAGCCAACAGATCAGTGAAATCAGACCAGCAGGTAACTCAATAGGCTTTTCAAAACTGTTTAGCGCTTGCTCTAGCCGAACTACTATTTCTGAAAAGTAATGGAATAGGTCATGAATTCAATTTGAAAGGAAAATTATAATGGCTCACTCGTAGGCCTTCTTAATTTAGTAATGATATTCGACCAACTTAAGGGTCCCCAGGAAGCTCGAGTTTCCATACAAACGTAGTTCCGCTTTAATACAAAAACTACATGCCGGATTGAACCTAAACTTTGCGAATATATTGAGTAGACACATATCGATGTTAGTAATTTTTTTCGAAAAACTTAAAAAAATAAAAAACATCATAAAACAGGAAAAATAAGAAGTTTTAAATTTTCAGTCCAAAACTAATTTAAGATTTCGTTTAGTTATGTTCCAATTTACTACGATAAAAACTAATTACAAACATCGATATGTGTCTACTCAATATATCCAGCATGTAGTTTTTGTATTAAAGCGGAATTACGTTTGTGTGGAAACTCGAGCCTTCTGGGGACCCTTAAGATGTACAGTAGGATTTGTAAATGTTAATGGATTTTTCATGGGAAGAGTTCTAATTGCAAAAATAACTTTATTATAATTTACATTTATTTTTCGAAAAACTACGGAACCCTACTTTCCGCGTAGTCGGATACGCACTTTGCCACTTTTTTCGGTTTTCGCGTTATGAAATAGGTAATGACTGCCGAACCCTACATTATGCGATCCGAGACGAACTTGGTCGGTTTTAACATTATTACTATTCCGCAGATACCAGATTGACAGCGGCCATCTTGCGGTGGTTAAGGCGTCATCTGCAGCACATCTCTGGGACAACTTGAAGGCTCTGGATCTCCAGCTTACGCCGACTCATTTAGATGCGTTACACGCCCTTAATAGGAACAAGCGGACCTACACTTTCAAAGGGTTTGTAATAGCCCATTGGGATAGATAAGTTGTCGAGTCGCGACCGCTTACCGGAAGACGTTGCGTAGACAGGCCTCCCACTCTGTGGACCAATGACCTCATTGCGGGAAGCCACTGGGTGCAGACAGCGCAGAACCAGTCTAGCGGAAATCATTGGAGGAGGCCTAATGTTCAGCAGTTTCAGCTGATATGATGATGTAAAATAGCAGATACCTGAGGTCCGATTGTGGCGATGCGAGCGATGTGATACGTGAAGTAGCCCGTCACAGAGAAAACTAAACCTTAACACAAGCGACGGCCGCTCAAACTATGTAACAACATCTAGAACGTGCTATTAACATTTCTTTGCTACTAAAGTGTCAACCATTCACGATTGATCCACGGCCGGACCCCAGACATACCACCTCGCCTGGCGGAGACATCTCCCTTTGCTCTCGAAGTGTAGGAACACACCGTTCTTACAGCTCTATACCTGCCGCCCAGGAGCTCGCTGCGTTCTGTCGAGTAGGAAGAGATAGCCAGCTTACCGACCCGAACACGGGGCATTCCATGCGCGTCGGCAAGGCACAGCTGACTCTCCTGGCACAGTATTAATACTACAAATAGCCCTTGCTGTTTATAGGCGGCGGTAGTCAGTTCGAATCAGGTTGGCCGTCAGCCTTTTACCACCTATTACAGATCCCCACCTAGTGCAAAATTCGTGCGACTGCCAAGGTTGCCTGCTTTGTGTCAGTATGTATATATCAGACTCTGGTTCCCGTAATACAAGGAATCCTAGGTCGGGACCAGATGACTGTGTGTGATTAGGGGATCGGAATGCATCAAAAATAAAATCTGAAATATGATTTCCTAAACTGCTATCCTCTTGAAGTTTAAAAAAACCTTACTTGTTTTGTTTTTCCATCATCAAATTGATCAAATTCACAATATAAGTTCGTCAATGACGCTTAAAATCTATGACGTCACTTGTGGATATTTCAAACATTTTTAGAACAAAAATTCGTTTTTGACAGATCATAAAAAGTAACTCAAATAACTAGCAGTCCGATACCCTCAAGCCTATTGTATTAGGTAGTTCAATAGTTGCATTAGGATCCTTGGGGAAAGTTGTTCAGTTTCATGGATAGAAGCAACTAAGTGTTGGCGCGTAGACCAAAAACTAAAATCATTTATTTACGATTTATTTTTCAGAATGGGTGACACGCATCGCAACTATCCGTTCAAGGCGCCATTTTAAGAATGAATAAAACAAGGATCTTTGTATAATGCGGCTTTAGTCCTGCGTCTATTTATGTGAAACTGATATCTCGGCAATGTTACATTATTTTCTATGGTTTCTTATGTTGAGTCACTTGTAATTTAGGCTCTTGTGAAAAACAGAAAACAATTTTTTGCTTCTTTTACCACTTCGGTAAGTTAAGAATTCGTAAGAAAATAAGTTGTTGAGTTGCCGAAAAATGAGTTTCAAATAGCTAAGTGAACTATATATACTATTTTAACTTTCGAGCAATTTCTGTATTTTCTTTAGTTTTGATTAGTTTTAATTATTTCTTTATATTTTAAGGCATGAATTTACTGCAGCATTCCTACCTACATGGATTTTGATTTTTAATAGAACATATATTTTGAGGAGTTCCATTCATGATCCTTTTTTCCACGAATTTGCTAAATTGTAAAAAAATATATCTGTTTATTATAGTAAATAGGTCAGCTAATTCGCCCAATTTGTATGGGAAGTCTCCATTTTTTTGCGGTAGCTAATAAGTTTTTTCAGTTGACAAGTTTCATTAGTAGATGTGATCCTTAAGATGCGTTCTATTTTTCAACACCGTGCATTGAATGTTAATAAAATCTAATAGCATTAATTGGAATTCCGTAAACTTGGAATGTGTAACTTTTTGTGTGTAATTTGCAATAATTGTGTGTGTTTTCTAATGGTATTAACTTTAATTCCATAAACTTAAAATGTGTAACTTTTTGTGTGTATTTTACAATATTTGTGTGTTTAAGTATAAATGTGTTTTCTAATGGTATTAACTTTAATTCCATAAACTTGGAATGTGTAACTTTTTGTGTGTATTTTTAATGGTACTTACCATTCGTGTTTTTTTTCCATAAATGTGTGTTCCTAGTTTATTGGTACTTGATTTACATTTATGTGCATTACTATAAGAATCCTTATATTTACCAGGTGATGTAATTTTTTTAATAAATAAAACATTTCATTCATACATTTATCCTAGTTTATTCTTACTTACACTATATAAATTTGTGTGCGTCAAATAACCTTCACATTTTTCAGCACGTACACGTATATCAAAAGGAGTTTTTAGATATCATCTGGCGACCCTAATTGCGACCCTGTGATTGGTTGGGCAGCCATGTCGCAAATGATGATCCTAACTATTACTCTCTGTGTCCAGCACTAAATAAATGTATTGTCTCAAGGAGAATGTTCGAGATATTTGCTGCCCATTACACAATTCTCGGTCATAGCTTTCTTACTTTGCTCATATTTTTTTGACGTACCGACATAATTTTCAGGGTTTTCTTCATGATCGTTGTTGGCTTTGGTTTCTATAGTTTCTCAACAATTGTAGTTCTTTCAGGATTATCGACGTTCTTATAACGTCTTTTTTTTACAATGGTCGTTTAGTAAGTTTACCTCCTGTAAGACAATAAAAATGACATTATTAATAAAGTATGAGGCGAACCTGCAATGGTGCGCATGTGGCTCAGGGTAATGCCTTTTTTTTAAATGTTGTTTCTTGTCTACTCGTGAAATTGTTTTGTGTTGAGTTGTGGTGTTGTGTCTAATAAATGTTTGAATCTAAATCTAATGGTAAATGGAGCATCAGGGAGCTGACGTACTAAAAAATATCGGCTCCTTAGTGCTTTAAGATAGAGAAACAAGAGATGGTTAACTAAGTCACTATATTATCTGGAATAAATCAACAAAGACTTAGAAGAGAGAATCCGCAAGGAAAACTTAACATTATCATATCATATAAATTTGAAAGCGTCGTCGGTGGCGCAACGGCAAGGGCCGCTACCTCCTATCCGGGAAGTCGTGGTTCGAGTCCTGCCACGTAGCAATGTGTTTTCGAATTTCGATCTCATATGTACGTTTATCCGACGCTTTTACGGTGAAGGAAAACATCGTGAGGAAACCTGCACACGCCTGCGAAGAAAATCGAAGGTTGTGTGTGAATTCGACCAACCCGCACTAAAGCCCGATCGCTGTAATTCAGGGTAGGCTCGAGCCCCTCGGTGAGGACGTGTACGAGCTGATATATAGATAAGCAATGACAATCCTGTGTACATCTGGTACCGGTAAGAACGAAGTTTTTATGACTATCTTTGAGAATAGGTGGAAATGGGTTTCTTTGAATCCCATCCCTATCTCTGTGCAAGAATCACGTCAACATGTTGCTCCGTTGCGACGTGGGCAAGTGAGGAAATTAATTTTATTTAGTTCCCTCGGGAACTATGGCACGTTATAATAGTATTATGTCAATTTCCTCCACTTCAACTGACTCTGGGAGAAAAATACGTCATTCCGTTGTTGTTTTGTTGAAATGTGAAAAAAAATAACAAACAATATTTTTCCAGTTCCCGCAGGAACTGTGTCGTGTCTATGTATCACTGGATTCGGTTGCACAAATCAACTAAACACACAGGAGATGGCGGCCCTTGCTATTACGCCACCGACGCTTACCTACCACACTCGAACAATAAGCATTACACTTACTCAGTGGCAGACAGGTAATTAGAATACGAAGTAACGGTAACAGTGCAAAATATTACCAAACTTTAGTATCGCAGCGTCCCCACTGCTGCATGGGGCACGGGTGTCTTCCCATATTTCGGAACACCACACACGGGGGCCGTGTCCGGATTTGTTTTGAACTTAAAAGACGTTATTATACTTACTTGGACTGACTCTAAAAGGTAATTTCGACGCATTTTCTGAAGACAATTTAAAATTTATTTTCGAAACTTTCAAATTGTTCTGAGCGTTTTCTTTGCCTGGGTTGCCATGTTTCAAAGCCTTTGTGATGCCAGTAATGACATTCTTACTGGATATAGTGGCTTTTGGCTTATGTAAGGCAACTGGTATTTTAGTATGAATAGAATTGTTTGGGTTTTTCGTAGTGCTAGCAACATAAGCGTTCTTATTTACTCTTGCAACAATAGTTTTTCCTGGGATAGTTTTAGCGACTTTTACTTTTTCATTCACCTTTGTATTAGGTGCAGGTGAAACTTTGACCACTTCCTGTACATTTTCATCACTGGCAAGTTTCTTATTTGTTTGTTTTGTAAGAACAATCTTTTTAGTACTTTTTCCAACTGTGGTGCCAGCCACGTCGTTTTTGGTAGTCGCATTTTTATCGTTAGCAACTTTAATCTTACTAGCATCATTAACAGTGGCTCCTTCATTGTATGTTTTACCCTCAACATTATTTTTAGTAATATTATCGTTTCTTAATTTTTTTGGAACAATTTTTTTAACCACTTTCGAAGTGCCTTTGTTTTCTACAACTTTTTCGTTAGATCGAGGATTGCCGTGAGTTTTAGCTATTTCAGTAACAGGTTTTGCAGTATTTTGTGCATATTTCTGTATTTTATTAGCCGATGTAAGTTTTTCAGTATTCTGTACTTCTGTGACATGCTTTTTGTCTTCTTTCTTTGTAGTTATTTTCTCATTTTCAACGTTTTCATCGGACTTCTTTTTAATACCCCCACTTGTACTTACAACAACTTGCTTTGGAGTTATTTTCTTATTTTTAACGTTTACATCAGACTTCTTTTTAATACTCTCACTTGTACTTACAGCAACTTTCTTTGTAGTTATTTTCTCATTTTCAACTTTTTCATCGGACTTCTTTTTAATACCCCCACTGGTACTTACAGCAACTTTTTTTGTAGTTATTTTCTCATTTTCAACGAGTTCATCGGTCTTCTTTTTAATACCCCCACTTGTACTTACAGTACTGGTCTTCTCACTTTGCTCATTAATTTTTGACGTAGCGACATTATTTTTAGTATTTTCTTCACGATCGTTGGCTTTAGTTTCTATGGTATTCTCAACAGTTTTAGCTCTTTTAGGATTATCAACTTTCTCATTATGTTCTTTTTTCATTGGTCGTTTAGTTGTTTTATCGTTTCTGCCTGCAACAATGACAATAAAATTTACATTTTAAAGTATAACTAGTTACATTTACAAAGGCCAACCGGCAATGATGTGCGTGTGACCCCCAGTGATACTAGTGCAGCATCAGAGAGCCGACTTCTTGTGATATATCGGCTCGTTAGTGCTGTATTATGTAGAAGAAAGAAGAGATTGTGATACACAACCCTAGCAAACCACAAGGAGAGCAGCAGCTCTACACCTCACAAAGGGAAGGAAGACGCACCCCGCTCTATCATACCGCAAACCGCAGCGATCCAGTTGCGGCTTCACCCCCCGACGCACCATATAAAAGCCTGATACAGAGCAAAAAATTTGAATCTTACACAAAGTTCAAAATCGCCTGTCTGCTGCACACAGCTGTGTTGAGTGAGTAAGCGGGAATGGGGTTAACATATTATGAGTATAGTAAAATGCGTGATGTTGATGAGAATACGAGTGATGAAGTGGTTTATCTTTATATGCACATTGCACTGAGCTACTGACGTAGCTTGCTCTCCTGCCTTCTAGACCAAAGGTTGGATATTAAACAGCCAGAGCAAACATTTGTGTGACGAACAGGTTTGTTTGCTCTGTCATCATCATATCAATCGAAAATCGTCCACTGCTGGACAAAGGCCTCACCCTTAGATTTCCACGACGACCGGTCCTGCGCAGCCCGCATCCATCGGCTTCCCGCTATCTTCCAGGTCGTCGGTCCACCGAGTGGGAGGCCTGCCTACACTACGCTTTCCGATGCGTGGACGTCACTCGAAAACTTTACTGCCCCAACGGCCATCTGTTCTACGAGCAATGTGCCCCGCCCACTGCCACTTAAGTTTAGCAATTCTGAGAGCTATGTCGGTTACTTTGTTCTTCTACGTATCTCCTCGTTTCAAATTAGTTAATGTAGAAGTATAATTACTTAATTGCCTAATGGCGGGTTTGGGAAAAGCCCTACAACCAACCAAAACGAGTCTTACAAAGTTAGACTCCGGCTAGAATTCTAGTCGCGACCTCCTTGTTTGAAGTTTGTGTAATGGTTTAATTAATATACACGTACTTTTTTTAGCATGTTTAGGCAGCCCTGTAGGCGGTGCCATTACCGCGCTGCCCGTGTGGGCGCGCTGCTCAGAGGGCGCTTCCGCCTCGCGGTCGGGGTTCCTGCGCCGTTTGTGAGACTCGCGAACTATTTTCGGGTCCAATGAGGCGATGTCGTGTACTTCCTGGGAACACAATTTAATAAAGCACTGTTACAAACACATTACAAAGATATAGAAGAAATTTCACTCCTTGAACTTTTTCATAAAGAAATGTCAATTTTTTTTAATATTAGTAAGCCCTTGGCATCATCTCACCTGATGGTAAATGACGATGATGCCAAAGATGGAAGCGGGCTTACCAAGGTTCCCCAACGCAAAAGAGAACTGGCTATCTTATCTTCAAGCCGGAACACATCAATGTTGTTAACACTGATGTTTCGCGGCAAGACTTAGATAAGATGGTGGCAGCTAGCCAGGCGGGCTTAGAAAATGCCCTACCACCAACCAAACCGAGTCTTACAAGTTGAGCCCACCGGGAATCGAACCCGCGACCTCCTGGTGTGAAGCGAACGGACTAACCATTACGCCACGGGGGCGGTTAAATATCTTTGGAAAATTCACAATACAAAGAAAAGTAAAATAATATATACGGCCTAGTGCGAGTCGTCGATTGAGATTAGGTTGTCTTGTAAACTATAAGAGAGCCCCAATAGTCTCTTTGTTTCGCCTGATCTATTTTGAAGATAACTTTTGTCTTTAAAATTTCAAAGAAAGCTTTAGCTTATCAAGTACAGAGGCCAGCACATCAAGCTAGACACTTTGGACTTTGTACCGTTCTTCCTTTAGGAAATGCTTATCGAAAATTGTTATTACAGCTTGCAAGATTTTTTAAAATGAACAGTGATATTGTAGTTACAGAGGCCAGCACATCAATCTAGACACTCATAGTGCGATTCTGATCTATACGCATTCGGCATAAGAACGGTACAAAGTCCAAAGTGTCTAGCTTGATGTGCTGGCCTCTATCATCATTACAGCTCATATACGTCCCCACCGAGGGGCTCGAGCCTACCCTGAATCAGGGCGATTAGGCCTTAGTCGACCACGCGGGCCCAGTGCGGGTTGGTCGACTTCACACACAACCTTTGAGTTTGGCCTCTATACTTGATATTAATTTATGAATTGCATATAATATGAAATAATTATTAACTTAATAATTTATTCTTATGCATTTTATTGTTTATTAAGTATCAAGTAAGCATTACATACAAAATTAAAATGTTTCACAACAAATATATAATGGTCGACTTTACTTACCTAAAGTTGTACTGCCCTAGCCGGTTGTCGTATACATAGTATATGTAACTAAGTAGACATTCTCATACATGCTTGGAAATTTGAGCATTATTTTTACAACCTCCTTCGAGATAAATAGAAATTGCTGTACTGGCCAAATACATGCGAGCAAAGTTGTATGAAAATCCATATCTGTCGTGATTAGCGACCAAATAAAGTACAATGTAAACTCATATTGTAATTTTAAAATGGAACTATATTTTACTCCGAAAAATGGCGACCAAGGAGATAACTTTCAAAGGTTTTATTTAAATTTCGAACTGACTTATAAATAAACGCTGTTAATAAAAAATAAAACAAAAGAAACACTTTGGCACGTGAAAAATTATTGTTGTTCATTGTTTGTCATTGATTTTGAAAAGTAATTATTGAAGTTTTAATTGCCGCGCATTATTTGAGAAAAGCACTATACAAGCCTTGGCCACAACTAGGCATTGATGGACTTACGTATCGTTTACATGTTCGTCCATCAATGTCTCTTTTGCTGGCCGCTGCAGTAATGTACTAATAAGATCTTCTGTAACCTGTATACGACAGCAATAAAATATTGAGTATATAATATCTTCAAAAATATACACTTTAAAAGTATATAAAAAATATTTGTAATTCTCACAATGAGCACTTCATTAGATATCTCATACCATATCATCATCATATCAGCTCATATCCGTCCCCACCGATGGGCTCGAGCCTACCCTGAACTAGGGCGATCGGGCCTTAGTCGGCGTCATACCACATATATGAAAAAAAAAAATGTTATGTAAAATCTGATTTCAAATACAGTCGTAATGAGATCAGTAAACTCTATATACATGGAAATTTCATCTTTTTCGTCTATATTTTATTCTTATTTTATTACTTCACTCTCAGATGGACGGACACATGAGTGATCTTATAAGGTTACCTTTTTTTCATGTACAGAACACAGAGAGTTGTGTTTAAAAACAAGTTCTATTCATCTGTTATGTTCTGTCCAATTCTATATACGATGACACGTACGTGCCCCCCCCCCCCCCCCACCCCACACCCCTATTGGCCACCTAATACGTTGCTGTAGTGGGAGTGAGAAAAACATAAGTGTAACTTTCATACAGTTTACACAGTATTACAATATAGCGGCTTACAGTAGCGCAATGAATGTACTTACGCAGAGCATAACGGAAGGGTACTTGCGGGGCAGCGGGCGGAGGGGCACAGCCTGCCAAACTCCGCGAATTCGCCAGGCTGACTACAGGCTAGTATGGGCTATTACCTACGCCGGTGGCGCATCGTGCGACATCAAAGGCGTTGCGCTACCGTAAGCCATTACGTAATACTGTGCAGTTTTTTTTCCTCAGCTACGTCTTAGCTTCTGTTACTCAAATACACTTCTTCGTCGAGACATTGATTCTCTCTGGAGAAATACAGAAACTCGTCGTCGTCGTCGCATCTCAGTACCACCCGCGGGGTTGGGTCGATCACGAAGGTTAACTGACCTAAAGCAAGGTCTTTACCTTGATGGGTTCGACTGTTAGTGGCACTTTTCTCGACTGAGGCAAGGCACGCTAAGCCGCTGGTGCCGGTTGCTATCACTAGATAGCAGTCGATAAGTCGTGTGACGTGTCAGATGCCTTATAAGTATAAGTGGCTTTAAAAAATTCTGACATTGGCAATAGCTTTACAACCTTCACCAAGCTAGACTCGGCCCCCGTGTGTGGAATATGACCTATCCTTCTCGTGTTTGGAAAGAGAACGCCCCAGCAAACATCTATGGGTTGTTTACGATATAGATACTCATTGTCAACATCATCATGTCAACTCATATACGTCCACCGCGAGGGGCTCGAGTCTATTCTGAATTAGGGCGATCGGGGCTTAGTCGACCACGCGGGCCCAGTGCTAGTTGGTCGGCTGCACACACAACCTGTAAGTTTCTTCGCAGGCGTGTGCAGGTTGTTTTCCTTCACCCTCAGAGCGTTGGATAAACGAACATTTAAGATCGAAATTCGAAAACACATTGGTGCGTGGCAGGATTCCAACCACGATCGACCGGACAGGAGGGTAGCGGCTCTAGCCGTTACGCCGCCGACGCTCTCACTGTGTAACCAGTGTTGCCAACCACACCGTAATTACGGTGAATGTACCGTATTTACGCGTTGTCCAGTCTAGTCTACCGTAATGAATTTTGAGAATTTTCATACCAAAACCGTAGTTTTGGCATCAGTGCTTTTATAAAAAACACCGTATTTTTTTAGATTTTTGGCCATAAATATCAACCTGCTAACACCGAATTTTGACCGAGTAGTTTGACAACACTGTGTATAACGTTAGTATTACCTGAGTTAGGCCCCCAGCCTCTAAGCAGGTGCTGATGATCTTCGTCATACAGAGAGTGCGTTCTTCTATGTCCAAGTCAGGGTCCGACAACCGTCGGTGTAATTGTTTTATTATCTTGACGTACGCTTCCTCTGTAATAAATGTCATAGAGTTTTCAATAACATTCTAATACTTGAGATGCATGTAAACAAGGATAGGGATGACGAATGCTAGTCATCTGATTTATTTTTTATCATCTGTCAAAAACAAAATTTTGTTCCAAAACTGCTTGAAATACCTAGGCGTGACGTCATAGTTTTGCAGCGTCATTTATGTACTCATTTTGTGATTTTGGTGAATTACAAATCTAAGACTTGATGGAAAACAAAACGAGTAAGGTTTTCCGAAGTTTAAGTAGGAGAGCAATTTAGTGATCAAGAGTTCATAATTTATTTCTGATGCTGTCGTCATCCCTATTGCATGAACGTTATTTTCTTTGTACACAATTGGTACCTAAGCCCGACGAGGACGAAAGAGGCTAATCATGATTCCCCAACGCAATACATTTGGAGGACACATCAATGCTGTCAACATTGATATTTTGCGGCTAGATAAGATAGTATTAGGTAGCCAGGCAAGCCTAGAAAATGGGAAATCAATAGGAAAGCACTTTTATTTAGGGATTCACTTAGTATTTTATTAACAGATAATCACTCAGTTAAAAACAGTTTCGCTTAATCCATTAAACGGAATAATAAATTAGATTTATTTAGTTTGCAGTCCAATATTTTTGGTGCTACTTTTGAATATGGAATAAAGTGGATTTAAAGTCAAGTTACGAAAAAAATGGGTTTACCGTCAGTCACTTAGTATTTTAGTAACGGAATACTAAATTTGATTTATTTAGTGTGCAATCCAGTATTTTTACCGATTTCAAAAAGGAGGAGGTACTAAGTTCGACTGTATATTTTTTTTGATGTATGTTCACCGATTTTTCCGTCAATTGTGGACCGATTTTCAAAATTCTTTTTTCATTCGAAATACACTCGAGAGCGATGAATCCGGGTCACTTATAGAATCCTAAAAATCTCGGAAACTAAGAAGGCTAGCTTAATGAAATAAATTGTGTTTAATAGACAATTTAATACTCCTTAAATGAAGTTATTAAAACTTCTTAGTTATTGTAAAGTTATGTCATAAAAAAATCAAATTTGAAAAAGGGAGACTTTTGAAGATGGAACTACGAAATTACTACATTTGTTTTGAATTTGTTTCTAATCTGTCATTTAAGTGGGTACATAAACCATGTTGATAGTGTTCAATATTTATTATTCAAGCAGTAATCATGTCGCTTATACCTGAAGAATGCACCAGAATACTCACAATGCTGGAAAACGGCCGGGGTCAGCGCGATACAGCCACGACTGTCGGTGTGTCGCTCTCAACAGTACAAAGAGTTCTCCAACGTTACGAGGAAACTGGCTCTAACCTACGCAGACCAGGAACAGGCAGAATCAGGTGTACCACAGCACGAGAAGATCGATACTTGGTGAACACAATGCTTCGTAATCGCTTTCTCACAGGAACTGAATTTACAAATCAGTTTCGACGCCTCGGAGGAAGTAACCCAAGCGCATGGACAGTAAGGCGACGACTTGCTGAAGCTAACTTGAAATCACTTACACCTGCAAACGGCCCTAAACTGGAGCGTGGGCATCGTATTTCAAGACTAAGATATGCCCAGAACCACTTAAATTGGAGTATTGGAGATTGGTCAAAAGTTATGTTCTCCGACGAATCAAAATTTATGCTCTACAAGCACGATGGAAGATACAGAGTGTATAGAAGACCAGGGGAAAGATTCAAGCAAGCATGCATCGAAGAAAAAGTAGCCTACGGTGGTGGGTCTGTACATGTGTGGGCCGGAATTTCTTCTGAGAGTCGCACAGAACTGGTGTTCATAGAAAACGGCTCTTTAACTAGCGAAAGATATGTGGAAGAAATCCTCAATGAACACGTTGGTCCATTTATGGTCAATTTGGGTGAGGATGCTATTTTTATGCATGACAATGCCCGGCCTCATACGGGTTGGATTGTGAATGACTACCTTCAAGAGATGAACATTACTTGTATGGAGTGGCCAGCACGCAGCCCGGATATCAACCCGATCGAGCATGCTTGGGACGAGCTAGGGAGATGCGTAAAACAAAAGAAGGCCTCCCCCAATCACGCTTCGTGAGCTCAAAATTGCTCTCACAGAGGAATGGGAGAATATTCCCCAAAATCGTATAAGGAACTTGGTGTACAGCATGCCAAACCGCGTAAACACAGTGATGGAAGCACGAGGAGGCAATACGAAGTATTAAAATTCAAGTAAATCGTAATGCTGTTCAAAAATGTCATGTTTCCTATTTTTGTTTTAAGGCGAGATCAGCAGTTTTTTTTATTTATGTAATTTTTTGTAAATAAAATGTAGTGACTCGTAAATTTTATTACTTTCATTTAAGGGATATTAAAGTGTCTTATTAACCACAATTTATTTCATGAAGCTAGCCTTCTTAGTTTCCGAGATTTTTAGGATTCTTTAAGTGACCCGGATTCATCGCTCTCGAGTGTAGTATACTCCCGAGGGGGTCCCAAGTCAGGATCTGATGATGGGATCCCAGGGAAATGGTGGGCAACCCTTCAAAAATAATGAAAAATTTGAATTTTAAAGGCACTAATTGCGTGATTTATATGTTTTCTAAAGCTATTGTATGCTTGATATAGTAGGTTCTTGGTGGAACACTGAACTGAACATATTTAGGTTTTTTCTTAAATATCTATATATGTATGTATTTAAACGTATATAAGTATGTATATCAGTCTCTGGTTCCCATAACACAGGGAATCCTACTTTGGGGCCAGATGACCATGTGTGATTTGTCCCAGAATATTTATTTATATTTATTTATTCTTGCACTATTCCACAATTAATGTAAATAAAACAAAATTTGTTTATACTGCAACCGGTTTCGTGATCATCTTCAGGCAGTAGACTACTGTATAAACAAATTTGGTTTTATTTACATTAATTGTGGAATAGTGCAAGAAAAAACCTAAATATGTTCATTTTCTAAAGCTATTAAAATACTTGCGTTTGTTAGTCATATTCTCATGTTGATAAGCTGATGTAGGAAGGTACTACTCCTTAACGGTTAGGAGTTGCGGGAAAATTATTTTTAATGTTATACATAGATATATACGTAGGTATGCATGCATAGACCGATAGTTGTATTCCTTCAGGTTATTCAGATGAGCTGATGATGGAAGATTTAACTCCTTAACTTTCATGCTGTTGAGATGACGATGGAAGCCACAAGACTCTGTATCTGATAATGAAACACATGTATCATGATTTGATAATTCCTATTGGTGGGTATAGGTGATTGGATTTAACGTTGCTAGATTACCACTAAAAATAAAGAAAATAAAAAAAAGTTTAAAAAACTTAAAACCGACTTCAAAATGAAATTCACTCAAAAGTATGAAATAATATTATTATACTTAAATACACAACATTAACCAACAATAACGAAATCAAAGGCGGGTACGAATTAAATTAGGGGCTAAAAAATGTTTTGAGGTCGGTACCAGCACACAGTTACTTACGTATTGATTGGTTTAGATTCGATGGTTTGCTGACATCGACCTCAAAAAAAATTTAAGCGTCTATTTTAATTCGCACCCACCTTTGATTCCGTTATTGTTGGTTAATGTTGTGTATTTAAGTATAATAATATTATTTCATACTTTTGAGTGAATTTCATTTTGAAGTCGGTTTTAAGTTTTTTAAACTTTTTTTTTTGGTGCTACTTTCGAATATTTTGTTCGAAAAAAGTGGATTTAATGTGACCAATTATAATTTTAGGCTTAAATACTACCGTTAGAAAATGCTTTACAACCAACCAAACCGAGTGTTAGATAGTTAGTCCCCGCCGGGAATCGAACCCGCGACCTCCTGCTGTGAAACGAGTAGACAAACTACGGATGCGGTTGCAGTTATCTAATGATTATGCCTGTTACACTTTTTGGTAAAGGCAGGAATAACGATATGGTAATTAGATTATACTGCGGCCCTCCAGAGAATGCTGATTTGACATATGCTAGTTTGACGTAACTAGTGATGTGCCCATAGACATCCATAGTAAATACTTTGTAGCTGTCATGTAGATGTAACATATAACGGATTTAAAATAACCATTACCAAAATCGTGTTGCGAAACCCGAGTCTAAGTGTGCTTTGTGGACCGTCGATTTTAGGGGTGGTAATGGGTGAAGGGGGTGGAAAATAAGAAAAATTGTGTTGTGGGAAACTAATTATTCGTCAAAATTAGCTAAATTTGTTGTATTGCGGTTAAATATTTATTATTTCCTTGCAATCGAAATTAAAGAGTGTAAAACTCGAGCATGAAACCCATTTTACCCTCGACGTGACTAACCACCCTCGCCGTACCGGCTCTGTTTGCTAAATAAACGTCTTGGGTAAAATGGCTTGTTTTATTCTCTTGTTGTACAATCTACTATTGTTATTACTTAAACATATCACTTTTATGCCTGAAAATTTTATAGTTGGTTGATTGACGCAACAAGAAATAATTGTTTGTGTGGTAATGAATTATTCATAATATATTCGTAACAGTTACAAATACGTTACCAATGGTTACATGTGGTAACATCACTATTAAGAAGAAATTACTAACGTTTCATGTAGTTACAAAATACACATTCTGTTGTCTTTATACATAAATATAAAACTAAATATGTGTTCCGTTACTATTATATAGTAAAAAAAATGATTTTTTCATGTTTTTTAAGCTTAGAAACTAAAGATTTATTTGTTTACAATTTCGGAGATTCATCGAATGTTACATTCTATCGCCGTCTTGAAGTGTCAAATCAGCATTCTCTGGACGGCCGCACTATAGGAACCATAAGATAAACAACTACACTATAATGGACAACAACGGTCCAGAAAAGACCTAAAGAAATTATCTCTGGACGAAGACATGGCGTTTAATAGGCCAGAATGAACCAAAATGAATGGAGAAAGCTAAGGCACAGGAAGATGATGATAATAAGAAGATTATGCCTCTTAATGTGGTCCCAAACAAACCGCGTGAAAATCATTGTACCTTTTCATTATTATTTTTTCAATATAGTTGCTCGAAAAGAGGTGCTTTTTATGCTAGTTCACTGTGCGCACAATTGACTTTACCGCACACGTGCTTTGTACTTTGCCACTTTTTTAAATTTTTAGCTAGGAGGAACCAGACATTTGTAGCAAATAAAAAAATATAATAACCAAAGACACAGAATCTTCTTTAAGACTTTTGAAAGGATAATTTTAAAAGAGATATGTATCTGTACTACATAACGGTAGCTGATTAGATTCTCTTTGTGTTATATATTTGTGAAGAAAGGAAAATAAATATGAATCAATAGATTACATCAATAAATATGTCATCTTTTCCAAGGAGTTTTACTATCCCAAACTTCATGTATTATTATCTATTTATGGTAATATTAAAAAAAACTTACGCATGCGCGTAGCTAAAATACGGCGCAATTTTCGTCAAACTGAATTGAGTTGTTTTAGTTCTGAATACGAATAAAATTATGAATAGTTAATATATGTTGTAATAAAAAATATACTTTTGTGTATGCATAGTAAAATCAAAGTGAGATTACTCTCCGCGCATTTAAAATGAGCCACAAGTCGCGTAAAATTAACTTGTTGCCGATATGTACCCGTGTATTTTATTTTTCTGTTATAGTCGTTTTTTACTTTAACCTGTTTTCTCACAACTGTATTGAAAAACGTCGTATGATACATGAGTTAAAAGGCAAATGACAAACTCGTGACGATGGTAAACCCTCGGGCTTACAAATGTCTCTCGTTTGTTATTTACCTTTTTACCACCCTTGTATCATAAATAACTAATGCAATAAAGAGTTTACAAACAAACAAACAAACTATTAATCCACAATTGGTAAGCCCTTCGCGTCATCTAGCCTGATGGTAAGTGCCGACGATGCCAAAGATGTAAGCGGGCTTACCAAGATTCCCCAACGTAATTGGGAACTGGCTATCTTATCTTCAAGCCGAAGAACATTAAAGGCATTAGAGGCGGTCAAAACGATGGTAAACAAAAAAAAATATGAAAAAATTATAGTTGTTTCGATTGAAGTAAGTTTCTTTTAACATGTTATTCGTTGTCGATTGTCGCTTGCCGAACAGTAAAAATCTGAAATACTCCTTACCCATATATTCGAAGTCGAAGTTCGTACGATGGTGAAAGGCCGCCACTGGTGACCATTCGTTTTGCAGGGTCCACGTCATATCCAATAGGTTAGCGCATTTCAAACGGTAACCGCCTTCGGGCTGGGACAAAATACATTATAAAATTTAATTTCTAAAGGCTATTATAAATTTAATTTCTAAAGGCCAAGAACTCTAATAAAGTCGGACTTTTAATTAGAGCTGGATCGTTCCCTTCCCTCTAATATAGTTGAGGGGAGCGATGGCTGACTTTCGCGTTATACTTGTGACCGGGTGCTGTCCGTGTGAAGTGGCCTACTTTAGTCAAAGGCATCAATGACATATTCAAAAAGGCGGTAAGATGACTCAATCGAAGCAGGTTGATTCGTAATAAACCAACATAAATATAAATAAATTTATTTCACGAAAGTTTACAAGTAAGGAAACAAAGTCTTAGCTCTAGTTGTACATCTTAGATCTACTTATTAGAACTCTGGCTACTAAACTAAGGCTAGAAAAAGCCTGTACCTTAGCAGTCAGCGAACAGAGATAGGAGCCAAATTATGCGATGTCAACCGACCATTTTAAGTGAGGATTAAACAAAATAAAGGTAAGTACAAAATGCATTACTTTATGATAAGGCCGTGTATGTGTGGCTATATGTGTGTGTGTGTGTGTGTTCGTGTGTGTGTTTGTGTATGTGCAGACGTTAATAAAAAATATTATTTTGTAATTAAGTAACAGGTAGAAGTAACTATTCAGTTTCTAGATAGTTGAGTTTTTGGATCCAACAATAAACTTTATTTTGTAATTTATATCCGCTTAGTAGATTTATATTTAATTGTTTATGTACTTTATTGTAAAGTCTGGATCTAAGACACCAAAAGCATGACTACTGTATGGATTACACTGTGCGTAAAACATGTAGGCTTCAAAGCTTTGAGCATCGCCGCAAAGTCGCCTGTCTATCGGTGTTCTACAGGATTCAATTCGGAGTGTGCACTGGAGTTTCACGACCTCATTCCCCCTCTCCATTTCATCATCGGACGACCAGGCGCGGAGGGCGATTACACCACTCTGTCGTTAATGTTCCACCTTTACACACGAAGCGTTTTGCTTCTTCGTTCATTGTGCGAACGACCAAGGAGTGGGATTCCCTGCCGGCGTCTGTATTCCCCGATTCGTAAAATTTAGGAATCTTCAAGACGAGAGTGAATAGGCACTATTTGAGCTTGCGTGTTACATCCTCGGCTGCATGGGCACTTACCATCTGGTGAGGTGCAGCCAAACGCACTCAAATCTCTAATTAAAAAAGGGTCTCTTTACCTGGGACTTTAGACAATGGTACCCTAACTCAATGACTAGCAGACAACTACCCCACCCACTCTGGATTTAAAAAGGCCGTCGCGCACAGCGAGAGCACACCCTGGACACTTCATACAACGGGCCAGAAATGCCATTTCAAAAAAGGAATGACGGAACAAACAAATATCATCTATATGCAGACGATCTACAAATTTACACACAGGCACCTTTAGATGACCTTTCATCTGCCATTAAGACTACCAATGCTAATCTTAACGTCATATCAGAGTGGAGCAAATCTTACGGCTTAAAAGTCAATCCAATGAAGACACAATGTATCCTGATTGGCAGTCCGTATTTTGTCTCTAGGATAGATTATTTTAATTTGCCTACTATTACTTTCGACGGTGTAACTGTTCCCTTCAGTACAAAAGTAAAAAATCTAGGAGTTTTCATTGACCAAACCCTGTCTTGGGTCCCCCAGATTGCTGAGGTTAGTAGGAAGATGTTTGCTTCAACCCGTTCTCTCAATCGACTGCGCAATTTTCTTCCGACAGCCACCAAAATTGCTATAGCCCAATCCATTCTTCTTCCCATTCTAGATTACGCTGACACGTGTTATCTTGATCTCAATGTTGATCTCCTAAATAAGCTAGAACGATTACAAAATCTAGCCATTCGGTTTATTTATGGACTGCGCAAATATGACCATGTATCCGAGTACCGAAGGGAGCTACAGTGGCTTTCAGTACGTTGTCGAAGGGACGCCCATTCTCTTGCTCTTCTCAATTCAGTGCTTTTTGACCCTCGTACTCCCTTTTATCTTAAAAACCGTTTCCAATACCTCTCCTCCTCTCATAGTCGACCTCTACGATCTGAAAATTCACTTCGCCTTGTTGTACCTACTCATTCTACCAATTTCTACTCTGATTCCTTCACTATACGTTCCATAAGCCTGTGGAACTCTCTCCCTGAGTCCATTCGTAATTCGCCTTCCCTTAATATATTTAAATCTAAAGTTAAAGATCACTTTCTAGCGCTATAAATTTCATAAATCTGTTTAATCTCCTACATATTATCTCTAGTTGTTCTCATCATCATCATTAATGTGGTTATGTATGTACTTACTATACTATATATGTTATGCATGTATGTTTTATGTATATGTATTTTTTATGTATATGTATTTTAGTTTATATCATTTATATCTACTTATATATTTACGTGTATTACGTAGTTTAAGATTGGATATTTATTTTTTTATTTTATTTTATTTTTTCTCTATGAATTTGTTTATTGCCCACTACTACCCCACAATAATGATTTCTCATATTTCCTTCACCTAAAGGTTGTCTGGAAGAGATCGCTTGTTAGCGATAAGACCGCCTATATGTACAACTTCCATTCATTGTATCTTTTTTTTTCTTTCTCTTATGTTGTGCAATAAAGTGTTTTCAATCAATCAATCAATCAATCAACAAAATGGCGGCGAAATCCTTTACGTTCGACAACCAAACCGTAACCAATCTGTATCAATGTGTGTGACGAGGGGGTGAGGTCGCAATCTAGAGGAGCGGCAGGGCGTGTCCATACTGTATGTTAGTACTTATACACACGCCACGCTTTTTGACACCACAGAAAACCAAAAGTACGGGGTGTAACATAAAGGTGTGGTGATACTTTAAGGTGGGCTTGTACTCAACAAACTGTACCACTTTGTTCTTCAACTTTGCTGAAATCGCAATTATTTTTTTCGATTTTTCGTACAAATCGGTCAGCTGATTAAACGGTTTTGAATAAAAAAATCTAATAAAAATCTCGCGATTTCAGTAAAGTTGCAGAACAAAAGTTGCTCAGTTTGATGAGTACAAGCCCACCTTAAAGTAAGTATCACTACACCTTTATGTTACACGCCTGTATATACTTTGGCGAGAGTGACGCATCGCGTGCCTCGCGCCTTGCAGCTGATGTGATAGGTACTCACATTGCTCTCCATCAGGATTAAATCGCCGAAATGTTTAGATAAGCGCATGAGCGTTGTGCGGCGCGCGCGAATCGCAACCGCGTAGCCTCGGATCACCTGGTGAACAAACATAACATACACAACCTTAGATCACAGTTAAAAGAATGAGATTCACGATCTCGTACCCATAATGTCCGAACATAAAACCACCTTTTTTGCCCACGGACGTGTACTTTTGCGGATCCCAAAACAGTGGCCTACCATATAGCTATTTTTATCATCATTTTTGTATCATCATCATCAGAGCGTCGGTGGCGTAACGGCTAGGGCCGCCGCCTCCTGTCCGAGAGGTCGCGTGGTTCGAATCCTGCCACGTACCAATGTGATTTCGAATTTAGATATCATACGTACGTTAATCCGACGCTCTTACGGTGAAGGAAAACATCATGAGGAAACCTGCACACGCCTGCGGAGAAACTCGCAGGTTGTGTATGACGTCGATCAACCCGCACTGGGCCCGCGTGGTCGACTAAGGCCCGATCGCTCTAATTTAGGGTAGGCTCGAGCCCCTCGGTGGGGACGTATATGAGCTGATATCATCATCATATCAGCCGAAAGGAGTCCACTGCTGGATAAAGGTCTTTTTATATGAGATATCATGACTAACAACCCATAACGCCCCCCCACTGTTCTTCCCATACTCTGGAAGGTTTAAGCCATACTCCACACTCGAGGTCAATTCCGGATAATCCGTCTAGTGGCGAATGTGTGATGTTTTGAAGCTATAAGTCCTCTGGCAAGGTTTAACGATAGCCATCTAGTGATTGTAATCGGCACCAATTGTTTAACGTGACTGGTAAATCAGATATAAATACAGTGTAAACTCTGTATAACGTCGCTCGATAAAACGATTCACTCTTTGGAACGTCAAAATTTTCTGGATCCAGTTGGTTTACTTTAACGCTAATTTCTCTCTGTATAACTCTCAATAACGTCACAAAATGGCCGATCCCTTGAGTGTCGCTATACAGAGTTTACGCTGTACAACTAACAGTTGTATTCAGGTTATGAATGACCGTGCTTGGAGTTTACTATCAAATGTGCGGGGCCGCGAGTAGCTGGGGCGGGGCAGATCAAATAAAAGTTCATATAGAATGCTGCGAACTTGTCAAGATTAAGTCACTTTTTGAAACATGTGTGGGGTATAGGTGGGATATTGTTTGTGTGTGTGTGTGTGTGTGTGTGTGTGTTTAGGCGTCTTCGTTAGCCGACTGTATTGACATAGCTAAAATTATATTATCTGTGGCAGGTACCTCGATGGCATGGCCGGGTCGTGTAACTTCACATAGGATGGACTTGGAGAGTTCCATCTGATGCATCTCCTTCAATAGAGTGACTTTGAGACCTCTGTATTCGATGGGTGCAAAGTGACGGTTCTGAAACGAAAAATATTTTTTTATTATTTTTTATTCACAATTGATAAACCCTTGACAACATCTCACACGGTGGTAAGTGACGATGTTGCCGAAGATGGAAGCGGGCTTACGAAGATTCCCCAACGCAATGGGGCACTGGCTATCTTATCTTCATGCCGGAACACACCAATGATATCAACATTGATATTTGGCGGCAAGACTTAGATAAGATGGTAATAGCTAGCCAGGCGGGCTTAGAAAATGCCCTACCACCAATCAAAGCGATTCTTACAATTGACCCCGCCGGGAATCGAACCCACGACCTCCTGTGTAAAGCCAGTGAACTTTGCCTCTGGGCTACGGAGGCGGTTAACATTAAAAGGTTTATAAAAGTATAGGAAGCACTTTTATGTTCTTTTGTACCCAAAGGGCGCCAATTGGACTCTATTACCAAAGAATACTAACTGAGGCTACGTGAAGAAGCGAAACTGACTTTCCTACATGAGGAGATCCGTAGGAGAACCAAAGTAACCGACATAGCTCAAACGATTGTTTAACTCAAGTGCCAGTGGGAGAAGCTAATAGCTCGTAGAGCGGACGGCCATTGGTGCACTAAAGTTCTCGAGTGGCGATCGCGCACCGAAGACATAGGCTAGGGAAGCACCCCACTCGATGGACCACCAGCTTGGTGAAGATCACGGGACGCTGTTGGATGAGGGCAGTACGAGACCGTTATTGTGGAAATCATTGGAGGGGAATATTGACATTTTGTGTTGATTACGATAGGTTATGAGATTCACAAATAAATTAACTATAACACAATAAATTGGAATCTAAAAGTACAGTTTTTCTTTTAAAGTGAAACTTTTATCGTCTCAAATTTTTTCGTCTGTGTGTCGCGTGACGGTCGCTACGATCGTTTCATCCTCTATACTGTAGCTCCAAGACGGACAGCAGCCTTGATCGTTTCGTGCTCTGTAAATGTCTATAATGTGAAAAAAAGTTTCACTTTTACTGTGGTTTCATAAAAACACACACTCTTTTTTAATGATATACTCACAGCTTTAAATTCATGGAAGTTGATAGCGAAAGGCACGAGATCTAGACGGCACTCCGCCACCACCTCTCGCCACACCCCCTCTCCTTGCACTGGGGAGGCACTGAAACAAGCAGTCAATCTGTATATCTGTACTCGTATTATTATTATTTATTATTATTATTTGGTTAATACACTAGCAGCTCTAAGAGCTGATGCGTGTATATCACTTCACTTGTGTTTTAAAATGTTTTTAAAGTCTGTTTTTAAAACTGTTGACTGTTGGAGCACTTATGACTGTTTCTGGGAGAGAGTTCCGTAGCTTCATCACTCGAAATGGCAAAAAGTGTGTTCTGGGGTTGCTAGTTAGCACATGGAGGTTTTGTTAGTTTCAAAGAGTGCCCTCTTAAACCTTTATTCTGGTTCATCATGAACAGGTCCTTTAAATATCTCACATTATAATGGGTCATTGAGTATCTTGTATGTTTCTATAACTGCCTTCCGGAAAACATAACTGCTACTGCCAGTATTCGGCCGTTTCATCATCATCATCATTTTAACCGCCTCCGTGGCGTAATGGTTCGTCCACTCGCTTTACACCAGAAGGTCGCGGGTTCGATTCCCGGCGGGGTCAACTTTGTAAGACTCGGTCTGGTTGGTGGTAGGACATTTTCATAGCCCCCCTGGCTAGCTACCACCATCTTATCTAAGTCTTGCCGCCAAACATCAGTGTTAACAACATTGATGTGTTCCGGCTTGAAGATGAGATAGCCAGATCCCCATTGCGTTGGGGAATCTTGGTAAGTCCGCTTTCATCTTCGGCATCATCGTCATTTACCACCAGGTGAGATGATGCCAAGGGCTTACTAATTGTGAATAAATATTTTTTTTTAAATCATCATATTAGCCGAATTTTAAGAAATGAATTAAAAAGATTTCCATGACCACCGGTTCTGCGCTGCCCGCATCAAACGGCTTCCCGCGACCTTCACCAGATCAGTAGACTGGTTAGTATAGCGTATTATATGATCGAATCAGAAACGAGGAGATCCGGAAAACGTAGTGTAGCCAGGACTCTCCCACTCGCTGGACCGATGACCTCGTGAAGGTCGGGCGTTTAGGTATAACCTAAAGCGCTGGCTTATTGACCAATCGTTCTACAATGTGCAAGAACTGAAGGCTCTATAGTCTTCTATATTTTTATTATCGATATTTTCATGTAATACATATTTTTAATTTATTTTAATTATTTTTTTTATGAAGTACTGTTGTGTTATTATTTGTAATTCTCTCATTTTAATAATGACATTATTGTAACACATAATACTAATTTTCTAAGGTTTATATTGACTTGTAATTAACAAATTATTAATAAATGGAATATGAATATAAGAGGTAACCGTGAGTGACGAACTGACTGACATTTCAAAGCACAGCTCAAACCACTGGTCGGATCGGGTTGAAATTTGACATACAGATAGCAATTATGACATAGGCATCCGCTAACAAAATATTTTGGGGAATTCCCACGGGTACGACAAAAAAGGGTATCTGCGGTGGCGAAGCCGCGGGCAACAGCTACAGTTCAATAACAGGGATGGTGACTGCTACTCATTTAAGTTATATTTTTTCCTTAAAATGATTGAAATATACAGAAAAAAGTCCTAGCTTTTCAGTCTCCCTCCACGTAGTGTTGATTTTCTGATATTGACTAATGAAAAATTGAAGACTTGATGGAAAACACAGCGGGTAAGGTTTATTAAAATTTCAGAACTAAAGCCAGTGTTCACGCCAAGATCCACTTCGACGCCAGACTGAGTAAGTCTGGCGCCGAAGTGGATCTTGACCTCTGACACAAGATGACACCATTCCTTACGATTCTGTGCTATTTGCTGCCAGGTCATTTCATTCAGCTCTTTAGTCTTTGTGCAATAAATCGTTCCAGCCATATCTAGGATTTTTAAGTCAAGATTTTTCATTACGCGCCGGCTCCTACCTTCTGTAGCATAATTTAATTAAAGTGGGTTAAATAATATAACAATGCAGTATTGCTTTCGCTACATTATACGTAGAATTTTTACTCGCAGCCTAAATATGAATTTCGGAAAGAAAATAAATTTTGGGGTAATATGGAATACTTTTAATTTATAATATTAGAAAATTAGGTAAAGATGTAAACAAATGTATGACCGTGGAAATAAACTAATAAAAAATAACATATTTACATAATTTTAAAATACAAAAAAAAGGTTAGGTAACGATCGATCGTCTCCCCAGGTATAAAAAATGATCGAATAAATACCTAAAACATAAATGGAGTTAATTTATTTGGTGTCGAAATTACCCCCCAAAGTTGTAGGAAACACTTTGGGTATACGATACTCTTAATAATTTTAAACTAAATGCTAAATTGTTAAAGTAAACGGAAATAGGAGGTTATGCAGGCCAGCAGCTGCGCTTGGAGGCAGGTAGTAGAATTTTGCAGGGCAGTAGTAGTGCTTGGTCACTAGTGATAACCAATTGGCGTGGCAGGTCGTAACGCTTGGTCACCAGTAGTAGTGCTTGGTCACCAGTGATAACCAATTGGCGTGGCAGGTCGTAATGCTTGGTCACCAGTAGTAGTGCTTGGTCACCAGTGATAACCAATTTCGATGGGCCTTAAAATTAGATAGAAGTAAAGGTTCCACTTCCCTTTGGGTAAGCGGCAGGTAGTGCAGAGCGGCGAAATAAATGCCGGTGGAAGACTCAGCAGTGACCCAGGGTTATAGTGATTCGTACGGGCAGGGTGGAAGACCCTACGAACATAAATAAAAATTTAGTTCGCAACAGCAACAAATAAAAACGGATAGCTGTCTCTAAACATAAATCACTTACCCCTGTTAAATATAGGAGGTCTTGTTAACAAAAAGAAAAATCACAGCACTTTAAAATATTATCGTCCAAACACACATTTCGACGGTCATCAATTGTTTCTCTCTTGTCAAAAGCTAACAATCATTTTCAAATTCTATTTTCATAGACGAACAAAACCAAAACAGAATTTAATCATGAAACGCAAGAAAGAAGATCGGCTTGAATCGATACTTTGCGTTTCAAAATACCCACAAACTCACAAAAAAAGGCGAGAAGTCCAAAAAATTTTTGAAATTTGGACAACCCTATAGACGTTGGACAGCCCTGAAGAAAAAAAATAAAAACTCTCTAAGTAACTAGTTAACTACAAACGTTTACTTGAAGCTGGTAGAAATTGACATTTATACACGAAGCTACACATACAAACGGCAAAAAACCCATCTAAAAGTGAACAAACTTAATAACCCCAACGACACACTAGTGTTAAGGGATCGCTGTGTATTGAGCTTAAAACTAGTCACTTAAGAAAACAGGAGAAACCAAACAACTACTAAAACATTAAAGACCAGTAGGGTTGACAAAAACTGAAAAAAAACTTGCAAAACATTGTCGGTTACCCCAGCGAAAATGTGGACAAAAGCGGTAAAGGCAGATGCGTGAAAAATCCGACTCACGGATAAAATTAACACCGGAAGTCTGAAACGCGATACGCAAGAGTCTAAAGGGACAACTCTACCGAAAAATAGGCCATTTGAGGTAAGACAAGGGCAAGATTAATGAAAGAAGTTTGAAAAATGGAAAATTGTTATAAGACCTCAAGAAATCTAAACAATACTGCGAAATACAGAAACGTTGTCACATAAAAGTGAACAGGGTACGCCAAAAATTTAAGGAGTACCTCGCAAAGCAACGCGTAAAAATATTCCAAACAGTAACCCTTAAAGATTATTCTCCTAAACCAATGTTAAATAATCGTGAACTAAAAGTAAGTCTGTCCCGACTTCCGATTGAAAGAAATCTAGAGTCTGGCAATTGACTACTTAAATAAAAATTCTCTTGGAATCGTAAGGGAATACACAGTCAAAAACAACTCAAAAACACGTAAGCAATTATCCGAAAGAGGTATAATGCCATTAAGCCGGGGAAAAAACGACTCGTGTGAGGAGAAGCAAAAAAATACCGTGCATACAAAATAAAAACCACAAGTTTCCAAGAAAACTGCACGATTAAATTAAGTAAGGGTCTTGAGGTATTAAAACTTGAACCATAACATCCGGAAAACGGATACACCCACGAACGACAAAAAAACGGGTTCGTTAGGGAAAGATTAAAGGCAGAAAAGGGGATAAAACATTAGTTCGGGCGCCATTAATGCAGCATAATTTAATAAAAATGGGTTAAATAATATAACAATGCAGTATTGCTTTCGCTACATTATACGTAGAATTTTTACTCGCAGCCTAAATATGAATTTCGGAAAGAAAATAAATTTTGGGGTAATATAGAATACTTTTAATTTATAATATTAGAAAATTAGGTAAAGATGTAAACAAATGGATGACCGTGGAAATAGACTAATAAAAAATAACACATTTACATAATTTTAAAATACAAAAAAAAGGTTAGGTAACGATCGATCGTCCCCCCAGGTATGAAAAATGATCGAATAAATACCTAAAACATAAATGGAGTTAATTTATTTGGTGTCGAAATTACCCCCCAAAGTTGTAGGAAACACTTTGGGCATACGATACTCTTAATAATTTTAAACTAAATGCTAAATTGTTAAAGTAAACGGAAATAGGAGTTTATGCAGGCCAGCAGCTGCGCTTGGAGGCAGGTAGTAGAATTTTGCAGGGCAGTAGTAGTGCTTGGTCACTAGTGATAACCAATTGGCGTGGCAGGTCGTAACGCTTGGTCACCAGTAGTAGTGCTAGGTCACCAGTGATAACCAATTTCGATGGGCCTTAAAATTAGATAGAAGTAAAGGTTCCACTTCCCTTTGGGTAAGCGGCAGGTAGTGCAGAGCGGCGAAATAAATGCCGGTGGAAGACTCAGCAGTGACCCAGGGTTATAGTGATTCGTACGGGCAGGGTGGAAGACCCTACGAACATAAATAAAAATTTAGTTCGCAACAGCAACAAATAAAAACGGATAGCTGTCTCTAAACATAAATCACTTACCCCTGTTAAATATAGGAGGTCTTGTTAACAAAAAGAAAAATCACAGCACTTTAAAATATTTTCGTCCAAACACACATTTCGACGGTCATCAATTGTTTCTCTCTTGTCAAAAGCTAACAATCATTTTCAAATTCTATTTTCATAGACGAACAAAACCAAAAGAGAATTTAATCATGAAACGCAAGAAAGAAGATCGGCTTGAAGCGATACTTTGCGTTTCACTTCCCTCTAAGTTGCACCCAGAATTTTCCAGAAGACCTCACGAATTCCCTCACGCTGGGCCTCATGGCGTAGAGAAGCGCCCCCTGGGTGGCGGATAGAGGAACGGTCGGTAGCAAAGCCTAGCTACGCTATTCTCAAGTCCGATGGCTCGCTGACCAACAATGGATGTGGTCCTCCAATTCGGGGTTTAAATGGCGGGCTAACACCTCGGCCAAGGAAAACCTATTGTTACAATGTGAACGAAAAATGAAAAACGATCTGATCCTCACGACTTAAATAGACCTCCGATTTGCCTCGAGGAACGTACAAAGTCTGAATAGGCTCGGTGATGTGTATGATCAAGTATCGGGATACGAAATGAAAGAACTGAAAGACCACTTCTACAGTGACCTAGAAGTGGTGTACGATTGTTTCGGAATACGAAATGAAAGAGCTGAAAGACCACTTTTACAGTGACCTGGAAGTGGTGTACGATCAAGTTTCGGAATACGAAATGAAAGAACTGAAAGACCACTTCTACAGTGACCTACAAGTGGTGTACGATCAAGTTTCGGAATACGAAATGAAAGAACTGAAAGCCCACTTTTACAGTGACCTAGAAGTGGTGTACGATCAAGTTTCGGAATACGAAATGTAAGAACTGAAAGACCACTTTTACAGTGACCTGGAAGTGGTGTACGATCAAGTTTCGGAATACGAAATGAAAGAACTGAAAGACCACTTCTACAGTGACCTAGAAGTGGTGTACGATCAAGTTTCGGAACACGAAATGAAAGAACTGAAAGCCCACTTTTACAGTGACCTAGAAGTGGTGTACGATCAAGTTTCGGAATACGAAATGTAAGAACTGAAAGACCACTTCTACAGTGACCTAGAAGTGGTGTACGATCAAGTTTCGGAATACGAAATGAAAGAACTGAAAGACCACTTCTACAGTGACCTAGAAGTGGTGTACGATCAAGTTTCGGAATACGAAATGAAAGAGCTGAAAGACCACTTCTACAGTGACCTAGAAGTGGTTTATGATCAAGTTTCGGAATACGAAATGAAAGAACTAAAAGACCACTTCTACGATGACCTTGAAGTGGTGTACGATCAAGTTTCGGAATACGAAATGAAAGAACTAAAAGACCACTTCTACGATGACCTTGAAGTGGTGTACGATCAAGTTTCGGAATACGAAATGAAAGAACTGAAAGAACACTTCTACAGTGACCTTGAAGTGGTGTGCGATCAAGTTTCGGAATACGAAATGTAAGAACTGAAAGACCACTTCTACAGTGACCTACAAGTGGTGTACGATCAAGTTTCGGAATACGAAATGAAAGAACTGAAAGACCACTTCTACGATGACCTTGAAGTGGTGTACGATCAAGTTTCGGAATACGAAATGAAAGAACTAAAAGACCACTTCTAGGATGACCTTGAAGTGGTGTACGATCAAGTTTCGGAATACGAAATGAAAGAACTAAAAGACCACTTCTACGATGACCTTGAAGTGGTGTACGATCAAGTTTCGGAATACGAAATGAAAGAACTGAAGACCACTTCTACAGTGACCCTGAAGTGGTGTACGATCAAGTTTCGGAATACGAAATGTAAGAACTGAAAGACCACTTCTACAGTGACCTAGAACTGGTGTACGATCAAGTTTCGGAATACGAAATGAAAGAACTGAAAGACCACTTCTACAGTGACCTTGAAGTGGTGTACGATCAAGTTTCGGAATACGAAATGTAAGAACTAAAAGACCACTTCTACGATGACCTTGAAGTGGTGTACGATCAAGTTTCGGAATACGAATTGAAAGAACTAAAAGACCACTTCTACGATGACCTTGAAGTGGTGTACGATCAAGTTTCGGAATACGAAATGAAAGAACTGAAAGACCATTTCTACAGTGACCTTGAAGTGGTGTACGATCAAGTTTTGGAATACGAAATGAAAGAACTGAAAGACCACTTCTACAGTGACCTAGAAGTGGTGTACGATCAAGTTTCGGAATACGAAATGAAAGAACTAAAAGACCACTTCTACGATGACCTTGAAGTGGTGTACGATCAAGTTTCGGAATACGAAATGAAAGAACTAAAAGATCACTTCTACGATGACCTTGAAGTGGTGTACGATCAAGTTTCGGAATACGAAATGAAAGAACTAAAAGACCACTTCTAGGATGACCTTGAAGTGGTGTACGATCAAGTTTCGGAATACGAAATGAAAGAACTAAAAGACCACTTCTACGATGACCTTGAAGTGGTGTACGATCAAGTTTCGGAATACGAAATGAAAGAACTGAAGACCACTTCTACAGTGACCCTGAAGTGGTGTACGATCAAGTTTCGGAATACGAAATGTAAGAACTGAAAGACCACTTCTACAGTGACCTAGAACTGGTGTACGATCAAGTTTCGGAATACGAAATGAAAGAACTGAAAGACCACTTCTACAGTGACCTTGAAGTGGTGTACGATCAAGTTTCGGAATACGAAATGTAAGAACTAAAAGACCACTTCTACGATGACCTTGAAGTGGTGTACGATCAAGTTTCGGAATACGAATTGAAAGAACTAAAAGACCACTTCTACGATGACCTTGAAGTGGTGTACGATCAAGTTTCGGAATACGAAATGAAAGAACTGAAAGACCACTTCTACAGTGACCTTGAAGTGGTGTACGATCAAGTTTTGGAATACGAAATGAAAGAACTGAAAGACCACTTCTACAGTGACCTAGAAGTGGTGTACGATCAAGTTTCGGAATACGAAATGAAAGAACTAAAAGACCACTTCTACGATGACCTTGAAGTGGTGTACGATCAAGTTTCGGAATACGAAATGAAAGAACTAAAAGATCACTTCTACGATGACCTTGAAGTGGTGTACGATCAAGTTTCGGAATACGAAATGAAAGAACTGAAAGACCACTTCTACAGTGACCTTGAAGTGGTGTACGATCAATAGTTTCGGAATACGAAATGTAAGAACTGAAAGACCACTTCTACAGTGACCTAGAAGTGGTGACGATCAAGTTTGGGAATACGAAATGAAAGAACTGAAAGACCACTTCTACAGTGACCTAGAAATGATGTACGATCAAGTTTCCGAATACGACATAAAGAAAGACCGCTCTATGATCTTATAGTGGTGTAAGATTGTAAGTTTCGAAATACCGTTGATGTGTTCCAGCTTGAACATAAGATAGCCAGTCTCCCCATTGCGTTGGAGAATTTTGGTAAGCCCGCTTCCATCTTCGGCATCTTTATCACTTACCATCAAGTGAGATGATGTCAAGGGCTTACCAGTTGTGTATGAAAAAATACGACATGAATTTAGTTATCAATAGTTTATAATTTATTTTTGATGCTGTCATCATCCCAATTGCAAGTCTAAAAATAAATGAAGATATAAAATATTGCAATAAAATATTAATGGAGCGTCGGTGGCGCGACGGCAAGGGCCGCTTCCTCCTGTCCAGGACATTTTTTAAAACTTTTTTGGAAGTGAAGAAAAGTAATAAAAACATGTAAAAATCGCGAATTAGGCATTCGGTTTCAACGTAACAGCTGCGTTGATGCCCGCGTTGATTTGAACTTAAAATGAATAGAATTACCTTCTATATTATTTTAACACATTGCAACCTGCTCGGATTGAGTCATAAAACACCAACACAAATATACATGTGACTATGTTCTATCTTTAAAACATCAACATTAAATATACACAAAACTATAGATATAAACCTGCACACGCCTGCGAAGAAACTCGAAGGTTGTGTGTGAAGTCGACCAACCCGCAATGGGCCCGCGTGGTAAGGCCCAATCGCCCTAATTCAGGGTAAGCTCGAGCCCCTCGGTGGGGACGTATATGAGCTGATATGATGGTCTACCTTTTAAACACCAACACAGATATACAAGGTGGTTTTTTCTAACTTTTTACTACTAGTTGAAAAATTACCCATTCAATGGCGGATCTTTCACCAATACTTTCACTTCGTACTGTAGCACCTCAAGGTCGCTCAGCTCCTGTGTAGCTTCCAGACACGTCTGCAGCATTTCCTCCTGCTGTTTCAACTCACTGATGGATGGTCTTTTGCCTGATAGGTAGATTTGGTCTGTGTCGCTGTCACTGTGAAATATATAAAAAAACATTCTTTGGCTTGTGTTACAATAAAAAAATAAAACTTATATAAAATCAAAAATGAAAAGTGAGCCAATGAAAGGACCTAACCAATCTTGGGATGTTGCAAACCTTTTAAAAAAGCCCACAACACAAATTTTTCAGTCAGCTTACTGTGGCGAAACTTAAATTATGACTGTCCGTGAGTACCTCTATGTCTATATCCTAATGTTTAACTTTAAAGCTAGGTAGTTAATGATTTAAATACACACATATCATAAGTCCTCTAAGCATTTTAGAGTTCAAAATCCGTAGGCAATGATCAGCAATACGACAACCAATTTTACTATGAGAACTTTCTCGTCTGTGGTAGTAGGTAAAATCTGTACTTCAATGTTATGTTTGAACAGTGCGTGTTGCCAGTGATGACATACGGAACTGAGACATGGTCGCTTACTCGGGTTCGATTGCTTGGAGTTTCTCTACATGATCGAATCAGAAACGAGGAGATCCGCAGGAGAACCGAAGTAACCGACATAGCTCACAGAATCGCTAAACTGTAGTGGCATTGGGCAGGGCACATAGCTCGTAGAACAGATGGCCGTGCATCGGAAAACATAGCTTAGGCAGGCCTCCCATGCGGTGGACCGACGACCTGGTGAAGATAGCGAGAAGCGGGGACCGGTCGTCGTGGGAGGCCTTTGTCCAGCAGTGGACGTTTTTCTGCTGATATGATGATGATGGTGATGAATGTTATTACAGTATCGATTTTTGTAACGTTCGTTATTAGTTTAAATTTGGAACAGCTGTCTAAACTCAAGTGGGCCTCACTCAACCAAGAACCCTCCCACTACAATACAACCAGGACCATTAAATTTATACCATTGCTCCAATGTATATATTTAATGTAAATGTCAATTGCAACCATTACAATAAATCATCTGTTTCTGTATTTATTCAAATTTATTTTTATTGCATTATTTTAATATCTATAGACTATTTATTTAATATCTATAGACTATTAATATCTGAAGGCTGTTTGATAAGTCCTTTTAAAAACTGTTTGTAAAACCTTTTTTTGGTAAATGGCATTAACATTGGCAGGCACAATCTTTGAAATGAAAACTGTCAAAAATTTTGTAAAAAAAAAACAAGAAATAGACACTTAAACCATTGCTTGAATGTGATCACTTCTAAATTTTCCACAACTATGGAAAAATCGGAATTTCGTGCTGTTATAAAACATTTTTTTTTATGAAGGGTTGTATTATCACATGTACTATAATTAAAAGCATACTCACAAAATTGTAGCCCGCACTACGGTATTACCAGTAGAATGGAGAGTAAGGATGCCATGTATAAGTAGAGTGAGAAAGGGCTTGCCTTGACAGCACTGTAGGCAGTTTACAGGCTTTACACAGTCACAGATTTGATTTCCAGTGTGGTTCCAGTAAGGTAAATGAAAGCTTCATCATCATATCAGCTAAAAGACATCCACTGCTGGACAACATAGACATCCAAGGATTTCCACAACAGCCAATCCTGCACTGCACGCATCCAGGGCCTTCCTGCGACTCATAAGGTTGTCAGTACACCGACCTATGCTAGGTTTTCAGGTGCATGTTAGCCACTCAATAACTTTACTGCCACAGTGGCTATCTGTTCTACAGGCTATGTGCTTAAGCATATCTGAGGGCTGTGTCGGTTACTTTAGTTCTCCTATGGATCTCCCCATTTCTAATCTGATCATGTAGGGAAACTCCAAGCATAACACTCTACATTGCCTTTTAGGTGACCTAGAGACTTCTTACAAGGCCCATAGTAAGCGTACAAGTCTCAGTTCTGTATAACTGGCAACACACACTGGCACCCTGGTCAAAGACCTTAGTCGTGAGACAATGCGGTATTTGAGACGTGAAGAAATTATGAAGCTTCCCGAACACTGCCCGACCAAAAAGGAGTAGAAGCTTCTAGGGAGGGCAATCCTATCCGGTTGAGGTGCACTTTAGAAGGGCTGCCATACAAAAAAAATTGAGTAAAAAAATATTCTTCTTAGAAAAGAGTTTTTACCTGTCCTCATCGTAATTTCCAAAGTAATAAGTGGGCTTTTTCGCGTCTTCGCGAGCCTCCTCGTTTCTCTTTTCATAGTACTTGATCGCCGCCTGAATATTTTTTTTCCGGTCCACTAAAGCTACCGTGGTTTTTGAAATATTTTTGCTCATATTGACTGTAATTTAGTGAGTATTCCAGTAGAGTTTTTTTCTCAAATTAGAAACGAATAAAAAATGAGATAGTTAACCGCAATCAACAACAACACAAACGATACGAACAAAAAAATCGACACGAAATCACGAAACGGTAGAAGCGGTCGAACGAAACGATTTTAAATTTTAAATTTTTTGACAGTTACTTTTTTTTTCGCCCTTGAATGAGCAGGTTAATGCTCCATACTATACCGCCTCGTCTTCATTCACTGTTATTTGGGGAAAAAACTTTGAAAATTAAAAATTGCTTATTAAAAAAAATGTTTACTTAGTTCAGTTCGACCTTAAACCGCTGCCGATTATTAAAGGTCACGAAAATCACCATTCGGGGATGTGGCAGTATGGGTGAGGAAAGCACACAGGTCCGACTTGAGGGCGAAAAAACGTAGCCTACCCTTTCGTTCCCCTATAAACCTTCGAGATCCGATTGGGAGTATCAGGACGGGAAAACATGTGGGTCCGACTTGAGGGCGGAAAAACATTGGGGTAACAATTCGAAAACTAGGAGATAATCGATCAAGGATCATTAATTCATTTGAATTCAAGGTCAGGGTTAAGGTTAACCCCCGGGTGAAGGCCTTGCCACCCATTTTGAACCTTCGGGTTCCAAGGAGGATGTGGGAGTTCTAGAGTGGGGAAAACGTTTAAGGCTACCGCGTTGCTATTATTTGTTCTCCTTCCTTTTGATCTAAGTATTTCATCTATTTCTCATGCGTTTGCACATAACAATCTTGTGTCACATTTTTAAAACAAGGTGTGACACAAGTGCTTCAAAATCAAAATTCTTCCTATCTTTAAATATTTTTCACCGTTCACATTATTCTGTAAAATAAAATAAAATATTTTGTATATCAGAGTGGCTACCATGTTAGGTATTTAATATGCGACCCTGATACTCCCACAATCCCGATTCCCTGATCCCGTTGGGGATCGAAATGGGTGACTGACGGGGCTATGCCCCTGTTAGGGTACCGCTACCATGGTCCATGGCCAACAACTCACTTCCTAATCATCGTAACTGTCAGAACCCCCAGCCAGGGGAGAAGCGTCGTGAACACATCAATCAAGCCTAAGGAACCTAATATCCCTCGCTTCGCGCACTCCACAATAATGAATGACGTGTTCAAATACGAGTGACCGAGCAGCAGCCCGAAACTTTCTAAGTGGCTAACGCAACGGGTTTTTACTAATTTTAGACCCTGATTCACCCACAATCCCGATCCCCTGATAGTTTGGTGGGAATCGAAATGTGTACCTATATTTTCTCAATGCGTAGCGTAGCCCCACGCACTAAGAAAATATTTCTACCTTTGTTACTTTTGAAAAGTAATTGAATTCATCTTCAGTGCCATTACAATGTATAAGACAGATATTTTAGAGTTATTCGTTTTATGTTGTTACTTTTAAAATATTTAGAATCCATGATTAGATAATGTGACTAGAGAATGCAGGGTGAACACGTCCTCAAAATTACCGACAAACCTCCCACTGGAAAATTCTTGAATTATATGTTCAACGCTATGTAAAGCAGCGCCACAGTCTCAAGCAGGAGTATCTCTCCATTCGCATCTATGCATATACTATCCACTGCGACCGTGTCCCGTTCGGATCCTGTTTATCTGGCACCAGTCCCGCTTAGGTAATGAGAATCCCTCTGGTTTTTTAGTTGGGTCGCGAATCAAAGTCAAGATGCCAATGGTACAATTCAACGCACGTAAAAAAAGCTCCGAGCGACCTACCTGCGCAGTGAATGAATTGCGGGCCAAATTGGTGGTAAGGGGTGAGGCGCTACGGGGGAAACACGCGTCTCTCTTGTTTGCTGTCGCGTGATTGGTTCGCCAGTTGTCATTTGTTTCCCGCCTGCGCAAACATATTCCCACCACTTGACCACTGGAGCTTTTTTTACGTGCGTTGAATTGTATTTTGAGTCCAATGCTTCCTCCATTTTTCCGTGATATCGAAGTCTTTATCCGGTAGGGGCTCATCAGTTTGTTATGCAGGGTGGCGAGAATTCAACCTTTGCCTGGCCAGGTTGCAGAACTCATTATGTACTGGAAGTTTAGGATTTTGCCTAATTTTATCAACCGACTTCAAAAAGGAGGAGGTTCTCAATTCGACTGTATGTTTTTTTTTTTGTATGTTTGTTACGCGATATCTCCGCCGATTGTTAAACGATTTTCAAATTTCTTTTTTTATTTGAAAAATTATACTCCCGAGGGGGTCCCATTGTCACCAAGTCAGGATCTGATGATGGGATCCCAGGGAAATCGAGAACAACCCTCAAATTTTATAGGCAAATATACCGTGTTTCATGCATTTCCTAAAACTATTCAAGTTTTGGCGTCTGGTAGTTATCATTTCATCATCATCAGATGAGCTGATGAAGAAAGGTACAACTCCTTAATGGTAGGATAATTCTTTAAAATTTTACGTAGACCGATAGTTATATTCTTTCAGGTTATTCTGATGAGCTGATGATGAAAGATTTAACTCCTTAACTTTCATGCTGTTGAGATGATGATGGAAGCCACAGGAATCTGTATCTGTTAATGAAACACATACCATTATGAATTATGATTTGATGGTTCCTATTGGCGAGTGGGTGATTGGGTATAAAGTTGTTAGATAGATAGCATTATCACTAAAAAAAAAGTTTAAAAAACTTAAAAACCGAATTCAAAATTAATTTCACTCAAAAGTATGAAATAATATTATTATACTAGATACACGACATTAACCAACAATAACGAAATCAAAGGTGGGACGAATTAAATTACGGGCCTAAAATTTTTTGAGGTCTGTGTCAGCAATGCCATCGAATCTAAAACATTTGATACGTAAGGAGCTGTATACTGATACCAACATCAAAATTAAATTTAGGCCCCTAATTTAATTCGTCCCACCTTTGATTTCGTTATTGTCAGTAAAACCATGTAAATCGCTTGGATTGCTCTCAATTTTCTAATGCAAATTTCGTGCCTCTCAGCTATGATACTAATGACTCCATGAATAGTTTAAGCTACTGGGACCATGCGGCCTCGCTTGAGGACATAAACATGACAAAAAATATTAGCACGTCAAAACTAACTTTCTTTTAAACTTCGCGCGCATTAAATGACAGTCTACATTACTACCAACCCAAAAAATATAATTTTGAGTGATGTCTGTCCAATCAGGGATCATTGTGATGTTGAGAAGTGAGAACGGAGGTCAGAACTGACACGTGGCAAGTTAATCGACTTGAATCTTTTAAGAAAATTAATTATATATTTTTGTTTAGCTTCATTTATAATTTAAAATTATTACTTGATATGATAACTGCATGATTTTTGTAATCAAAATTAAAAACATGACTCAAATCTGCTATCGATTTTTATGATCTTGTGTGAGGACTTCTGGTATCAGTTTGGTCATGTAAACTTGTACTCATACGAGAACTTCATATAAAACACCTCCATTTCCTTCATCTTTTCAGCCTTGAAATACTGTGAAATAGAAAAACATATAAACCAGATCAACCCTGATGACTCCAAGGGTTGTTCTGCTGGTCAAGTCGTACTGTTTGTTGTTGATAGGCTGGAGTTGTCGTCCGAAAATGAGTCTGAAAACAGCGGTAAACTAGATAGTATATTGAATAGCAATTTAGAGTACTTGGATGAAGAACTTTTAAACGAAGAAGGAGGTATTGAACCTTAGGAGTTCCAACCTGAGGAAGATCTTGCTCCAGACAGCCCATGGTTCCCGCCACCGGAAATAATCACTCCACCTTCAAGGAGAGAACGGCCAAGCAGGCGATCAAGTGGGGTATCTCGTGGTCGAAGACGTTTGGAACGTGGGAAAGGAGTTTTATTATCCTCTGAAAATGATCACATCTTTTTTATCTTAAATGTTTCTTTGGATTGTTTTGACAACCGATATTGTTGCCTTGGCAACCGATATTGTTGGTAAACAAAAATAAATAGTATCTCTATCTTCACTAATTTATATATCCCTCTCAACTTCCGTTCGCCTCGCCCGATCCCACTTCCGTAACGCTCTCGTCACGCATCCACCAGCTTACTCCCCAAGTCAAGCGTGCGTAAAGAAGTTTTACTTGTATGTTAAAATCACAGATCTAATAATCCAAATTGTTATAATATTCTCTTTGGTCTATGTCAAAGTAAGGTTAGGTTATTTATCGGTTATGTAGGTATTAAATAAAACTATTAAATTCTCTTTGGTCAAAGTCCAAGGAAGGAAGGAACGGTTGTTACAAAATTAATTTATTTATGAAATTCTTACAAAATCTAGCAATTCTAATATACATTAGGCGAATTCTAATAGTTAATGCTAGCAAGCAATTATAATCCTCTATAGTATAATTCGTCCTAAATGATTCTAATACGATTTATTTTGTGAGGAAGGAACCAAGTTTTATCAATTTTCTTGTAGTTTTGCTATTTTACGAACTCAATGAGCAATTTATTTAGGTAGTTTATGTTTTCACATGTGACGAGGGCCCTAGCATTGCGAATGTGAAATTTACGTTTATTGTGTTTGAACAATAATTACTGGTGTTAACTTCTCAGACGTGCAGTGATATTTTTTCTAAGAAATGGGGCAAACTGGCAGTGCTATGCCGGGTAAGTAGACCTAATTTGTATTCACAACACGCATCTAATAGTTCTAACTAGATTCTAATAGGACAGCATTGGATTTCCTTCTTATAACCTAGCCACTTAAAGTAAGTACACAAGAAGTACCGTGTAAAGTACTTCATTTTATCACAAGTGTTATCTTAACGTAATTACTCATTAGTTTATGGACTCTTTTAAGTAATTGCTTGAGCCCAGAGATTTGTTACCATTAATGGGTTAAGTACTAACAAACGACATTTGAAAATCGAACCTTTACACACACAATATTAAAGGTAGTTCGCTTCCATTGCACCAAATGCTACTAAGAAAAGAGATGCCAATTGGCATCATTTTATTTGCTTTACTTTTTTGGCACATGTAACCTATCTACCTCCCCTTATAAAGCAAATCTCTGCTTGAGCCTCTGTTTATTCAGACAATAGTTTATTTACTAGCTTTTGCCTGCATGGACATCGTTTCTGTGACTGCCTGAGGATGAGTGTTGCGCCCGCGAGTGTGGTTATGAGACCCCTCAAGAATTATATTTGGCTATTCTGATTAGCAGTTTGTCAATTTCCACCCTGTCAACTGATTCTATAAAAAAATCACTTTAATCAGTTGCTCCATTGCGACGCCGACGAGCGCGAGCGTGGAAATTCGTTTTTCCCAGATCCCTCAGGATTACTCGGGAACTGTATATCAGGATATGCTAATTAGTCAATTATATCATTTCCCACCTTCTCAACCATCTCTGTGCAATAAATCACAATCCATTGTTCTGTTGTGATGTTAAAGAAATTAACCATAACCAGCCAAGTGCTACTTGGGGTCACACAAACAGCATTCCGCCAAAGAGTAGGGATTATTACAAGTAAAGGAACATAATATGTTTGCAAATGCAAATTCAAACTTACTTACAACGCTGCTAATGTTCTCTAGAAAGTAGAAAAAGGTATAGAAATGAGTAATGACTACATTTTACTTCAAATTTCCTAAAGTAACTAAATAGCAAGGGAAACTCAATTTATAGTCGAAGCAAATGCAAGTTTTTTTTATTTTATATGATTATTATTATTATTATTATTGGGTGGGACGCCTGCGGGGTACAGGCGGGTGTTCAAGTCACTAGGTGGACTCATTACACCCTATTCCCATGGTGGTACAATGGTTACTGTGACCCCGGTGGCGTCCCCCCCTCAAACCTTGAGCTCCTTCTACAATACTCCGCTATGTGACTGATTTCCAGGTCGCATAGTTCCTCTTCCCTGATCCTATCGGCGCCAAAAATCTCCCACCTTAACCTGCTGTAGAGGACGCACTCAGCTAAATAGTGTTGGCTGGTCTCCGGTTCTCTGCAATTGGGACAGGAGGGGTCAATGGTCCTATCTATTAGGGACATATGTCTGTTTAGCTTACAATGTCCTGTTACTATGCCCATGACCATTGCCAGGCTTTTCCGGCCTAGCGATAGTAATGTTCTGCTCCTCCTGCGATTCCTTCCCTTCAGGAACATTTTCGCTTGTCTGCAACTATTATTTCCTACCCATACTTCCTGGGCTTCGCGCTTCATAAGCTCTGTGATCACTCCCTTTGTGACACTTGCTGATATTGGAATTCGGGGCTCCGGTCCTATAAATCTTGAGCTGGCACCCTCTCGTGCTAGCATGTCTGCTCTTTCATTGCCTAGATTTCCTTGATGTCCTGGGACCCATGCTAATGTGACCGCCTTTCTCTCTGCCAGTTTATTGAGTGTATCTTTGCACTCCATGACTAGCCTTGATGAGGTCTCTGCCTTGGCCAGTGCTTTAATTGCTGCCTGGCTATCTGAATAAATTATAGTGCTGTTGAACTCTTCCCATGAGTCCGCCAGAATTTCTTCTGTACATTCCTTGATTGCAAATACCTCCGCTTGAAAGACACTGGTGTAGGTTCCCAGGGCCAGAGCCTTGTCTTTTTCCGGGTTGCTAGGTACGTGAATCCCTGCTCCTGCTAGCCCAGTGCCTTTCATTCTAGATCCATCTGTGTAGCAGTTAAGCTGGGATTCTGGGGCTTCCAGTTCCCAGTTAGTTCTTTCTCCTATATGTATTCTAAACTTTTTGTTGAAGGTCCTTTGTTTCTTGATTAGGTCGTTATTTGTCATTAATAGTGACATATCTCTACCCAGAGCTTCTTCTATTGAGGCATGACCTATATCCGAAGGTTTTGCCTTCCATTCTTTGCATGCTGTGATCCTGTACCATTGCTCTGCTGCTCTTTTCTTAGCCTCGATCTCGATCGGGTTCAGTCCCAAAGCCACATCTAGTGCCATCGTTGGTGTGGATGTCATGGCACCTGTGGTCATTAGGTTGGCAGCTCTTTGTACTTTCCTTAACTCTCGAATGTTTGACGATATGTTGGCTCTGTGCCACCATACTATCGCACCATACAGTAGTCTTGGAAGTATGATTGCTTTGTATATCCACTGGCAGATATGAGGTTTTAGTCCCCAGATCTTGCCTACTGCCCTCCTGCATTGCATCAGAGTCATAATGGCCTTCTTACTCTGCTCTTTTATGTGCATATTAAAGCTCAGAGTTCTGTCCAGAGTTATGCCTAGATATTTTATTTCTTCAGTGGTTTCTAGTATGGTGCCCCTCAATGCTAACGGTGCCAAGTCTATGTTTTTTCTCCTCTTGGTGAAGAGAATCACTTTTGTTTTGTCAGGGTTGAGGCCGAGCCCCTTGTCTTGACACCAGTCTGCGACAATCTTCAGTCCTCTCATTGTTATGTCTCTAACGGTACTTAGCACCTTTCCTGAGACTAGAATTACTCCGTCGTCTGAGTAGGCTTGCATGTATATGTGCTGCTTGTTGATGTGACTTATCAGGCCATTTATGAGGAGGCACCACAGGAGTGGGGATAAACAGCCTCCCTGTGGGAATCCTCTCCTGGCTACTACAGTTTTTGTATCTGTTCCTAATGTCATTGTAATAATGCGATTCTTCAGCATAATTGTAGCCCATCTAGATAGTGCTGACGGTATATCTTCCCTGTGCAGGGCGCTTTCTACTGCACTAAAGTGTGCTTTATCAAAAGCACCCTCTATGTCAAAGAAGCATCCTATAGCATAAGCCTTATCTCTACTAATTGCTCTTTCAATTCTCAATGTGAGATTGTGTAGGGCTGTCTCCGTAGACTTACCCTCCATATAGGCATGTTGGTTGCCGTGTAGAGGTAAGTTGCTTGTCCTTATGCAGGCTCGCATCGTCGCGTCTATTATCTTTTCTAGGGTTTTCAGTACAAACGATGAGAGGCTGATGCAGCGGAAAGATTTAATTTCCCGGTAGCACTTTTTTCCCGGTTTTGGTATGAAAACTGCCTTTACTTTCCTCCATCTAGGAGGAATGTATCCTATAGCCACACTGCTTTGTAGGAGATTGCACAGTAAGTGCTTTATGTGGTCCCATGCTTTTTGCAGGAGCATGGGAAAGATTCCATCAGGTCCTGCCGCTTTCATGGGTCCAAAGGTTCGTATCGCCCATTCTACTGTTTCTAAGGTGACTGTTTCCTTGGCTATGTTCCATTGCTCTGGTACATTTCCCAGGGAATCCTCGTTTTCATCGGGTTCCTCACATCCAGGAAAGTGTGATTTCAGCATTGCCTCCATCACCTCCTTGGGATCGGACACGTCCTTGTCGTCAATTTTAACACTGCCTAGCTGACATAGGGTGTCTTTTGCTAGAACTTTCATCATTCTGGCTACGTCTGCGTAGCTGGTGATGCCTTCGCAGAATCCCTTCCAGCTGCTCCTTTCCTCTTTCTGGCGCAGTCTGTTGAATTCTTTCCTTATTTCTCTATATGCGTTCCAGCTTTGATCGTCCTTGTTAGAAATGGCGACTCTTAGGGCCTTCCTGCATCTCTTCCTGAGCTTCTTTAATTCTTTGTTCCACCACGGCTGTCCTTTGCCGTCACGAATTTCCGTTAGAGGACATGCTTTGTTGAATGCCGCCATAAGCGTGCTCTCCAGCTCTTCCGCTCCTTTGTCAATTGCTTCTGAGGTCAGAAAATCAAGAGTTGTGGGTTGCCAGTTCCTTAGATCCGAGTCGAACTTCTCCCAGTTGGTTTTCCTCTTATTTCTGATCTTAAGTTTCTCCCATCTGGCGTCTATACAGAAAGTGATCATACTGTGATCCGAGAATGTATCATCTGTACTTACTTTCCATTCCCTGACGTGACTACACAGGTCTCTAGTCGCATATGTTATGTCGAGTACTTCCCTTCTCGTTTTTGTAATGAACGTTGGTTCGCACCCGATGTTCAGAATTTCGAGATCGTGCTTTATTAGAAAATCTAAATAACATTCTCCTTTCTCATTCGTGTTAGTGCTGCCCCACACTTCGTTGTGTGAGTTTGCGTCACAACCGATAATAAAGGAAGTTCTCTTACCTGTATATCTTGTAACGAGTTCTTCTAGCTCAGAAGCGGGCGGCCTGTAGTCCGTCTCACTTGGTGTGTTATATGATAAACTGGGCCTCATTTTTAGTGTATTTTTACTATAATCTGTTAGGTAATTTGAGGTTTACTGCCTACCACTCCCTATGGATGCCAATGCCCAAGAAATGAAACTGGTTTTTTACTACCTACTGTATCTTTATATGGTTAGCCAGAAGTTTTGACATTGCTGCTGTCATTATTTTCAGTTCATATGAACATCAGTAGGTACTGTGCAATATCGGTTTCTGACTGATTTATTTGAGAAATTAATCCTGGAAAAATATTTACAAACAATAAATATTCTTGACATGACAGATCCTGACAAGATATGATGTCCAATGTTGATAAACTTTTTTCATTTTTCCCTAGAAGATTGATTAAAAAGTTTATATTGGGGAAACTAACAATTTTTTTTTTAATCCAACAATACTCCATAGTACACATACTTAAAGTCTTGACCTAAAATAAGGGCCTGACATTCCATCAATTACGACAAACCTAAATTTAAATTTTTAAGTGTCAATTTGAAAATCAATATTTACCTGACCTACCAGAGATTTGTTACCATAGATGATTTATGCACTAACACAAAATTTGAAAACCCATTTACACACACAATGTTATAGTTAGTTCGCTTCCGTTGCACCAAATGCTACTAAGAAAAGAGATGCCAATTGGCATCATTTCATTTGCTTCACTTTTTGGATGCATGTACCTCCCCTTATATATAGCATATCTCTGTGACCTACTACATTCAATCAAATTATCCTGTACACCTCATATTATCCTCAGAATATAGAAAAAACTGTTCTGTATTCTGAGGTATTATCTTAGAAAATGACCCATTTATAGGTAAATTATATTTTTCACAAACTTTCTTACTTATACAACTTTTGCTTGCACCTGAATCCAATAACACATGACACTCTACATTGAGATTATCTATTGTTATTGGTATGATAGGCAATGCCTTCTCCATTGGTAATTCTTACATATGGGATGTCTTTTCAACTGGAGCCGACATTGTTGGGCTGGCAGCATGGCTCCGTTTACTGTTGCCTGGTGTAGTTTCACTCCTGATAAGTGGATGGACGTGGTGTTTGTCTGACCACTTCCCGGCGCCTCCATCAATGGTATACAACTCAATGATGTAAAGGACCTCTGTCCTAGATCAGTGCTCAACGAAAAATGTCCTTAGACCATTCTAAATAACATTCCAATCTAAAATTTAAATTTGAATTTTACTTTTAAAACGACACCCGATTAGAAAAGCAAAGAAGGCGCGATGTATAACATTCACCCACCACCTAATTGAGAAAAACATTGTAAAGCAATCCACTCCTGGACAAAGGCCTCCCCCAAGGATTTCCACGATGACCAGTCCTGTGCTGCACCACCACCTTCTTACGCTACGTTTTCCGGTGTGCGGTCGCCACTCGAGAACTTCACTGCCCCAACGGCCATCTGTTCTAGGAACTATGAGAATTCAGGTCGCACATACTTATAGTTATATTCACCTACAAGCTGCTTCTCTTTCTTTCGCATAGGTAACTCTTATCTCTTTGGACTATGTTAGGATTGTCTTCTTTTGAAGAATAATTAAACAAATGATGTTTTAATTAAGCCTAGGCTAGGTAATTAATTACTTAGTAGGATGTAGATCAGAACAATGTCTGCATAGGTACTATCAGGGATGGCCAATTTGGTGAGACCCAAGATCTACTGTTCACTGACGACACCCAGTGCGATCTACCAATTACATACTTCTTGAAATCTTAAATGATACAGCATAGTGCAGTACACAATTATGTAGTATTTTTTATTTTAATAAGAGGGAAAATATAAAATTGAACTTATTTATATTAGTGTGAGCATTGCGTTTGAGCATCTTTCGCTAGATTAGCAAAATCCGGTTTGTAGTTGGAAACTGGTAACCTTAAGGAATCTAATGTGTGAGCGTCTATCAAGCGAGAAAGGTGTTTTTTTTGTTTGTTTTAAGTAGGAAAACACGAATGCAGAATGAATGAATACACATTTCTTCAAATTTGGATATTTTTCGATGGAAACCAATGCCTAGAATTCTAGACCTAAGGATGGTCTTGCTTTTAGAAATATGTCGTAGCGCAGCGTAATTATTTCGTTAATAGGATTATCGAAAGAGAGCTATACTGCATAGAAGAGAGGATTAATAACGTGACGAAACGGCGATTGAAAAAAGATACAAGATGATGCGTGCAGCAGTTAGTTATTAGGTACTTTGCGCAGTCTGTTCTACGTATTTATATTTTTTGCCTTGCCACGATCGATTGAACTAACAGTCGCAATCGACCAGTCGATCGCGATCGACCGGTTGGCCACCCATCTTAATATATATAAATCTCGTGTCACAATGTTTGTCCTCAATGGACTCCTAAACCACTTAACCGATTATAATAAAATTCGCACACCATGTGCAGTTCGATCCATCTTGAGAGATAGGATAGTTTAAATCTCAAATTATAGACTCCTCCTAAACGGCTGGACCGATTTCGCTAATTCTTTTTTTTGTCGAGTTCGTTATTGTCAGGAGAAGGTTCTTATGTAGGGTAGTGTAGGGTAGGGTAGTGTAGGGTAGTGTAGGGTAGGGTAGGGTAGTGTAGGGTAGGGTAGTGTAGTGTAGGGTAGGGTAGTGTAGTGTAGTGTAGGCTAGGGTAGGGTAGGGTAGGGTAGGGCAGTGTTATGTAATGTAAGGCGGTACGTAGTTCGCCGGGACAGCTAGTGTACTATAAACTTAAGAACACAGTGTAATCCTTGTCTATGAAAGTAAATATCTCTTTTAGGTGTTTAAGTAAGTAGCTAGATAGTCCAGGAGCTTTTATAATAAGTAAGTAGCTAGATAGTCCAGGAGCTTTTATAAAGTATCGGTACTTTCCTTATATACTTAGGTAGGAAAGTACCTATACTTATAAAAACTAAAGAACTTGTAAGTACCTAACTGTACTATTACTATAATAGCAATAAATAATATTCTAAGTATGTAAATATGCTTAACAATAATAATAACAAAATTAAACATTTGGTATATATAAGGTTCAAAACACCTTTTCTTCCATTTAGTCTGTGCCACAGTCAAAAAAATGCACAGATTCCCTGCAAAGCACGAACTACTAGGACATTGAAAATGAAATTCAGGCATAAAAATCCTAATCCTAATCCTAAATCCTAATTGGACAAACAATAAGTAATTTATGTATCACACTATCCACCGACAATTCGTTTTTTTACATAACTCCCCATAACATTTATGGACATAGATGTCTATTCATTTAGTGCCAGTGAAGCGAGCCAAATCCAAATTGCCTCATTCTATATTTGGACTTTGGAGCCTCCTCTCTTTACTGAATGCCTGGGTGGCCAAGCCAGTTTCTTCTTGGATCCTCTAACCTCTCGAAGAACGAAGGGGTTTAAGAACCTCGGGATACATTAAACTTTTTTCGCCTACCAACAGACACAGCAGAATTGGGGCTAACACTTACCTTTTCATATGGTAGTTCAGATACTGAGAGTTGGGAAATAACATCAAACTCGGGCTAAATCAACTGTCTACGATGTAACCCCTTTTAGGATCTTCACCTGACTTACTCTGCTGCACCTTGGTGATACCCTTATTGTGGTTGACAGCACCACGTAGTGATTACTATTACACGAGACTACCCATTAAATGTCCAATACATAACACCAACAAATGATGTGTTTTCATTGAACTATCTACATTAATAATAATAGTTCAATGTGTGTTTTAGTATATTTCTAAGTTTATGAACATTAAGTATACTTTCTATTGAACTCCCTTAGTCGTTACTTTCAAGCAATGCAATTCATTTACTTTTATGGCAAAGAAATCGAACTTGAGATTTTAACCCACATTTTACTAATAAAATTTTTTTCGCTAAATTTTGTATTTGAAACGTATATTATATAAATAAGAAAAAAAAACTGTAATGAAAAAATTTTGTTTGAAAAAATTTTGTTTTAAAACGACAGGGTTAATGGGGCTCGATTCCTAAAAACTATACCTACAACAAAATATGTGAGTGGTGCTCTAGTGACTAGTGCCTAAACTACTGAACGGATTTGGATACAATTTCGATTCAACTCGAGTTTTTAGGGTTTTGGATGCAATATTGGTTGGGAAAGGGTTGTCCATAGATTAGACTTTTGATTTTAATCAAGATTTCAGTGTAATGGGGTCTATAGAGTTCAGTCAAAACCGTTAAGCCAATTTTTATTCTGAGTTTGTATTAATGACGATATCTCGTTTTTGATCTAGCTATTGGCATAATCTTAATGAACGCGGGAGCGATCGCAGCAAGCTCGGAAGTCCCCAGCACCCGAACTTGGACCTTATAGGTTAGAAAGCTGTGATTAACAGGCGAGCCGGGTGGCCTCTTACATTATAGTATTCGTTGGTTTTTTGACATGAGAACCACAGATAGGAGCCCCGAAGTGGCTTAGTCAACTGCTTGTACATATTTTAATTTAGGCTTTAGATACTGATATAATTAACTGCTTGTATGTACGTATTTTATGAGGTTAGGCTTTAGGTACTTCTATGAGCTGATATGTTCATAAGGCTTTAGGTACTGATAGGTTCGTGCTGCGTCTGTGCGGGTGGGGCGAGAATTCGTTGGTTTTGACATGAGAAACACAGATAGGAGCCCCAAGGTGACTCAAAAAAAACTTCTTGTACATATTTTAATAGTTTAGACTTTAGATACTGACATCTTAGTCAACTGCTTGTACGCATTTTATTAGGTTAGGCTTTAGGTACTGATAGGTTTGTGTTGCGTTTGGGTGGGGTAAGGCGACGTCGCCAACGTGATTGCCGGCACACGAGGCATCCCATCTATAGTCGGAACAGTCGAAAACTTGGGTCGGAAAACCATTTATAGCTCCTCTGGTGTTACAGATTCAGATATTCGGCTGTGGCCACAGATGAGTTACTATTTACTTCCTGTGGCCGCTTTCCGTCTAGTGGATCGTTAGCCTTTTAACATTAAACAAAAATATAAATGAAAAATGTTACAATACCTACCTCCAAAATTCATGCTCAAATTATACTTGCATTCTGCATATGAATAGGCTTAAACCTTGTTTGCTGTGATCTGAGAGGGCTAAAGTTGTGGCTAAAGCAATAAATAACTCAGTTATTATTACCTCTACATGCAGCGAACAGCTGTCGATCAGCTGTTGTGCAACCAGTATACCTGTCCATTTTTTCTGAGCAAGCGCACGTGAATTCTTTTCTATTTAAATTGCCAGGGTTTTTGTGCAGAATGGACGGTGCATCTCCTCGCAATATCATCTTAACATTTTGGAGAGGAATTTCGCGTGATGCGTTTAAAAATCAAATTCGCGTGACGCGAGATTGTTGAATTCTACGGCGAAGTGTGAAAGGTGGAGGATGTGCAAGGGTTCTGCCTGTCTGGCACGACTATGACATATTATTGATTTATATAACGTTAAAGATACACACAAGAGATTAGCTGTCTTTATTTTGTTTACTGTTCATAAGGCTTTACCTTCAACCAAACGAACAGTGCATACAGTTCGATCGATAGGTAGAAATGTCTTCCCTAAAAGAAAATTGGGTAAAATTCCCTCAATTCCCTAAAAGGGTTTACCAATTGTAAAAAAATAATTTAGTTCAGTTTTAAACTTTGACGCGATCTTCCTGCATACACTTAAAGAAAACTTTAAATAAATGATCCTACTAATATTAATAAGGCGAAAGTTTGTAAGAATGTAGGTATGGATGCATGTTTGTTACTCTTTCACGCAAAAACTACTGAACGGATCTGCCTGAAATTTGGTGGGTAGATAGATTAAGACCTGGATTATCACATAGCCTACCTTTTTTCCACGCTCGGGAGCCGCTTGCCGCTCGCGAACTGCGCACCCTCGAAAAGTCATAGAAACGTTGTCCACGCGGGTGAAGCCGCGGGAAACAGCTAGTTTTAAATAAAGTTAAACATTAAACTTTTTTGCTGTATTGCTACAGAACAATATAAGTTGATAAAACTATTAGTGACGACATTCTATACGTCTAATTTGGTTTGGTCCACCGCGGACGAGTGCATGCGTGCAAAGAGTTTATATATCCCCAGAGGAGATTCCGTTCACGAACATGGCCCCACGTGAAGTATACTTACTCCTCCTCATAGGGTTCTGTAGTGAGAGTGAGACAAATATAGTATATTCTTCATACTTATTGACCGAGTGAGCGTGAAGCGTCTCCGTTTCAGCTTAAGCAAAAATGCTTTCGTATGTCTATCTGGCTGTTCTCCTCTACAGGTCGTATTTCTCAACCGATTCTCGTGAAATTTTGTTAAAAAAAATATATCAGCTATTTTGAAAAAGTCTCGAGGTCTACACGGCTCACAGGGCCACTAGTATTTATTTTTTATTTGTTATGTCTTTTAATTTCTTACTTGACTCCACTTCTCCGTCAAGCCGTGAAAAGAAGTTGCTCCCCTGGAGATATATGCACAAAAACTTATTTCATGCGTGCGACTTGCTAATCGTAGTAATCGTTGGTGAGACTGTAGCAATGGACGCCCTTAGGCAGTTGCGTCTTTTTCCTTTTGCTCACTAGGTTGCGTGACTGTGTGCCCTCCGCACTCGGCTCCCCTGTCCGGTGAAGTTGCAAAGGCCCCCACGGACAACAACAAGCTTGTCCTTTCAACAAAAAAACCGTGTCAAATCAGCTGGTAATACAGCTTCGAGCATGCGTACCTACCTGAGATTCGATTCAAATGCATTTCAAACTATGATTTTGATCTCGAACATTTCGTTAAGTCTGCATGTACACGGACTGAAAACTTCTTAACCGATTAGCTCTAAATTTTGGTAGACAAGACGCTTCGTAAAATGTGTCAAGTTTTTGATTCAACTTGCAGACTAGAGTTGGCCAGGGCTTGGAAATACAGTAGGGTCTCGTAAATTCGGGCAGGAAAAATACATAGGCTGTTCCTAATAAAATGCACACTTTTGAATAGAGAATCATAGATTTAATAACTGTATTGACTGACATTAAGTAAGCACTAACAAAAATTTAATTTCAATGAACAAGTCTTAAAAAGTCCGTAATATTCAGCTCATTTTAATCAGAAAATGGCCCGGGCAGTATATGCAACTTCTCTCCGCCCACGCTGCGGCTCTAACGGACTGTCCGGATTACAGAGATCACCGGATTATAGCGGGTCCGGATTATTGAGGCCCTACTGTACCTAAAAACTAAATAACAACTTTAATTACTCGGTGGCGCGAAAATCAAGAAGCGATTCCGTTGCCCAACGTACCACAATCGTTGAACTTACGGCGAGGTTTTGAACATTTAACTGGTCCGTTCGTTCCCTAAGTTTTACACCGTCAGATAAATTTATTTGAGGTTATTTCAAAGAGAAGGTGTTCATTAACAAACCTAGAACAATCGAGCAGCTGAAGGCGAACATTCGAGTTAAAATACGATTGATAACTTCCTCACGTTTTCAGATCGTTCTGAGAAAAGTAATGAGAAGAGCCCATCTTTGTGAGCTGTAAATGCCAATCATTTAAGTGGTGGGGAATAGTCAAAACCTAACTCGAAAATATCTCCATGAGTTTTTTCCATTTTCAGGTAATAATTATGTACTCGTAAAATAAAAATAAAAAAAACCAGTCGCAACCCTTTTGTGAATTGTTTGTTTGTTTGTATACTCTTTACAGTATACCTCGGTTTACGCGAAGGATGCGTTACGATCAATTTCGCGCTAAGCAAAATACGTGTATAACGAGGTCAATAAAATAACAAGCAAAATAAATTACAAATTTACTTTTATTGCCTATAAGCGTACAAAAAAACGAAATATCTATATATTTTAATTTTTAGAGAAATACTCATCTAACGTTTCTTGTGTAGGAACGGTGTGTTCCTACTCTCGAGAACATTAGGAGATATCTCCGCCAGGCGAGGTGGCGTGCCTGGGGTCCGGCCGTGGACCAACCGTGTGTGGTTGGTACTTGTATATATGCTTATGAGCAAGGAAATGTTGATAGTGCGTTGTAGATGCCATCTATCGAGGTGAAGATGCAACTCTCCATATAGTTTGATCAATGGTTCAGTCTTGAGTTGAGGTATGTAGTTGTTAGTGGCGGGTACTGCAGATGTCGCCACATTACTCCCCCTCCGAGACCGGAGGTCGATATCCATATTGAGTTGGCAGTCCAATGTTGCGGTGCGGCGGAGCGACGATACGCGTCGCGATGCGGCGTCTGCGGTGAGTCGAGACGCCAGGCCAATGTTGCTCTACTCGAGTCCACGGTGAGTCGGGACGAGGAGGTGGTTCAGGCGTACGGTGCAAGGGAAGCAGGTTACGTGGAGCGCGTGCTCTACAGCGTGAGCTGCCGACAACTTGCTGCCTGAAGAGTGAAGCTGCAGGTCCGTGGAGTTTTGATGCTCGTCGACGGCTGCGAACCTGATGAGGCTTCGGAGTGAAGTGCAGGGCCAGGAAGCTCGATATGACGGCTGCGATGGTCCTGGTAAACTTCGCATTGGACTGCTATGCTGCTGTTGGCTTGCTTTACCGGCTGGAGGGCTGCTGAGGAGTTGTTGCCGAAGGTGCGTCAATGTTCAGCGTCGGGTCACCAATGTAGGAATGGTGTTGCTGGCTGAAGGTGCGTCGATGTTCTGCGTCGGGTCACCAATGTAGGAACGGTGTGTTCTGCTCTCGAGAACATTAGGAGATATCTCCGCCAGGCGAGGTGGTGTGCCTGGGGTCCGGCCGTGGACCAACCGTGTGTGGTTGGTACTTGTATATATGCTTATGAGCAAGGAAATGTTGATAGTGCGTTGTAGATGCCATCTATCGAGGTGAAGATGCAACTCTCCATATAGTTTGATCAATGGTTCAGTCTTGAGTTGAGGTATGTAGTTGTTAGTGGCGGGTACTGCAGATGTCGCCACACTTGAGTAGAATTTTTCTTGCGCTCAAGTAAAATTTTTTCGTCGCAAGTAACACCGTTTTCTATGGATTGCCGCAGATATAAAACACGGTTGACATCACTGTCCGAACTTTCCAACATCTCTAGACAAGAATATATTTTTGAATTTTTTATAAGCGCGAATTTCAAAAACCGCGTTATAACGAAATCGCGCAAAGTGAGTTCGCGTAAACCGAGGTATTGATTGGAACAGTTGTCTCTATAACCACACGTTTTCAATGGTTTTTCGTTTCTTTCAAAACTACAACGAACTTGTAAAAAAATAATAACATTACTCACTTTGTATTACATATGGTAACAAATATTGTTATATATTTCTAAAAAAATATACTTCAAAATATTACTTATAACTAGATAGAGTTGAAAGTAAAACGGTGTAGACCTATCTTTGGGATTTTTTTCTATCGAGCCAAAACTGCTCAATCGTGTTTCTAATAACTTTTAACATTAAGGAACATCATCAACAATAAGGGTATTTTTTTCATCCTTGGGTTTTCTATCGTTTAGGAGTAATTGACGTCAAAAATAACGAAAATCTGTAATATTACCGCCTTAATCATCTGTCAAACACGACATTTTGTTCTAAAAATTAAAATTACATACATACAAATGACTTCATAGTTTTGTACCTACTCAATTTGTGATTTTGACGAATTAGTAACTTAACCAATTAATTAAAATTGCCCCTCTTTTTCGGGATATCTGATAAAATGTACTCTACTTACCTATGTCACTCACGGGATCAAGTCGAATCTGACGACACCGCTCGCACTTCAAAATCCATCAAGTCGTTCAGGCTCCACGCTCAGCCAAAGAAACAGACATATCTACATACATATACATACATCCACCCTAAAAACATTACCCTCCCTTTTTGGGCAATCAGGTAAAAATTCATAGAGTTGGTGGAAAACAAAGCAAGGTTTTTTTTTAAAAAAAAACTTTTAGTGGAGGAAAAATTTTCGAGATCAGTAATTTATATTTTTTGTTGCGGTAATCGCCTTAATTTTCAACACGGTACCCCAAAACCCAAGACACCACGACAAAGTCTTTTGTCACCATAACGCTCAGATGGCACATTTCTACCTGCATTTTGATCAGCTGATACAACGTTAGGGAAAAGAGCACATGACAACTACTATCTCATCTGTGACATGACTGAATTCCTCAATCATTGATATGATCGTTCCCACGTTCTTTCAAGTTTTTTTTACGATTGTAATTTTTTTACGTAACGCCCGTATTATAAATTATTATTATAAATGGTTTAAAATTCGTTTTAACTCGTTTCAAGGTTATTTTTAATTTTATTTAATTTTTAAGATTGCTTAAATCAAGTTGAAATTAATATCAGGCTAATAATTAAAGCTGTAAAAATCAAGCTTCTAAGTCGAAGCAATAAAAATACGGCTATTTTTGTCACAATTTTTGATATTTGCAATAAATTAAAACCTTATACTGCCTGTTGACACACCCCGGACAGTTCATACAACGGGCCAGAAATGACATTTCTAAAAAGGAATGACAGAACAAACAAAATGGCGGCGAAATCATATACGTTCGACAACCAAACTGTAACCAATCTGTATCAATCTTGGTGACGAGGGGGTGAGGTCGCAATCTAGAGAGCGCGAGCGGCAGGGAGTGTCCATACTGTATTTTAGTACTTATATAATATGTATATAATTTGACCTAAAATCATGAGATTTGGCAAGAAGCAAGGTATCACAGCACAGCACAAGAAAAGGTAAAAGTTCGAAAACTGTATTTGTATTAAATTTATAACGGATAAAAAAACTATTATTTTGCCATTACATACTTACATTTGCCGTTGGAAAATTGACGGCGACGTATATCGACCTATGAGGTAATATTTACTCAACTATAAAAGTTAACATTGTCCTTCAATTCCCTAAGTACCTAACGATGTTATTTTAATTTATTATCAACCGTGGGATAAGACGTCTCTTTGTCCCGAATCATGAGTACTTCTCATGGTACATTATAATTATCTCTTGAAAGCATGTGTGTGTGTGGGATGGGAGGTACTTGAAAACGGCTTAGTAATTCCAAGTAACTATAGTTGGTAACGCTAACTATAATTTAATTACTATAATATATGTATATAAGGTCTAACAAAATTAGCTGAAACTATTTTAACTGGTGCTTCTACCCATAAAACTGATCAACTTTCCCCATGGAACCCAGACAAATCTCAAAAATAAAACTTCTCATACTAAGTTGGATGATCAGCTGATCGAGTTAGTATGGGAGAGCCAAATTTTTTTGCGATTTGATTATAGGTTCTATGGGGAAAGTTGTTCAGTTTCATGAGTAGAAGCACCAGTTAAAATAGTTTCATCTAATTTTGTTACACCTTATATATCGCAGCCATCTGGTTAAATCTGCCATTTGATTGAATAGCTAGCATGTTGATTGATTGGCGACATTCAATTGAATAACTAGGCCGAACGTTGATTGAACAAGCGTTACCCAACGTTAAACTAGTTGGCTGATTGTAATTTAGCCCTTTTAACATAGCGGACGTAAAATCCCATACAAAGAAAAGGGAGCTTTGTATAAAATTTATTAAGTAAAAAACTGTAAAGCGAGTTAAGCGAGCGATATAAGGTTCGATCAGGTTTGATTAATTATACAGTAAAAGAGTCTCGCGAAGCGACTTGAAGCGAGACTCCCCCATGGGTAGCAGAATGCTTAATATCGGTAGTTTCGAACGCCGCCGTTTTGCAAAGCAGCGCGCTGTTTTGCAACCCGGGCGGATTCTACGTAGTAACTAATTAGTAATCTGTGATAACAGCTGCGACATATATACCATTCAACGACTTGGCTAAATGGCGTTCAGCAAAGTTGTTAAACATTACATTCAACGACTTGGCTAGTTGTTATTTAATTGAAAGTCGTCATTCAATGTACGGGCTAGCCTTTCAAGTAATGGCAGATTTAACCAGATGGCTGCGACATATATAAACTCAGCGGCACGGAAATTAGTCCACCTAAATAAGTAAGTGGAATCATTAGGTTAGTTGCCTTGCTATACAAATATGTCGAAGAGCCCAACATTCTGCAGAGCCTTTCTGTTGAGAGATTCTGTTGATATTCAGCCTATACGCACAAAGCGTTACGCTTCCTCATTTATTATGCGGACGGCGATGGAGTGGAACCCCTTGCCTGTGTCTTTGTTTCCCGACTCCTACAATTTGGGGATCATCAAGGCGAAAGTGAATAGGCATTATTTGAGTTTGCGTGTACCATCCTCGACTACATCGTCACTTACCACCAGGTGAGATGTTGTCAAGGGTTACCAATTGTGAATAAAAAAAGAAAGAGGAAAAAAAAAAGAATTTTTTTCGCAAAATCTATGGCAATGTTGCCAATTTGCCGTACGCTCTTATCTGAACAGTGTACTGAGTTTCCGAGGATTTGCAGAATGTTGCGCTCTTCAACAAATTTGTAGTAAAAAAAAAGCCTCTGCAACTCAGTACATTGCTCAAAACAAAGAAAATGAATTTATTTCGCAAAATCTATGGCAATGTTACCAATTTGCCGTACGCTCTATCTGAACAGTGTACTGAGTTCCCGAGGATTTTCAGAATGTTGCGCTCTTCAACAAATTTGTAGTAAAAAAAAAGCCTCTGCAACTCAGTAGATTGCTCAAAACAAAGAAAATGAATTTATTTCGCAAAATCTATGGCAATGTTACCAATTTGCCGTACGCTCTTATCTGAACAGTGTACTGAGTTCCCGAGGATCTGCAGAATGTTGCGCTCTTCAACAAATTTGTAGTAAAAAAAAGCCTCTGCAACTCAGTAGATTGCTCAAAACAAAGAAAATGAATTTATTTCGCAAAATCTATGGCAATGTTACCAATTTGCCGTACGCTCTATCTGAACAGTGTACTGAGTTCCCGAGGATCTGCAGAATGTTGTGCTCTTCAACAAATTTGTAGTAAAAAAAATATGGTACCTCCCTTACATGTAAAGTGGGGGTGTTCTTTTTATATCCTATCGTGGGGTATGTATGTCTTTAAAAACTACTGAGGGATTTGCTAAAACTATTTTCCTATTCAGGGTTCCATTTGCGAAATATTAAGTTTTAGTGCTAATTTTTGTTCGAGTCAAGGATTTCCCCCCATTCCCCTACAAGCTAAACCACTTTTAGGACATCTAGGTATAGAAAATGGCTAGTACCTAGTAGGGCATATTATAATCAATTTAAAAGGAAAACTATCACGACTAAGTAGGCTTTCTTAGTTTTGGAGTAATAGTCGACCAACTTAAGATGTGCAGTTGGATTTGTCAAAAGTTCATAGATTTTCCATTCAAAATGTTCTGTTACCAACTGTAAATATAATTTTGTTTTTTTACTTCGGAACCCTATACTTTGCGTGAGTCCGACTCGCACTTGACCGGTTTCATTTTGTATGGAGACTGGCAAAGCGCCTGCCTATTTACCGCTATTTACCGCGTGCGATGTAACCCATTACATTTCCAAGATATTATCAGAGAATTTGAGATAAAGCGTGGCTCAAAAAAAATGAAAATAAATTGTATCAAGTAAATTCAAAATATTACCGCCTCCGTAGCTCAGAGGCAAAGTTCACTGGCTTTACATAGGAGGTCGCGGGTTCAATTCCCGGCGGGGTCAATTGTAAGACTCGGTTTGGTTGGTAGTAGGGCATCTTCTAAGCCCGCCTGGCTAGCTACCACCATCTTATCTAAGTCTTGCCGCCAAATATCAATGTTGATATCATTGGTGTGTTCCGACATGAAGATAAGATAGCCAGTTCCCCCATTGCGTTGGGGAATCTTGGTAAGCCCGCTTCCATCTTCGGCAACATCGTCACTTACCACCAGGTGAGATGTTGTCAAGGGTTTACCAATTGTGAATAAATAAAAATAACATAAAGCATCGCGACTTGATTTTCGTACACTTTCGAATTACCTAAATAGGACAAAGCGTGCGCGGCTGAAGATGGTCATTTTATAAAAAAACCAGCTAAGTTCGACTCGGGATCACACAAACAGGGTTCTGCACCAAAACTTTAAATACCAACAGAACAAGACCTCTCAGTACATACTATGCTCTAGGTAAATAGTGGTCTGCTTATTCGGGACTTTGGAGATAAAATGTTCCTGTGGGAGCGGAAGGACTTTAGATTTTCTTAGAGATTTTTCTGTTTTATATACAATAAACCTTATATAACAAAATTAGCTGAAACTATTTTAACTGGTGCTTCTGCCCATGAAACTGAACAACTTTCCCCATGGAACCCATAGTCAAATCGCAATAAAAAATTGGCTCTCCCATACTAACTCGATCAGCTGATCAGCCAAATTAGTATGGGACGTTCAATTTTTTTTTGAGATTTGACTGGGTTTCATGGTGAAAGTTGTTCAGTTTCATGGGTAGAAGCACGAGTGAAAATAGTTTCAGCTAATTTTGTTAGACCTTATATACTGTGCTTTTTTAAAGTGTTAGGCCCATTAGTCTCGGAAATAATGGGGAAGGATTGGTCAATTTTGGCCTATTTTCTTTAATAACTTAAAAAACTATTTCTCTAAAAAAATTATATTCTTGAGATTCTTACAACATGCCCTTTCATTTGATATGTGACATAATATAGTTTGCAAATCTTATTTTTTAATTTTCTTATTTAATCCCCAAAAGTTGCCCCCAAGTTTAAAATTAATTTATTTACGTTGCACGTCCGTCTCTAGGTCACTGATTTACATATGCGTACCGAATTTAAACTCAATCGTTCCAGTAGGTTCTGAGCAAATTGCCTGTGACAGACGGACAGACAGACACACGAGGGATCCTATAAGGGTTTCGTTTTTACCTTTTGTAGGTACGGAGCCCTAAAAAAATCGTATACCTTTAGACCGTACGTAGTAAAATGTGTTGTAAGATGACTTAGGCGACTAAAGGATTTTTAAGTTTCTTTTTCTTTGTTGTAATAATGGTTTAATTTCCCAAGTCAGCTTGAGTTTAAAATAAATGTCGCTGTAAAGGAAGGGAGTGCGTGAGCCATCTGACTTTTCCGTAAGTCTGTAATCATCGAGAAACAATCGAGCAAGCAGGAGAATGATCCGTCGCACGCAGCGCAGGGGAAATTTTAAATTAAACTTCGTGCACCCTCTATATGACATTTCAGACGAACATACGTCGCCTTTGCGCGCTCCCATTGGTCGGCAGCCACGCGCCGACGCGTGCCGTTCTAACAGATGTTCATACCTTTTTCTTTTTTTTTTTCGTGAGGCCCTGACCGCACACGGCCTTGTCAATTTGCAGCCAGCCAACTGCACTTAGCGTTGGCTTGCACATTTTCTTTTGTTTCAAAGATGTTAGGTGGTGTAATTAAAAATAAATATACTAATGGATAGAAATGTTAAATGTCTGTTGCTACGGCGGAACCGGTCTCTTCTATCTGCTGTCAAACAGAAAAAAAAACGGCCAAGTATAAGCGTCGGACCAAGTATAGCATTTCGTAGTCATTGCTTTAATTATGAAAACTGTTTATCACAGGATACCTACCCGAAATGTTTTTTGTTGAGTGTTCATCTAGCGTACAAGTATAATTCGATAAATAAAAAAAAATGTTTTTATGTAAAATACAGAATATATGTAAAATTCTTGTATAATATTTTTTGTACATTGTATTTTTCGTTATTTATTACCGTTATTACCGAGTAATTCAATCTTAGTTACTTTACTACTTTTTATTTTTCTTTTTTTGTTGTTGAACGTTCGTTTTCATCATATCAGCTCATATACGTCCCCACCGAGGGGCTCGAGCCTACCCTAAATTAGGACGATCGGGCCTTAGTCGACCACGCGGACCTGTGCGGGTTGGTCGACTTCACACACAACCTTCGAGTTTCTTCGCAGGCGTGTGCAAGTTTCCTTACGTTGTTCTCCTCCACCGTAAGAGCATCGGATAAACGTACATATGAAATCGAAATTCGAAAACACATTGGTACGTGGCAGGATCGAACCACGACCTCCCGGACAGGAGGTAGCGGCCCTTGCCATTACGCCACCGACGCTCTCAATTTCCGTCTTGAAATTTTTAAAGTTCAAGTAGACGGAAAATACAAATATGGGGTAAAAATTGGTTGCTTATTAAAATTTACGAATTTTTTTAGGGTTCCGTACAGCAACGGAACCCTAAAAAAATTGTAACCCCCCCTCTGCCAGATAAACCGCTATTTCAGGAAAAAAAATATGTAGAAGGAAATACCTAGGTATAATAAATTTGCTTAATTTAGGAGACACTGATGAGTTTGAAACAGTTTATACGAAGAAGATTAGATATATTACCAAATAAATACAATTAGTTAATACTTAATTAAGTTATTTTTCATTATTTGACAAAAGTTTTGTCTGTACAATAAATTTGTTAACATTTACCTTTATTTTGTTTATGCTAACCGTAGCCATTTACGCTCTTACACACACTTTAAAACGTATACAGATACGTGTTCACCACAAGTTAGGCCCGCTCGCCTTCGTGATTTGCAAGAACTGTAACAGTTATGAAGAGAGTAATACACGTAAAAAAATCCTAACTCCTAAACCACTAAAAATCTCGGAACATACATGGGGGTGATTCAGATACACGGAGATGTAAAGCATCAAAAAAAATTTGAAGTCTCTTACCTTGCCACTCTGTATAGTTATAGTTAGATACATATATTTATATATTACCTCTGTCCACCAACATTTTGTATGCGTATAGGAACAAAAAAAAGTTAACAAAAGCTCATTTCAAAAGTTTTTTTAGTAATAAAGAAAATTAAATTACGACTGTCCCCTCTGTTACTTTCATTGCTATACTATCTTTCATAAAAAAACATTACAGTTGCAGCGTAAAATAACATTAAAAAATTAAAAACTATATAAATGCTCTTTTAATGCTCTTACGGCACTTCCGGTGATAAGTTTTTTCGCGCTCATTTCGGCGTTCAAATGCCGCCGCTCGACTACTTCCGGTCTCTCCATATGGCGTGTGCGTGTGCGCATATGTTATCAAACAATAGGTACAACATTTGCTCAAAAATTTACATTACAATACACGTATAGCAGTAATTTCAAGAAAAAAAAACCGATACTTTTATGAAATCAGCTTTTATGGAAATGCAGCGTTCTACCTGCAGAAACTCATGGACTATGTGGGACGAATAAAAAAACCGGCCAATTGCATGTCGGGCGTGTCGTGCATACAGTGTTCCGCACTTCCGTAGTCATTATTTGACACTTTGAAAATTGTTAGTGATAGGTACTTACCCAAAACAATAGGGGATCGGCGCTAGTCATTTGAGTTCATCATCATATCAGCCGAAGGAAGTCCACTGCTGGACATAGGCCTCCCCCAAGGATCTCCACGACGACCGGTTCTGCGCTGCCCGCATCCAGCGGCTTCCCGCGACCTTCACCAGGTCATCGGTCCACCGAGTGGGAGGCCTGCCTACACTACGTTTTCCGGTGCGTGGTCGCCACTCGAGAACTTTACTGCCCCAACGGCCATCTGTTCTACGAGCAATGTGCCCCGCCCACTGCCACTTAAGTTTAGCAATTCTGAGAGCTATGTCGGTTACTTTGGTTCTCTTACGGATCTCCTCGTTTCTGATTCGATCACGCAGAGAAACTCCGAGCATAGCACGCTCCATTGCCCTTTGGGTGACCTTGAGCCTTCTTATGAGGCCCATAGTAAGCGACCATGTCTCAGTTCCGTACGTCATCACTGGCAACACACATTGGTCGAAGACCTTGGTCTTAAGACACTGCGGTATCTGGGACGTAAAGATATTGCGAAGCTTCCCGAACGCTGCCCAGCCGAGTTGGATTCGACGATTGATCTCTTTCTCGAAGTTGGACCTACCTAAGTCCTAGTCATTTGAGTTACTTTTTATGATCTGTCAAAAACGAAATTTTGTTCTTAAAATGTTTGAAATACCCACAAGTGACGTCATAGATTTTAAGCGTCATTGACGAACTTATTTTGTGAATTTGATCAATTCAAAGTTGAAGACTTGATGGAAAAACAAAACAATTGAGGTTTTTTGAAACTTCAAGAGGAGAGTAATTTAGGAAATCACATTTCAGATTTTATTTTTGATGCATTCCGATCCCCTGTTTTCATTAAGAATTCCTACTAAGACCCTCTTGCATGGCGTTTTTTTATAGTTTCCATATCTAACAGAATGGGAGACCTTGTTAACGACTTTGGCGGGCTATGTCTTGCAAACGTCATTCATCATCATTATCATCATCATCATATCAGCTGAAAGACATCTACTGCTGGACCAAGGCCTTTTCTAAGGATTTCCACGACGACCGGTCCAGCGATGTCCGCATCCAGGACGTTGTGACTGTCTGTATAATGTATAATATATATAAGGGACCGTTCATAAAATACGTTACACCAAATTTCACCTTTTTGTACCCCCCTCCCGCCTTCCCCCTATGTGACGTTTTATAATATAATATCTTATTAACACGCACCGTGATGTTTGCCAATACCTCCCCTACCCCTGTTTCTGTCACGTAGTTTATGAACAGCACCTAATTTACAAAGTTTAACTTATGAATGAGGTATACTTGCCCACCAGCTGTTTCTTAAGGCTGGTCCTGGTCTACCCCACAAAATATGTAGTTACGCATAAAAAAATAATTAATTTAGTCCTGGCCGATGGACAGGTGTATTTGTCGATATTTAAAATCGACTCGGGCGCAAGTGGCAGCTAACCTGTTCAGAATGTCTTTATATGATATTATGTTTTAATTAGTGATTAAGTGGTATTATTGCTAAATTATACCATTTCATTGCAATTTTCTTTGTCTATGTTTCATAATGATGTAATTGTTCTTCAATTGATGTTTGTTACAATAATTATCTATCAGATACATTTATATCCTTAGTTTAGTACTAATATGAGTAAGCCCGCCTGGCTACAGCTACAGCTACCACCATCTTATCTAAGTCTTGCCGCCAAACATCAGCGTGAAGATAAGATAGCCAGATCTCCATTGCGTTGGGGAATTTTGGTAAGCCCGCTTCCATCTTCAGCATCATCGTCACTTATCAGGTGAGATGATAGTGCCCATCTTTTCAAATAGATATATCATTAAGCTTTTACTGTATTTTCGTTTTTTTTTTCGTATAGGTGGATACATATTTCATTTTTGTAATATTGATATATTGTCTTATTTTTTTTCTATTTTTTCTTTTATCTGTTTGATTTTTGATAACATAGGGTAGAAAATTCAGCTTAAGTGTATTTTGTCAGCAACGATAGTAACTAGTACACGGATAAACCTGTAAAGGTTTTTGATGTATTAGTATTATATTTTTTTGTAACATTATTTTTATCAATTGTAAAAAAAAAAAAAAAAAAAGATTATGCCAAGGGTTTATCAGTTGCGGATAAAAAAAAAAGGAGATCCGTAGGAGAACCAAAGTCACCGACATAGCTCTCAGAATTGCTAAACTTAAGTAGCAGGGCGGGGCACATAGCTCGTATACATGGGGCAGTAAAGTTTTTAAGTGGTGACCGCGCACCGGAAAACGTAGCAAAGGCAGGCCTCCCACTCGGTGGACCGATGACCTGGTGAAGGTCGCGGGAAGCCGCTGAATGCGAGCAGCGAAGAACCGATCGCCGTGGAAATTCTTGGGGGAGGCATATGTCCAGCAGTGGACGTCCTTCGGCTGATATGATGATCGTCAAATTTGGTGTGATTATAGTACTAATTCTGAAGTAAAACAAAAAATTATAATAACTGGCTAAGTGTGAGTTGTACACGACGCGCTTAGAGTCTGAACTAAATAAAAAAAAACTCTGTCGCTCGTTTTGATGTCTTTTGATTGTAAATGTGAATATGGTACACTTAGCCGGTTTTTTCTAACACAAATTGCAAAGCCATCTGCAGATACAGTTACACATTTCACATGTGCTCGCGATAGGTGTTAAAAAAACCATTAAAATAAAATTAAAATTACTGCAAAGATGGCACGCGCCACCTTTTGCGATCTCAATTATCCCTGGCCTTTCTATCAATACACGTGAACTTTCACAACCCTAATTTAAACAAAAAAAAAACACATTCCTAAACACATTTTTCACAATATTATCTTTGCAGCTCATTAAACAATATTTCTCTGCCATTCTATTGAGCGAGTCCCTTTGGCAGCAGCAAGAAAACTTGTGTAAAATCACAATGTTAATTTTGTGGTTGAACAACAGCGATTTCTGTGTTACTCGCATAGGGAATTGTGAAATCAAACTGCAAAACAAAGTTGTATGATCATCTCCTGCGTATGAAAGAACAACTGAATTCACTTCGTAAGTTTATTACCGTAAGGTTCAAAATAAGATTTTATTACACGTTTAATTGTAACTATACCTGGGCACAACCTGGGTGTTTCAATAAACTGTTAAGGGCAGTTTGGTACAAAAAGTATTTGTGCAGGAGAAACTCGGCAAACTATTTCTTATTTTCATTATTTTGTTTAGGTGATAGATATGATTAAAATAAACGCTGTTTTTAAATAATGATTAATGAATCTAAATATATATAACTCAAAGGTGACTGATTGACTGACTGACATAGTGATGTATCAACGCACAGCCCAAACCACTGGACGGATCGGGCTGAAATTTGACATGCAGGTAGATGTTATGACGTAGGCATCCGCTAAGAAAGGATTTTGGAAAACTCCCACGGGAACCGCAAAAATCGGGATCTGCGCGGGCGAAGCTGCGAGCATCCACTAGTAAGAAATATTACTTAGGTTTGGGTACATCCTCCTTCTTATCAGAGTCCTTCCGTCGTCGTTTACATATACTCAATGCCGAGACTCGTATCCTGGCGCAACCTTTTTAGTGTTCCGTATAACAACAAAAAACGGAATCCTTATAGGATCAACTCGTGGGTCTATCTGTCTGTCACAGCCAATTTGCTCTGAATCTTCTGGACTTCGTTTTTAGTTTTTTTTAAATAGTTCACGAAAAGATCATACCGTCAGACGCAAGCGACCGTCACGCGACATGCAACACACAGACAAAAAATGTGAGACGATGTAATAAAAGTTTTACTTTAAAAAAAAATAATATTTACTTTGCACATCTGTGTTTGGGTCATAGGTTTACATCATCCTACCAAACCTTACCAACAAGAGCAGCCATGATTGTTTCTTCTTCTGTAAAGTTTCACTTTTACCGTGGTTTCATAAAACCACACAGTTACTTTTTTTAAATAAGGGTTTATCGGGGGGAAAATTAGAAAAATTTATAAAAAAGTTTTGGAAACCTTACTGTGTCATATATCAAATAAAAGGGCTCGTTATGAGGATCTTGTTATTATTTTAAAATAAATAGTTTTGATTTTATTCATGAAAGAAGACGAAAATTGACCATTCCCCTCCCCTGATCTCCGAAACTACTGAGCCTAAAATTTTGAATAAAATATATAAATATAGTTTATTGCTTGTAGATTACAGGAAAACCAATAAAAATTCTATCAATTTAAAAATAAAGTGGTAAACTCAATATAATACGTTCAATTACGGAAAATAGTTCACTAAATCACCACTAGATAGCGCTAGTAGTATTTTTCTGTTGCTTGCGTTAGTTTGTGTCTTTTGTTTGTCATGTGAACAGGTATCATTGTCATAGTTGAGTGGAGAGGTGTGGTGGTGCGGAACCCTCATACCGCGAGTCTTGACTACATCTCCCCTGATGGGAAAGTGACGATGTAGTCGATGATGGGATGGTACACGCAAATCAAATAATTATTCACTCTCGCCTTGAAGATCATCAAAATGTATGAGTCGGGAAACACAGACGCATGGCAAGAAGTGCCACTTCATCGCTGTCAAGCGACTTCCAAAAAAGGAGGAGGTTCTCAATTCGTCTGTATGTTTTTTTTTATGTGTGTTACCTCATAACTTTAGACTGGGTGAACCGATTTTTATGATTCTTTTTTTATTTGAAAGCTAGTGCTCTCCGTGTGGTCCCATATAAATTCTATCAAAATCGGTGTAATACTTTATTAGAAAATTAACAAACCGAAAACGATAATGCAAAAATGTACTAAGTTGTTGCGTGGAAGTCGGTTTTTTAATGTGTTTAGCGTTTTGAATTATTCGAGGATCATTATTTGGCCATTTTGACATATCCTAAGTAGGTAATCTCCATTGATGTATTATTATGGTGCTAACCTCTTTTATTGTTTTAAAACTTATTATTTTACCCGACTTCGAAGAAGGATAATTATATTGTATCATGTTTACAATAGACTGTAAAGAAAGTTAATAAATATAATTGTTGGTTATGTATGATTTTCGCGCTTATGTGGAATTATTTGTTACCTCGGAGCAATCAAACTTGTGGGATACATACATTATTATTGAAGTGCCGTAAGATTTGTCTTACTCCCTGGCTGAGTGTCACAGGCTACATTATAAGTAATCGGGTTTTTGATTTTTAATTAGTTAGGTCGAGGTATCTCAAAGGGTGCCAGTTAGGGCATTATTATATCAGCTCATATACGTCCCCACCGAGGGGCTCGAGCCTACCCTGAATCAGACGATTAGGCCTTAGTCGACCACGCGGGCCCAGTGCGGGTTGGTCGACTTCACACACAACCTTCGAGTTTCTTCGCAGGCGTGTGCAGTTTTCCTCACGATGTTTTTCCGTCACGATGTTGCCAGTGCCCTAACCATGAAATAAGATCATCCTCTCCAGGAAACCAAAAAAAAACACGTTCGCATGTTTGCGATAAATGATAATGTATAGTGCCGAGGGCCTAGATAAGCCTCCTTTTGCTTTTTTGGGGATTTTATTGACGTGAAAACTTTTTTTGGAGCGTTGGGTATTTTGAGATGGAAAAAAACGACACCGTACCAGGAACACTCGCAGGATCAAAACTTGCAAAACAAGATGGGAAAAAACCATTGAACTTGCGACACTGTAAGGTAAGCGACACCGTACCAGAACCACTCGCTGGGGTCAAAACTCCAAAACTTATAAAACTGTAAAAAGTTTATGCCATTTCCCACCTCCACAAACATCTCTGTGCAAAAACTCACAACAATCCATTGTACCGTTGCGATGTTAAAGAAATTAACCAAAAAAAGAGTATTTTTATCAGTTCCCTCAGGAACTGCATCGGACTCACGGGATAAAAAGAAGTCTATGCCCTTCCCACCTGCCACCTGCATGCCAAATTTCATCAAGATTGGTCGAGGTTTTTAAGCGTGAAAAGGTACCTAACAAACAAAGAAACAAACACTCTTTCACTTTCATAATATTAGTAAGGATTAAAGATTATTATTATTAAAGATTCCTTTCCCGTTTAGAAAGCTCTTAAGATTGACTCACAAGCTGTACTCAATTAATTGCCTCGATTAATCTATTAACTAAGTACTCCTTGGGTTCTGGCCGTGTCAGAGGGTTAAGTACATCCTATTTAAGTTCCCTAATTAAGACTAACGAAGGGGGTTTAAACGAAAAATATTACCTGCAAGAAATTGTTACCAAGAAACAAGGCCGCCTATTGTAATCGAGTGATTCGAGAAGTACGAAATTCCAGTCCTCCAAATGGGCTTTGAGTATATCATCATCATATCAGCCGAAAGACGTCCACTGCTGGACAAAGGCCTCCCCCATGGATTCCCACGACGACCGGTCCTGCGCTGCCCGCATCTAGCGGCTTCCCACGATCTTCACCAGATCGTCGGTCCACCGCGTGGGAGGCCTGCCTACGCTATGTTTTCCGGTGCGGGGTCGCCTCTCGAGAACTTTACTGCCCCAACGGCCCTCTGTTCTACGAGCTATGTGCCCTGCCCACTGCCACTTTAGTTTAGCGATTCTGTGAGCTTATGTCTGTTACTTTGCTTCTCCTGCGGAGCTCCTCATTTCTGATTCGTAGAGAAATTCCGAGCATGGCTCGTTCCAATTGCCTTTTGGGTTACCTGGAGCCTTCTTATGAAGTTATGAGGCCCATAGTAAGCGGCCATGTCTCAGTTCCGTATGTCATCACTGGCAACATACACTAGTCAAAGACCTTGTCTTGAGACACTGCGGTAATTGAGACGTGAAGATGTTGCAAAGCTTCTCGGACGCTGCCCAGCCGAGTTGAATTCGTTGAGTATACATTCCGGATATGCATACTCAAAGCACACCCTGGACATTTCATATAACGGGCCAGAAATGACATTTCAAAACAGGAATGACGGAACAAACAAAATGGCGGTGAAATCCTATATAACGATCGACAACCAAACTGTAAGCAATCTGTATCAATCGGGTGAAGAGGGGGTGAGGTCGCAATCTAGAGAGCGGCAGGGAGTGTCCATACTGTATGTTAGTACTAATATACTTTGCTCAAAGGCTGGATGGAGTTCCAGCAAGTTTGTGGTTATATTGTCCAGGGCAGTGCAGATTGTTAAAAAAAATTATATAAAAAAAAACGATAAGATGTAATTTTTACCCAACTGCCGAAAGATTTAAATTGAGAGATGTCTTTAGATTCGTTTTGATCCCGTGAGTAACATAGGATACATTTTTACCCGACTTTCCAAGAAAGAGAGGTGATGTTTTTATGCAGTGAGGGTTTTCAATTTTTAATAAAATTCGTTAGGTTATCTATCACAAGTGAAACTTTTTTAGATATCCAAATCTGTGTTGCCATGAGTCGGGAGGGTTTCCCAGCAATTTTGTGGTTATTTTGTTATTTATTATGCACAAGTAAACCGATAAACCACATTGATAAGTTACCGCAGTTAAAAAAAACCCGTAGATACTATCTTTTTATCAATAATTATCTCAGTTCATTTCTCAGGAACAAATGATACACTGCACTTGTCGCAAAGAAAACGGGTCGGTTATAAAAATGCGATATCTTTTAAAGTATTTGAGCAATCCTTTCAAAATAAAAACTAAATTAAAGTTTATTTCATTACTAACAAATGAAGGAGTAAAAACGATTGTATTAAAAATCATAAATAAAAAGTAAAGACATTTGCACATCAAATTTGGAACCATTTGTTTTACTTTTGTTCCTGTTCTGTCATATAAATAGGGCATTCCTTATTAATTCAATACGGGATCAAATTCAGTTAAAATCCTGTCACAAACCCTTTGAAGAGTGTACCAGAATTCTGACAAGTCTTGAAGACGGGCGCAGTCACTGTTATACAGCGAGAACTGTTGGTGTGTCGCTATCAACCGAAGAGATATCTATTTCAAACGGCTGTTGAAGTTAAAAATCACCTTCTACGTGCTGGAGTGAGCAATCCGAGCACGTATACAATGAGGCGGCGTCTTGCTGAAGCAAACTTGAAGCCATTTCGACCCGCCAATGGTCCAATACTCGAAAGTCAGCATCGAAATTCAAGGCTGAGTTACTCTAGAGAACACATGAATTGGACTATCGATGACTGGTCAACAGTTATGTTTTCGGACGAGTCGAGATTCATGCTATACAAGCATAATAGGAGGCAAAGAAACTACAGAAGACCAGGAGAGTGCTATAACCAAGCTTGCATTGAAGAGAAAGTGTAATGGAACTTTAACTGCTGAGAGATACGTGAATGAAATCTTAAAAGAGTTTGTTGGCCCATTTTTAGTAAACATGGGGAGAACGCCATCTTTATACAAGATAACGCTCGTCCCCATACAGCTCTTATAGTGTTTGACTACCTTGATGATGTCGCTATCAACACGCACGGAGTGACCAGCACGCAGACCTGACTTGAACCCCATTGAGCATGCCTGGGATGAACTGAGACAACGTGTACGCCAGCGATATTCCTGTCCAATCACGCTTCGTGAACTGAAAAAAACACCGATAGAGGAATGGGAGAATATTCCTCAGCGTTGGTTCAGAAATCTGGTGGAAAGCATGCCAAACCGTGTAACAGCTGTTTTAATAGCTCGTTGTGGTAATACAAAATACTGAAATGTGTGAAAATTGCACATTTGACAACGTAGCACATTTTCAGAAATCTAGTGAAAAATTGTCAATTTTACTTGACCTACTTTTATTTAAATAAAAAACGCTAAACACGTTAAAAAACCGACTTCCATCGCAACAACTTAGTACATTTTTCCATTATTATTTTTGGTTTTTGTTAATTTTGTAATAAAGTACTAAACCGATTTTTAAAAAAAAATTATATGGGACCACACGGGAAGCACTAGCTTTTAAATAAAAAAAGAATCATAAAAATCTGTTCTGTGGTAACACACATAAAAAAAAACATACAGTCGAATTGAGAACCTCCTCGTTTTTGTCTTTATTTTATAAAGCGAGTTACAATAATAAATGAAGTTATTGAGGTTTTTGTTACCAACCCGTTTTCTTTGCTGTCGAGTGTAGATAAGAGTGATATCGGAGGAGTTAGTTTTGTTACAAATTTTTATCTTTTGGGAATTCATGTGTCAAATATTTTATTAAAGCTATAGGTACCTACCATTTACTTATGCCAAAAAAAACAGCCAAGTGCGAGTCAGACTCGCGCTCTGAGGGTTCCGTATCACCAGAAGTATGACAATTATACCGATTCACATTACCAAATAAGACCAACGCGAGCAACAGAAAAATGCTTTGTTTTTTCAATCAGTTCGGTATCCTTGGCGCGAGTACGACTCGCACTTGGCCGGTATTTATTGTTTTACTTTGGAATTTATACTATAATCACACCAAGTTTCACGCTTCGCTTGTGTGTATTACCGTTTTTACGATAGAGCAAAATTAAAAGTACCGATAAAAAATCGGGTTATTTTTTGTATATTTCCACCTTTTCTAATTTTAATTATTAAATGTTATAGCGGCTATAAAAACACACTTTGAGAATTTCGACTGTCTACCTATTACGGTTCATGAAATACAGCCCTCTGACGGACAGACAGACGGACGGACGGACAGCGGAGGCTTAGTAATGGGTCCCTTTGCTTCCCCCCTTGAAACCCAAAAAAGTATAAATATTACTAGCTGATGTAACCCGGCTACGCCTGGTAAGTTAACGTTCGCACATTACCTATTTTTTGATACCTAGGACTTTTATTTTTAATATTTTAGAAGTCTAGAATAACTAGACTCACCGGCGTAGGAATAACCTATTAAAATAGAGAGACCCGTCAAAGATGTCCGTCTGACAGATGTGTGCGCACCTTGCGTAGGAGACTGCGCGTGCGTGGCGCTTTTTTTCGCGTTTAATTTCGCTCGCATCTGCCAAGATTAAAGTTTACCGGTCTGTGGACCTTTGTCGCATGGACGTGCGAAGGGTTAAAAGGTGGTGCACTGACATTTGATGGTGACAATGTGAGATGTATTTTGTTATGGGTCCGATGATAGGTAGATAGATTTTTTAATGAGAATAATATCAACGTCTCTGGGGACGAGCCCTTTTGAGACAGACATCATTTATATTTTGACTAGCTGTTGCCCACGGCTTCGCCCACGCAGATTCCGTTTTTTGTGTTTTTTCCGATTCCTCGAAAACTAAGAAAGCCTACTTAGCACGTAGTAAATAGTCTTTATTCCTTGACTTAGTTATGATCATCATATCAGCTAAAGAATGTCCACTGCTAGTCAAAGTTCTCCTGCAAGGATTTTTTCAACGACCGGTCTTGCGCTGCCTACATCCAGCAGCTTCTCGCGACCTTCAACAGTAGCAGTGGGAGGCCTGTCTACGCTACGCTACGTCTTCCTGTGTGCGGTCGCCACTTAGCTGTGATGTTCCTTTTTATATTCAAATCGTTAATGAGCCATTTTTGAGAAAAATAACAAAGACCCGGAATTTGAATGGGAAGTAAGTAACTTATTCAATTCTTTCCTGGAACAATAAAGATCATAGTATAGTAGGCTGTATAAAGTTGTAGTTACATAGAAAATTTTATTTAGATAGGTAGCCTTTTGAGGCAAAAGACATTAAAAAAAATGTTTATTTCGGACAACTAGGATCCACAGTATGTCAGTAAGGCTTAAAAAAAATGTTTATTTCGGACAACTTGGGTCCACAGTATGTCAGTAAGGCTTATAGTAGTTTAGTTACAATAAAAATAATAATAAAGAAACATTTAATTACAACAATAAAGATAATTTAATTTGCCTGTGCCGACGACGGCGATCAAGGACATGGGCTCATGCCTCACATACCATAGTTTCCGTGATCAATAGTGGGGGAGTGCATCCATTAGCTTAAAGTCTTTAGATATAACTGACGAAAATCTCCAACTCAAACCCTCAATAGTTTATAATACCTATTACCTATTCAACACGATGAGGTACGCGATTTTTTTTAAAACAAAACACTGTCTTTTGTATTTGTACCCACCGTTAACATTTTTTATTCCTTAACTTTGCGTCACACAGTACATCTTCGAGTAAAACGGCTGTGACGGACAGACAGACAGAGTAACATAGAGAAACTAAGTACAAAAGGGTTTCTAGTTGACAAAAAGCCAGTCAACTTAGCCAGTTTGAGTCAGAATCGCACACAAACGGTTCGGTACCATCTTACTAGATGTCGCTAGTTTCTTTACGTTTCTTGTATGGGGCTCAATTTTTTTAAATTATTTCTTGTTATAGCTGCAATTTCCACGACGACATCCTTTCAAAAACTTACGTACATACTTACCGATTGATTTAACGGTGAATGAAAACATCGTGAGGAAACATGCACACGCCTGCGAAGAAACTCGAAGGTTGTGTGTGAACTGTGAAGTCGACCAACCCGCACTGGGCCCGCGTGGTCGACTAAGGCCTAATCGCCCAGATTCAGGGTAGGCTCGAGCCCCTCGGGTTGGGACGTATATGAGCTGATATGATGATCCTTGGGGGAGGGCTTTGTCCAGCAGTGGGTGCTTTTCGGCTGATTTGATGATGATGATGATGATGATGATAACGACAATAGGAATACACACTCTGTGAAAATCACTGACAGATATACGGACAGTTAGCGCAGACTTAGTGATAGGGTCCCGTTGGTAACCCTTTGAGCACACCCTGGACACTTCATACAACGGGCCAGAAATGACATTTCAAAAAAGGAATGACGGAACAAACAAAATGGCGGCGAAATCCTATACGTTCGACATCCAAACTGTTACCAATCTGTATCAATCTGGGTGACGAGATGTGAGGTCGCAATCTAGAGAGCGGGGGGGAGTGTCCATACTGTATGTTAGTACTAATATACATACTTTGCTTTGGGTGTACGGAATCCTAAAAAAGGATAAATCTGTTTGTCAGTGCAAACAAGAAGTTTTCCTGATACATTTCCATAAATTTCATCCGGACGTTCATGTAGCGACCCGAGCCGGTACGCCCCGGCGAGGGTGGAGAGTCACGTCGGTCGAGGGTAAATTGGGTTTTGTGCTCGAGTTTTACACTCTGCTTTTCACTTCGATTGCAAGGAAACAAATCATTACTTGATCGTCACTACTCGTAGACATTTCATGAAATTTTTACTGCAATACAACAAATTTGGCTAGTTTTGACGAATAATTTGTGACGTTGACTTGTGACGTTTGAGTATGGTCAGATCCTTAATGAAAAGTTATAAATACCTATTTGCGTTATTTGTTTTTGTACATAAATAAATGCACGCCCGTTTTATTCTTAAATTTGTAGGTACTTAGATAGATAGTAGTAATACATATGTCCTGAAGAAATTAAGTTTTATCCTAAATCTCATAAAAACATAATATCTATTAAATGAAAATGTATTGTGTAATGTGGCTGTAAGACCTGAATGGCTTAGTCATAAAAGAAGAAATTACTTTATGCACAATAGCATGAAAAACCATTTTATGCAGCCTGCTCTCGACATAAATAACAACTTTTCGACCCTGAGAAGTGAATAACTCTTTTCAATATAAGCGTGTACCTAAAAGTTTTAAGGTTTCTCAATTTTGTTATGGTTTTAATTACTAGTTTATCGTAAACAACTCATAAATGTATGCACCGCTGGGGCACGGGCAAAGTCTTCACACCCGGGGCCAAGTCCGGGTTGTGGAGCTTGTATTTCTAGGGCTTGTGGCCAACCCCATTGTCAGAAGTTTTTCAAGCTGCCTATAAAGCATCAGCCATCTGGTGATAGCAACTGGCACCAAAATGAATTAATTAAGAACTCTTAATTATAAAATAGCAATATATAATACATACCTATCATCATATCAGCCGAAAAACGTCCACTGCTGAACAAAGGCCCTCCCCCCAAGGATTTCCACGACGACCGGATCTGCGCTGCCCTCATCCAGCGGCTTCACGCGATCTTCACCAGGTCGTCGGTCCATTACCTATGTTTGAAGGATGTTACAAAATTCGTTTAGGAGCCGTTACACCCTGTGTATCCAGGCTAATTGGTGTATGGATCAATTGGTATGGGCTTCTACTCATCATAATGAACAACATTCCATATGAGACCCACAGGTAGATAATAGAAACAAAAAAAACATAAAAACAGATCAGCTGATGATTACCCATCTTTGTGTTTTTTGTATAGAAAGCTTCGATCATACATAAAAAGTTTTTTAATGTCTGGTGGGAGACAGCGGGAATCTGCGGTAGCAGACCGCATTTGCTCAGGCAGGAGTACCGTCTCATACCAGGCGCAGCTACGCGGGATAAGCTCATAGCGACGGGTGCTTTAGCCTCGACTGTTCTCCTTTATGCACTGATATCAGTACCCCTGCAGAAGAACTCTCAGTGCGCCATCAGAACGGAACGGTATGGTCAAAGATAAAAAGTCCAAAATTTTTCGAGAACCTACTATCGGTTCCTTGGTCCTTGGTACAGTTGTTCAGTATGATGTATGAGAAGATACATCAAGCACCAATTAACGGCTCCTGCATAATCAATTTCGTTACACCTGTATAACGTAGTCTTTTATCCAGAAACCTATTACATTTTCGCATTAATTTTAAGACTTCATTACGCGTAATGGATGGAAGGAATGTAGGTACTTGTTATGAAACAACCTGTCATTTGTTAATTAAAACGCACAAAATAATTGTTTTCTACGACAAAGATAAACTGCGAACGCTTCTAAATTAGTTCGGCTGAAACATGACTGAAACGCTGCCATCCCTTTGTCTCGCGTGGCTGAAAGTAGTAACCCATGTTGACATTCTCGTATATTGACGTCCTTATCTGTTAAATTGGTATTGTTGAGATGCACGTTGTGTACGTGGGCAGCTTGCGGTCCGGACTCCGGAGCCTCTTCAGTTCGTCCGTCTCACGTTAACTCAGGGCTCAGTCAGAGCGTCACTCCGCGGCCAGCCGTCGTAGCGAGCGCACGTGTCGCGTCGTCGCATCGGAAGTAAATAAATAATAACAAACAAATTATAGTTGTGTACCGTGACTTTATAGGTATTTAAATTTTTTCTTATGTTAAAGTAAACTTGACTGTGAGTTAGTGACGGTTTTGTGCATTTTAAACAAAAACATGAATTAAAAACTACGTATTTCAAAAACTTTTTATTCTATTGAATTAAAATAAAAAAGAACAGTTTATTTAAATGATGGGCGTAAGCAGTTGTATGAGTGTCCGCCAGGCTAGGGGCCCTTGCCACTGCCCTGCTTGCCCCAGGGCATCAGGGCACGTAGCACCGATGCCACCACAGACCCTGGTGCTGCCTCCAATGGCTCTAGAGCCAGAGACCACACCAGTTAAGGACAAGAAAGGATCCAAAATGAAGGTTCTGAAGAAAATCAAGAGGAAAATCGGCTTAGGTAAGATAATATTGATTTTGTAACCGTTTTTAACGGTTTTTACGCAAACTCTAGATATTTTCTTTTTAAAATTTTAAGTATTGTAGCATTTTCTTTTACTTGGTACTTATTTTATGTAGGAATAGGAATAGAAAAGAGCGTTTTCCACTCAGTCAAATTTTATTTTGATTACTCTCGAAGCGTCGGTGGCTCAACCAGTATCGACTCGGTCCTCCTAACCAGAGGTACCGGGTTCAAATCCGGACGGCCAATGAGTTTTTCGAAACTTACATACATATACTCACCGATTGCTTTAACGGTGAAGGAAAACATCGTGAGGAAACCTGCACACACCTGCGAAGAACTCGAAGGTTGTGTGTGAACTCGACCAACCCGCACTGGGCCCGCGTGGTCTACTAAGGCCCGATCGCCCTAATTCAGGGTAGGCTCGAGCCCCTCGGTGGGGACGTATATGAGCTAATATGATGACTCTTGAATAAGGAAAATTGTTTGAATATTTTTTGCTACAAGTTTTAGGTTTGAGTGCACATTAAAGCCTGCAATACTAAAATTTATCTAAAGTTACAAAAAAATGTTTTATATGATCTTAATAAAACTTTTTCACACGCATCATTCCGAAATAGGTAAGAATAAATATAAGTTATACCAAGGAGTTTTTATCTTAAATTGGCAGTATGGCGCGTGCCATCTGCCTTTGGATATCGCCGCCGTAATCTTTTTTTTTGTCATTCGACGCCAGCTGCTACTTACACCTTGTCTGAGGCTCTGAGCATTAGTAGTTTTAGAAGTAAGCAGTTTCCTATGCAAACGTATGTACATAAGGTTTATAAAAAAAAAAAAGATATTTTCGTTAGACAGACATCCGACTCATCCAAACTTGTAAACCCTACATTTTTTGTAACTTATATTTCACACGTTGTTTTCCTTCACCGTAAGAGCGTCGGATAAACGTACATATGAAATCGAAATTCGAAAACACATTGGTACGTGGCAGGATTCGAACCACGACTTCCGGAAAGGAGGTATCGGCCCTAGCCATTACGCCACCGATGTAACCCGCTTCATACATACATATTTTTAAAATTATTAATCCTCAGGATAAAGACTTACAATATGTTAACCGCTGGGCGATTTGAATGATGATCAAGTGACGCAATATCTGAATGTCTCTTTTTCTTAATGATTGATTAGCTAGTTAATGACATTGACATGACTCACTTTTTATTATGTTAGTGCAGTTACATTCACGCGACGTCAAATTCACATCTACATAGTGTTTTACAGTCACAGTTTGGCTATCAACATCGGGAAGATAAGTATATATACAGGGTACTTACCCAATTAAAATTTTACCCATACATAACTCGTTTCATATAATATAGGTACATAATACCTACCAAAAATAAATGAAATAAAAAAATATTTTACTTTGTATCAATCATCATAAAAAATAATTAATGGCTAAAAAAACGTACCTACCAGATTCAACGATTTTACAGTTATTATGAAAATTTATGGTCAGCTAATGAAATTAGACCTAAAACGCAAAGCCATAAAGCCTTGATAAACAAATTAAAGATTCTAAAAACAAATTTCACAATAACTGGCCAAGTGTAGATTGGAATTGCGCTCTGAGAGTTCCGTACCACTACACCTTTGGATAAGGTACCTTTGGATAACATCAATGCATACAACAATGATACCTACTGATTTGAATCCAAAAACATTACGAGAGCGACTCATAAATGCTTTTTAGGGTTCCGTGCCCAAAGGGTAAAAACGGGACCCTATTACTAAGACTCCGATGTCCGACCGTCTGTCATCAGGCTGTATTTCATGAACCGTGATAGCTGGACAGTTGAAATTTTCACAGATAATGTATTTCAGTTGCCGCTATAACAACAAATACTAAAAATTAGAAAAAGTGAAAGTCTCCATACAAAAAACGTATTTTTTAAACGTGAAGAAACTAGCGCCATCTAGTATGATGGTACGGAACTCTTTGTGCGAGGTTCTGATTCGCACTTTACCGGTTTTTTCTTTCATCAGTTCTGGACCCTTAGCGCGAGTTCGACTCACACTTGGCCGGATTATATAATTTGTTGTTTGAGTTTTGCACTATAATCATAACGAGGTATTGGTTTGTGTTTAACGTTTTTACAATATACCAAAAAAAAAGCAAGACTCCGCCAAAATCACACTAACATTATGAACGTGAATGTATGTTTGGTTTTAAAAAACAATAAAAAACTATTTTTAGAACACACTTTTAAATAGAAAAAAACAGCCAAGTGCGAATCGTACTTGGGCACTAAAGATTCAAAACCCTACAAACATAAAAGAGTATACAAGTTGTAGTTGAAAAATGGTCTTTCTACATCGAGACTCCTCAATCATTGTACCTGTATTTTCCTCTTGAGTTGTGCAATAAAGTGTTACCAATCAATCCATCGATATGTAACAGTACATTCCCCACCTGCAAATGTAAGTTAGTAATTACAAAAAAAAAACACCTATTTTTTATTATCACATAAAACAAGGATTAAAAATTTACACTATTTTGGATTTTTCCCTTTACTTGTGCTGTCAGACCTTGCTTCTTGCCAATATCAAAATTTATGAATAAAAGAGCCTTATCTTTTTTTTGCTTTAAATAAGAACCTTGTATTTTTCACAGCTTCAAGGGACCATACACCTTAGTATGTATTTGATATTAATTTCAACTTAGTACCTTCACGCGTTCCTGGGAAACAGGATCATGGCAGACAGACAGCCAGACAGTAACGAAGTGATCCTATAAGGGTTCCTTTTTTCCTTTTGAGATACGGAACCCTAAAAAATGACTATTACAAATTATGTCATGATTCAGAGTCTCAGGGTTGCTGGAGAATATATCCATTTATCCTTGTCATTTACATGGTCTATTGTTTTATATTTCCTCTACAGCACAGGCTTTATTTTCGGGCAAACTAGTTATTACCTATGTTTCTGGAATTTTATTGTAGAATCTCATGTCCCACTAATGACTAATCAACGGGATTACGGTAGGCTTAGTGACCCTTAGGATACAAAACCCTATAAATGACAAAACCATATTTAAAATTACTACTAATTGTGAAAAAAGAACACCAGATGTTCCATTTTTGGAATAAGGAAGTAACAATTGGCGGGCGGAAGTGGATAGGGCGAGGGAAACGTTGACATAATGCCATCTAGCCCAGATGTAAGAAAATATTTATTTATTAGTTTTACGTGAATCTGCTCTTCAGATAGCTTTTGTGCCAAGCTTTTGTCGGCTGAATGTTCCTTGAATGGCCTTTAGTATTTTCTAGGCTAGAAAACTATTGTTCTCTGTGCCGTATTCATATTGGCCGTCAATCAACTCATCTCAGTTGGCAGTTAATTCAATCCTTTTAAAATCTTGCGTGCAAAGTTATAGCAGCAAAATAAGAAGGTAGATTCTAGGTTTTTTTCAATAATTTTATTCAATTTTTTTTTGTTCCTAATTTAAATTACAGAAAATTTTGTGGGCATCATTTTCACATTGAAAGTTTTGCGTTGGCCGAATTTTAAACTATAACTATTAACTATAGAAAATCTTTGTACATATAACAGACGGGTTGGCCAACGAGATATTTCTATGAACTATTCGTTGAACCGGTCTTCATGCATCACTAGGGATGAGGCATCATCCTAGTCTTTTGAGTTTCGTCCGTCTAAAACGGCATTTTGTTCTAAAAATGTTTAAATAGACATGACGTCATAGTTTTCAGAGTCATATACGAGTATGTATTCATTTTGTGATTTTCTAAATTTAAAATAAAGAATTGCCGTAAAACAGAGTAAGACTTTTTTAATTTATTTCAGTGCAGAAGTTTAGTGGTCAATAGCTCATAATAATATTCTGTATACAGTCATCCTACAATTTTCTTTTTACAATTGAAGTAAAAAATCGTTAGTCGTAATCGAAGTTTAAAGAAGAAAATTAATATTAGGAAAAATTGTTAATAAAAATAAATTTATTCTTAAAACAGCATTAGACTATTTGCAATTAATAGCTGGTAAATCGACTTGAAGCCCGATCGCCCTAATTTAGGGTAGGCTCGAGCCCCTCGGTGGGGGGACGTATATGAGCTGATATGATCTAAAATAATGACCAAATTGTAAGGTTGGTACATATAGTTCTACTATTACCGATTAGCTGATCTAATTAATTACCTACATATTATACAGGATGTAAAAAATTGGTCTACTTATCATACTGAACAACTTTTTCCAAGAGTCTCATACTCAGTGCGCAAGAAAAAATAATTCTTTATACACATCGATCAGCTGATTGATCAATATGTGTATATTTGTATAAAGCTTTGATTTTTTTCTATAATTGGCTAAAGTTTACTTTAAAAAAGTTGTTCAGTATATCGTAACAGTTGTTATAATTACCGTAATAGTGTTATAATTTCAAAAGTTTTTGCTCCGATTGTATGGTCCTTGGGGGAAGTTGTTCAGATTCGTGAGTAAATCATCATATCGGCTTATATACGTCCCCACCGAGGATCTCGAGCCTACCCTGAATTAGGACGATCAGGCCTTTAGTCCACCACGTGGGCCCAGTGCAGGTTGCTCGTCGTAAATGCTTGGTTTAAAATGTACCCAATTATTATAGTAATGTTATACAGTCTTAAGAATCCATACAGTCGACCGACGTAGGGCAATCGTGGGTAGTCGAGGGGTGAGGTCGAGCCCTGACTGCCATAGTCACCGTTCGGGATAATTCATTAGAAGCGCCAGCGTTCAGTTACTACTAGTTGGAGCAGTGTATGGATGCGTACACTGCACCACAGATGAGATACTAGTTACTTACTGCACTGTTGTAATGTCAAGATAGTCCATCACGAAAACTAGGGACATGGCATAATTTATACCGGTGTTTATTTATGAGGGAATTGAAGACACGATCTCTTTGTTCCCTGTCGCGAACCATATTAGTCTATTTTGGCCGTAGTGGTGTTTGGTCATTTTTACTTTCGAGCTACCGAGTGGCGAGCGTTAGCGTCCAATAGGGTCCGTTTTAAGCATCTACATATATTATAAAGATTTCATAGAATATCTATTCACTGTTCGTTTACTTTGGAAAGTCGAAAACAGTCGGAAAACTTTTTGTTGACGACTTTAAACGGACGGAAGATCAGTTTCGATGGCGGCCGGAAGAATATTTTTCTACAATATTATATAGCATGCTATTTAATAGATGTTTGTTGGTTAAATAAATAAATAAAAATAAAATAGTAGTAAAATAATTTAAGGGGGGGGTGCAGCTCACGAAACTGATCAAATTTCTTCAAGCTTCACACTCAATACGCAAAAAATTTTTGGCCTTGTCATATACTAAACTGACAGGCTGATAAGCCAACTTAGTATAGCAGGTTCAAAAATTTTATTGCGAATTCAGTTTAGGTTAATATATGTACATATATTATACAGCCTTGTTGTTAAACTGACAAGCTGAAAAGCCAACTTAATATAGCAGGTCCAAAAATTTTATTGCGTATTTAGTTTAGCTTAGTATTGCGACATCAGTTTAGGCTAAACTGAGCTGATAAGCCAACTTTGTAAAGCAGGTTTAACTGAACCTAAACTGAATTCGCAATAAAATTTTTGGACCTGCTATACTAAGTTGGCTTATTACAACTTACTGAAATTTTATTGCGAATACAGTTTAGGTTAATATCTTCTTATTTTATCAGCTCATATACGTCCCCACCGAGGGGTTCGAGCCTATCCTGAATTAGGGCGATCGGGCCTTAGTCGACCACGCGGGCCCAGTGCGGGTTTGTCGACTTCACACACAACCTTCGAGTTTCTTCGCAAGTGTGTGCAGGTTAATATATGTACATATATACAGCCTTGTTTTTAAACTGACAAGCTGATAAGCCAACTTAATATAGCAGATCCAAAAATTTTATTGCGAATTCAGTTTTGGTTACTATAATATGTATATACGAATTGTCATCAAACTGGGCTGATAAGCCAATTTAGTTTAACTGAACCTAAACTGTATTTGCTATACTAAGTTGGCTTATCACAACTTACTTCAATTTTATTGCGAATTCAGATAAGGTTACTATGTGTATCATACAGGCTTGTCATTATACTGACAAGCTGATAAGCCAACTAAGTATTAGCAGGTCCAATTTTTTTATTGCGAATTCAGTGTAAATTAATATTGCGAATTCAATTTAGGTTACTATAATAAGTATGTATAAACTTGTCATTAAACTGACAAGCTGGTAAGTCCAAAAATATTATTGCGAATTCATTTTAAGCTAATATTGCGAATTCAATTTTTTTTTGCGATTTCAGCAATTTTTATAACAAAAGTTGTTCAAATTAATGAGTAGATGCCCCAGTTAACGGGTCCTACACCAATTTTGTTACAACCTGTATATTATTAGTAAAGTCGGGTTAGTTACACCATTTATAACTCATGAACGGCTTTACCGATTTTAATAATTTTTGATATGTTGGATTTGTCTCCACCGCGAATAGCAGAATAACTATTGAAACATCGGAAAAACAAAAAGCAAACCGGAAAAATGTAAAAAGTAGAAAAGTACATAGTAGTATAGTGTAGTGGTTGACATTTATTGATTCTAAGGCGTTACGACGTTCGCCGGGACAGGTTGTTATATATAAATAAATAAATAAATATTCTGGGACAAATCACACATGGTCATCTGGCCCCAAAGTAGGATTCCCTGTGTTATGGGAACCAGAGACTGATATACATACTTATATACGTTTAAATACATACATATATAGATATTTAACACCCAGACACAGAGCAAACAAATCTGCTCATCACACAAATATTTGCCCTGGGTGGGGATCGAACCCACAACTCTCGGATCAGTAGTCAAGCACACTAACCACTGAGCCACCGAGTCAGTCAATATGTACTACTGAAGCAGTCCACGCTGCGAGAACAAATGAATTAAATTTCCCCCCTTCACATAAAACCTGAGACCAGTAATTTTATTACATATTTTAATTCTCTACGCGCTCGCGCGTGCGTGAGTCGGGAATCGGTGATTGGTCGTGCTATTTGTATATTCGAAATCACGGTTCAAGCTCAAACCTGACTATAATTCGTGAGGTCTTATTATACTCGTACACGATGAATTAGAAATCGTGACCCAAACTTAAAGGGCAAATTCCACTCATGAAACTGAACAACTTTTCCTAAGAAACCTATACAATCATGTATTCTACTCACGAAACTGAACAACTTTTCATAAGAAACCCATACAATCATATTCCACTCATGAAACTGAACAGCTTTCCCTTACAAACCCTCAAACAAATCGCAGCAAAAAATTCGGACACTTTTTTTCCCAATTTTTTTTCTCCGTTTATTTGGGTTTCTTGGGGAAATTTGTTCAGTTTCATGAGTGGAGTATTTTCTTAAAATTTGGTTTACGATTTCAGTTTCACCTGTATACATGTATAAAGGGTGTAACAAAACTGCTGAACATCTTTTGCTCTACGACTTTGCTGAAATTGCAAATTTTTTTTTACTCTTCATACATTATCTATAAGCTGATCGACCAGTTTTTAGAATTTTAGTATGGAGGGTCCAATTTTTTTTTTGAGAATTGTCTATCGGTTCTTTGAGGAAAGTTGTTCAGTATGATGAGTAAAAGCCCCAGTTAACGGGTCCTACACCATTTTTTTACACTCTGTATGCTTACTGTATTGTGTCTCCATGGCGTGTGGATTATTTTATTAGTCTATTAGGTTACGTACGAACACACCTTCAAAACTAGGTACCGATCGTATTTACGGTGTCGTTAACCTAAAGGGTGACCAACGAGACTCTATTACTGAGCCTCCGCAGTCCGTTCGACCGTTTGTCTGTCAGCGGGGTGTATTTCTTAAATCGTAATAGTTAGGACAGTTGAGATTTTCACATAGTATGGAAGTATTTCTATTACCGCTATAACAACAAATATTATCTAAGTCTTGCCGCCAAACATCAGTGGTAACAACATTCATGTGATCCGGCTTGAAGATAAGATAGCCGGTTCTCCATTGCGTTGGGGAATCTTGGTAAGACCGCTTCCATCAGCATCATCGTCACTTACCATCAAGTGAGATCATGCCAAGGGCTTACCATCTGTGAATAAATATACGCAATATCCACGGGGCGGAGAGATTCTCTGTTCCGTGGCAATATCAATAAGCTTACAGTTTTCAAAAATTGGTTGGATAGGTTTAACTGATAGTGGCATTACACGTCGCGTCGGCCTTTTCCGTGCTTTTGGTGCCAGTTCTGATGTCCTGGCGTTTGCCCACTGTCCCTGCAACCTCGACCAACACGGACTTGGCCCCAGGGTGTGGAGTAAGGAGTATGGCCTCACCTTCCCGAATTTGGGAAGTGTACCGAGCCCGAGATGTGTGGTCAGTCGTTATGGGCGAATCATATTCAATGTACAGAGGCCAGCACATCAGACTATACACTCGTAGTGCGATTCTGATCCATACCCATTCGGCATAAGAACGGTACAAATTTCAAAGTGTGTAGCTTGATGTGCTGGCCCGTGTACGTACGTACATGTTCAATGTCTTCTACATTCGATTCAACCGGCATTGTGGAACAAAATGTTGTTATTAAAAATTCTTAGGCCAAGAGAAGCGTGTGCCATATATTTTTCTTACTTGTGCAAAGTTCCATTCAAAGTTAGGTAGTTGCAAAGGTCGTATCTACGTAAAAAAACGTAAATAGATTACAAAAGGACAGCTGTGAAGGTCTCATATCGTTTCCATAGAACGGACAGAGCCAGGAGCAGCAGCTGACTAAATCGACTCAGGGTTGTCACTTAAAACAAACTGATTTGAATTTAATTTTTAGTGTTAGAATTAAGTCTTATCTTTATAGCCTAAAAATAATATTTGTTAGAACATATTTTATTCAAAAATTTAGTCCTTTTTTTACAAATTTGCACAGTAATTTTATACATTTTAAATTTAAAAACCGGCCAAGTGAGAGTTTGGACTCGCGCATAGTAGGGTTCCTTAGTCTTTTCAAAAATTAAAGTGTATTTAAAAAACAAAATTATATTTGCAATTTGTAATAGAACATTTTGTATCGAAATTCTGTGAACTTTTTACAAATCTAACTGCACATCTTAATTTGGTCGACTATTACTTCTAAACTAAGAAAGTCTACTTAGCCGTGATAGTTTTCCTTTTAAATTGATTATTATTTCCTACTATTTAAATTTTATTTCAGATGTCCTTCAGTGGCGGTTTAGATGGTAGAAAAGGAAACCTTTACGCTAGCAAAAATTTGCACTTTAACGTTTAATATTTCGCAAACCAATCCGCGAATTGAAAAACGGTTTTAGCAAACACTCAGTTGTTTTGAAGACCTATTCAACAGTTGTTTTGAAGACCTATTCTACGATTCCCCACGATTCCATATTGATTACGAAACCCTAAAAACAGAAATGATTTGATCACAAATATATTAATTGAGGAATGCCAACAGCTACGAGTCAAGTCTATAAGTAATGTTATGTAAGTTACCTGAATGATCCTACGTCCATGTTATATTTGTACCAGTATTAGTACCTGCTATTTTTTCTATATTTGTATTTTTTTTAATTTCAACAATAAAAACATAAATAAAATTGTCGTGTATGGCAGCCCTAAAACTCCAGCGCAGGCGCACGCCTTCTGAGATCCCGTTGCGAAACAGCTGTTGACATTTGAACAAGAAGAGCAGGATGGAAGATGTATTTTTCATCGTGATGGAAAAGAATCGGCACAGGACATATGCTTGTCTGTTGATAATGATGATAAAGACCGAGTATTTTTGAATACTGTACCTACTTACTTTTTTTAAAAGTTAAATTAACAAATACATGAATATTTATGCAATTTTCTTATATGGACCATAGGATAGAATATCAGTTAAAATGGCGATTTTTTCTTTTGTTTTTGCCCAAATTTTAAAGAGCATACTGAATACTGATGCGTCATATATACTCACTAAAATCACGAAAATAAAATCTAGTTTAGACTCGTTTGATTTGTCTTGACGAGTTCTTTGATCGTATCCAGGGTTGATGTCTGATGATGATGGAGCCGAGGTCCTTACAGGAACCCAGTACTAAAACAATGCAATGACTTTGAGTTTGGGCTCGTAAAATTGTCTTGACGTGTACTCTGATCGTATCCAGGGTCTGTTGATGGAGCCGAAAGTTGGTCACAGGAAGTCCGTACTAAAATAATGCAATGACATCTAGTTTGGGCTCGTTTGAATTGTCTTGACGAGTACTCTGGTCGTATCCAGGGTCTGTTGATGGAGTCGGAAGGTGGTCACAGAAAGTCAGTATGGGAATAAACGCACCAAATTTAGTGCCAACCGCCACCCCGGTGGCAAACTCCGAAGGGGGCAGATGGGAATAAACGGTGGTGGTGAACGTCACCTAATTAGTGACACCTGCCACCCCGGTGGCAAGCTCCGAAGGGGGCAGATGGGAATAAACGTACTAAAACAATGCAATGACATCTAGTTTGGGCTCGTTTGATTTTGAAGACAGAAGCTTGTACCAACCTAAAATTTTTTAGGTTTAATTTTTTTTTTTCAACTAGTCCTTGCATAATGTTGAGTTACGTCACTTTGGTACTCGTAAGTATCAGTTATTTTATTTATTTGAAACTTTAAAAGCTTCCACCTTAGGCTAACTGGAAGATCGCACAGGGCCACAATTTTTTTAACAAAACCAGTCCCATTTAGAATTCGACATTTGGTTCTAACAGCTGCCTTTGATATCTCACGTAGACTTTTAAAGAAAGAAAAGGATGGAGATATACATCTTACCAAACAAGAAAGACGCGCAGCTATATCGATTTGCGAAAGGTGTACAAACCAGCGCCAGATATTTTTTTTCTAAATAGCTAGTCAGCTAGGACATAATAAGTTTAACGTTCTTAAATTTTATGTTTCTTGAAAGCAGCATCTTGTCATGCGGGTAGGAAGTTTTTTTTATCTATATCTCCAAAGAGCCCGCTCACACCTCTCATAGGCAACAAGATTTGATGCGGGTATTAGATGGTAATTAATTTCTGGAATTTTTATAATTATTTCTTGCAATAATGTGCCAGAAATGGTACGGTAGTAAAGTCAATTGTTTAAGTGTTCTTTCAAGTGTTAGGTAAATTGGAAAGTCTACGAAAACAGCTGTTTTGACGTGAGGGAGTTGGGGACAAGTTGTATTGACCCGACTGCGGCAGGAGGAGGGTTATATTTTTCGAGTGTATGTATATTTCTTTGGCACGCTGTATAGCCTCAACGGATTGATGGATTATGGAGGGCGAGGTGTCGTTAGATTCGTCTCTATCCCGTGAGTGACACAGGACACATTTTGTCCGACTGGTCACAAAATAGGGATAAGTTTTTATGCAGTCGGGTTAAATTATTTTAATCATAAGTAGAAACAAAGACATTAGATTGGGGAGCGAAATTTTTGAACTCTGGGTAGAAAGTAGATTGACGTACTTATATTTATATTGATCGTCATGTCTGGTCAGAAAGTCCTTGAAAACCATTCAAATCCAAACATACTCCAAAATCAAAATTCCTTTCCAGCGAACGATAACTGACTAAAATCGACGCTAATGATCGTGAGAAACAATCTCGGAATGTTCTAAAACGACGCGCGCGCTCGGACGGACGCGAGTTTTGAAATTCAAGTTTCCCGCATCCAGAGTTGTCAGTTTTTAGAAGGCCCTAAGAGCACTCAATCCGAGCAGGGTGAAACGTGTTTAAATAATATCGAACGTAAGTCTATTCATTTTAAGTTCAAATCAATGCGAGCTTCAACGCGGCTGTTACGTTGAAACCGAACGCCCAATTCTCGATTTTCACATGTTTTTATTACTTTTATCACTTTCAAATAAGTTTAATAAAAATGTGTTCAATTAAAATGAAAGGTCTTAAAGTCACCGATTTTTGTGTGTTGGTTTCATTCAACATTATCTAACTATTTGTTTTCGAGAAATTTTGCAATTAATGGCAAAAACAGGGTCTACAGTATATTTTTTTGTACAACAAAAGTGGTAATATTTTTTAAATTGAATTCAATTAAATTGATTTTTTATTTATTTAAGTATGTTATCTATTTTTTCCATAGTGATAGCTTTACACAGTCTTTCAATAATTTAAATTGAATATTGTCATTTGACCCATCTTAGGGCCTTAAGACCGTGTTAGTGCCAGAGGATTATTTCGACAAACTTTACAACTGATAAAGAGAGATTATGGGATCCATGAGAGAGAAAAAGAACTTGATTTTAAATTATTTAGATACTTAAACTATTTTTAGATTCAATTATTTGGCTTTGTTATTATATAAACAGACTCCTTAGCGTAATGGTTAGTCCATTCGCTACACACCAGGAGGTCGCGGGTTCGATTCCCGGTGGGGTCAACTTATAAGACTCGGTTTGGTTAGTGGTAGGGCATTTTCTATGCCCGCCGGCTAGCTACCACCGTCTTATCTAAGTCTTGCCGCCAAACATCAGTGTTAACAACAATCTTGGTAAGCCCGCTTCCATTTTTGGCATCATCGTCAATTACCATCAGGTGAGATGATGCTAAGGGCTTACCAATTGTAAATAAAAAAAACTATCGTTTATTGTGTCACAAAGAACGAGATAAAGATATTAATGTAGTATAAGTACTAGTTACAAAATGAAACAGTTAAAGGCTGCCACGTATCGGCGGCGGCGCATGTAGCGCATCACTCCCACGACCTTCTGACCTCTCGCTCTCGCACCTTTTGTTGGAGTACATTGAAACTCTTTGCTCGATTGTGAACTGTATTTGCTCTGTAGTTCAACTTTTTATTTGTTACTTTATGTCCGTGGTAAATAAAACTAATGATCAAAACGTTTCGATTGTGTAAGAGTAAGCGTATGAACGTTCATTTTCTTTAAGGCCTTAAGATGGGTCAAATGACCATCATCATATCAGCTTATATATGTCCCCACCGAGGGGCTCGAGCCTACCCTAAATTAGGGCGATCGGGCCTTAGTCGACCACGCGGGCCCAGTGCGGGTTGGTCGACTTCACACACAACCTTCGAGTTACTTCGCAGGTGTGTGCAGGTGACAAATGACTGTGTAAAGCTATTACCGTGGAAAAAATACATAATATATTTAAATTAAAGTAATAAAAAATCGATTTAATTGAATAAAATTCTAAAAATATTACCACTTTTGATGTAAAAAAATATACTGTAGACCCTGTTTATGGCATTTCTCGAAAACACAAAAGTTGGTGACTTTAAGACCTTTCATTTTAATTGAACACATTTTTTAAAAATTTATTTGAAAGTGATGAAAAGTAATAAAAACATGTAAAAATCGAGAATTGGGCGTTCGGTTTCAACGTAACAGCCGCGTTTAAGCACGAATTGATTTATATACCTAATGAATAGACTTACTTACGTTCGATATTATTTAAACACGTATCAACCTGCTGGGATTGAGTGATCCTTAGCGCCTTAATAATTTTTGTTCGCCAGCAAAGACTAGTTGTACTTGCAAATTTTTCCAAATAAACGTGTTTTCTTATTTACTGCAGTGACAAAATAAATAACTGTGCGGGACTACAGAAAAATAACAGCTTAAGCTTTTATTTTGATTGAACTCTAAAATTATTTGCTAAATTACAAATGCAATTTTATATGTCAGTATAACCTAAGTAGCAAGGTACAGTTTTTGTTTTTAATTTCGCATTAAACCCGTACCTAATCTACTTGCTTTGTGAGAAAAAAAACTATTTTCTATACCAACATTTGTAACACACGCAAGCGTTCACCATTAAATTTAAATCTATTAAATTGTAAGTTTTTAATGACAAAGAGATATTAGACTCATTTTCTTCTACAACGTTTCAGGGCATCAAAATACTAAAACCCAAGAAAATGCGACGATAAACCGGCAAAATTTTATTGACTCATATATTTTATATTTAAGATAAGATAAGATAAGATTAATATCCTTTATTGCGCACCAAATATACAAAAATAAAAAACTTATTATCTAGCAAAATACACAATGATACGCAACGGCGGACTTATCGCTTATATTTATATTTTATAGGTTATATAAGTTGAAGAAAAACTTGAGGTACAAAAAATCTTTTAGTTACAAGCTTTTATTTGAAGAAAAAAAAAGAGATTTTATGCTCAAAAGCCAATAAATAGCTCACGACACGTTTCCAAATTTAAAAAAAAGACGAGCACGGTTTTTCCTACGATTCTATTGAAAATGAAAGACGATCCTTGGACCTTGATTCCACCTCCTAAGTTCATCATCAGATCAACTTCAGAATACCAAAAGGATCTATTGTCACCGGAAATACGGCCACATACCAAAGTTCAGCTCAATCTGAGCTCTGGAAGTCGCTCCAAAATCGATTGCAAGATTTGACCTTCATACATACAAACATTGCACGTTAAATAAAAGCTTTTTAAAAATATAATTTGTATCTCCGCCTTCATAGATCACTGCTGAACAAAGGCCTCCCCCAAGGATTTCCACGACGACCGGTCCTGCGCTGCCCGCATCCATCGGCTTCCCGCGACCTTCACCAGGTCATCGGTCCACCGCGTGGGAGGCCTGCCTACGCTACGTTTTCCGGTGCGCGGTCGCCACTCGAGAACTTTACTGCCCCATCGGCCATCTGTTCTACGAGCTATGTGCCCTGCCCACTGCCACTTCAGTCTAGCGATTCTGTGAGCTATGTCGGTTACTTTAGTTCTCCTGCGGATCTCCTCGTTTCTGATTCGATCACGCAGAGAAACTCCGAGCATAGCACGCTCATAGATACCCAAAATACGACAAAAAAAAACGCTACAGTCAGTACAAACTCGGCCAAAAAAAGTACAAAGCGTTCTAATCCGATTAAATCCAATCACGACCGGCGCGGACGCGTCTAATGATCTACAGCGATGATCTACTCTACAAGATCTACGCCGTGATCTAGGACGTGACTCGTTGCGGTTATGAAAGTAACTTAGGTAGGTACTTTATGTATTCCAATCCATCCTATTTTGCATCGTATATGGTTAGGCTTACCATCAGACGTCAGGATTTGTCCTGACATGTCAGGACTATTAGGTACCTGTCAGGATTCCGACAGGACTTTGAAAATGTCAGGTGTTTTTAGGTCTTCATCAAGGTAGTGTTGTGCAGCCCATGGACTTCAATAAATGGTGATTTTTCACTATTTCGAGAGTTAGCCTCAATGGCAGATTGTGAGTCGGCGAGTGACCGGTTGGCACTCAACAGAAATATCTATAATAAATAGCGTTTTCAAATCGCGCGCGCGCCTGCCCGTTTCAGAAAAAATGTTAGGACTTTTTGATAAAAATCAGGCTTTTTGTCAGGACTTTTCAATGTATCATTTGGTAACCCTATATATGGTACATAATTCATTCCTTGAATTTAGGAACCGACCAGTAAGAATGATTTTGTTTTAAACCATAAAACATTTTATTTTTGGCCACATCTGACTGGCTGGTTGGACTAAGAATCAATCGACAAAGCGTCTTTACAAAAACTTGTGTTTAGATACAAAACAATAGATTTGTCCATTCTTTCGACTAAACAAAAGGTGTTTAAACACTGGCTGTCGTGAAGCAATTGCACATCTGAGCGCCAGATGTTTTATGTATGACTGTGTATGACAGACAGGTTTTAAGTTTTGTGATTTCAAATTTTGAATTTCTTTGAAGTTCATGGGAATGAGGCGTCACGTCATCATCAAATGGCGTACCTAATGCTTACTTTACTTTATATAGTGCAGTCGGCGAAGAACATTTCATATTATTATGCATTTGTTACGTATTGGACTGCATTAGTAACTTTGCAAGTTATTGTATAGCTTTCGCAAGGTGTATATTCTTTACTTCCTGGATATTAAGTATTACTCATTGATTTGTTACTTGTATTTGTTACACCTGTATTTAAGTACCTATATTACAGATTTTGTTTCAGTGATTCATAAGGATAAATATGTCTGTCATGTTTTTGTTTAAGTATTGAACATAAATTCAGCTTTCAAAGTAATTTTTGTATTTTTTTTTATTCTTCTGGATACACGTACTCGTACGTTACATAAACATTACGCAAAACTAACCAAACATACAAAATTTTAAAATCATTAATAATTTATTTTTAAAAATGTGGGTGTAGGTTAATGTAGATGTAGATGGATTTTATAAACGAAATCGGCCCACACCGCCGACGACGCCGCCGTATACGTAGTCAAAACTCAAAGCAAGCCGCTAGTGAATAAAATAACAGTTTAAAACTAACTAATGTGTTTAACATTGCTCATTTTAAGAAATTAAAACTATTTTTCGGGTCCGTTCATGTTATGTTGAAATTGCTTCAGGATAAGGTACTTACCTACCTTAAACTATTATTTTGAAGTAAAAAAAACATTTGATTTAAGTTACAATTTTAGTTACCTATACATATTTCAATCTTTTAAAATCCCTAAAAATAATCTTTATAACTTAATCATGCACACGTAAATCATGTCTAAAATTTTAACGCAAGTACCGCGTCTGTCTAATACCAATATAATAACTGATGTCGAAATCCGAAATTATCCACATCTTCTTTCTCTTACGCGCACCATGTCGCAACACCTTGCATCCTTCTCGCACAGAGGCGCTCGTTCTCACGTTCCCACGCTTCGTGGGAACCTCACCTTTCCTCTGTAATCGATGTTTCGATCTGTCATTCGATACTAGAATCAAGTACTATCGATTTTACTTGTCTATGTTAGTAAACATAGCAATCTAGAGTAAAAATTATAGTCGAATTATTTTGACTGTATGAACAAACTGCCTTTGCGTGTTTCGTAATAATGAATGAACAATGAACACTACACTATAAACATTAGACATTCATAAAAAACCGGCCAAGTGCAAGTCGGTTCCGAAGTCTAAAAGTTTATTTTAAAAACCAAAATTATATTAACAGGGGGTTAGAACATTTTGAATGAAAAATCTATGAATTTTTGTTAAATCCAACTGCACATCTTAAGTTGGTCGACTATTACTCTATAACTAAAAAAACCTACGTAGGCGTGATAATTAATTTCCTTTTAATTTGATTTCTACTAGTTACATTTTTTTTCAGAAGTCCTGAAAGAGCGGTTTAGCTTGTATGGGGGGGACTTGACTCGAACAAAAAATAGCATTTTAAAGCTTAATATTTCGCAAACGCACTCAAATTTTTAATTTAAAAAAAAAACCGATCCCCGAATCAAAAAATGGTTTTAGCAAACCCTCAGTTGTTTTGAAAGACCTATTCAACGTTACCCCACACGTAAGCAAAAAAAATTACCCCTCTTTGCATGTAGGTAGGGTTGCCAGGTCTTAAAACTAAATATCCGGACATACCTGCCAGTTTAGCCGGACTTTTGGGTAAAAAAGCCGGACTCCCTAAATTATTAAAGCCCTCTTTAGACACCCCTAAATCAATCAGTCATGTTTACTGGCCTTTAGCGAGGTCCTATCAGACAAAGAAACGCCGCCATAGTCTCATAAATACGACAGCGCTCACCCGAATGTCCAGGTGACTGGAAAAATCATTAAACCTAAAAAGCCGGAAAGGCCGGACACCTTCTAATTTGGCCGGACACGCATCCAAAAAGCCTAACACTGTCCGACTTTATCCGGACGCCTGGCAACGCTACATGTAGGGGAGGTACTCTAAGCTAAGCCGTGGACAGACGGACAGAGAGACATGGCGAAACTATAAGGGTTCCTTGTTGACTTCGGAATCCTAAAAAACGAAAGCACTACGGTATAGACGGGTACTTTAGAACGATCGCCTATATGGTAAGGTTAGGTTAGGTTAGGTTAGGTTATACGCAGCACGCCTTTGTTCTATGCAGACGTATTTTTTCGATTACGTACATTGCCTATGCTTCAACCGGCATTCTATACAATGCCTAGGTATTTTATACATTTCCTAGGTAAAATGTAAAATAGTTTAAACATTGAATATCATTTAATACATTGTCTGAACGACCCCGGCATTCTATACATTTCTATACCTAAGTATTGTATAGAATGCCTGCATTATACACATTGCCTATAACATAGATAATTAGTAGGTACTAACGTATAGACACTGCCTGCTGCTCCAACCCCTCGTCAGCCAGATTGCTACAGATTGGTTACAGTTTGATTGTCGAACGTACATATATAGGATTTCGACGCCATTTTGTTTGTTCCGTCATTCGTATTTTGAAATGTCATTTTTGGCCGTTGTATGAAGTGTCCAGGGTGTGACAGAGTGATCGTGGTTGCGTAGATGTGACACCTGGAGTTGTAACTCAGGAGTCGATATTGTTGAGCGCTGTCCCGGCAATGTACTGGCACTTTTGCAGGTTGGAGGCATTGCGTGCGCACTAGACCAAGGTTGTCTCAGTTACTTTGTAACCGACTAAAAAAAAGGAGAGGTTTCTCAACTCGACCGTGTATATGTATATATTATTTTTTTATGTATATATTATTTTTTTATTCGCGTATAACTTCGTCGTTTGTGAACCGATTTAGATGATTCTTTTTTTATTAGAAAGGAGATATCCCAAGGGTGGTACCATGATAAGGAAACCAGGATCTGATGATGGCATCCCAGAGAAATCGGGGGGAACCTTCAAAAATCGTAGTGGCGACTAGTGCGGTTGAAGTCGTTTTTTTTTGTTTAAAATTATTGATAAGGTCTGTTAAGCGAGTTGGCGATCGGCCGCGTGACCCTGCACAGTGGCGATGGCACTAAGAACCACTTAATTCAAATCGTGAAGAGCTTAAAAAAATAAATTGTATCTCCAGTACAGCCGCGGTGTGCATACTTTCGAGGGTAGCCTTCACCGTCTGGCATACAGAGATGTACGTTCAAAAAACACTTTTACTTATCTATAGTAGTAAAGAATAAAGATGTCGGGCCTTTGTTCAGCAGTGGACGTCCTTTGTATGATATGATAATGATGATGATAATTTCTGTAAGACAATCGATCCCCAACAAAAATTTAATAACTATGATCTATGTATATGTTGCTCGTAGAACCGATGGCCGTTGGGGTGCTTAAGTTCTCGAGTGGCGACCACACACCGGAAAACGTAGTGTAGGCAGGCCTCCCACTCGGTGGACCGATGACCTGGTGAAGGTCGCGGGAAGCCGCAGGATGCGGGCAGCGCAGAACCGGTCGTCGTGAAGATCCATGGGGGAGGCCTATGTCCAGCAGTGGACGTCTTTAAGCTGATATGATTGTATATATATCCTGCGAATTACTAAAATGGACCTCCACAAAATAAAAAATAACTGAAAAATAATTTTAAAACTACAATTATACTACGTGGGAACGGGATGTGTACCGTTAAGATACAATGTGTACGTCTAGCTCATTGCGACGGATCCAATAGGTGGATTGGATGTTTTGGTCACAGTGAGATTTCGCACCGTTTCATTTGATATTTCACACAATATAGGTTGCAAAACTTTTTTTACGAAGTACTCATATGTACTGGGAGATCTTGTTCTGTTGGTTTTTGCGAATTACTAAAATGGACCTCCACAAAGTAAAAAAGAACAACAGAAAAAATAATTTTAAAACTACAATTATACTACGTGGGATCGGGATGTGTACCGTTAAGATACAATGTGTACGTCTAGCTCATTGCGACGGATCCAGTAGGGGGATTGGATGTTTTGGTCATAGTGTGATTTATTTTTATTTATTTTTTTTCCCCCTGTTAAGGGAGAGCGGAGGTGAATGCGTTTACGCATACCAGGGGAAGCTTTGGCCGCAGGCCGAAGCTGCCGCTGGTTATGTGGGACTCATAGCTCTGCGCCTATATGCATACGTCCCCGTTACACTCGGAAGGTGTATGAATACGTATGCACAGGCCCAAAGACCACACTACCCACTAAACACCCCCTCGCGAAATTTGGCAGCGTAGCCACCTTAAAATTACATCGGTGCGACGCCCCCCCTGGGGAGGGGGGGGTGCAAAACACGCTAAGGGGGACAGCGCGGAGAGCTCCTGATTTTTTTTTTTTTTTTCCCCCTGTTAAGGGAGCGCGGAGGTGAATGCATTTACGCATACCAGAGGAAGCTTCGGCGGGAGCGGCCGCTAGGTTAGTCACATTAAGTGTGCAAGTGAGGGGACTGTGTCATTCAAAAATTAAGCACTATTTGTTCCTCCCTGAGCTGCCAGGAGGCAGTTCAGGTCGGCTGAAATTTTATCGGGAGTGTGATTTCGCACCGTTTCATTTGATATTTCACACAATATAGGTTGCAACTCGAGAGCTTTACTACCCCAACGGCCATCTGTTCTACGAGCTATGGTCCTACCCACTGCACGGTTGTATAGTGAAAGTCAAAAATATGTATACGTTTAAAGCATCGAAAATATGTATCCACGACTTTATATGGTATATAATATGTGGCAGGCGGGCAGGAATTTTTCAAATGGTCAGGCAAATTGTATAATTCTTTCGTTTATAAACGGTCAGGCAAATTGTAAAATGCTGTACGCAGATTGCTAAATTAGCAAGACATATTGAATGATTATTCATTATACAAATGGTCAGGCAAATTGTAGAATTAGTCCGTATATAAACGATAACGCAAATTGTAAAATGCTGTACGCAGATTGCAAAATTAGCAAGGCATATCGGTCACGCAAATTGTAAAATGCTCTACGCACATTGTAAAATACTGTACGCAGATTGTAAAATGCTGTATGCAGATTGTAAAATGCGATCCAGGCAAATTGTAAAATTCCGTAGGTATGCAGATTGTTAATGAGCGATCGTAGCGAGCAATGTTAGGTTTGGTCAAAGTTGATTGATTATACAGTCCTTGACTGTACCTCGGACACAACTTGCTGCTTTTATAATCGAGCAAAGATGTACACCCTCATACAGCCGAGTATAAAGAGTAATGACCAGTTTACGCTAAAACCAGGTTTTCCTTTTTTAAACGCGCAGCGTGAGAACCAGCTCTACATTCAATGTCTCCCTTACAATTTGTGCTGTAATTTGATAGTAATATAGTGGGAAATAGTTTGGTTTAGTTACAAGTAACTAGAAAATGTCCTTGGCTCATGTTGAATGAACGAGCGTGAACGGATGCGATATCCTTTTGTTTTTAAATTATAATTTATACTCGTAACTGTGCTGTAGCTGGTTCAAGGGTAGGTTATACTATACACAGTATGTAAAAAATTAGTCGTAGATGCCGAAAATTTAACTCTTCATACAAATGGATCAGCTGATTGGATAATTTTGTGTATTTTTGTATGGAGTGTCGGCGTCGATTTTATTTTGAGAAATGTATATGGGTATATAAAGTATGAGTCGACACCCCAATGGGGAATATGCATGATTTTTTTTGCTTTAATTAAAGCTAATTCATATAAGAATCGGCATATATTTTTCAATAACTATAAAAATAACCAAGATATAAGCCATTGATTTATCTCTATATCTTTCTAGCAAAACAGAATGTAGCATAGAGTTTATATGGACCGTGTGTTTTATGTCGTCACATTTACATATCGGATCTCTCCGTCTTTTTTTTATCGTTGAAAATGCTTATGTCTTCCGTATTTCTTGGCCGATTTAAATTTTCATTTCACTTTTTGACATTGTTTTTACGGAATTTTCATATTTTGTTAAGAAATGCGATAAAGAAAATTTCATGCATATACCCTATAACATGTCCTACTTCAATTTTTTACACCCTGTTTTAGGCAATGCAATAAATTATTGCTTGCGATCACTGATCAGCTTTTAAAGTGGGACACACAATAATTGTTTTTGAAAATAGACGAGTGGGCCATTCATAAGAAAGGAAAAAAGTTAATGACTACGGAGAGACACTTAGAAAAGAATGGCGTCTTGAAAATTAAGAAAATGGACTGACTTTTATCATTTTTGAGATGTGAAAAACCCATTGAACTCGCCTTCAGCGACACAGTACTAGGAACACTCGCAGGGTTAAAACTTTCTCAGCCTAGTCGTTTGCCAGGAACACTCGGAGGGCTAAAACTTATAAAACTGCAAAAAGTTTTCACTTCTGTCGGCCGGCACTCCCGGAGTGGTTAGGTTTTTTTCTTATGTATACAAATTTATTTTTAACCGATTTCAAAATGAAGGAGGTTCTCAATTCGACGATTGTGAAACGATTTTAATGATTCTTTTTTTATTTGATAGGGTATATACCTCTAGGGTGGTACCTATATAAGTTTTATTAAATTCGGTTTAGTACTTGTTTATAAAATTAACAAAAACAAAAAAGTTAGCAAAGTCGTTTCGGGTTTTGTACCCAGACGGTGCCAACGGGTACCTTTTACCATCTTTTACTACGCCACCGCTGTCCGTCCGTCCGTCCGTCCGTCCGTCTGCCTGTCTGTCACTGTCAGCGGCCTATATCTCATGTATCGTTATAGGTAGAACGTTATCTTTTTCCAAATTGTGTATATAAGTTGCCGCTATAACATAAAATCTTTATATATAATAATGAATCTCTATTTCCCTTGGTCATCGCATCACGCGTGCAAGGCTGGACCGACTGAACCTTAACACAAGCGACGAGAGGACAAAAGAAATAAGTCACCTAGAACGCGCTATTAACATTTCTTCAGCACTGAGTATAAATACAAGTACCAACCATCAACGCTTGGTCCTGTCCGGTGAAGTTGTAAAGGCCCCCACGGCCAACAACAAGCTTGTCCTTTCGAAAAAAAAATCAACACTTGGTCCACGGCCGGACCTCAGGCATACGAGTACCACCTTGCCTGGCGGAGAGTATCTCCCGTTGCTGTCGAAGAGTAGGAACCGGCCTCCGTGGCGTAATGGTTAGCCCATTCGCTTCACACCAGGAGGTCGCGGGTTCGATTCCCGCTGGGGTCAACTTGTAAGACTCGGTTTGGTTGGTGGTAGGGCATTTTCTAAACCTGCCTGGCTAGCTACCACCATCTTATCAAAGTCTTGCCGCCAAACATCAGTGTTAACAACATTGATGTGTTCCGGCTTGGAGATAAGATAGCCAGTTCTCCATTGCTTTGGGGAATCTTGGTAAGCCCGCTTCCATCTTCGGCATCATCGTCACTTACCATCAGGTGCCAAGGGCTTACCAATTGTGAATAACAATTAAAAAAAAAAAAAAAAACACCGTTCCTACAAAATAAAACATGCACATATTTGTATTTGACTAACTACAACCAATCGTCAACATCCCAAATTCACCAACTAAAGAATGTTAAGAATGTCGTTTTACGATACCACTTGGCAAACTAACTTTTTTTTGTTTTAAAAACATGAAAGTACCTGTATGTGGCCAGTTCAAAAATCATTTTGTTCCCACGCAACAAAAGAGTACTTACACTTTTCAATAATGAATTATTAATTTCGAGCCAGAGAACCTTCCGCATAAATAACAATTGCTTGCATCATCTTTGTTAATGATCCGTCCACGAATATTGATTTGGTCGCTTTGTGAAAGGTATGATGATTAGATTAGAGTATGGACTGGCGGCAAACGTCGTTTGATTACTGGCTGAATAAACGATAAGCTCGTGTGTGATTGCTAGTGTTAGAAAAATAAAATAGGAAGATTTAATCTCGGGTAAAAAAAAATGTCGTTATTATATTTTTGTAAGTAACCTTTCAAAATTCCTTCATGATATCCAAAGACATACACAGAATAATATGTACGTATTTAATTACTTTAATTGCCACGATAAATAATACATTATAAAAAAAGAAAAAAAAAGAGTTCGTTTGAAAGAGTTTTTTTTTTAAATCTATAAGTTATAAGTAGGTAGATACTTGACGTTATTCAACAAAGCTCAAATAAACTAACATCCATGCAGCTAAATGAGTATTGAGCATTTTGAGGGTTCCATACCTTAAAAGGAAAAAAACGAAACCCTTATAGGATCACTCAGGTGTCTGTCTGTCGAATCAGCCGATTTGATCAGAAATTACTGGACCGATTGAGTTAAAATTTGGTAGGTACACATAAATGTAAATCGGTGACCCAAAGACGGATATGTTACGTAAATTAATTAATTTTAAACAAATATAATAATAAACAAACACTTTTGGGGGGTAAATAAAAAAAATGCAAACTATATCGTGTGATATCAAATGAATGGGCTGCTTTTTTTTAGATGGCGCTGTAGATGAAAATTAGTTTTTGGTACGGAACCCTTAGAGCGCGAAATTTGTCTCGCACTTGGCCGGTTTTTATACAGCCATGTGTTGTCTCATAATAAATTCTCAAGTCCGTAAATGAACACAGGATAAACCGCGTAATCCTCGTGGGGCAGCCACATGTGACAGTTGTTATTATTCTTGTCTATGGCTTACACTCCCCCGCAGTAGAGTTGCTTTAAAAATGGCGCCCTCCTTTGAGGTTATTTTTGGAGGGAAAGTTGACATTGCTCTCGAATTGTTAGTAAACTTTAAATTAATTATCTTTGTTTGTTACTCGGCTTTTAAAATACGGAACAATTGTGAGTCAACTTTGAAAATTTAAGTTTTATTTCTTTACACTTCTTTCTATTTACTGTTAAAAACGAGATTTTTGTCTAAAAATGTTTGAAATATTTAACGATGACGTCACAGGTTGTCATTGCTGTTGACTTACCAATTATGTATGTAAGTGATTTTAACAAATTAAAAATATAAAATGTTATATAAAACCGAATGAGTAATTTTTTTCAAAATAACCGAAGAATAATGTTTTTTTTTAGCTTTAAAGCAGTCAACCCACCCACATCTTTTGGCCACATCTCCTCAGTAAACCCTGGTTACAACGTAAAAATAAACAACTGGAAACCGAAAAGATCGAATATCGTTAAAAAAGTATTAAGTGGAAACCACTTAACCGCAGGCAGACAGGATAGTCCAACGGAAGTTGTTCTGTACTTATACCCACCGTATACGCTACTCGTGCGTCGCTGTCAGGTATACACTCACTACTATACTAAAAGTATCGTGTATCTATGACTAAAAGGGAGTTAGAAATCGTATATGCTTATAGAAACTTTAATAATTCTGATATGGACTTGGAAAACTGTACAGTTGGATGTAGGACTCGTTTTGATATAATAGTATAACTAAAGGAAGGAAAGTCGTTTCGACACCGCTACCTCGTGTAGTTGGTGTACCAACCAGAGATTTGTTACCATAGATGGGTTATGCACTAACAAACCACATTTGAAAATCGAACCCATTTACACACACAACATTATAGGTAATTTCCTTCCATCGCACCGAATGCTACTATGAAAAGAGATGCCAATTGGCATATTTTTATTTGCTTCACCTTTAGAACGCATGTAACCTATCTACCTCCCCTTATATATAGCATATCTTTGGTACCAACAAAAATATTTATAATAGGGATGTTGACTGGGGGTCGTTTGAGTTATTTGTCTATCATATGTCTAAAAAGAAAGTTCTAAAAATTCGCTCGCGACCCGACTTCCCCCACTGGTGGGTGTAGGGGTAATTCCTGTTTACCCGATTCATGAAATGGGACGCTTAATACTCTTAGCGTCATTGATGTATAAAAATGTTTGCCGATGACAAAAATTGACAAAACATCTTGATTTTTGAGCCATTTAAAAAAAAAAAATATCTTTTACTTTTACTGGTACTCCTAAAATGATTAAATCTAAGAAATTAAAAAAAAGTAAATCAAAATTTAATTTTAATCGGTCTAGCAGTTTTTCCGAAAATCAGGCATATGGACACTATATATATATTATATATATATAATATATATACTAATTTTTTCTTGACCACTTTTTAGAGTTCCGTACCTCAAAAGGCAAAAACGAAACCCTTATAGAAACGAGTGATCCTACTCGTGTGTCTGTCTGTCTGAATTAAATTTCTAAAGTCCGATTTTTAGAAACTAGCGACACCTAGTACAAGTAGTATCTTCCACATTGTTAATTTACGTAACAGTACGACAACAGCAATTATTATTATATTATTATAACAGCTCATATACGTCCCCACCGAGGGGCTCGAGCCTACCCTGAATCAGGGCGATTAGGCCTTAGTCGACCACGCGGGCCCAGTGCGGGTTGGTCGACTTCACACACAACCTTCGAGTTTCTTCGCAGGCGTGTGCAGGTTTCCTCACGATGTTTTCCTTCACCGTTAAAGCAATCGGTAAGTATGTACGTAAGTTTTTGAAAAACTCATTGGTACATTGGCCGTCCAGATTTGAACCCGGTACCTCTGGTTAGATGGACCGAGTCGTTACCGGTTGAGCCACCGACGACAACAGCAATTAGTCATTTTTAATTTTTAACCTACATCTATAGATGACGCTGAAGATGAAAATTAATTTTTGGTACGGAACCCTTAGTGCGCTAGTTTGACTTGCACTTGACCGATTTTTTTAGGTGTCTCAATTGATTTAGAGTACATTTTTGACAAAATCTCGTAGTCGGTTTTCGGACGATCACATTGCATTCTATTTGCTCCTTCGTCGCTAGAAGGTAAAACACATTGAAGTGACGGGCTCGAGTTCCTTCAGCAATGGTTTATCAGCATTAAAACTGCACTCCACAATAATAGTTTTCATTTTCACCCCTCTTGCTAACGCGTGCTCATACTGTCATGCCCACTGGTTTTTCAGATCGACATGCTCTGTAGAACACCAACACAACAATACACATGTGTAGAAAGGAAACTTAACTGAGGGTAGATCTAGAATTAATGGTATGAACTGTGAAGACTCCATGATAGAAAGAGTTGAATGTGTGAGAGGTGTTGCTTCAATAGTCGTAATATTGTTATGTAGCTCTGTCTGTGGTATTGAAGCGTTTGTTACATGTAAAAGTAAATTTTGATGTATCTACCTAGGTAAAACAACTCCAGTTAAATATAAAGTATTATTTTAGTGACTAATTCCTACTACGTTATGTATCTCGGTCCTTTCCATGTGCCACGGGATCAAGGTAAGCCCGATTAATTATTTACAGCTGATCCGTTTACATCTTCTATTAATTAGGAAAATCTTGACCTGCACACGCCTGCGAAGAAACTCGAAGGTTATGTGTGAAATAGACCAACCCGCATTGGGCCTACGTGATTGACTAAGGCCCGATCGTCGGCCTAATGCAGTCTAGGCTCGAGCCCCTCGTTGGGGTTGTATATTATGAGCCGATATGATGATTAATTAGGAAAATTAAATATTGCTGAGCTCTTGTCATGATACCCACCTCTAACCTACAGATCGTTTCATTTTATTGGCCCTGGAATTGGCAGTACTGGGAATAAGTCAAATATGTTTTCTATCAAGAACTGTCGCTAAGAAACGATCTCTTTCAAACAACCTTGATATTATATTTTTTTGAATTATATAGCTTGAATTATGCATACAAATTCTACTGTTCAGATGAGATTTGGGTTATTGTTTGAATCTGTGATGTCTGTTATTGCAATCCAATCCAAAATTTAAAATAAACGAACGAAGCGTTCACAGAGCCCGTTACAACTTGATTTACGAAATTCTCGCACGAACTCAATCTAATTGTTTTTTGCCCAACCGATTCTAATGCTGTAATTGTCATGGTAAAAACTTAACAGTATTTTGACTGCATGAAGTTAACATTAATAATCTATGGCAGGTTTCGTCATGGTCTCTGAACTATGCAGGTCGAGGACCGCTCGTGCAGCGTTCCTGAACGTAACTGTGTTGCCAGGCCTAGACCTGTAATTAAAAATGGATCAGTTTTTTTCTACTAACGTAACTGAACAACTTTCGTCAAGGAACCTGCTCAATTCGCATTTTTGCTTTCGAAAGACGAAGGAGTAAATAGAAAGTGTATGTGATCGTCCGAAAATTCAATTTTGTTTTGATGAAATTTGAATTCTCCTACTGGCTGTTAAAACGCCCAAAATATTAATTTAAAAAATCAAGTTAGGAGAACGTGCAATTATAAAAAAACAATAATAGTTTTAGTCGTAAGTGGGTTTCACTTAGAGCACAAAGTACATTTAGGGCTTATATAGACACCAAAAAAGTGATCGAGAAAAATCTGTGCGTGTGTGTGACTTCGAGATTTTGATGTTAATGTATATATTCTGTAGCAGCGCTAAAGTAATTTTCCGTATCCCTGATTTGCGGAGAAACGACTGGACCGATTTTGATGAAATTTTGAACACAGATGTATAAAATAGTTTGTCAGGGGTAGTTTTTTTTAAATTTCAAAATATTAATAGTACAAAAAAAACTTTTTTTTCAAAATGGCTGTAAGGATGTTTCTCAAATTATTGTCATATGTATAAACATTTAAAATATGGCTTAAGAGGTATAATCGGAATTACTCTTAAACACTCTTATCAACTCTTATATACCTAATATACTATAAGTGAAGTATTTGGAAACACTCTAAAAAAGCCACTTGCCATACAAATTTAACTTTTCCCAATGATAGTGATGTTCTCCGTATGTGGTTTATATTTATTTTTATTTCTCAATTTAACTTAACAGCTGATTTCCAAAGTTTGTCAATATATTTGCGACACATAATATAGGATCAATACGTATTCAACGACACACCTTGACAACTATTTTTTTATTTTTAAATCGATTCAGTAGTTTAGGCTATACGAGGAAACAAACACACATTGTCTGTAAGATGCATTGCTTTTCGTTTTGCTTGTCCCCAGTTGGGCAAAAGTCTTTAAACGAATGAAATTTGGGCCCATAACCTCTTATATCTTGTCAGACGCGGCACAACCGCGTAACCTACATTTAAGGGTGCCATCTGCCCGCTTATTACAAAGTAAATCGAATCTGCCCTCAAGGGAGTGAGGGTGGACGCCCTTGCTTTAATTTATACGTATAAGTATATCGATTGAGCCCTTCGTGGGGAGAAAGGGGACAGAGGAGACGTATAAGGTCAGAATTTTAGTAATAGTTTGGGATACAATACATTGCAGCGTAAAATCTCTAATTAAATATCCTAATTAAAAAACGTAAAAAATAATTATGTTATTTTAAATAATTTACATTACTTAGTTATTGATTACAAGCTTTATATTAGTTTCACTTGTCCCGGTGTTTGTAATTAAATCTTGCAAGTTTAATTGGGCCGGTTTCCGATTCAGCTGAAATCTTCTGGAGACGTATAAGGTCAGATATTTAGTAATAGTTTGGGATACAATACATTACAGCGTAAAATCTCTAATGAAATATTATAATTATAAAACGTGAAAAATAATTATGTGTTTTTAAATAATTTAGTTATTAATTACAAGCTTTATATTAGTTTCACTTGTCCCGGTGTTTGTAATTAAATCTTGCAAGTTTAATTGGGCCGGTTTCCCGGTTTCCGATTCAGCTGAAATCTTCTGGAGACGTATAAGGTCAGATATTTAGTAATAGTTTGGGATACAATACATTACAGCGTAAAATCTCTAATGAAATATTCTAATTATAAAACGTAACAAATAATTATGTGTTTTTAAATAATTTAGTTATTAATTACAAGCTTTATATTAGTTTCACTTGTCCCGGTGTTTGTAATTAAATCTTGCAAGTTTAATTGGGCCGGTTTCCCGGTTTCCGATTCAGCTGAAATCTTCTGGAGACGTATAAGGTCAGATATTTAGTAATAGTTTGGGATACAATACATTACAGCGTAAAATCTCTAATGAAATATCCTAATTATAAAACGTGAAAAATAATTGTGTTTTTAAATAATTTAAATTACTTAGTTATTGATTACAAGCTTTATATTAGTTTCACTTGTCCCGGTGTTTGTAATTAAATCTTGCAAGTTTAATTAGGCCGGTTTCCCGGTTTCCGAATCAGCTGAAATCTTCTGGAGACGTATAAGGTCAGATATTTAGTAATAGTTTGGGATACAATACATTACAGCGTAAAATCTCTAATGAAATATCCTAATTATAAAACGTGAAAAATAATTATGTGTTTATAAATAATTTAAATTACTTAGTTATTGATTACAAGCTTTATATTAGTTTCACTTGTCCCGGTGTTTGTAATTAAATCTTGCAAGTTTAATTGGGCCGGTTTCCCGGTTTCCGATTCAGCTGAAATCTTCTGGAGACGTATAAGGTCAGATATTTAGTAATAGTTTGGGATACAATACATTACAGCGTAAAATCTCTAATGAAATATTCTAATTATAAAACGTGAAAAATAATTATGTGTTTTTAAATAATTTAGTTATTAATTACAAGCTTTATATTAGTTTCACTTGTCCCGGTGTTTGTAATTAAATCTTGCAAGTTTAATTGGGCCGGTTTCCCGGTTTCCGATTCAGCTGAAATCTTCTGGAGACGTATAAGGTCAGATATTTAGTAATAGTTTGGGATACAATACATTACAGCGTAAAATCTCTAATGAAATATCCTAATTATAAAACGTGAAAATAATTGTGTTTTTAAATAATTTAGTTATTAATTACAAGCTTTATATTAGTTTCACCTGCCCCGGTGTTTTTAATGAAATCTTAATGCAAGTTAAATTTGACCCACTTCCCGGTTTCCAATTGAGCTGAAATTTTGCATGCATATGTATATCGCGTGACAATGCAATATTAAAAGCTTGTACCTAAAAGTTTTTAGGTTTTCGAAATTATTAGTTGCTTTAATTCTCTCAATAATTGAAAACGCTAAACTCGTTAAAAAAACCGACTCCCATCGCAACAACTTAGTACATTTTTGCATTATTATTTTTGGTTTTTGTTAATATAAAGTACTACACCAATTTTGATAAAATTTATATGGGACCACACGGGAAGCACTAGCTTTCAAATAAAAAAAGATTCATCAAAATCGGTTCACCCAGTCAGAAGTTCTGAGGTAACACACATAAAAAAACATGCAGTCGAATTGAGAACATCCTCCTTTTTGGAAGTCCGTTGAAAATTGTTTTTGTTTTTTTCTTTATTATTTTACTTTATTTATTATTATGTAAGTGACGCGAAGCACTGCGATTACACCACCATACTGTAATACTAATTAGTACCCAATTTATTGCCTTAAGTGTGTAATTCGTATTTTCTTTACTTGTACTTAATTATGTGTTTCTTTGTCCTAGTTAATTTAATAATATAATTTCCAAGGTAGACCGTAAGAGACACCTCATATGAATAAGTGCGTTATTGTACATGCGTGAATTCTTTTTGATTTCTTTTTTTATTGTATTATTATAACAGTATATACAAACATAGCGTATAGCGTTATTTGCTATTCTTTCCCGCACACCCTTCACTCCAGCTATACTGGAAAGACCAGTGTTGTAGGATCAATTGTATAGCAGCACGAAAACGTAAAGTCAACAGCACGCCAAAACTACTTAAAAATAGAAGTAGATTTCTTTGGTAGATAAAACAAGCAATATTAATAAGAAATGAATTGATTCATGAAGGAAAAATCAATCAAAAATTGTGTTTGTATGGGGTTATACTAACACTTGATAGCATACTCGTACCTCGTACTATTAAGTTTCATCAAAATAGTTAGAACCATTTTTGATAATATTTTTTTTTGGTATATGACAGCTTCTCCTAAATGGAAACCCAGCTTGAAGCTCTTCAGAATCTTTCCACAAATTATCTTGAAGCTCTTAATTAAAAATTTCAAGTCAATCTGAACATGGTTAAGCCGCGAAAGCGTGACCAACGGACGGACGGACGTACGTATTCGGTCAACATGTTTTTTGTTTAAGCTAGTGATAAACTTAAACTTAATTGAACTTTTTTTATTCACGGCGACACTTTTTACCCTATTGCGCCAAAAGGAAGGTTATGTTTTTCGAGTGTATATAAGGTCTAAAAAAATTAGCTGAAACTATTTTAACTGGTGCTTCTACCCATGAAACTGAACAACTTTCCCTATGAAACCCATAGTGAAATCTCAAAAAAAAAACTTCCCATACTAAGTTGGCTGATCAGCTGATCGAGTTAGTATGGGGGAGCCAAATTTTTTTTGCGACTTGACTGGGTTCCAGTTTCATGGGCAGAAGCACCAGTTAAAATAATTTTAGCTAATTTTGTTACACCTTATATAATGTACATACATTATACATTTATACAATATACATACATATATAAGGTAATATACATATATTACCTTATATATGTATGTATATTGGCACGTTTACTAGCCTAAACGTCTTAATGGATTTTGGAGTGCGATGTGTCGTTAGATTCGTCTTGATCCCGTGAGTGACATAGGATAAACTTTTTACCCTACTGGCAAAAAAAGAGGGGTTAAGGGTTTGTGCACTCAGGTTTTTAATTTTTAATAAATTCGTTTTTTCACACCTATCATTTGCGGTCCGGCTATGGCATATCCTGCCACATACTATAGCCGGGTTAAATTGAAATAATTTCTTACTAAAGAGCCCAACAACGTCACCTCATTGTGAAACTGTTTGTAGTATGCGATGTGATGACGTTCATAAAATTCTGCATGAATACACGTCATCCATCGGCTACACGTTGTCGCATGCCTTTGTCTAACTAGGTACGCGACGACAGTAGGAATTTGCAAAAAAAAAATAACAGCCTCAAGTTGTTTTTGTAAATTCATCAATTGAATTTGATTTATCTAGATTTTAACGTTTCAAAAGGTTGTTCAAAATAGGTAGGTGCTTAATACACTATTTCTTGATGGCCATAAAACAATAATTACATTAGCTAATGCCAGTTTGTGAAAAATGTTAAAAAACATAATCATTAGTTAATAATGTCAAAATGAAATTCAAGATATTAAACAACGGATGGCCGTTAGGGCAGTAAATTTCTCGAGTGGCGACCGCGCACCGGAAAACGTAGCGTAGGCAGGCCTCTCACTCGGTGGACCGATGACCTGGTGAAGGTCGCGGGAAGCCGCTGGATGCGGGCAGCGTAGAACCGGTCGTCGTAGAAATCCTTGGGGGAGGCCTATGTCCAGCAGTGGACGTCCTTCGGCTGATATGATGATGATGAAGTTTTGCTCCGCTAGCTGACTTATTGTTGCATCATATTAGATTTTCTTCTTTTAAATAAAAAGGGCGATGGGGGAGCTATGCTTGGAGTTGTTGTGCTAACACTACGAGTTGGGTGTACTGACTTACGTCGCGTATGAAATGAAACTGTTATGCGTTGCGTCTCGACAAAAAATTAAACTTTGCCTAACTTTATTAGGGTTCCGTGGAAATGTGGGAAATGTGGTCGCCACAGACGCGATCGAATCAGAAATGAGGAGATCCATAGGAGAACCAAAGTAACCGACATAGCTCACTGAGTCGCTAAACTAAAGTGGCAGTGGGCAGGGCACATAGTTCGTAGACCCCAAAGCGCGATGGAGCGAGCTATGCTCGAAGTTTCCCTACACGATCTAATCAGAAATTTCTCAGAAGTTCTCGAGTGTTAGAGGTTAAAACATTTAAACTATTGAATTGGATTCTATTTATATGTATTTGTACTTTCCCTAAATACCCACCCCCACCCTCGTAGGTATATTAATTTTTCCACCCCCTTCTTTGGCTCCGCAGCTGCAATAAAGCTCATGGGATTAGGCTAATAAAATGGTCATTGTTATAACTAGGGGAACTTGAATAAAACTTTCAAAGTAGGTAGATCTTTTCCTTGCATATTTTTGGATGATTACATAAATGGCTCCTAATTTCTTTTCGTGTTTTTGATTGATTAGAAAAGGGATCGACTATATAAATAAATTTATTAAATAACCACCAAATATTAGTGACCAAACGTACGAACAGGTTATTTTTTCTGAACAAATAAATTTGGTGTCTGGTGTGAACCACTGCCAAAAACTTGTAGGTGTAGGTATGTGAACCACTATTTAATTTGGGATTCATCCCGTCAGCCTTTTCCAAACCTATCAGCATAAAATAAGATTCTGCATACTTTATGGATCGCAAAATTAAGTACTGACTGTAGGCACAGATGAGATACAGTTACTCCGTCTGTGGGTACAAAGTAGATATCTACTTTGTGCTGTGGGTCGCTGACAGAAAGAAAACACTGAATATAAAAATCCTACCTACGAATATTTTTTTAAAAATTACTTTTGCTGGAACAAGGAAGAATATAACAATTCAGCATCTAAACCCATTTAAAAAGTTAATTATCAATGCTTGACCTACCTGTCATAAACCAATGCACACCCTTCTGTAACCAGTACAATTTCCACTTTTAAAAATCTCAAAAAAGAAATATCGGATGCTCTTGCGCAGCGCACCGGAGCGCATCTCCCCATCCTGGTTGGTCCGCGTTCGACCAATCAGCGCGCGTAGATGCGCTTTTGTTTAACATGTTACGAAAATGCACTTCCTTTCTGATTGTTTACAATGAAATTGCTATGAAATGTATAAAACAGAGACGTCTTGATGTTTATATTTTTTTCTACTTCGACGAAGTCAGCTTCCCCGTTGCCGGCAGTACTTAATTGACTCCCTTGGGAACCTGAGGTTACGAGAATACTTTCACAGCATCCCGGTGGATGATTGGTACAGCCACGATGGTCGAGCCTCTTACAGCGGACGCTTCAATTCGACATCGAGTTATATTGTACATAACTCGATGCAATTCGACCATCTTTCTTTATACGCTGACTTCAACGCCCTTGCAGAATCACTGAGCTATTAAATATTAAAATAATTAAATATTAAATATTAAAATAATAGTAATAACAGCTCAGTGCACAGAACATCACCGGGAGAAATAGTCAAGCAGCTTTTAAAAGCGTCACATAAAAGTGTGTGCATAAACCGGGAAATATTTTTCTTTAGTTATTGGACTGGAGTTAATACTCACAAAAATAAGTCTTGTATTGTTTGAAAGGAAAAATAATAGCAACGCCACCTAGTAACAAAACTGTGAACCCGCCGGAAGCTCGCTAATTAAATTTCCTGAAACTTTTCAAAGCTAAAGTTACACAACCAGCACTTAAACGTTTGTCGGGACTAACATAAAGATCTATTTGAGATCTAGATCAGTTTTGACGTCACAACACTATAGTTAGCCTGCGTATTGCACCAGGAAGACGCTGTGACGTAAACGATGACATTTCGCGGGCGCAAGTGTTTCTTAGAAGGGGCTTTTTGCTTCAACTAGCTTAGCAATTGAGGTGGCCAGTAATAGATTGTTGTTTTGTGTTGTAGTCTAATGCAATGCAATGGTATTCTTTGATCTAATTATAGGGTTGTCGAAGGGTTATTGAACCCGCAACATGTTAAATATGCAGCTGAAAGTCCTACATGGTTCTACAAGAATATTGCTGAAACGATAAACTAATATAATTCCAAGATGGAATTACCTTTAAAATGGGAGACTACAGAACTGACACTTGCTTCACTCACACAGTCGCCTGACATAACACACACGGTCGTCTAACATCTTCACTTATAATTCAACCTTTTGGGCTTATGATAAGGCTGACATTTGTGATAATAATCCTTCCCCCAACGTCCACGTGGTTCTGTAATAAATAACGATTAGGTCTAGTGTTCTACATGAGAGCAGCGCCTTCATGACCTCTCATGTTGTACCTCATCATATCGGCCAAAAGACATCCGCTGCTGGACAAAGGCCCTCTCCAAAGGATTTCCACGACGACCAGTCCTGCGCTGTCCGCGTCCAGCGGGTTTCCGCGACCTTCACTAGGACGTCTGTTCACCGAATGGGAGGCCTACCTACGGTACGTCTTCTGGTGCGCGGTTGCCACTCGAGAACTTTACTGCCCCAATGGCTATCTGTTCTATACGAATCCCGCCCACTGCTACTTGTACCTACCTGTGCTCGATAATACCAGAAATGGTTGTTTTGCGACGTGTTATTGAACTTATTGACAAATGACATCGTGGAGTTGTTAATTATAGGTACCAATCACTGGTTTTAAGTACCTGCGTACTTTTCACCAGCCAGCCCTCCAACAAAATAAAACAGCAGGCACGCTTTTGACACGTGCACACAATTAAATTTAGCGTGAAAGAAAACAGACGAAGTTAGATCCGAACATATTTCGGGGGTGTGGGGCGGGTGGCTAATTTTGTAGCATTTGCCTTTTTTCTAAGTTTAGCATAAGGGTCCGCAGGAGGCTCGAGTTTCCATACAAATGTAGTTCCGCTTTAATACAAAAACTACATGCCGGATTGAATCCAAACTTTGCAAATATATTGAAGAGACACATATCGATGTTTATAATTAGTTTTTCGATGGATAAAACGAAAAAAAAACAGAATTTTGAAACTTTCAGTACAAAACTAATTAAAGCCTTCGTTTAGTTTTAATTTACTACGATGAAAACTAATTACAAACATCGATATATGTCTATTCAATATATTTGCAAAGTTTGGATTCAATCCGGCATGTAGTTTTTGTATTAAAGCGGAACTACGTTTGTATGGAAACTCGATTCTCCTGGGGACTGTTAAGCAAAAAAAAAAAAGATGCTAAATTTGAAAATTACACGTATTAAGAGTGAAATAATCCATTTCCATTTGCACAAACTCTAAAGAAAATCTTTAATTAGAAATCAATCATCTTAAAAGACTTAAGTAAGAATTTGTAAGTATACAGGGATTACAGGGTGTAATAAAAATGCTGTAGGTCCCGTTAACTAGGGCTTCTACTGATCATGCTGAACAACTTTTGTTTTACGATTTTGCTGACAACGTAAAATAAGTTTTTTACTCTTCATACAAATCGATCAACTGATCGACCGATTTTATTCATTTTGGTATGCAGGGTTCAAAGTTTTTTTTTGTGACCTGACTATGGGTTCTTTGGAGAAAGTTGTTCAGTATGACGAGTAGATACATGGTGTTGCAACAAAATTGGTTTAGCAGCCATTAACTGGGGCTTCTAATCGGCTAATCATACTGAACAACTTTTTCCAAAAGACGCATAGTTGACCAATTCTTTTTTTTTTGAGAAATCCCTGTTCTTTCCTTAAGGAGAGTTGTTCGGTATGATGAGTAGAATTCCCAGTTAACGGGCCCTATACAAATTTCGTTGCAGCCTGTATATTAAATTCGAAACAACTAACCCATAGGGGTGGACTACACAAGCCAGGTGGTCTGTTCAGAATGTAATGAGGGTAGAGCCGCCATTTTGAATTTGGGGAGCGAACGTATCCGGGCGGAGATGGCAGTCTGCCTGCAGTCATGTATTCGAGATTAACGGAAACGTTTTTGCGTAAATCGGAAGTAGAAATTACCTATTGAAATGTTAGTTTTCTACCCCATTCTCAGTTCATTTCGTAATGAAAAGACGAAATTTTCATTCAAAGTTTTAAGTAAAGATAAGGGAACTATTTGGTATGGAAAATTATTTAAGAATCCCACAATAAATTTTATAAATCTGTAAATTTTGGATATTCTACTAACATTATAAACGCGAAAGTTTGTAAAAATGTATGTTTGTTACTTTTTCACGGAAAAACTACTGAACGTATCTGGCTGAAATTTGCTAGGTAGACAGATTAGGACCTGGATTAACACATAAGCTACTTTCTTTCACGCTCGCGAGCCGCTTGTGGCTCGCCCACTGCGCACCCTCGAAAAGTCATAGAAATGTCCGAGCGAGTGAAGCGGCGGGAATCAGCTAGTAGACTAATCAACCGACTTCAAAAAGGAGGAGAGGTTTCAGCAATGCCATCGAATCTAAAACATTTTATACGTAAGGTAGCTGTGTGCTGGTACCGACCTGAAAAATAAATTTAGGCCCCTAATTTAATTCGTACCCACCTTTGAGTTCGTTATTGTTGATTAATGTCGTGTATCTAAGTATAATAATATTATTTCATACTTTTGAGTGAATTTCATTTTGAAGTCGGTTTTTAAGTTTTTTAAACTTTTATTTTAAACGAAACAACTTAGGAAAGCAGGAAAATTCAATCAGGTTATCTTTTATATTTTTATCGATGAAGTGTTAACTTACTATTGACCTACTACATATTTTCGATACCTACCTAACATTATATTTTCATATAATGTCTTTTCGATTCTCGGCTAAAGCAACTAAATTTAAAAAAAAACGTAGTTCTACTTATTTCTAAGAATAAAACAAATTTTGTATAATTTTTTTTTCCAATCTTTAAAGTACTTTTCCTCCATAGCTTAAAGTGCTGGGACACTTTGTATATACCTTAACTTCACTTTAAGCATTACAAAGCATTTAGATAACTGACATATTTTATATATGTTATTTTATTTTATCCTTCCATACACCACAAAATCCATTTCATCTCATTGTCAGTATATTACGCTACGTACAATATTACGCTCCGACCGAACTTTCCTATCTTTATCATACCATCTCGAATTTCTAACATCCGCAGCACCATATCCGATCTTCAACACCATAAGAACACCATTTAAAATGGGAAGTTGCGCACACGTGCTGTTTGTAACAATGGGGGAACGCTCCCCCATGCTATGGTCTATGGTGGCCGATAATACCCCATGGTTGATCGAGGGTGCCATGTACAACGTTGCGTGAACTATACTCGTATATACATGGAAAGAAACGCGTTTGCAGTTTTGAAGTACTGCTTGTAGATAAGTACTTAATCGAAAGCACCCTTTAACTCTTAAAGTCGGCCGTAAGTCAGTGGAAACTGAATATGTCATAGTTTCACGAAAAAAAAAAATGATATTTTTTTTAACTAAACCCTTGAGATCGATTACTGAGGTACCGGACAAATGCCTTACTATTCCTTAATAGCTGCACGCTTTGGTTTGCTGTAAGTGTGGAAAGTAATTGTTATATATAATAAAACAAAAATAAATTAAATAAAACAATGATCCATTACGCGATCTTTCTGTGACACATACAAAACGAGTGAGAGCAATATATTATATATTATAAGTTCTCAACTGACGTGCATCCGATTGTACTCATCTATGAGTTGGCACGTAAACGGCCCTAATTGAAGTAAGATGCATTACTCCTCCCCATAGATTGCTGTAGTGTGACAATATATTATATTGTATTTTTCATACAATTTGTTTTTCTCATTATGACATTATTAATTAGGACAAAATGGTTTTAAAGAATCATTACCTTTTTCACAAGTTTTGACTGATCTATTCTGGACGATCGTACCTATCGTAAATTTAAAAATGACGACCTACGGCCTAGCGCCTATATAGCGTCTGTTAAACTTAAATTGTTCTAAAATATCTGAAAATAAACGAAATACCGTCTAATTACAGATACACTAAAAGTATTAATTATATTACCGCAGTTTGTAGTTTAAATTAAAAACTACTTGTAATTTTGACATTAACCATTGCGCGCGCGCAAGCTGCCCTGCGCATCTGTCAGGCAGGTGGCATCCATCTTGTTTCGTAGCGATGGGACAATGCATGCAGTGGTCTTGAATATTATGAGGGGAAACTTCGGGTTGTAGATTTATGTATTGACTTTGAGTGTTAGTGTAGAAAATTTTTCTTAAAATGTAGTCTATCAATGAACTGATGTGTTCGAATTCAAAAATATATAGACGAAATTATGATATTGCATTAGCTTGTCTGGAAGAAATCGCATTTGGCGATAAGACCGCCCAAATTGTACCGCTATAGTACGTACATAATATTTTGTTTTATATTGTGTTTTTTTCAAGTTTAAGTTTTTTTTAAATTTTATATTGTGTTTATTTTTACCCGACTACGAAAAAAGGAGGGTTATTTAATTAGTGTGTAAAATAAAGAGTATTTATCTTATCTTAAATACATAGGTCTTGGTTAACTATCTTATCCACTGAAAGCTCATCTTCTTGACATTCCAACCAAAGGATAAGGCATTTCATGTCATAATGTCTGCCCTGGCGCAGTATTAAGACTACGAATGGTCATAAAAGTAAGCCTCTGGTGTCGGTAGCTACTTTCCACCAGGTGGCCTGTCAGCTTTTGCCACCTTTCACAATAAAAATAACAAAATATTCTCTTGTTTCCAGCGCCCCGAACCTCCTGCACTGGTGGCACTCCAAACAACCTGCCACCGCTGTCCTTCCACTCCGTCCACGGGGAAAATATCAGGATCTCCCGGGACGGGTCCACGGCGAGACGGGTGGAGTCCTTCTGTAAAGGGGTGGTGTTCAGCGCTCGCCCTGTACGAGTTAACGAGAAGGTACGACGTTTTTATTGCTTTAATGAAAACTGCTACCAGCATTCCGATACAAAATTCAATTAAAATTAAAGGAAGTTAGAGATAAGTGGTGGTTACAGATACACACTATGTGTAACACACAAAAACCTCTTGCTTATCGCAAACGCATACATCTCCTCTGTTTTCTGTTACGTCAGAGGTCAAAAACAGGATAATTATTTGTACAAACGATGCCACCGAAATCTTAAACATGTGATGGTTTTAAACAATTATCTAAGTATCATGATGGCCTACTAAGTATTGATATAGTCTGTCGTTCCACTTCGAAATCAAATTCGATTTGTGTTTGTGAACTATCTCTATAAAAGCTCCATGAATTTATCATAACTCAAACGCCTTTTTCATCTTTCCAGGTCTGCCTCCGCTTTGTCGAGATATCCAACAGCTGGAGCGGTGTCATACGTTTCGGATTCACCACGCATGATCCTGAGACACTCGCGCATTCCCTCCCCAAATATGCGTGTCCAGATCTCACAAACAAACCCGGCAATTGGGCCAAAGCTTTAGGCGAAAGATTTTGCGAAACAGACAACATACTTTACTATTACGTCAACTCCGCTGGAGATGTCCATTTCGGTGTCAACGGGGAAGACAAAGGTCTCTTTTTCTCAGGAATTGACACGCGAAATCCTTTATGGGCGTTGATAGATGTCTACGGTAACTGTACAGCGTTGCAGTTCGCTGATCCTCGAGTACCGAATCAGATCAGACGATCGAATCCCAGTCCAGTTGATGAGGAGCGAGTTTTAAGTGGAATGCGATCTTTGTCCGTCGATGAGGGTTTACCAGTTCCAAGATATCAAAACCCGTTAGTGCCTCTTAGTCTCCACAGTACCAGAGGAAGAAACGTCCAATTGATAAACGATCGAGGAGTAGCAGCAAGGATTGAAGCCGAATTCTGCCAAGGCTACGTCTTTACAGCTGTACCTATGCGTCCAGGACAGACAATAGTTGTCCAGATATTGGCAACAGAATCGGCTTATGCTGGGAGCTTGTCTATCGGACTTACATCGTGTGATCCGGCTACGTTGCGACCTTGCGATTTGCCTGACGATGCTGAGCAATTGTTAGATAGACCAGAATATTGGGTGGTGCGTCGTGATGCAGCTAACGGGTTGAGACGTGGAGACGAATTAGCCGTGACCTTAACCCTGGATGGGGAAGTTAGGGTTAACAGAAATGGGTCAAATCCGATGACTGTTATGCATGTAGACCACACTTTGCGTCTTTGGGCGTTCGTGGACATTTATGGAGCTACACAGAAAGTCAGGATGTTGACGTCGCAAGCCGTTCAAGCACAGACTCCGCCTCAACAGTTGAGAGTTTTAGGTCAAACGGCCCCGATTGCAAGTGGGGGTGGAACAGTGCTTGTTGTCAGCTTGCCACCGCAGAATGGTGGCAATTCCGCCAGTCAACAAGGCCTGACATTAGCCAGTGCGCATTATATTGAGGTAAGCATTTTTATTGTTATTTTTTTAACTTTTTGTGGTAGAAGCTTTGGATTAATTGTCAGTAACCTGCCTACCTGATGGTAAATGACGATGATACCGAAGATACCAAGAAATATTTGATTTAATTTTAATGTCAATGTCACATACTCGTACATATAGAAAAGCCGTATTTCACTAAAGCATAATCGGCCTGATGAATGACTACCTGCAGGCCCTTCGGTGAAGATACAGAATCAATGGAACTCTTACTGTGTCACTGCGATGTCCTGGCTAGCAAGCGTATGTGCCTCCTTGGTAATGGTTATCCAAGACCGGAGGACTACTGGCACTTTCCACTCATCGGAAATGCAACACGTTGATGCAGCACATTTTAGATTAGGCTAGAGTGAAAGGGTTTATGGGTAGACACAGATTCCATAGGGTCGTAGTGTCGCTGCGATTGTAGTCTCCATCCACAAAGATAAGATAAAGCAATTTTTTTCCTAAAAAATACAAAAAAAAGACATACATACACCCGAAAAATATTTACGGGCCGTCGAGTAAAAAGGTAGCCGCTAATCTGACCTAAAACTTAATTGGCAGTGGGCCGGGCACTTAGCTCGGAGAACAGAGGACCTTGGGATAGTTAAGTTCTCGCGTGGAGACCGCGCACTGGAAAACGTAACGTAGGCAGGCCACCAACTCGGTGGCCCGACGATATGTATGATGAAGATCGCGGCAGCGCAGATCCGGTTGTAGTGGCTTAGGATTTTGTCCAGCAGTGGACGTCTTTCAGCTGATATGATGACGATAATGATAATCTGACCATTTAAAGATCGCGAGTAGCCGCTGGATAGGACCGGTCGTTGTGAAAATTGTGGGGGAGGCCTTTGTTAGCAGTGGATGTGGAATCTGTCTAGAATCTAACAAATCTTAAGTACTAGCCGATGAAACTAATAGTACCTCTCTTTTTTCCAGCCGATCCAGACTTCATCCCAGCTCTGCCTAGCTGGCCTCCAACCGATCCAGCCTCCGGTAACCTCCTGCCAAGCTCAGATCAACCAGCCGCCACCGTATCAACCCAGAAGATCCGAGTGCACTTCCTCTCAAAACTCCTGCAACGAACAGGTTCAGATCCCAATCCCAAAGGCACGACCACCCATTCGACATACGGCGCAGCTAGACAGACCAAGTACTAGCAGACATATGCCTTCATCGTCTCATATGTCAATGTCAAACGTTTATTCAGTCATTGGTGAAGGTTTGACCGGAACCGAGTGTACGATATGCTATGAGAATCCGATAGATAGTGTTTTGTATATGTGTGGGCATATGTGTATGTGTTATAGGTGTGCGGTCCAACAGTGGAGGGGAAAGGGGGGTGGTCAATGTCCGTTGTGTAGGGCTCAAATCAAAGATGTCATCCGCACTTACAAGTCCTGATGTGGTTGAAAATAAAAAATATTATTTTAGACCGGTTTAATTTTTCAGGCATGATACAGGCGAAAAGTTTTTGAGCAACACTTTTTTTTAAACGGACGAGGAGATTTTGATCGAAGAGTTTCGTAAGGCTTAGGTGTAGGGGGAGTCTCCTAGTGTCGGACATTTAAGGTAGGTACCTAAGGTTTTTTGAAAATAAAATATGAACCACTTCGAATAATGCAACTTTACTTATGATAAATAAATTGACTCAACAAAGTTTAAAATCAAAATAAATCACTAAAAATGCAATTTCCGCATAAAAAAATTGCGATCACTGAAAGTGGCACCTTGTACCGGATAGACTTAACTTTGAGACCCATGCTCCGGACATTTTCCAGATATCCTGCATCGACTGCATACGTAGAGTAGGCACGTGAACATTCTGGAATGTCTGTACATACTACCCACGGCAGCTGGAGCACTGTAATCCAGTCTTCGTCTTGCTCCTCTAAATACACTACGCAAGTGATTTGTCCTTTGTCACATATTTCGGTTAACGGTTATCTCTACTTTTCCTTTGGCTTTTACGCCCTTAGTTTGTTTCTATTTTTATCCTATTTCTGTTTTAAACAACCTGACTTTGCGTCCGGTGTCCGGTACAGAAAAGCCCGAAAATTACGCGTTCTTTACTAAAACTTCTTTATAAAACTCCAATTGCTTGCACTCCATTCATACGTTTTTATATCAAATGCGTTGTGGCTTGCCGAGATATTACGAATGTCCGATGCTAGGTGTAGTCCGTCCGGCGTCACGGACCTTCCCTAATTGTTTATGTCGCTGTCCGTTGAAATTTCGTTACGCTATCACGCAAAGATGGATGGATAGGTCAATGGTGTAAATTATTTATTCATTAATTGTAAGATTTAGTAATATGTAGATATAAATATGTTCCATTCAACTATAAAACTGGACGGTTGCCGTGCCAGCGAACTAGCAAAAGTATATAAAGGGACAAACATAGTAGGTACTTATTTTATCTTATCTTATGCCAAAAATTCCTTGCAGACTCGACATGGACATTTAATTTAGACATTATTAATATTTTTTAAGTTTTGTAAATATAAACAAGTACTGGGCAAAATTTATGTAAGTTATCTTTATTATTTATATTAGTTATTACTTGATAAGTATGATTCGGAAACATTTATAAAGCTTAGTTAAAATTATATATTCAATTAGGTTCATTAATTTCTAAAATATTGAATAAAAATAATCAAAAAGCATAATATATAAATATAAACTTAGTATTATAATCTTAATAATAAACGCTTTAGCGATGAAATTTTAATAGAACAGACCGAAACAAAATAGTGGTAGCGTCATATAAAATTATTGTTGTAATCCTTTTCAATGTTTTTACCATTTTGCGCGAGTTTTTAGGAAGCGTGCAAGAATTATGTAACAAATTTAGGGGGAGGGGAGGGTCTTGTAAAACGTTACGAAGCGTTACAGGGGCGGGAGGGAGCGTTTGAACTACGCGTTACGTAACATTGTTTTTTTTCTTCTTACTAACGCGATTAAAACAGTGAAAAAAGTATTTTAGCGACTTTCCGGTACTTTACGCCACATAATTATTATTTTGACTGTACAGAAAAACGTTACGGTGCGTTACATGGGGGAAGGAGGGGGTCAACAATCTTCAAAAATTGCGTTACGTAATACTTGAACGCTCCCTATGTGTTTACACTACAGCGCGGAATGAAACCGTGACACCACTCACCAAATAATTTTATTATTGACAGGTTAACATATTCATGACCTATGGTATTATGTAAACAAGTTTAAATACTGATTAGTTTACATCAGGGGAGGCTATTGTTATAATTTGTTGTAAATAAATTAAGTAACGTAGTTGTGCTAGGATTTTTATAGTAAGCTGTATAGTGTTCCTAGATATTTAAGATTAATTATCACTTTTGCTATACGTCCGTACTGTTACCTACTATTTAAGAATAAATCGGTGATAATTTGATTGCATTTAATAATTTATAATATGCAGTCGATTATATGACTTATTTCATGTCGGAACGGAATGCCTTGAATTTGTTGTAAGAAAATAAATAATCAATACAATCATTCAATACAATTTGATATTAGGAATTATGATCTAATTAACGAATATTGACAAAAATATAATAATAATAATAGCTTTTTATTCGTTACAAATAGACAGTCCTTTTTTTTGACAGAATCTTATTCAAATGTTTCAGTGCTCAGAATGTCAATCAGACTCTAATGTAAAAAATGGCAAGTATTAACATAATTTTTGTATATTTTATTGCGTAAATTTTAAAAGATAAAAAAAGGCGCCGTTCAAACTAAAATCGAATATGATGGTAATTTTAGCGGGAAAAGCCGGTATATTATTAACGCTACCGTGCTTTGTAGAGTGCTAAATTTTTACTCATCACACGAGTATTTCCAAACTGTTCATATCAAAATGACAATAGATATTTTAGCTTTGGATTTTATTTAGTATACTATTTCAAAATTATAATTAAAGTCAAGGAGCGGCTGACCATGACGTTTGGCTAATTTCAACTTTAAATTATGTCCGTTTTTCTGTTGGATTCATTCATTGTAAATGGATCACAACAAATATAGATTGTACATGCATTTTTGAGTCCATCGTTAGCTATGTTAAAAAAATTAACACCTGTCACGCACCTTCTTACGTAGAACCCGCGCGAGCGTAAAACAGTCTTTAAATTTGCATTCCCTGTAGCTCAATGTTGTTTTTTTAAAATTATCTATCTTTATCCACACCATTTTTCATTTAAGTATAAGTACCTGCATATCTGACTTTTTGTAAATATTTAATTATATTATAATCATTCCCTTTTTTAGATTATAGGCAATTATACTATACCAACGTTTAATTAATACCAAACTTTAAAAGCCAGTTTAAACTGTAGACCAGTTGAAGTGTTAATTAATTTAAATAACAGTATAAATAGTATTATTAAACAAACAAAATTAACCCAAAATATAAAAAAATATGTATGTAAATACTTGAATTCAAAAATCGTAGTACTTACACAAAAATTAAAAGAATTATTTGTTTCCAATTTATTTTACTAAAATACTTACATCCTAAAAGATTTTTTGAGCGAGACTTTCGAGCCGTTTAAATGTACTTTAATTACTTTATTCTATGACATGTTTTGTGCGATAGTGGTGCTAATATTATTTTCTTCACACATTTTGTATAATTATGAATTTGTATAAGTACTGAATTAATATTTTTGTTGTATCATCAAAACAGAATTTTAAATTTATGTGATAATAACATGAATAGATGAGTACTAAATAAGCTTTCGTTTTCTCATAAATTCTGTCTGTAGTGTCGTCATCTAGTCGTTACTAATTTTTAATTTATTTTTCATTTGTGTTTAATATTTGCGGCATTCTTGAAAACAATGTTGATTAGATATAAGTTTTCACATGATAAATGGTTACTGAGTATATTTCTGGTTTTCTTTTTATCTTCTACTTCCGAATAGGTCAGGGATTCCCAAAATTTTTCAATTCGCGGTGCACTTGTAAGTTTTGGTAACGAATAGGGGAACGGGCTCCTAGTCATTTGAGTTACTTTTCTGTCAAAAACTAAATTTTGTTCAAAAATGTTTGAAATACCCACAATTGACGTCATAGATTTTAAGCGTCATTGACGAACTTATTTTGTGAATTTAATCAATTAAAAATTGAAGACGTGATGGAAAAACAAAGCAAATAAGGTTTTTTGAAACTTCAAGAGGAGGGCAATTTTGGAAATCATATATCATATTTTATTTTTGATGCAGCCCGATCCCCTATTTTCACGGTAGCCTACTTGTGCTAGAACGAGCTTGGTTTTTGGAAGGAACAATTAATCAAGACCTTTTTAAAGGTGTGTTTGTGTAGGAAAATCCTAAACAAAAATCTGCAAGTAAGCTCAACTAGGGCCTAGGCCCTAGGCAGAGCACAGACTACATTATAACGAACATGCGAACGCGATTTTTTCTCGAGAAGATGACCTTATTTCAAGAATAGACCTTCACCAGGTCGTCGGTCCCGATGGGAGGGCCTGCGTACGCTACGTCTTCCGGTGGGCGGTCGCTACTCATGAACCTTACTGCCCGAACGGCCATCTGTTCTACGGAGTATGTGCCCTGCCCACTGCCACTTAAGTTTAGCGATTCTGTGAGCTATGTCGGTTACTTTGGTTCTCCTACGGATCTCCTTATTTCTGATTCGGTCACGTAGGGAAACTCCGAGCATAGCTCGCACCATCGCTCTTTGGATGACCTTGAGCCTTATGAGGTCCATAGTAAGCGACCATGTCTCAGTTCCGTATGTCATCCATCACTGGTAACTCGCACTGCTTTCTCTTCTTTACGTATACAGGGTGACTGGAAATTCGACCAATTCCCTGAAAGGGATTATAGTAGAGTAAATTTGCGATAAAATAACCCCCATCTGCTAGGCGTCGGAAATGAACGGTTTCCGAGATATCACGGATTTAAGTTATTTCAATTATTTTTGTACTTAACAGAAAAATATATATATATATAAAATTCTATTTAGTTTTAGTTATGTATTTGATACTTTTTAGAAGTTAATAAACCAGCAAGCAGTTTAAAAATAAAATCCGCACAAAAGTATTTGTTATCTCAGAAATAATGGCGTCATAAGTAGCAAGTTTTTTTTTAAATATATTTACCAAAAATCGACATGAATGATTTAAAAAATGTATGATACTTGACGTACAAATAACTAAAATTATTGCTAAATTTCATAAGCTATCCAAACATTCAGCACTAAGCGCTCTGTGCGACTAATTTGTACCTAATTTGAATTAAAAATTGACTGAAAATGATAAAATTATCGATGTAGAGTAATCAATATAAAACATGTAAGTTCATCATATCGGCTCATATACGTCCCCACCGAGGGGCTCGAGCCTAACCTGAATTAGGCCGATCGGGCCTTAGTCGACCACGCCGGCTCAGTTCGGATTGGTCGACTTCACCCAACCTGCGAGTTTCTCCGCAGGCGTGTGCAGGTTTCCTCACGATATTTTCCTTCACCGTAAGAGCGTCGGATAAACGTACTTACATCATCATCATCATCATGTCAGCTCATATACGTCCCCACCGAGGGGCTCGAGCCTACCCTGAATTAGGGCGATCAGGCCTTAGTCGACCACGCGGGCCCAGTGCGTTATCGTTCCGTATCAGTATTCGCGTAGAAGATCTCCGAACGAAAACAAAAGTTATCGACGCAGCTGAAATGGCATGCCGCCTGAAGTGGAGATGGGCAGGTCATGTGGCTCGAAGGACCGATAATTAGAAAACTATTTGCTGTTCCTTATCGCCGTACAGTATCAGGCCGTAACTTAGTAGTTCCACGCCTGTGTAGTTTAAAAAACAATTTCAGTGATGTTCTTGATATGTCTTTGACTCTCTGTATCAATTTCGCAAAAAAATATACGGCTTCATAGGTTTGCACTTTATTTCCTTTTACTTTTTTACTCTCTGTTTAATTTTAAATTTAATCGCAGTGAACAATACAATACTATTATTAATTCTTGCAAAGTACACGTTTTAAGCATCCTGTGTTTATCTGTAAAAGGCTGTGCAATTAGTTATTAAACATTAACTGTATTTTTAGCATGTAAGGTTGTAACAGTTGTTGATAAACCAATAAAAACAAAAAAAAACCATTGTGGATGGGAGGTCTGCCAGCATCGCTGTGGCGACGTCGAACCGAGCCCGATTCTCGTATGCGCCGATATGTAGTACCAAACACACTCACGTCAGGTAGACGGCGGCGGCGGTTAGCGAAACGCTTATGATATTCTCTTTTTGCTTTAGCCGAGTCACCGTCACAAAACCCATAACTTAAGTTATGCCGACATCTTATGAGCCAGAAGACGTCAACTGCTGGACAAAGGTCTCCCCCTAGGATTGCCACAACGACCGATCAAGCGCTGCCCGCTTTCAGCGGCTTCCCGCGACCTTCAGCAGGTCGTCGGTCCACCAAGTGGGAGGCATGCCTACGCTACGTCTTTCGGTGCACGATCGCCACTCTACAACCGTACTGCTACAACGGATATCTGTTCTATGAGCTACGTGCCCTGCCCACTGTCACTTAAGTTCAGAAATTCTGAGAGCTATGTCGGTAACACGTAACTTTGGTTCCCCTACGGATTTCCTCGTTTCTGATTCGATCACTTGAGTCTTCTTATGAGGCCTATAGTGAGCCACCATGTCTCATGTCCAGTGATCGGAATAGGTAGAATATAAATAACTAAAGTTCGCAAGAAGGTATAACATGGAGTTAGAATCACCAAATAAATCATTATTTTTTATATTATTTTATCTTATATTCATATAAGCTACCGTGTATTATTTTATTATTGTCTATTGTAATGATATATAATACAAGATAGCTCATATTAATAAAAGCTAAAAAAATATAAATTTATTTGGCGGTTCTAACAACTACATGTTATATCTTCTAGCGAACTTTAGGTATTTATATTCTACCTATTCCGATCACTGCTCATGTCTCACTGACAACACCAGAATAACTTTATGTCTCTAGCAGCAAACACATAGGACTTTCATATAAACTTACGGTAGCCTTTGGACCCCCAAATTCGGCCTTATTACAAAATCCGTTATTAGCTGACGTCTCCTACGTAGGACCTTACTACCCTCCAAATTTCAGCATCATAGGTCAAGCAGTATGCGAGATTTCATGTTTAATGAGTGAGTGACCTTTCGCTTTTATATATTAGTTAGCGTCATTAATTTTCAGACCAAATAATTATGTTATCACCTCTACATTGTATTCAAGGGGCAAATATTCAAAATAAGAGTAATAAAGTGGTAGACTGCAAAATGCTGATCTAGATTCCTCAAAATTTCCTATCATATTACTTACCATCAGGTGAGATGATGCCAAGGGCTAACCAATTGTGAATAAAAAAAATGAAAAAAATTGACAATCGTGTCAATCAGTAGATACTCTCGAGAACAAAAAATAAATATAAACAAATAAATAAGTTACTAAAATGCTTTTTATTTACAAAAAAAAATCTTGTACAAAATTCATAATTTTCTATTTTATGTTCATACACTGAGGTTTCTAAAAACTAACTAAAAATATTATTCTTTACAACTACAGTTGGAGTATTTAAAGTTTAGTCTCTCTTATATAGTGGTGAGGCATACAGAACACTTCGCCTATCCATGGCCTAGCCGCAAAATGGCCCTTTCGCAAAATGATTCCAGTTAGCAGTCCTTTCGCAAATTGCCCTTTGTCCATACCTTCCTGTAAAATATCTCCTTGTTTTTTAAGTAAAAAATTGAGTAGCTAAAAATGTAAGTAATCTTGGAATTAGACAGTTCAAAATATTCCACATGTCGTGTCACAGATTAATATTACCATACCAAATTTCACTTATATAGCTGTAATCACTGTAACAGTCTTTAGATAGACGGACATGGCGAAACTATAAGGCTTCCTAGTTTCACTACGGAACCCTAAAAAAGAAATAAAATACATTTCTTGGCTGCATATTTTTCGGCAAAGCAGAAGGACATTTTGAGACAGGAACGTTTTGCTACCAAGGGATATTTTGCGAACGAGAAGATTTAACGAAGAAGCCCTATCAATATTGTAATGTAAACGTAGCGGTGGGCTAATTAATACAAAACCGACTGTGTTTAAAAAGGATACCTAAGCTGAAACCTAAAATAGCACTGAGTTTATTATTGTAAAAGGCGGCAACCCACGTTGAATGAAAAATGGCCGACCGCCAGTGTTGTTGCCAGATGCACTGTTATTAATTACAGTGGATTTACTGTATTTTCATGTCATCATAAGTAATGAATTTTGAGAATTTTCATACAAGTCAAACACTGATTTTGTGTTTTTTGCATCTAGCAACACTCCCAGCCGTGCTTATCAGTGCTATAATGCTCCAGTAACTAAATAAACTAACGGAACTAGATAGGCCTAAGCACGTCAATTAATGGAAAAACCTAAATATTTCTACTTATAAGAGAAGTTTGCGTCGGTCGCCAGTAAATGCAATTTTCCAAGTTTCCACACAAGAACACCACGGAACACAAAAGAGAGCTTAAAAATATTAGGCGAAGTATCAATTAAGTTACTGGCAAACGAAGCGAATTCCTCTTATTAATTATTACCCAAGTGGAGATATTAAGGTTTTTCCATGTTTTATTCACTAATGCTATATAAATGCTTTAGATGTTACTGGAGTCAGGTAAGGTTACAATTTTATACTTAAATTGACAACAATTAACATAAAACACCTATTTTTACCACCAGAAAATATCTTGGGGTGCCGTGGGGCGAAACGCTAGTTTTTCTTTTATAATTCTCGAATCTACAACCCCACCTTAATAGTTCGAAGACGCGGTCACCTGACTAATCATAGCCTCAGATCACAGCAAACAAACCTTTTATGCTGTGATCTGAGGTCATAGCTATCTCGACACGCGTACGTAAGATGCGTTTCTCCTCGCCGTGAACCCCTGCTATTATTATTTGCAGTTTGTAGACTATTATAGCGTAGGTATTTTCGGTTTTGTACGGGAGTGATGTAACTGTTACGTAGTAACTATTGTCTAATCTGTTGTCAAGGGATCAAGATGAAAGGTTCGTACAACGCTTATGGTACACAATAAAAAAATACAGTTCAACAGGGCTCTGTCTTAAAGTCGCTATCATTGCTTTGTCGCTAATACCGAAGGCATCGTATTCCGGTTATAACGACGCTTTACAACGATCTTGGTAAGTATACCATAAAAATAAAGTTCGTCAGGTTTCTACATTGCTTTGTCGCTAATACCGAAGGCCTCGTATTTCGGTTATCACGACGCTTTACAACGATATTGGTAATTATACCATAAAAATACAGTTCGACAGGTTTCTACATTGCTTTGTCGCTAATACCGAAGGCCTCGTATTTCGGTTATCACGACGCTTTACAAAGATATTGGTGTGTATACCATAAAAATACAGTTTGATAGGTTTCTACATTGCTTTGCCGCTAATACCGAAGGCCTCGTATTTTGGTTATCATGACACTTTACAACGATATTAGTAAGTATACAAAAAAAAATACAGTTCGACAGGTTTCTACATTGCTTTGTCTCAAATCCGAAGGCCTCGTATTTCGGTTATCACGACGCTTTACAACGATATTAGTAAGTATACAATAAAAATACAGTTCGACAGGTTTCTACATTGCTTTGTCGCTAATACCGAAGGCCTCGTATTTCGCTTATCACGACGCTTTACAACGATATTGGTAAGTATACCATAAAAATACAGTTCGACAGGTTTCTACATTGCTTTGCCGCTAATAACAAAGGCCTCGTATTTCGGTTATCACGACGACCCTTGAAACGATATTGGTAAGTATACATTAAAAATACAGTTCGACACGTTTCTATGTAGGCCCAGGCAATCGAGATAGGTACCTACTTGACAGAATGTTTTTGCGTCACAGTCTTATATGTAGTTATGACGTATTTTTGTGACAATCAAAATAAGGGATCGGTAAATATAGCAGTCTCTTCAATCTGTCTAAGGCACACTACATTAATAATATGGAACCCTAAATACAGAGTATACAAAAAGATGATGTAATAGGGGATCGGACTGCATCAAAAATAAATTCTGAAATATGATTTCCTAAATTGCTCTCCTCTTGGAGTTTAAAAAACCTTACTTGTTTTGTTTTTCCATCACGTCTTCAATTTTTAATTGATCAAATTCACAAAACAATGGCAGTAACAATCTATGACGTCACTTGTGGGTATTTCAAACATTTTTAGAACAAAATTTCGTTTTTGACAGATCATAAAAAGTAAGTCAAATGACTAGCAGTCCGATCCCCTATTGTAATTATTGCTGATACTTACCTTAGATCACATATAAAATAACTAGATCCCCGGTTTCATACAAAAAAAACTTCAAAAAACGCCCGGACTTGTGCGACAGGAGACATAGATAGAAATATTCAAATAGCTATGTTAGAGAGGGGGGAACCGCGAAAGTACACCTCCGTGAACAAAAAATGTACCTAACTTTTAGTTCGCACACTTTTTGGCCGCGTGACTGTAAATCTCGTTTTTTTTACATGTGATCTAAGATACCTACAGATAGATTATCAATAATAATTATGTATATGGAATCCAACAGTACAGGTCTAACGCACACAGAAGGAGATAGGTTGATGACGCATGCGTCAAGCGCACAGATCTGGTTCATACTTATTAGATATAACTAGACATGCTGAAAATTGTACTCATTAGATTTTGTTGGAACTGACAAAGTAAAGAACGTATAAAAAACTTAAATAATACAAAAGACAGGTAATACAGCTAGATATACATATAGATACCATGATAGCTGCCTAAAATGCTTATCAAAATGTTACAAATTAAATTTTTAAATAAAATTATTTACTAAGTGTAGTTGTATAGTTTTAAAACTCATAGCTACCCGCTTTTGTAACAAAAAAAATACACGAATATTTAAACAAATCATAACGTCCCCACCGCTGGGACCCCGGTCGGATTCGTACAATAGGTACATAAAATATGGATACACATTATCATTGACACCAGGCCAAGTTCCAGCGACGTTTACCTTTTCACAAATACTTGTTACAAAATGGTTACAAATTTATTTTTTTATTATTATCCAAAAAATATTTAAATTATGTAAATGGATAGGTCTGCCGCTTAACAGCACCGCTCACTGCCGACAGACGACGGCGTCTCAGTACACAACAGGCCCAAAAAAAATGATTTTACGTAGGTACCAAAACGTCTGAGCAATAATACAAGGTGAGTTTCAATGGCGGATAAGATCACCACAAGCTTCTTACTTGAATGAAATGTAACAATTTTTGCTCTAGCACTTTTTTAACCCGGCGCCAATGACGCTGGGTCATATTTACCCGAGCGATTTTCAATTGGGGAAATTTCGAACAAAACATATTTTATTCGTTATTGGTTTTCTTAATAGCTGGAGATAAGACCTCAATTCTTATGATTTGTACCATAGTGTAGTGAGCAAGCGCCAGTGAAGAATGGTAAAATCCCTTTTCTTGAATAAAACTGCTGCAGCTCCATAAATTTTTAGTTTTAAAAGAGAAATTATTTTAGTTGCCCTACTGAGGTTGTTGCATTAAAACCAAATTATACTTCATGGTCATGCAATAGTTCTTACTTCGTATTAAATTTGTTATAATTCAGCAGATAACCAGATTAAGAAAAAAACATTCGGGTCATATTGACCCAGCGCAGCGTCATCGTCAGCGTTATTTTTTAAACGTCACTGGCGCCAGGTTAATAATACGTCAAGTTACCTCGTTAAATTTTGTGAGCAAGCTCGATAGTTATACGGATTTTTTTTGTCGATTCAGTTTTTGGAAAAATTTTCATAATGGTGTACCCATGGAGGTTAAAAACTCCGAGGCCTACAGAATGTTAGTACTATTATATATACTTTGCCTACAGTTCACACAGCCACTAGTTTTGAAATTGGTAGATTAGGTATACATTGCATCTGAATAAAAACGCGGTTATCCACCATTAAACGCCCACCTTGTAAGTATCTAGGACAAAAACACATGTTTTGTTTGCTTACAAATATAAATAAACCTTGGTTATTCTTTCAAACTTACTGGTAATAATAATAAGGCTAAATCTTACGTCCGGAATATTTAAACTAAGGTTCAAAGAAGTTTGACGCAAGTCTGACCTTAGAGAAGAAGTGTCGCCGTCAGAGTTTTGAGACATCTAAAGTCAGGTTAAAATGTCATAATTCCAGTACGGAGTGCCAAGTCGCGGTAAGCCAACACTTATGCAAAACAAATGTTAGATTTTCACATTCCACCACAGTACGAGTACTTTTACGTAATCATTCCATAAATACAATGAAATGAAAAACTAAACTTTCCTGTTTTAAAATGGCACAGTGAGAGTAACAAATGAAAACCTAAATTTTTCGCTTTTAAATGGCAACTGTGAGAGGGAGGCATTACTACAATAGCGGATGAGAAAGGAGTACCAACCTATTTGTTACAAGGTAATAAGACCATTTTATCGTTGCTAGTCTTAATTTAAACTTTAAACTATGGTCGGACTTTTAATTGGATGTAGTAAACTGATGTTTCGTTGGTGTGTATGTCATAACATGTCATTTCCTTACTATAAAAACGTAAGTTTACAGCATCTAATTAAAAGTTCAACTTAAGTTGGTCTCAATTTTTCAAAAGCGCGTTAATGGATACACTTTTTCTACTAGGGTGTAACCAGCGTCAAAAGTCTTTGCTAAGGATATTACTCGTATATCTACGTAAAATGCGTGTTCATAATACTGTTCAGATTTGGTTCATACTCTATTATTAACGGACACAATACAGCATGTTTTTTTTTATTGTAAGCAAGCCTAAGGTAGGCTCTATCCATGAAAATTAACAAATTCCCCAACAACTCCGAAAGACGTCCACAGCTGCACAAAGGCCTCCCCCAAGGCTTGCCATAAAGACCGGTATACCGCTGCTCGCATATAGCGGTTTCTCGCAACTTTCACCAGGTCTTCGGTCCACTAAATGGGAGGCCTGCCTTTCGAGAAATATTCTGGCCCGGCTATCTGTTCTACGAGATGTGCTCCGCCCACCACTGTCACTGAAGTTTAGCGATTCTGTGAGCTATATCGGTTATTTTGGTTCTGCGAATCTTCATTTCTGATTCGATCACGTAGGGATACTCCGAGTATAGCACGCTCCATTGCCCTTTAGGTGACCTTCAGCCTTCTTATAAAGCCCATAGTAAACGACCATGTCTCAGTTCCGTATGTTATCACTGGCAACACACACTGGTGTATAAGGTCTGGGCCTTATTCTTCAGATACTGCAGATTTTGGGACATAAAGATATAGCGAAGCTTCCAAACGCTGCCCAACCGTGTTGGATTCGACGAGTAATATCTTTCTCGAGGTTGGACCTACCTAACCGAACCTAACAATCTCGATCGTACCAAATCATCATCATATCAGCCGAAAGACGTCCACTGCTAGACAAAGGCTCCTCCAAGGATTTCCACAACAACCGGTCCTGCGCTGCCCGCATCTAGCGGCTTTCCGTGACTTTCATCAGGTCGTTGGTCCACTGAATGGGAGGCCTTCGTACGCTACGTCTTCCGGTGCGCGGTCGCCATTCGAGATCTTTACTGTCCATTTACCTTACCAAATACGCAACTTTTTTTTTACTTTTCATATAAATCAGTGTCCAATATCTTTTTTTGCGAATACAGTATGAGAGCTTCAAGGGGAAAGTTCAGTTTCATAAATAGAGCCTACACTTGAACTCTTTGGCTCACTATTACAACACCATGTATATGTAATGACAATTCCATACCACACACAGGCACTATACATTATAATTATTAAATAATTACTGCGTTAATTAACCATAAAGGTAGAAAGTTTCAGTAAAATCACAAGTTTTTGATGGAACCTTGAAGGTTCAAAATGTAATTATTTGTTCCTTCTTGGGAAACTGGTTTACTATACTTTTTCTGGAATTAATACTTTCCTCTAAACATATCAATGCTGACATTGGAGAGCGTGAAATCGATTAAGCGCCCTTAACATTGATGTTTGGCGACAGGACTTAGATAAGATGGCGGTAGCTAGCCAGGCGGGCTTAGGAAATATCCTACCACCAATCAAAACAAGTCTTACAAAGTTACACCCTGCAGGCATCGAACCCGCGACCACATATTAATAAATTATGTAAAATAAAAAAACTAACGAAAACTTAAAATAAATGCGTTAAAATACGTATTACAAATACTGGTATACTCGATTTGTACATACATTGCAACCACTATGAAATTACTCGGTAAAGTCAGCGCTGTTATCTCCGCGTTTTTACTCAACTGACAAACGTAGGATCGGTTACGTTTTTCGGGTATTTTTTTAAATATTACGAGACCCGCACCCCACCCTGTGGGGACATTATTGGTTGTAAACGAATTAACTAAGGCGAGTCTGCAGCCTAAACGGCTTTATAGACTTTGCAATACGTGGTGTCGTTAGATCCGTCTTGATAGATTAGGCAGTTTTATAGATGGGGAGTGAAATCGAGTGTTAACTTTGTTTACACACGTCGTTTATATTACGTTTTTTATGTCAGGAAGGCTAAAAGTCCATGGCCATACAGCCTAAACCGCTAGACCGGAGGCCGAGCTCCGCATAGGATAAAAAAAAGATTCAGGATGAGTTTCTGTCGCGTGTCGGAGCTGACACGCACACCCTTTTTATTTTCAAATTATTTCCAGTTATAGACCATAAAAAAACCAAATATCTAAAATAAAACAACCTGACTGCCTATGTATACTATACATTTTAAGACTCCCAGAGAATCAAGACGAACCCAGCGACCCCCTTATTTATTAACTTTAAAAAATTGTTAGTGCCTTTAGTCAAACTTTCACCCACTTGATGGAGAAAGTACGATACAGTACGAAGCGAACTCAAATAACGCATATTCACTCTCGCCTTGAAGGTCCCTAAATTGTAAGAGTCGGGAAACCATGACGTAGGCAAGGAGTTCCACTCCCTGGCTGTTTAGTTACGGATAAAACCAAAAACAGATATGAATAAATACATACATACCCGGAAAACATTACCCACCTTGTTGTGCGTTCGAGGGAAAAGTGTAAAAACGACGGCAATGTTATTATTTCTTGTTACAAAAATAAATTTCACGACACCCATAAGGCACGTTTTATTATTGATATCCTTCAAATTCATTGTCTTTAGTGAATTTAAAATGACAATATTTAATAAAATATTATGAAGTAATTTTAAATACTCTTTTTGAATAAAATACGCGAACAAATATAACTACAAGCATACACAAATTTCAAGTCCAAAATTTAAATCAAATCGTCACAAAACATTTTTTTTAAATTTCCATATTGATCGAATAGAATTTTCTATGGAAACTCCGTGTCACTTTAAAACGGTCTCAATTTCTATGGGAACTCTATGACAATTTTAAAAACGATCTAAATTTCTATGGAAACTCCATGAAAATTTCAAATCAGACTCATTATCTATGGAAAACCCACAATTTTTAATCGGATTTATTTTCCATTGAACTTGACTCCTTTTTTCACCAACCAACCAATTTTAATCACCCAACGAAACGTGAAAAATTTCAACCTTTTCACGAGTCCTTTTTTCAATAACTTACTTATTTTGTTGCCCTATAAGGGTTATATGTCACGCCAAGAGAGAATGTCAGCTGTCGCTTTGACGTTAATTAATCCTTAAAATCTACAAAAATGATACAGTAGACAATAATAATAAAACATAGAAACTACAGTAGGCGCTTGGTAATCCGGCATCCATATTTTTCCCCCTATTTCGGAAATGCCGTACTGGATTTTCATCACATTTTTTTCCTCTAAAAATAAAACATTATTACCTATTGTATAGTTTTATGTAATCGAATATATAAAATTGGTGACATAGCGATAATAGGTTGTGTCCTATTTAATCATGCTCATAATTTAGCATATCTCTGTTATCCGGCAGTTTAATGGCAACCCTGCCGGATCATAGAGCAAGAGAGTTGAGTTGCAAAATGTGGGACTACTGAACGTGCCGGATTGGTGAGCACCTACTTAATTTTTATATTATAATTCGTTACAAACTAATAATGCATTTTGGTGAGCAACAGTCATTGATTTAAGAAACGCTGGTGCCCCCCAACAAGGTTGACCTACAAATCTACTTGCCTTAAACTATTTGTTCAATACTAAGATCACAATACATATTAGGTACTATCAGTTCTAAATCAAAATGTTCCTGTGATATTTTATCGTAATTTTAACAGTTCTGCAACATAAGTTATACTGACATGCAATTTTTTCAGGTCTCAATTGCACAAGGAGTAAAAAAGTTGGTGTAGGAGCCGGTAACTGGGGCTTCCACTCATCATGCTGAAGACGTCTCCCAAGGGAACCAATGCCATAGTAGTAAATTCATTGGCTTCCATACCCAATTATCGATTTGTGCAATAGTTTTTTTTTTGTGAAGTGGCGCGCGCGCCGTTCCCAGTGAGTGCTCTTTTTTGTATTTTTTTAAATTAAAATTTGAGTTATGGGTTTGTTGAGTAAAGTGTTCATTGTAGCGAACAGAAGCCCCAGTTCGGCTTCTATACAAATTTTGTTTCGCGCTATGTAATTATTTATTCCAATTCTGGTTTGAAACATGTTATTTTTTACATTAATTAATACATTTTGTTCTCATGTAGTTATTATTATGTCGAGATTTAACCTATTGGAGATTACTCAGTCGTATAGATGGCGCCTCTGAGTTACGCTGTCTTATGTGTGTGTGTGTGTGACACTAGAAAGAGAAAAAAAATGTTTAATTCAATACTAAAACATATATCAAATGTAAAATAAATAAATAAAATAAAATATAATGGGATTCATGAACCCTTGTTAAAAATAACACCATGCTTTCCATTTTTGGGTCGTATTTGACATGTGAGGGCAGGGTATTCTAGCGTTAACACACTAACGCTGAATAAATGCCACCCCCAAGAATATCCACAACGACACCTTGCGCTGCCCGCATTGAGTGGCTTTCCGCGACTATCACCAGGTTGTCGGTCTACCGAGCAGAACGCCTATCGACTTCGGGTTTTAGACACTTAGATTTGGCAATTGGGAAATAAGCCGCATGGAGACACTTACGGTCGTAACACAATTTTCAAAGACAAGCCACTCACCTAGCTGTTGGGCGGTAGATCGCCCCACGTGCAGTACCAGTTATAATTAAACATGGCGGCGTACGGGTGCTTCCTCTTCTTGTGTAATCGAAGGGACTCCTCGGAGGCGTACCAGTGTTGCGGGAACTTGTCGTAAGGATACTTTTCAGATTCCTTCACATACGGCTCAGAATAATCCGCTGTAACAAGAAAGTTATATTTTAAGAGATGTCAAAAATTTAAGAACTAAAATAATTATTTGGACAGTAAAGAAATGTATGATTTTTACATTACTGCCCGAGAAAGACGATCTATCTGTTTTTTTTGGCTGAGTTTGTAGTCTAAACGGCTCGATGGATTTTGGAGTGCTAGGTGGCGTTTGATTCGTCTCAAGACAACAAAAGAAAAAAAAAATAAGATCAATAAAATACATTTTAAGTCATATCATCATCAATTCAGCTGAAGGACGTCCATTGCTGTCCTGTGCTACTGCGCTGCTCGCATCCAAAGGCTTCCAGTGACTTCACCAGGTCATCGATCGGTCCACCGAGAGGGAGTTTACTGCCCCAACAGCCATGTGTTCTAACGAGCTATATGTCCCGCCCACTGCCACTTAAGTTAAGCAATTCTGAGAGCTATGTCGGTTACTTTTATTCTTCTACGGATCTCCTCGTTTCTGATTTGATCACGCCGAGAAACTCCAAGCATAGCACGCTCCATTGCCCTTTTGGTGACCTTATTTATTTATTTATTTACCAGACAACATGGGCCCATGATATGTTAGTAAAAAACTTACTGACTATATTAGTAAAACATGAAAAATAGAGAAATCAATTAATATAATAAACCTGCCCAGCGTGTGGGTGAATCAGGGCTGACACCCAGTGCTTCTGCAGCACACTGTCGGGTCTGTCTGCCAGCACCCTCAGGATGGTGTTGTTGCTGCCCAGCATTCTACTGCGGACCGAGTCTATTTTTTTGCGCATTAATGTGTGAAATCCGTCTACTTATACCTTCGAGTGTAGAGCCTTCAACCTTCAGAGGAGTATGTGCGACACGGACGTTTGACATAATTTTCGTCTTATCCATGTTCATTCTAATACCTACTTGTTGAGAGGCTCTACTGAGGCCATCGAGTGTGCCTAATTCGTCCATAATCTCAGCCATGACCACGATATCGTCAGCGAATTGAAGGTTGATGTACTCGCCGTTTATATTGATGCCGGCCGAGTCTTTCGGAGATATGACGTCTCGCTGTCTCACCCCTCGCTGCAGTCTGATAGGTTCCGAGTTTTGGTCTTAGAGGCGAATCGTTTGTATGAAAACGCCACCAAGTACCCGATATATCGATAGTCAATTTGGCACCGCTGGAGAGACTGTTACGCAGCCCAAGTTTCGACCGAATCAAACGCTTTCTCATAGTCCACGAACGCTAAGCATAGTGGCTGATTGTACTCTTCGGTCTTCTGTATAATCTGCCGCAGCGTAATGTATGTGGTCTATGGTACTAAAGCCTTTTCGGAAACCGGCTTTTTCGGGAGGCTGGAAGTCGTCAAACTTGCGTGCGAGACGATTCGTAATGACTCTCGAAAACAGCTTGTAGACATGGCTCAGAAGTGAGATGGGTCTGTAGTTCTTCAGCAGGGTGTTGTCACCCTTTTTGAATAAAAGCACGACCACACTTCTGTGCCATGCCTTAGGCATTCATCATATCAGCCAAAAATCGTCCACTGCTGGACATTACACCTAGGCCTTAGGCATTATCTATCGAGTATAACGGAATTAAATAACTTTTGAAGAGCTTTAAGTATCGGTGTTCCACCTGCTTTCAGAAGTTCAGCCGTAATGTTCTTGAGCTGTTTGAGAGCCATTCTAATCTCTTATAGGCTGACGTCCGGGATATCTTCGGTATAGTACAATTTAAGTATTCGGGTTTTGATACGGTTTTAATCTAATTGAAATAGTTCAAGTTCGCTCTCTAAGCAGACATGATGCACACCGTTCATCTGATATGAGTTAAAATTTTGTACAGTTGTAGCCTGCGAAGGTTTCTGATGAAAGAACTGGATTATTTGATATACATAGTGTTCAATAAAACTGGTTAGGTACACCCAACTTATCTGACCCGGTGGCAAAAAATGAAACTAACGACGCTGCTTTAATTACGTCAGTTTGCTGCAACCGGCTGCAACGCTTGCACCGGGCCAGACGAGTTTGTAGGACTGTGTATGGTTTTTATATTACTTTTCCTTTTATATCGACAATGGCAGACAACTTTAAGCTGCCACATCAACGGCTCTTTGGTTGCTTGTAAAATATCCACTAAAGTGCGAGAGAGATGATTAGTAAAACTCCTTCTATTGTATCCTCCTCAGTTAATAAAACAAAGTTACAGAAGAATACAGTTGTCTGTATGTATTAGATAAGATAACTTCGTAAATAAATTTTTTATGTCTTTTTATGTCTTATGTTATTTGGACACATTTAAAACTTGGATTATAGTATGAAGGATGAAGAAAGGTTGTTATAAAATAAAGGTTACGAGAGTGAATACGCACTATTTGAGCTTGCGTGTCACATCCTCGGCTGCATCGGCACTTACCATCAGGTGAGGTGCAGCCAAACGCACTCAAATAAAAAAAAAAAAAGAGGTGATAATACATCGAAATAAGGACTATGTTTTTGGACACAAAGTGTGTTACATATAAGGATATTGAAGAGTGTTTTTAGACCCATGATAAGTATGTTTTTCGACAGAGATATTTTAGATATTATTGTTTCTTGTCTTTTGTAGCAGATAATAAGATGTTGTAAAGAAGTTAATCTTTTTGGCTTATATCCGATCTGTTTTGTATTTTCTCCTTTTTAATTTGTTTTTATTACGTTTTACTCAGATTTGTTTTCTAGTTTTTGACTTTTCATACTGCCTTTGTTTCCCATCACCAATTTTTCATCTGTCTCTTTAGTTTTATTTCTATTTTTTTCGCCTTATAAATATCAGTTTAGTGGTACAGTTTTTTAGTTATTTGGACCCTGAAGTCCCCAAGTCTTCCAATAATTTACTCGTGCTGTCTCAGACGCGTTTGGGGGGCGCGTAAAGGCCGCAATGTTACTTACGCGGTGGAAGACAGTAGAGGCAGAATATCCTATGTTTCCGTCCCTCATGGCTCTCGAGATGCTTCTTATGGTGCTTGCGACGCGTGGAAACGTACGGGCAACAGGGGCAGGGGATAGCCAGCTCTTTGGGAACGCAGCCGTGTCGCTCGGCTGCATGTTGGAGCAGCGTAGATACTACGCGGTAACCCTGAGGGAAATAGTTTAAGTTTAAAGTGGTTTTTCAGACGCAAAAATCTGTGTGTGTGTTTCTGTAAACAGGTGTTAAAAATGGTGTAGGACCCGTTAACTAGGGGTTCTACTCATCATACTAAACATCTTTCCCCAGGGAAGCTATCGTTCGTTGGCTGAATTAACTGCATCTTTGATGAATGTCGCGAGCCGGTGGCGGCGACAGTCAAACACGCCGACAATGGGACCGCCCTTAGTATAATTGTGCCGCGGACATTGTCGGCGCCGTGATTAAACTGAGGGCGGCCTCTTTGACGGCCCCTTAGTCGGCAGCTGTCAAAGCTGCAGCTAATTCAGCAAACGAACTATATTTAGTAGGGGAAAAAGAGTTCACATAGTCTGAAAATCGACTGATCGGGGATGATAACTGCATCAGAAATAAGTATCAAATATTGATCACTAAATTTCCCTTCTATTTAAATTATTTAAAAAAAACTTTCAGAACAATAACTAAAGCATACTCCGCGTGCCGTGAAAGATGTGCATTTGTGTTCTGCATTTTTGTGTTTGTGTGTGTGTGTTCGAAGTGTACATTCAAACTACCTACTTCTATGCTTTAGTTATTATTCTGATAAAAACTTTACTCGTTGTGTTTTCCACCAAGACTTCAAATTCAATTCATTAAAAACGCAAAATGAGTACACAAAAGACACTGACTTTGCCTCTATTGTCACCTAAAAATTAATGCCGTATAAGATGCGATAGGAATAAAGGTAATTAATTTACCGGTAATTTACATGTGATAAGAAAAACAATAATTAATTAGTGATTTTACATGCGATAAGTATAAAATTGGTAATTAATTGGTGATTTACCTTAAAACAATGTTCACACCGAAATGGGAAGGACTTCCACTTGGGGTTCTTTTTTCTACTGAACACCATCTTGTAAGGCTCGTTGGGGAACCAGTCTTCAGGGTCTAGCTGTAGCTCCACCAGCTCTACACCTGGAATTAAAAGGTTTTGTAAGGTGGCATCTATCTAACACTACTCTACAGCAAGCTCAGACGGGAGACATTAGGTACCGACAGGATCAAGGAAGAGGAACTATGCGACCTAGACAGCAGCCGCATAATGGAGTACTGTAGCAGGAGCTCAAGAATTGGGGGGAGGGCGGATACCACCGGGTTCACAATAACCATTGAACCACTATGGGAATAGGGTGTAATGAGTCCGCCTAGAGACTTGAACACCCGCCTGTACCCCGCAAGATAGCATATATCACGATAGGACCCAATTTAAGACACCTTTTATCAGATGACCCCCATTTTGGGTCCCAATTTCATGGATATGGGACACTTGATGAGCGCTCTCCCTGGAGACATTTAGTGTTCAAAAGGTCATAATATTTGGATACATAGGGCTATAACAGTTACGGTTATATGCAGTCATTTGAAACTAGAGCACGTGAGGTCATAATTGGACACTTAAGACCCTCAGTCCTATCTTTCAGAACATTTTGTGTCGTATTTAGCTATATACACACACAGTGGCACAACCACCAAGTGTTGTGGTATGCGCAGGATGGTGAACGGTGGGCTGGACGATAGTCTGCTCCCCGTCATGGCAGTGGCTAGCAGATTATATTTATACACTTGGAACTATGACACATGAGGTCATATTTGGACACTTGGGGCTTTAACACTTGAGGTCATATTCAGACACTTGGAACAATATACATGAGATCACTTGACGTCATCCAATTTTTTGGAACTTTGTGTCATATTCAGCTACATACAAACTTACCTTCAGGCACTTTGATCTGCGATCTGATTTTACCACCACTAAGTGTTGTGGTATGCGCGGGATGGTGACTGGTGGGCTGGACGATAGTCTTCTATGGCAGTGGCTAGGAGATTTGTCAGGATTGTTTTGGAACCCACTTATGGAGTCAGTCAGTAGTCACTTCTCAAAACTTGGAGACAAAAATCTACGGCGTTAGACACTGAAGGATGTGAGACCCATTTTGGAATCATTTTTGTGTCATGTGCCTGGCGGCCAAGTTGGAGGATATAGGATTATGTTTACACACTTGGGGACATGTTAAGACACCGGCCGAAGACATATTTAGACACTTGGAACTATGACACATGAGGTCATATTTGGACACTTGAGGCTTTAACACTTGAGGTCATATTCAGTCACTTGGATCTTGTAACACAGGAGGTAATATTCAGACACTTGGAACAATATACATGAGATCACTTGACGTCATACAGTTTTTTGGAACATATGTGTCATAAGACCATCCGGCTCGGGAACTATTTAGAACCTACAAAGTACTCACGATGCCGAGTCTGTACATCCAAGAACTAGCTAAATACGCTAGGAAACATATACACATGTTCGAAACCGTCGGCCAATCGCATCAATTTAATACTAAGCACCAAAATCGACTTCGATTACCGATGCACCGACTAGTTAAGTCGAAGATGTGTAAAAAAGCAATGGCACCGAAGGTGTACAACAAACTACCGCAAGGAGTGAGAGACAGCCCTAGCTACGCGACCTTTGTTACTAAATTAAAGGAAATATTGGTTAAATACGAAGGTAGAATAGATAAATGATTTATTTAATTATCATAAATTTATATTTTATTTTTAATTAATGTTACGTTTTGAATTGTGACATGTAAATTTTTTTAAATTTATAAATAAATGGTTGTATTGTATTGTTGTATTGTACTCAGCTACATACAAACTTACCTTCAGGCACTTTGATCTGCGGCACCACCACTAAGTGTTGTGGTATGCGCGGGATGGTGACTGGTGGGCTGGACGATAGCGTGCTCCCCGTGCTGGCCAGCAGACTCGTCAGTATTGTGTTCTGCGCCTGACAATCAACAACACAATAAAGCTTAGGTGATTTTAAAATCACTTACCAAATTTTGCACTCAGGTACTCCTTTTAAAACTGAACAACTTTACCCAAGGAACCTACACAAACTGAGCAAAAAAAATCAACAAATAATAAATAATTAAATGTGAATCAGGCTCTCAGTACGAATACTGAACTAAATGAAATAATAGTTATTTATGCTACTGACAAGTAACAAGAGCCATTGTAATATGAGTGCTAGTTTGTGCCACGAAGCGAAGCTGAGTGGCACTATAGACAGCACGAGTGTTACAATGGCTAATTGCGTGCAGTGGCATACAATACTTTTTCAACGATCATGCATGAAATAAATAAAAATACATTGAAATTTTGTCATAATCATATATTGAATTTTTGAAGCGAAAGCAATAAAAATATTTAAACAGTTTAATTGTTTTACAGTTGTCTCGTTTTGAAATGATCGTTGTTAAACGACTTGTAGGAATGAATTTACGTATTAAGCAAATTACCAAATATGAGAAAAAACTTATTTTTTAGTAAAATACTTAATACAAAATATGGTACTTAAATTACGATATTAATGTAAGGTGCCATAGATCACATATTAAAGAGATCACCGTGTTTCACATAAAACAAACTTCAAAAATGTCGAGACAGTTGAAACATAGTGAACAATTAAAAAAGCAACATTAAAAATTTTGAAAAATCCCACGACGCGACGGGTAAATCAATCATATCAACTCATAGATGTCCCCGCCGAGGGGCTCGAGCCTACCCTGAATACGGGCCTTAGTCAACCACGCGGGCCCAGTGCGGGTTAGTCGACTTCAAACACGACCTTTGAGTTTCTCCGCAGGCGTGTGCAGGTTTTCTAGGGATGTTTTCCTTCACCGTAAGAGTGTACAATAAACGTAATGAAATCTAATTTCGAAAACACATTGGTACGTGGCAGGACTCGAACCACGAACTTCCCGGACAGGAGAGGGTAGTCTCGTACCTAACTGTTTAATTAAAAATTTACTTCCTTACCTGTAACAGTGCCACCCCAGCCGTCAAGCTTGTGTAGTCCATTTTGGGTTTCCGCTTGTACCCTTTAGGCGGTCCTCTCTTCTTAGCTATCTCACCATTCTTCTTATACCGAATCACTTCTCCAGAATTTGTTATCACAGGGGGTCTTGGACTCTGAAAAATGAAAAAGATATCTTTGATTATTAACATGTTGGTTGAGAAAGATCTTTTACTGTTCAGATACAAGTTAAATGCGGTGAGTGCAGGGTAGAGGCATAGTAAAAGAAAAGAATAGTAGGTTGTCTTCATACAATTGTGAATCGCGCCGTTTGTATGTGTGCGCGCCCCAGTAGGCACGCACCATACAATAAATAGGAATGGTTTATGGTCTTCAACAAATCAGCTCATATACGTCCCCACCGAGGGGCTCGAGCCTACCTTGAATTAGGGCCATCGGGCCTAAGTCGACCACGCGGGCCCAGTGCGGGTGGGTCGACTTCACACACAACCTGCGTGTTTTTTCGCAGGCGTGTGCAGGTTTCCTCACGATGTTTTCCTTCACCGTAAGAGCGTCGGATAAACGTACATTTGAAATTTAAATTCTAAATTACATTGGTACGTGGCGGGATTCGAACCACGATCTCCCGGACAGGAGGCGGCGCTCTAGCCGTCACGCCACCGACGCTTTTATACGCTCTATGGTCTTACGTCATTACTATTTAGTGTAGTGTGCGTGCGTATGGTGCGTGCCTACTGGGGCGCGAACAAATACAAACCGCGCGGTGTACCATTGTATGAAGACAACCTACTATTCTTTCCTTTTGGTAGAAGAGGGCCACAGATAAGATAGTAAGTTACTAAGACGCGCGTTGCCTACCGATGTAAAGTGGCAACCTTTTCGCTGCGCGAAATCTGCGAGTCATTTGCAATCTCAGAATTAGCGAGATCGATGATTTTCGATTTCGCGGTATCTCGGTATTTTCAGAATCCCGCGAGTGTAAACGCTACAAGCTGAGCTGCCTATTTGTGAGTAAGGTGTGAAGAGAATTTAACGTGGTAAAAATGAATATCTGTATTCAAGTATTACTTTTATTTCACCATCATATACGTCCCCACCGAAGGGTTCGAGCTTACCCTAAAATAGGGCGATCGGGCCTAAGTCGACCACGGGGGCCCAGTGATTTTATTACTTTTATTTATTGCTAAATTATCATCATATCAGATCATATATGTCCCCACCGAAGCAAAAACAGGCAAATTTAGATACTGTTTTCTGAGTAGTATGGCAAGGCCAACATTGAATAAAATCTCTTTGTACAGCAGGATCGCAAAATTGTTATGCCTATATGACCTCCTTTCTGGTGAGATAGATACAGCCTAATACTGAATAAAATCTATTAACCGTAATTCTGACCTACAGCTGCAGCAACTCTTGGTATCTGCAAGATACCCAGCTCCTCACCAACTTACAGCAGAGATATCGTGTTTGGACTCATTATAATAGTCTCAATGAATAGGTGTTAGATAGAATTTGGTATCTTTGACCTGATGCTGCAGCAACTGCTGGTAGCTGCAGGAAACCCAGCTCCTCACCAACTTACAGCAGAGGTATCGAGTTTGGGCTCATTGGAATAGTCTTAATGAATAGGTGTTACATAGAATATGGTAACTCTGACCTAATGCTGCAGCAACTCCTGGTAACTGCTAGATACCCAACATCATACAACAAGATATAATAGTCTCAATGAATATGTGCTAGATAGAATATGGTAACTTTGACCTGAAGCTGCAGCAACTCCTGGTATCTGCAGGAAACCTAACTATACACCAACTTACAGCAGAGGTATCGAGTTTGGGCTCATTGGAATAGTCTTAATGAATATTTTGAAATGAAATGATAATTTATTTGCATCAAACATGGAAGTAGGATGTTTAATATAATTTTATAGTGCAATCATGTTTCGCCTGGGCAAGGCATGCAAATGTTTAACATAGATTATAATTTATTATAATTAACACAAAAAGTTTCACAAAAAAACTGATTTGTTTTTTCAGTAATGGTCTGTAGTTTCTGTATGAATGCAAATCGTTATGATATAATTATTGGTTATTAACAAATAATGTGTCAACTCTTTAAAATTGTGAAAAAATGATCAAATTCGAGCAAGTACTTTTTTTTAAATAAATTTTTAGAGTAAAACTAGTATTTCTTGAAAAAAAATTGTTTTTAAATGGTTCACTTTTGCATAATACAATGTGGGGTCAAAATTGTCCCAAATAACCTCCCCTATGACTAATTAAAAGGATCCGATCTAATTAACAGTAAGCCTGTATAGCCGGAGGCAGAAAAGCCTTTTTGGCGAGCTGCAAGCGAGGGGAGTGGGTGCCACCAGTCAACAAGAGTTGTCAGAATTACAAGAAATATGTTTACAAGATTAAGAGTCTCTGTACGAGATACAAGACAGCTGAAAATCTCGGACATTATCAGTTTACAACAACCCATAACGTCTCCACTGTTGGAGCATCTGTATCTTCTCAATCTACAAAATTAGTTATTTACATATTTTAAAAACTTGGGATCTAGTTTTTTTAAGCCTATGTGTAGACCTAAGTACTACTAACCTGTACTGGAGTAATAGTCAGCTTTGCAGGCAATGAGTATCGATTCTGCAAACTTTTCACTATACTGCTTGCATTCTGTATATTATTTAAATTATTTGCTGCAAATGCCAATGGGTTTGCTAAATTCAGGGGATTATTGACAAATTGTGGCAAATCTCTGATTTGAGTAGGCGTTTGTATTGATGGGAATATGGATAGGGATTTGGGTGTATTGAATGCGGGGATTTTGTAAACTTGTAGGTTAAGAGCAGAGTTAGTGTATGAGGTTGGTTTAAGGCGTTTGGCTGCTGGTTCATCGTCGCTGGATTCAGATTGTGTTGCTCCACTTAGAGGGTCTTGGTCAGTGTTTGCAAATGGATCTGTCTCCTTTTCTTGTATGCAGAACATCTGAGGAATAAATATTGAATTAGTAAGTAAGTAGATTCATAGGTAGCATATCATTTAAGTTTTTGTAAGTACTTCTGCAAAATAATAGGTAAATTAATTGTTATCTGCATTCTGGGTAAAAATAACTAATATAAAAAAAAAATAATTCAGAAAAAAATATTTTTGTAACTATGTAGTGTTTTTGATTTTACATCTTAGTAAACCCTACAAATTTAAAAAAATATATGACACCAACCAAATAATTTTCACTAACAGTTAAGTTATACCCATCTATGTAGTTACTATGCTTCAGGTCACTTGACCCAACCACTCAGCTACAACTGCTTTCCTGGATGGGCTTGACTCTTAGTGGCATATTGCTCAACCGTTTCAATGCTTTGCAAGGCACATTGACCCGTTGAAGCCATTTTCTAAGAAAAAATGGCAGTTATTATGGCAGCCCGGTCACATGCTATAGGTGGCTTGATAAACATCTAACGGTGGGGTTCATCACCAGCCCTACAAGCTCCAGAAACCCAAACTTGACCCCTGTGTGTGAAGTATGACTAAAACTTCCCCAGTTTGGGCAAAGACCCACGCATACCCCAGCAGCAGTAATAAGATAATTATGATAGAAGTTTTACCTAGATTATAAATCTATGTTAAATACCACCATAAAAGTAGTAAAAGAAAGTTGGTATGTAGGTACTAACTTAGAACCTTTTCCATGAATATGTACCTTACTGGCTGTTGAAAAATACTTACTTGTTTTTATTAGTCATAGAATTGCAGTTATAATAATAACAGTTATAATGTAAAGGTCTAAGGATAGAATTAAGATGCAAGTGGGTAGGTGTATCATGAAATCTCCTAGTTTAGTAATAATTTATAGAAAAAAGGTTTCTTGCATGTCTGAGGCCGAAATATTGAGAGCTTGGTAGTTACCTACATAGTTGAGTTGGTCCTTACGTAAAGACGCCGTGTTCATAAAAAACAATACTTACGATTCGAATTTCAAAATACCAAAACAAATTGCACTAAATTAAGAAATAACACGATTCCGCTAGCAAACTCCTTGTTAACACAAAATGGCGTTTTATATTTCAAAAGAAACACGACGAAACAATAGACGGATCTCATGAAATAACTGCACATGCTAAGTAAAAAGTTACGCGTAAGTACATTGATCTAATTATATGATGTTTTAATACGTAGTTTTTGAATGGATGACTCACTTTCGTGCAGAATACACGACGCCGATCGAAGATTTAGTCAGGAAAACACTATTTTTGGACACATAAAAGATGAATTTTAGTATTTGTAATGTAAAATAAAAGCGAAATACTAATAAAAAGGTTATAATAATACTGAAACTCGACCAATCAACGCTTTGATTCTTCCAACGCGTGGGTTACAAATTTACATTTGCAGATGTCAAGCAGTTAAATCCTTCTACTCATCATTCGATTCTACTCTATAGCAGTCAAACATAAGGTTGAATTTGCTTAATACTAAACCGTGAAATTACGCAAATGCAAGTGCAAACGTTAGATCTATTGTTTGACATTTGGGGTTACCATCATAACCTGTGGTAGTTTCTAAGAGTTTTTTTAAAGGATATATTAACGTCTCTGGGTACGAAAGCCATTGAAAGACAGGTAGTGCTTAATCATTAAAAAAATTCTCTCGAGTTTTTGTCACCATTTGCAGCAGCCTAATTCTGAGGTAGAACACCCAGTTGCAGTAGGGTGTCTATAAAACTGCACCCTTTGCAAATTGGGTTTTCACGTCCTTTTTCATTTTATTTTCTTTTTTTTTCACATTGCTCACGTGCACCAGACGATTTTCTCCAAAACGCACCACTCTTTGAAGTAAATTCTAGCAGAAAACAATGCAAATACAATAAATTAAAACTACGAACGCGTCCACCGCAAATCCCGCCAAAAAACTCCGTTTCTGTCAGTTGTTTATGCAGTGAATTTTTCTTGGCCATGGAAACTAGTCCTTCGGCCGGATTCGTAAATAATTTTCACTTTCTTCATTTGTTTTTGGATTTGTAATGCTAGTGCAGGTGCATTACAAATCTTCTCTGAAGTTCTTGACAGCATTTGCAGCAGCTGCATTCTGAGGTGGAACACCCAGTTGCTGTTGGGCGTCTATAAAACTGCACCCAGAGCAAGTTGGGTTCTCACGTCCTCCTTCGTTTTATTTTCTTGTTCTCCACATTGCTCACGTGCACTAGACGATTTTCTCCAAAATGCACCACTTCTTGAACAAAATCCCAGCAGTTAACAATGAAAAAACAACAAAATAAAACTACGAATGCATCCACCACAAATCCCGCCAAAAAACTCGTTTCTGTCAGTTAGTTGTGAATTTTTCTTGGCCATGGAAACTAGTCCTTCAGCCGGATTCGTAAATAATTTTCACTTTCTTCATTTGTTTTTGGATTTGTAATGCTAGTGCCGGTGCATTACAAATCTTCTCTGAAGTTCTTGACAGCATTTGCAGCAGCTGCATTCTGAGGTGGAACACCCAGTTGCTGTTGGGTGTCTATAAAACTGCACACAGAGCAAGATGGGTTCTCACGTCCTCCTTCGTTTTATTTTCTTGTTCTCCACATTGATCACGTGCACTAGACGATTTTCTCCAAAATGCACCACTTCTTGAACAAAATCCCAGCAGAAAACAATGAAAAAACAACAAAATAAAACTACGAATGCGTCCACAACAAATCCCGCCAAAAAACTCCGTTTCTGTCAGTGACACAATAGTACTGCCAGAAATGGTTGTAATTTTTCTTCTAAAATAAACATGGAAAAAACATAAAATTGTGAGACTTTCCACACCAGGCTTCGAAGATGATGCCCGGCATGTAGAGAAGCTCTTCCACGTTGTAGTTTGCAGAAGTCAGGTTCAGGGTCCATCGAAGCAAATGCACCAGGGACGTCCTGCACGCGCTTGGATGGCCTTCGCGTATTGCGCCTCGAAGCCGAGTTCGGTTAAGGCGGCGACGATTTCGGCGGGTTCTGTGGTCGATAAGAGGCCACGGATGGCCACCTTGAGGGGCCTTTCGGGTGTAAGTGAACCGACTGATCTTTTTGTTGGTCTCTTGCAGCGTGGTTAGGTACCGCTCCACCGTGCGGTACTCGTCGTCTTCTGCGGGGGTGAAGCACACCTCATTGTCGAATGGGCGGGCGTGGGGAGCTCACCCAAGCTCCTCGGCGAGCTTCTTAAAGTGTGTGGACCAGTTTTACTAGCGTATGATGCGAAATTAAATTTAACTTCCCCCCCACTAACATCAACGTCGCCTACGGCGGGGGGTATTATTGTTCATTATGTATAGTCGATTGTCACAGTAAGCTGTATGAAATTATAGTGAAGATAAAAATATTTTTTATTTTTTAATGATTGACGAGTACGAGATGTTTAGAAAAAGCTAGAGGTCAACAAAACAGTTCATATTCCTTCATGGTTTTCTTCCTACGAAGCCGGGAATGAAATGATTAGACTTAGGTTTTTAGGCAAATATTTCGGTATTATAAATATCGGTAGGTATTTTTGAAAAGTAACTAAGTACAAAGTTTCTTTGACAGAACGGCGAACCTTAATCAAGAAAATACAAAATATAAACAAACCAAGAGCTTATCAATAATGGATAACAAGACCTACTTATCTGGTTTTTCTTGATTGAGATTATTCCAAATTAATTTATTCAATATTATATTGTCTACAATACTTGTATTCCCAGATAAAACGCCACTGTCGTCAGAGGATCTAGTGAATCGGAGGTAGAAGCTTCTCGATTTCTTGCCTCCCTGGCCACTTTAGTATAGTATTCCCTACTCTTTGTCCTAGCGTCTTGTGAGGCGTTTTTTCTATGAAACTTTGTACATAAATACTTTTGAACAATACCTACCTACCTATCATGATATTTGCCTAGAAGATCTACGCCGAATCATTTGGTTCCCGGCTTCGTAAGAAGAAAACAATGAATATGAACTGTTTTATTGACCTCTAGCTATTTCTAAAAATCTTCTACTCGTCAATCACTAAAAAGTACAGTAAAATGCATTTTTATTTTCACAATAATTCTACAAACACGGTGACAATTGACGATACAATGATCACTAACAGTATCAGCCCCCCCGCAGGCGACGTTGATATGTCAGCGGGGGGAGTTGAATGTCGCATCTTTGCGCTAATAATAATAGGTCATCTTTGGTATTGTTTTGTATGTATAGTGTGGTATAAGTTAGTAGTTGAAATATTCTATGCAAGTAATTTGAATCATATTACCACCATATTACACGATATATTGTATGAAGTTGTGAGTTAGGTAGAAGGGGAATAAAAACATTTTATGTAAGTAATCTGAATCTTATTTATTTTTAGTTAACTTTTAAATTTAAAAAAAAGACTATAATTACTTACTTACTTATATAAAATTAATGAAATAAGCAGGTTTCTTCAATTGTTTTCAATTATTCTAGAGTGTATTAACATCAAAAATAAGTTTATTCGACTAAAGTATGTTAACAATACATCTTACGTCTAACTTAGGGCTAGTTAATGTACAAACTAATAATTAAAATAATAAGTACTATTTTTTATTTTAAATCGAAATACATATGTACCTATAGGCAGTTATATTAATAGTCGCTGCATAGCATAACTTATGACTTAGATAGGATGGTTGGAATAGTGGGGAATAAATCAAACAACCTAAAAGAATAGGTTACCTAGACATCGTTTTGGATTACAGTAAAGTTGAAAATCTAATAAGTATCATAAGTTAGTAATACCGCCTTTTCTGTGGGAGACTTCTATTTATGAAACTGACAACTTGTCATACAACTTCGCTGAAATCAGATGCGATGACGTGGGTAGTTACAGAACAAGTTCAAAGAAATCAATAATTTAACTGTTGCCAGTTAATTCATCTATGAAAACATCATGTACCTACGTTCGTAAGAATTTGCATTTGGGTGTCAATTAAATGGTTAGCATAGTATTGTTATTTCTGTGAGCAGAAAAATATAATCGGTCAGCAGAAATAGCTAATCGGTCAGCAGAAATAGCTAATTGGTCAGCAACTCATGGTCAGCAAACATTTCAAAATCAATCAGCAATTTATGTCATTCTGGATGGCTGTAATTATTTTAAACATCCCCGTACTACACTCTTCCTACAGTGTTGAGTGGTCGACGGAGCCCCTTCGGGGCTCCTACTTCTGTGTTCTCATGTTAAACCTAACACTACGACTAACAAAGCTCGCCTCCCCGCACAGTCTCCGAACCTAACGGATCCGAGTCGGGGTGCTCCGCAAGTCCGAGCTCGCTTCGCTCGCTCCCGCTTCCATTTAGAACTCCCCGTACCACACTCTTCCTAAAGTGTTGTGTTGCTGCTTAGGGACCGTCCATTAATCACGTGAGGCTTGAAAGGGGGGGGAGGGGTTTGACAAAAATCACGAAATGTCACAACTGGGGAGGGGGGGTGTAATAAGATATCACGTGTATTTATTTTTTCAAACGCGCGATTTTTAAATCGAAAAGCGGCGTGTAGTGTGACCTTGACTCGCCGTTGCTAGGCAACGAACGAAGTACCTACTCACGCGCCGCCGACGACTTCCCGGCTCGGCACGCCAATCGCCTAAAAATTAAGATTTTTTGTAGATACTAAAAATACACGTGATGTTGGGTGGGGGTTGGGGGGTAGTCTTAAACCTCACCATGTATCACCAAGGGGGAGGGGGGGTTAAAAAATGCTTAAAAAAAGATCACGTGATTAATGGACGGCCCCTTATAGACATGTTTTTCTGCCGCTCAATCATGAAATCTTGCCGCTCAAGTAGTTATTTTGCGGACTGAATGTTTATTATGCCTTTAAAAAATATATATTTCTTTGCATTTATTTCCTAAAAACAGTGACGGGCACAATTTGAATTTAAGAAATGTAAATAATATAGATATAACTTATTCGAGACTGAGTAAGGTTAAAAAGTCATTTGTGAGGCAGTCTTTAAGATTCTACAATAAAATTCCTGAAAATGTAACAATTTGTAATAGAATATTCAAGACGTATGTCGAAAAATGCTTGTGCTTTATAGGTTATAAAATAATAGACTAAGATTATGAAAATGACAAAGACGTAAATGTTGATTCTTTAACAAATATCATTACCTGGGACTGTAATCTGAATCATGACATTATTTGTAATAGACAATTCATTTTTGAAGTGAAAACTTCTTTAGCGGCGTTGTGCACTTTTTTGTAATGGGTAAAAAATGTTAAACTCGCGTCAGGACACGAGACCTGATCGAAAATTCGTAAGACGGATGGAGTAGTGAAAACTTCTTTAGCGGCGTTGTGCACTTGTTTTGTAATGGGTAAAAAATGTTAAACTCGCGTCAGGACACGTGACCTGATCGAAAATTCGTAAGACGGATGGAGTTGATTTTTTGTTGATTTTTCTGAGATATAAACTTTTTGATGTAATATAATTTGTCATGTTGTGTACGATAGCGCAATAAATAAATATTGTATTCTACCACATAAATGATAGTACTTTTATACTGATAATAAAAGCAATTCGTGCAAAATTATTCCCTAACCATTCCAAAATATCAAAAATGCACAACGTTAATATTCAAGTTTTCACTTCTGCCGGCACTCCCGGTGTGCAACCCGTTTTTTTTTGACAATTTATAAGTGCATATGTACCTACACTTTTTAGACTTTCCAGTTCCTAGGTACCATTGATACATTATTATGGTTCCACACAATGTTCGCTAATCAACTGATTGATGTGTGTGTGAGAAGCTCAAAAAGTTTTTTAATTCCAACAAAGAGTTAGACCAAAAATTGTTCAGTTTCATCTGTAGAAAATGTGCTACATTTTAGTTAGATAATTCCTATTCTCGCGCCATGTTAGTAAGTGTACCTACAAAATGAATAAGTACCTAGGTGATACTTAATTACGTAAGTAATGAATAGTTACCTACACAGCTACCTACGAGTACATGGTAAATTTTTAATGGTGGTTAAAAAAACGTGTCCACGTTATAATGACTTATGTTCTACCGCTATTTAAATAAGGGAAATAATTTTCCGGCATAATAAAATGATCTGCCAGCCGTTTTAATATTTGGATGCCAAAAAAAATAGTACTGATGAAACTTAAAACACGGCAGCCATCGATGAACAATTTGAGCAAATAAAAGGAAATAAAGGTAGCGATTAAATTGAAATCGTTGGCGATTTAATATATGTTATTCAATTCAATTCAGTTTTTGTACAGTGGTTCGGCTCATGATTCTAACAACTTTGCCTAAGGAATTGGTCTACCTAATCGTATAAGTATATAGGATAGTCCGGCTTGCTGGCATTAGCTTTCAGGACGCCGTTGGTGCTGCCTCTCACACGTTGCATTATTAGCGGGGTGTTTGTGATAACGTCTTATAAATCGATGAACACCTGCTGCACTCACGAAAAAGTATCACGTCCTTGTCACGTCCTTATTGTCACGTCCCGCCTGAGCCGAGCGTGCATGCGAGAGCGCGGAACAAGCGATAGAGGTAGGGTTACCAGATGGTCGGGATTCGACGGGATAATCCCGACTTTTCATATGATATCCCGACTCCCGACAAATTACAAAATATCCCGACTTTTTAAAAACTTTGAATTATATATTCGTAGGTAGTTAAAATAGCGCTTGCGCTATGCTATCTCGCTGTGAGCCCGCAGACCGCACTCCACTCCAGACGTTATTCTTTACATACTAGAAAGAAAACCCGCACCAGCAGCTCACAAAAGTAAAATTTGATTTAGTTTTTTAAGCTATTGCATAGCTTTTATCGCAGGCTTTGAGCGCGGCGACCGAATCAAGAAATTCCGTAACGAAAATAAAACCTAACACCCCACGCTCGGCCGAGTTCTAAAAAAACTTACAGTGCCATCTTTTAGCGATTTGCGGTACAAAAAGGACTTAGTACATTTTACTGGTTTAACTTTCTTAGTGTTAAATTATTACATAAACATCCCGCGCCCCAAGGACTATAATATGGTACTGGTAAATACTGCAAAAACAAATAAATAATTATAAATACATAAGTTGATAAAAAATGCTATGCAATAACTTTACCGCGGCAGTCCCCGAGTGCCACAGTTTTTTTTTATTTATCCCGATAAAAACCCCAAAATCCCGACATTTTGAAAATGTATCCCGACATTTCAATTTTCACATCTGGCAAGCCTAGATAGAGGGCACGATCGGCCTAAGCGTTCGGCTTGTGTTGTGACACGTTATCACGTAAAATTGACGTCCGTAAACCGACTTTACAGACAACCAGTTTTTAAAAAAGAAAACTATAATATACTTCCATTTCAGAAATCACTTCTGGATTTCGTTTTGCGGTTGGTTGGAGTGTAGGTAAAACGGTAGATACAAAATGCGTACCCCAAAATGAAAATGTGAAAATATACGTCGAGGGGCCTTTCACACGGATGGACCGACGACCTGGTGAGGGTCGCGGGAAGCCGTTGGATGCGGGCAGCGCGTGGAAATCCTTGGGGGAGGTCTTTGTCCAGCAGTGGAAATCTTTCGGCTAATATGATGTTGTTGATAACGTATAATTAAAAAGTGTTTTCTTGAACAAAAGTTGTGACATTTAACCCGGACTATAACGTGGATATGTTTTTATCCGCTATTAAAAATTCGCCATGGATATGATTTGGGGCGTCCATCTATGAGGAGGTGGCGCCTGTCTATGAGGAAGTGGCGCCCGTCTTGGCAGCAATGGCCGCTGCCTTCTTCTTGACGGCGAGTGCTGTGCGCTGCTTCGCTTGTATCTTCGCTTTCTGACTCTTAGACAGCTTGCGTTTCTTGTTCGCTGCATCTGAAGCTGAGCCTGGAAGACAAAGTTTCGCTATGTGAGTTCGTATTAACCAGTATGGCATGTCACGTTAGGGTGACACCTGAGATGTACTTACCTAACCCATAGTACACTGCGCATCACGTAAAAGAGCGCTGTGTGTGGTGGTCGGGGAAGGTTGTTGCATCATTAAGATTTATACATTAGTTAAAGGCCCGACCACCTGCGACCATTTCATACAATTACGAGGGTGGCATACTTAAATGCCCTCAGTGCGCGAGGAGTTTCGCTGCGAAGTTTGGCTACATAAACCATCTTCGAGCGCACGCGCGGCAAACCGACTAGGATTCGAAGTGGTCGCCGTGACCGAAATCGGTCGGATAGATCATCATCATCATCATCATTAGGGCTAAAATAGATCTCTTTACGTGATGGGCGGTATACCGGGAAACATAGGTAGTTTGGGGTCAGTTGATCGTGTGCGATTTATCCCTGAATATTCGTTTATTTCAACCCGGGAAATTCAACATAATTACCAGCAGTAATGGCGTGCTGGTTGGCGGCAGTACGCGCGAGCTCCCCCAACGCGTGCGAGAGTGCAGCACCGAGCCGCGAGCAGTCAGTGCGCGCCGCCGAGTGTACCCGAAGTGAAAGTGTTGCTAGCCTGCACAAAGTAAAAAATGTAGGTGTTGACTTTTTGTATCTCAACCGTTTTTTTTCTTAGCAGCCGTGGTGTCCACTGTTGTCACTAGATGGCAGTAGTGGCCTAACCATCCCGAGTATAGGAGGAGAACCGTGCTCCAGCAGTCGTGGAGCTAGATTACCTCCTATACTAACTCTGCAGTATAGAGGAAAACAAATCTTCAATAGGCAATTAAGGAACAAAATGCAGTGGAGTAGATTATATAACTCTATCGAGCTCTGCTCCAAACACAACATTTGCCTTAAACAATTTTGGTTTACAGACGAGATTTATCTGATCTGATAGGATCTAATGCTCACCTTCCTGCCAAGTCCTGCTGTTCAGAATCCACGTCACAGGTTGTTGTGTTCTTACTTCTGCTGAATTGTGCCTGAAAACAGTGACTTATATATTACTGGTGCCTGAAAAGCAAAAGGTTGAGACTTGTAAGCACTCGAGTTTTCATTGATAATTATCTTCTTTAGTAAAAGTAAAGAAGTGGTTCTTATTATTGTAGTGTGCGTGCGTGCCTACTGACGCGCACACATACAAACCGCGCGATGTACCATTGTATGAAGATAACCTACTATTCTTTCTTTTTACTACGGTGTGTAACGCGGCAACGCGTTGCTCTTATTCGTTCTTATTTCATATTTTGATCTATTTCTCATGCGCTGGCACAAAACAATCCATGTCACATTTTGGAAAACCAAGTGTGACATATGAATATGATTTAAAAATCAAAATCAACTTTTCTTCTTTATTAAAATAAATAAAGAGATAAATAAATATATATTTAAATAAGTATTTAAACCTGAATCTCTCTCTAAAAAACCCATTTCGGGTAAGACATAATTATATTTATAATTCGTTGGTGTGTATAATGTAAATTTAATGTGTATAATGCTTTTCGTCTAGGTCTTTTATATCTACTATAAATTTATGTGTGCACGAACGGAGTTTTACCCACGCCCTACCATACCCTACACCAATCCGTCGTGCAGTGAAGTGCCCTGTATATAGTCGTCGGCGAAGGCGTTACATCGCTAGATAATATGCTCAGCTTGGCCAAAGTATATACAGGCTGTCCCGCGATAAAGTGCAACCCCGAAAGAGGGTGAAACTAGATCAAAAATTATCGTTTTTTAAAAAAATATTAATTTTTTATTGCAGATTTAAGATTTTAATTTTTACAAGGACTCTAATGTGCAAAAATATCAATTTCTTCCAAAGTAATAGGTCAGTGGTCAGTGGTCCACTTCAAAAGTTCTTAGCTAGCTTGTTTTTTCGAGTTAATGCGCAGATTTTTTTTTTGAAAGCTAATATGATAAAGAAAAGAACAATAGTAAGCCTTTAAATTTTCTGGTAATATGGGCTAAATTTTGATAAACTAAGATTTCATTGAAAAAAACAGCTCATTAAAATGCATTTTTATTACAAAAAGTCAAGTTTTATTCATGATAGCTACTTTTTTGCAAGCTATTTGCTACTTTATTCTCTTTGCCAAGTATTAGTCGTAATATTTTTTGTCATTTCAACGAAATCGACCTAGTTATTACTTTCGAAGAAATTGATATTTTTGCACATTGGAGTCCTTGTAAAAATTAAAATCTTAAATCTGCAATAAAAAATTGAATATATATTTTTAAACATTTTTAATATTTTTTTGTCGATAATTTTTGATCTAGTTTACCCCCCTTTCGGGGTTGCACTTTACGCTGGGCTGTACAATTTATTTTTTAAATGGTATTTGAATTACACAGACAAAAAGTGTCAGTGGTTCCTTCGAAGGAACTGCTTATAAATATGAGAACAAACGTTTGGATAACCTGATGTCCCATCTATTGTGGTAGAGTAAAAAGTATAAGTAGGTAGGTACTTTTATATACAGAGCGTCCCAGGCTATGCCGCATGGAGGGAAAGTACTTTGAATATTCTAGATGGAACATTTTTACTGAAAGAATACATTATTTTAATTTAAAAAACAATTTAAACTGCATTCATAGATTTTTTAATAATTACATTAACATAATTACATCGGGAGTCGAACCCGCTACACGAGAAACAAAATTACCCTGTAGCTTTATCATATCGATCGAAAGTCTTCATTAAAAGGATTATTTTTTTCTAAATAACATACACAGTGTCAGAAATAAAAGGAAGGGAGCGTAATAATCAAAAGAGTGCGACTTTGTATTCAACAGAATGGGACTCATTTTGAGCATTTGATAAATAAATTTGATTAATTTTGAATTAAAAATGTTAAAATTCATGGTTTTCCTTTTATTTCTGACACTATATGTTATTTAGCAAAAAATAATCCTTATCATAAAGCCTTTCGATCGGTATGATAAAGCTACAGGGTATTTTTTTACTCGTGTAGAGGGTTCGATTCCCAGTTCAAACATGTATATTATTGACTGACTCGGTGGCTCAGTGGTTAGTGCTCTTGACTACTGATCCGAGAGTTGTGGGTTCGATCCCCACCCAGGGCAAACATTTGTGTGATGAGCAGATTTGTTTGCTCTGTGTCTGGGTGTTAAATATCTATATATGTATGTATTTAAACGTATATAAGTATGTATATCAGTCTCTGGTTCCCATAACACAGGGAATCCTACTTTGGGGCCAGATGACCATGTGTGATTTGTCCCAGAATATTTATTTATTTATTAAAAAATCTATGAATGCAGTTTAAGTTGCTTTTTAAATTAAAATAATGTCTTCTTATAGTAAAATGTTTCATCTGCAATATTCAAGGTGGCATAGCCGTGGGACGCCCTGTATAGTGGCCAGTTAGTGGCTGAAGTAAAGTGAAGTACTTACCATTAAACATCAGTTTCATCAGTAGTCATCAGACAAGTCCACTTTTAAAGTTTGGTAAATGAATCACCAAAATATGCCTTTTTCTCTCTGTTTTATCGTGTGGCACAATTAACCATGCTATCCAAGGGATAGACGGCGGTTGCCTGTGGTTGCACTTAGCATCACCCGCGGTCACCTGTAGGGCATTTAGATTAACACCTACGGACGTGTGCAACGCGACCTTTATACACATCTGGAATCAGATGTGCAGGTTTCCTCACGATGTAATAAGGCCCTACTATACTGGGTACTTCAATTACCTTGAACGTTGAAGGGCAGATTCCGAATAAATATCTCTCCAGTGTTTGTCTTAGTTCTTCAGCAAACAGAACTGCTGCGCCTTCTTGAGGCTGCACCTGAGAACAAAATTATTTAACTTAGGCCCAAACGGATGGTTTTTTGATGCCACCATTCGCAAAAAAGAAGCATCTTTGCTCTGCGGGGCAGCTCCAACAGTATGCTGATCACTGTGGCGGAGAGGCATAAGTGGTAACGGATAAGAAAAAAAAATCCGCTCCGAATGGTGCCTCTCCTATAGTGAAATTGATTGTTGAGATTTTGATCAAGTAAATGATATTTATTGTTTACCTGATCAACATCAATCACATAACCTGCCTCACGATAAAGAGTTTTTAAACTAACATTAATTGTATCAAAATATGGATTAAATAAATGAATAAAAAACAATGAGATAAATGTTTGCTTGTTAACTAACTACCTACTATTTCTTTTTATAAATTTTTTTGGATATGTTTTTTTTATTTTATGGATTTTTTAATATTTTTTTTTTATTTTTTTTTATTTTCATTATTTGTTTTATCTGACGTATATAAATGAACACCTATTTTTCCTGATCATCGCATCACGCGTGAACGTCTGGACCGATTTCGCTAATTCTTTTTTTTTAGTTCTTTATTGTCAGGAGAAGGTTCAGGGTAGTTAGTATAGGGTAGGGTAGAGTATGGTAGTGTAAGGTACGTGGTACCATAACTAATTAGTAATCTGTGGTGGTACGAAGATCGCCGCGGGACAGCTCGTAATAAATAAAACACAACGTGGTGTGCCCTTTATACACTCGTTAAAACCTGTTGGCTGACTCTCGCGGTATACTCGTGACTCGTGACCGGTGTTGTCCGTGTGAACGGCCTGCTCTTGTCAAAGGCATTCATGATAAACTCAATAATTATAATGTACCTATAACTTCGTGTGTTTACTTTTAACTTCTCGTTACATATTGTTTTCATGACATTATTTGTATTTATGAATGTTTTTATTTTGACGTTATTATCTATAAAGATTATGTTGTTTTTAATTTTATACAAAATTTGACAGTGTGTCATCATCATCATATCAGCCGAAGGAAGTCCACTGCTGGACATAGGCCTCCCCCAAGGATCTCCACGACGACCGGTTCTGCGCTGCCCGCATCCAGCGGCTTCCCGCGACCTTCACCAGGTCATCGGTCCACCGAGTGGGAGGCCTGCCTACACTACGCTTTCCGGTGCGTGGTCGCCACTCGAGAACTTTACTGCCCCAACGGCCATCTGTTCTACGAGCAATGTGCCCCGCCCACTGCCACTTAAGTTTAGCAATTCTGAGAGCTATGTCGGTTACTTTGGTTCTCTTACGGATCTCCTCGTTTCTGATCGGATACGGATCTCCTCGTTCCTTCCGAGCATAGCACGCTCCATTGCCCTTTGGGTGACCTTGAGCCTTCTTATGAGGCCCATAGTAAGCGACCATGTCTCAGTTCCGTACGTCATCACTGGCAACACACATTGGTCGAAGACCTTGGTCTTAAGACACTGCGGTATCTGGGACGTAAAGATATTGCGAAGCTTCCCGAACGCTGCCCAGCCGAGTTGGATTCGACGTTTGATCTCTTTCTCGAAGTTGGACCTACCTAACTGGACTGTTTGTCCCAGGTATACATATTCGGTAACAACTTCGAGTGTAGAGCCTCCAACCTTCAGAGGAGTAGGTATGACACGGACGTTTGACATAATTTTCGTCTTGTCCATGTTCATTCTAAGACCCACTTGTTGAGAGGCTCTACTGAGGCCATCGAGCATTGTGCCTAAGTCGTTCATAGTCTCAGCCATGACCACGATATCGTCAGCGAATCGAAGGTGGGTGATGTAATCGCCGTTGATATTGATGCCGAGTCCACCCCAGTCCAAAAGCTTGAAAACATCTTCCAGGGCGGCGGTGAACAGTTTCGGAGATATAACGTCTCCCTGTCTCACCCCTCGCTGCAGCTGGATAGGTTCCGAGTTTTGATCCTGGAGGCGAACCGACATGGTGGCGTTTTCATACAAACACTTCAGCACTTCGATATATCGATAGTCAATTTGGCACCTCTGGAGAGACTGTAACACAGCCCAGGTTTCGACCGAATCGAAGGCTTTCTCATAGTCCACGAACGCCAAGCATAGTGGCTGATTGTACTCTTCGGTCTTCTGTATAATCTGCCGCAGCGTATGTATGTGGTCTATGGTACTAAATCCTTTTCGGAAACCGGCTTGTTCGGGAGGCTGGAAGTCGTCAAACCTGCGTGCGAGACGATTCGTAATGACCCTCGAAAACAGTTTGTAGACATGGCTCAGAAGTGAGATGGGTCTGTAGTTCTTCAACAGGGTATTGTCGCCCTTTTTGAAGAAAAGCACGACCACACTTCTGTGCCATGCCTTAGGCGTTTGTCCCTCAAGTATAACGGAATTAAATAATTTCTGAAGAGCTTTAAGTACCGGTGTTCCACCTGCTTTCAGAAGTTCAGCCGTAATTCCATCATCACCCGGTGCCTTATTGTTTTTAAGCTGTTTAAGAGCCATTCTAATCTCGTACAAGCTGACGTCCGGGATATCTTCGGTATAGTGTCGGGTAAGTCTAGCTCTTGGGTCTTTAGCCAGATCGCTGACAGGCAGACGTGTGGTCGTGTACAATTGTCCGTAGAACTTCTCAACTTCTTCCAGCAACTCAGTCTTAGACGATGTGATCCTGCCGTCCTCAGTCTTCAGCTTGGTCAGTTGGCTTTGACCAACAGACAGATCTCTAGCGAACACTTTTGAGCCCTTGTTTTTCTCAATCGCCTCTTTAATACAATTTGTATTAAAGTGGCGCAAATCGCGAGTTAGAGACTTAGAGATCTGCCTGTTTAGTTGCCGATACTGAGTAGCGTCTTCAGAGGACTGCAAAACCAATCTGCGTCTTTCTTCCATGAGGTTGCTGGTGAAGTCAGAGATTTTTTTGGTTCTGTTTGAACGGCGAGTTTTGAAAATCTTAGACCCGACCGTTTGGACAATTTCCACGAACCTGTCGTTATAATCGTCCACATTTTCGCAGTCTCCTAGGCATTCGAAGCGATTGTGCAACTCGAGCTGAAAGTTTTCGGGGTTTTGGAGCTGGATGGGCGCTGGTCGGAGAGTGGACTTCATCAGTCGACATCTTTCTAGCTTGGTCTTTAGATTCAATGTGCCTCTTACCATTCGGTGATCGCTTCCTGTTTTGACTGAGTTGATCACAGAGACATCATTAAATATTTGCCTTCTTGTCGACAAGATGAAGTCGATCTCGTTCTTCGTTACGCCATTGGGATGCAACCATGTCCACTTTCGCTGTTTAGGCTTTTTGAAGAAGGAGTTCATCATAAAGAGGCCCTCCTTCTCCATAAAGTCGGCCAGCAGCTGGCCACGTGCATTTCTCTCTCCATATCCAAATTGCCCCACTCTCAGCTCACCATCACTTCGTTTGCCCAGTTTCGCGTTAAAGTCCCCCATAACAATGGTGTATTGAGTCCGGGAGCTATTATGTAGAGCTCTAGAGATATCCTCATATAGGAGCTCCACTTCGTCGTCGGAGTGTTGCGCGGTCGGTGCATATACCTGACAGTGTGTAATTTATCTTAATAAGCTCATATACGTCCCCACCGCGCTCTGCACCATTTGCGCGACGCATTTCATTGTTCTCATTAAATTGTATATTATTGTACAATAAATGTTTTTAATACCTATTATATTACATTTGTTTTTCATGTACAATTTGATCTTTCTTTTCAAATCAAAAATGAAAATATACAAACTACAATGTATAATCATTTTCTGTTCTAGAACTAGGGTTCCGCTAGGAAAAGTATAATAAAAAAAAATTCGTGGCAAAAAAAGTAGGAACCTGTATGCCACACCCTGGGACACTTCATACAACGGGCCAGAAATGACATTTCATAAAACGAATGACGATACAAACAAAATGGCGTCGACAACCAAACTGTAACCAATCTGAATCAATCTGGGTGACGAAGGGGTGAGGTCGGAATCTAGAGAGCGGCAGGGAGTGTTTATACTGTCTAGTACTAATAGTTAGTACCTACTAATATAATATACACTTTTCCTCTGCTATAAGTATCGACGGCTTTATGGCATCTGACTCGTTATAGCAATCGGAATCAATCGCTTGACGTGCCTTGCTAAACACGGAATCGGTCGAGAAAAATGCCACTAACAGTCAAACCCATCTAGGTAACGACCCTGCCTCAGGGCAGTTAACCTGCATGAACGATCCAACTACGCAGATGGTGTGATTTATATCGTTTCATAATAATAATCCAGGTAAAATCATCGCATTTACGCATAGACTGGCCCCGATCGTCAGCAACATGGCACATCGCCAATCACCGTTGATCATTTTCTAGTAGTTTTATAATTGTGACAACATCACAAGTCACTTCAATATTATCCACATTTTGGCCTACATTCTACAACCTATATAAAAATCAAAACAATATTTATCTAATAGGTTTTAAGTGGTCATTGCTATTTGGTAAGAGGACAAAGAATATCGACCTACCTTCTATTTGTGGTAATGGCAAAGAATAAAGACTATTTAATGGGACACTGCCGTAGGGCAGGCATAGTTCTAGTTCATACTAGTGCTAACGCTCTAGCGCAGCCATGCTTTCATGTGTAGTTTTCAACATCTGGTGTGTAGGTACGTGCGTGTGTGTACTGTGTATGTCCCGTGTCCGTCCGGTGCTCTAACGCTCTAGCGCAGCCACGCTTTCTCGCGTACTTTTCAACATCTGGTGTGTACGTGCGTGTGTGTATGTCCCGTGTCCGTCCGGTGCTCTAACGCTCTAGCGCAGCCACGCTTTCTCGCGTAGTTTTCAACATCTGGTGTGTACGTGTGTATGTATACAGTGTATGTCTCGTGTCCTTCCGGTGCTCTAACGCTCTAGCGCAGCCACGCTTTCTCGCGTAGTTTTCAACATCTGGTGTGTAACGTGCGTGTGTGTACTGTGTATGTCCCGTGTCCGTCCGGTACTCTGACGCTCTAGCGCAGCCACGCTTTCTCGCGTACTTTTCAACATCTGGTGTGTACGTGCGTGTGTGTATGTCCCGTGTCCGTCCGGTGCTCTAACGCTCTAGCGCAGCCACGCTTTCTCGCGTAGTTTTCAACATCTGGTGTGTACGTGCGTGTGTATACAGTGTATGTCTCGTGTCCTTCCGGTGCTCTAACGCTCTAGCGCAGCCACGCTTTCTCGCGTAGTTTTCAACATCTGGTGTGTAACGTGCGTGTGTGTACTGTGCGTGCCCCGTGTCCGTCCGGTGCTCTTACGCTCTAGCGCCGTCACGATTTCTCGCGTAGTTTTCAACATCTGGCGTGTATGTGTGTGTTGCCTTGTGTGCGTGCCCCGTGTCCATCCGGTGCTCTTACGCTCTAGCGCCGCCACGATTTCTCGCGTAGTTTTCAACATCTGGTGTGTACGTACGTGTGTATGTCCCGTGTCCGTCCGTTGCTCTTACGCTCGATCGCCGCCACACTATCTCGCGTAGTTTTACATATGGTGTGGTTTACCCGACTGTCCAAGAAGACGGGGAACGTTTTTCGGGTTTATGTAAGAATGTAAGTAAGTATGTGTGCTTCTTCGGCTGAGCCTGTAGCTTTAACAGCTTGATGGATTTTAAAGTGTTAGGCGTCGTATTAGATTCGACTCGATCCTCTGAGTAACATGCACATTGCAGAAATCGGATTAATATGGGTACGACATGGTAAGTTCTTCAGTTGTAAGTATGCATGCATTTAGTTTTGTACTTATTTATGTATGGATGTCCGTTTCTTCGGCTGAACATGTAGCCTAAACGACTTGATGGATTTCAGAGTGGGAGGTGTCTTTAGATTCGTTTTGATCTCCTGGGTAACATAGGATGCTTTGGTTTGCAGCCGAGATTTTAAATTATTTGGTTTCGTTAAGTTATTATTAATTGAACTGAACAGTCCTTCACATAGTAGTCGCAACATGTATTAACGAAAAAATGCTGCGGCAGCAATATAGTGCTGCACATTTGTCGTCTTGTTAAGCATGGGGTGCGTGGGTTCCAAACTGTAATTTTTATTGGGATTTTAAACGAGAGGCAAGACCTACCAAAACAGATACAACCAATGCTAGAGGTTGTTAAGCATGTCTCACTCTATCAGGCTGTAAGACTGTTCAACAGTTTACCAGCAGATGAAAAAACTTAATCTCAAACTGAAGCTTTACCTTAATTAGGAATAAAGTACTTTCTGACATCATCATCATCATCATCATCATATCAGCTCATATTATATGTCCCTACCGAGGGGCTCGAGCTTACCCTTCTTTTCTTATCGTGTGGCACAAGTAACAATACTACCCAAGGGATAGATGACCTGGTGTTGCACTAAGTATCACCTGCGGTCAAGTGTAGAGCATTTAGATTTACACAATGAAAGATTTACAGATGTGCTGCTGAATGAGCTTACTCTTAAACTTTATCGACCACGCGGGCCCGATGTGGGTTGGTCGACTTCACACACACCTTCGACTTTCTTTGCAGGCGTGTGCAGGCAGTTTTCTACACAATGTTTTCTTTCACTTTCTGACATGTAACATGAAAGTTGTTTTTTTTCTTTTTTGGTGTCATGTAATTATTTTGTAAATTAATGACATTGTTTTCTTTAATTATCAATTCCTTATTTTTCTTGTTTTCTTTTATCGGGACAGTTTTTTTTAAATCCTACTAATATTATATATGTGAAAGTTTGTATGTATGGATGTTTGTTACTCTTTCACGCTGCAACCACTGGACGGATCAGTATGAATCTTGGCACACATATAGTTTAGGTCCTGGAATAGGACATAGGCTTTTAAGCCGGGAAAACGTCTTATTCCCACGTCAAAATCGAAAACAAAGCGAGCGTAGTCGCGGGCGGACGGCTGGTTACTTATTTGACAGTTTTTTTTCCTAATTTAGTGACATGTATATACTAAGTTTTATTTACTTTCATCGTTTTGTGTTTTGACAAATTTAATTTTACCTATTTATTATTTTCAAATTCAAACACAATGCATTTTTTTAATTAATAAAATTAACTATGAACTATTGTTAACTATTAATTAATTATTTACTTTCCACTTCGGGTCGCTGAGCCAGCGAAGTAGAAGTAGTAATATTAGTATGAACTATTGTGTAGAGAGGCGCGGACGCAGCTCAGACAACTTTGGGAGCCACTGGCCTACGATATTTTCGACTTGCGAATATGTGGGTAGTTTCTTTCTTCGGCTTGATTCCCACCCATTGTTAATCTATTTTCGTTTTATAAAGATCCGAGGTGGATCCAGCCCACCGAGCTGAACGTTAAACAAAAATAAACACGTCAGTCTGTTTAACGAATGTCAGAAATTAGTAACACGTCAATATTATTGATAGGCATAACGGCATAATGCTTTCATGATACATACTACTAAAATAATGTATTCTCTATGTATTCTTCTATGATGTAGGTATGCTAAACTAACGGCAAAAGATGGTGCAGACAGAACCCAGCCAAAAAGGGTGGCAGACTCACTGTCACATCATTTTGCCACAACAGTGTGACAAGCAAGAATTATTTCCCCCATAGTCACACCCCAGTGTGATACACAAGAATTTCATTCCTAAAATCTCTTGTCGGTAAAAAGTCAAAAGTATCGAATATCGATTCTCTGTTCAACTACAAAACACACAGGGTGTTAAAAAATTGGCGTAGGACTCGTTAAATGGGGGTTCCACTCATCATACCGAACAACTTTTCTCAAGTAACCCATAGTCGATTCTTGAAAAAAAAACGAGTGTGCTTTAGACCACACGACTGAAGTAAAACTTAATCACCGTTCGCGTAACGCAGTCACCAGCTTACTCCCCAAGTCAAACGTGCCGTTCGCCTCGTCCGATCACTCTTTTCGTAACGCTACAAATCACCGTTCGCGTAACGCATTCACCAGCTCACTCCCCAAATCAAGCGTGCGTAAAGAAGTTTTACTTCAAAAAAATTGACACGACAGGGTAAGTCAACGAAAAAAGTTCACCCTCCCTTTACATGTAAAGGAGGTACGCACCACCAACGGAAAAACGCACTTATATTAGCTGTAGATTAATCCATATAATGTACATGTTTAATATAAAGCCGTTTTACCTCTCACTTTGTAAATTTGAAACCACCCAAAAAACTCACTATACCCATATGTAATTTATAATCTACTTTGATTAGGCCAAAGTTTAGGTTTTTGAAGATTTTGTTGTACCTCTTTGTCGGCTTGATTATTATGTATACCCATGCCAAATAAAGTTTTAATGATTTTGTATAATCTAACAATAAATGTTTAATGTACCTATATTTTATGATTTCAATTTGTGAAATTCATAAATTCATTACAAATTACACCTAAAATAAAATGCCTAAAGTACTTAAAATAAAACACCTAAAGTACTTTTAATCACACCTAAAATAACTATTAAAAAAAAACACCTATAATAACCCGTCCCTCGTCATCCCCGGTACATTTTTGTACACGGGTTCAGTTTGGATGACATTGCATAGTTATTTAAGTGTGACGTTATTTTTTCAAATAAAAGGGTTTGCTGACAAGATTACGAAATAATTTAAAAATTTTCAAATAAAAGCTTGTACCTAAACGTTTTAAGGTCTTTCGAAAATTATTTTCCTGTACCCTTCAAATGTACCTACCGAATAAATCAACCACAATTTTCTGTCAACCAATCTACGTCAATGCATTCGTTCACGTGAAGCGGTGCAACGCTAATGCATTTTCGTACGAAGTGAGCACAAACGCACTTTGCGTGGGCGTTTATTACTACGCGAACGCGAAACTCAGCATAAACTATACAGGATGTAACAAAATTGGTGTAGGTGCCGTTAACTGGGGCTTTAACTCATCATACTGAACAACTTTTGTTCTATGACTTTGCTGAAAACGTAAAAAAAATTTTACTCTTCATACAAATCGACCAGCTGATCGACCGATTTCGTGCATTTTAGTATGGAGGGTCCAATTTTTTTTTTGAGAATTGACTATGGGTTCCTCGGAGAAAGTCGTTCAATATGACGAGTAGAACCCTCAGTTTACGGGATCTACACCAATTTTGTTACACCCTGTATAAGTAAGAACTATAAAAAGATTCGTTACTTAAATGTTTCCGAAAATAAAGTTATTTTAATGGAAATGCGGTGTTCGAATTTCAAGACTATCGAGTTCTAGGTTACGAAAATAACCTGTGGCATTATTTGATGTCAAGTTTTTAAAGGGCTATAATTTTGAACAAAAAAAAAAGACTTCAAACAAGAAACTAAGGTTCCCTCGATTTCTCTGGGATGCCATTATCAGATCCTGGTTTCCTTATCATGGTACCACCCTTGGGATATCTCCTTTCCAACAAAAAAGAATCATCAAAATCGGTTCATAAACTACGAAGTTATCCGCGAACACACATAAAAAAAATACATACTGTCGAATTGAGAAACCTCCTCCTTTTTTGAAATTAGTTAAAAATTACGAATAATTTGTATAGTTTCGATTTATTTTATTTACTTAATCCTTTTTAAAAGCTTCATATTAGCTTGCCGCGTTAGTTAGTTAGTCTGTGTGTTAGTTAAATTTGAACCACTTCCCGGCTGAAATTGGCACGTTAAGTTTGGAAAACAACGCATGGTTAGCTAAGTGACGTCATTCTAAATCCGTTACGGCAGTCTCCCAAAGATGGGGGACCACCTATTTGTTATGCTCCCCCATGATATGGGTATCGAATGAAAGGGTTTGATGAGAAAAATACGATACAATTAAAATTATTTTCAAATAATCTTGCACCTAACAGTTTTTAGGTTTTTCGAAAATTATATCTACACGAATATCTTATTCAACCTAATTCTCTGAGTTGAAAAATGGACTTATGATATTTAGTCAGAGGTCTACTCGTATTGTTGTGTTGTGACACTAAATAAAGATTCAGATATAATTCTGTATGATGTATTGGATAGCCATAGGCAAACTTAAAACTTACTTCCAAACACTGCGCAAAAATCAAACCCACAGTGTAAACTCCAGTATTTGTGAGGCTGAGTATACAACCGCGCCACAAAAGGACTCAAAAGGTTGACATTAATTTTGATATATGTAGTTTGCCGACCTTTGTGAAAATGAAAGCTTTCCACAAGGGCAAAGTACATGTATGGACACTCCCTGCCGCTCTCTAGATTGCGACCTTACTCCCTCTTCACCCAGACTGATACAGATTGGTTACCGTTTGGTTGTCGAACGTATAGAATTTCGCCGTAATTTTGTTTGTTCCGTCATTCGATTTTCAAAATGTCGTTTCTCGCCCGTTGTATGACGAGGGCTAAACCGCTATAGTTGCGGCGGGCGGCGCACCCTCCGTCTGCGCCGTCGCTCGCACGAGATGGAAGATGAATAGTTGATGATGGCGGGAGGGTCAGAGTTCTTTTCAAAATATATAAATCCACCAAAATAAACTGAATATATTTAAAATTGGTTATAAAAATGGAAAACGTGGAAAAAAAGTCGAATAGTATTGATAAGGAGGAGGAATCTAATCTGACAATTATAATTCAAACAAAATTAAAAAAAGTGAAAATAGACGAAAAAGATGATATAAAACAGATTTAAAAAATACCAAAAAGATTAACTTCGTCACAAAGTAAAAGGCTTGTCCCTTTCATAAATCTAATTCGATTAGACACCATTTTATGAGATTTGACCTTCTTAGCTGTTCAGTTTCTTACAGCTAGCACGCTATGATTTACTAGCCAGTCTATTTAAAAATTAACTGCTTAATGTATTCCCTCAGAATACAGAAAAAACCAGAACACGCGTACGGCGATAAAAGTGAGGCAAATTGTGCTTGTATGAAACTACTCTAAATCGGTGTAGTTGTGACGTTTTATTCCTTCTAAATCCTCCATGCAGGTGATTTATTTTTTGTGAGTAAACAAGCAGTGGTTCTTCATAACTTACCTAATTCAAAAAGTATTAAAATCCGACCTAATATAGCAACATTACAGCCAAGGGAAGGAGGGTATTCGTGGAGTTTTTGGCTTCAGCGCGCGTCATACTATTCTGACTTAACGCGCATTCTGGTTTTTTCTGTATTCTGAGTGTATTCCATGTCTCTTGGGGGATGAAAACGTATTTAACATCTTGTAGGTACCTACTCTAAAATCCATCCAGCCGTCTAGTCGACCAACAAATAACATACAAACTAAGGGTGGGTTACACCATGTAACTATCATCATATCAGCCGAAGGACGTCCACTGCTGGACATAGGCCTCCCCCAAGGATTTCCACAACGACCGGTTCTGCGCTGCCCGCATCCAGCGGCTTCCCGCGACCTTCACCAGGTCATCGTTCCACCGACTGGGAGGTCTGCCTTTTACGTTTCCCGGTGCGTGGTCGCCACTCGAGAACTTTATAGCCCCCACTTAAGTTTAGCAATTTTAGCTACGGATCCCCTCGTTTCTGATTCGATCACGCAGAGAAACTCCGAGCACAGCACGCTCCATTGCCCTTTGGGTGACCTTGAGCCTTCTTATGAGGCCCATAGTCTCAGTTCCGTATGTCATCACCATGTAACTATAACGATAACCAAATCGTAACCAGCCGTCAAATCGCCGGTTATAATATGTGTTGCACCATTTTAACAACGGTTAAAATAACGTCATAACTTAACGCTAACGTTAACCGCTCGATTTTGACCGGTTATTTTCAAATACCGGCGATTTGACGGCTGGTTACGGTTTGGTTATCGTTATCATTACATGTACCTACAGGAATGTATCTTCTTCATCTTATCAGCTCATATACGTCCCCACCGAGGGGCTCGAGCCTACTCTGAATTAGGACGATCGGGCCTTAGTCGACCACGCGGGCCCAGTGCGGGTTGGTCGACTTCACACACAACCTTCGAGTTTCTACGCAGACGTGTGCAGGTTTCCTCACGAAGTTTTCCTTCACCGTAAGAGCATCGGATACAGGAATGAATATACTCAAAGCCAAAAACATCTGCCCTTTTTTAGGCAGTGTAAGTCACAAACAAAACGCAGATTTTTCTTCTTTTAATAGTTTGAAGTTATTATTTGTCCTTGTTGTTATCTGGAGAAAACTCACTTCCACGCTCGCGCACATCGGAATCGCAACGGGGCAACGAATTGACGTGATTTTTTTCATAGAACTAGTTTAGGGAGTCAAAAGTCACAGTGCTAATCATGATAGCCCGTAATAGTTCCCGAGAGATCTGGAAAAAACAAATTTTCACGCTTTGTGATATTTTGCACAAAGTTAATCGAGCAGGATGGGGAATGAAGACCACGGCTATTATCCCATATGAAGGGAAAAATGAAGGCTATGATTTCAGGTGGGGAAACTGTTGCTTGGTCGGGTTAGTATTTTTTTTACAAATCCAACTGCACATCTTCAGTTGGTCGACTAATATACCTACTCCTAAACTAAAAAAGCCTACTTGGCCATGACAATTTTCCTTTTAAATTAATTATCCACTTCTATATTTTGAGAACACTGCTCTTGTCTGTTATGGAGTAATCGCCAACTCTTTCTATCCTCAGCAAGCGTCTATGATCTTGATACGACACGACAGCAGCCTCATAAGAAAGGAAGATAGAGGAAATAGAGGTAGAGGAAGACCAAGGCGAAACTACATACACCAAATTAGTAACTATTTCGAAACTATGGCGAAACTATTAGGGTACCTAGTTTGATTATTGAACCCTAAACCAAAGTAAATATATCTTCTTAATATATATAAATCTCGTGTCACAATGTTTGTCCTCAATGGACTCCTAAACCACTTAACCGATTATAATAAAATTCGCACACCATGTGCAGTTCGATCCAACTTGAGAGATAGGATAGTTTAAATCTCAAATTATAGTCGCAATTTTAATTTATTGCTAATTATTTGTCTGTTATTATTTGACAGTCACAATAATATAAGTGTAGTGTAGTGTATGTAGGGTAGGGTAGGGTAGGGTAGGGTAGGGTAGGGTAGTGTAGTGTAGGGTAGTGTAGTGTAGGGTAGGGTAGGGTAGTGTAGTGTAGTGTATGTAGGGTAGGGTAGTGTAGGTTAGGGTAGTGTAGTGTAGGGTAGGGTAGTGTAGTGTATGGTAGGGTGGGGTAGTGTAGGGTAGGGTAGGGTAGGGCAGTGTAATGTAATGTAAGGCGGTACGTAGTTCGCCGGGACAGCTAGTGTATATATATATTAGTATAAACATACAGTATGGACACTCCCTGCCACTCTCTAGATTGCGACCTCACCACCTCGTCACTAAGATTGATACAGATTGGTTACAGTTTGGTTGTCGAACGTATAGGATTTCGCCGCCATTTTGTGTGTTCCGACATTCCTTTTTTGAAATGTTATTTCTGACCCGTTGTATGAAGTGTCCAGGGTGTCTAAACTGAAATGCTTTGACTTTTTCTAAACTGTTTTATTTCTCTTTCTATTATTTCCGACCTGTCTTACGTAGGCAAGTCAGTTGTTTCACAACAAGAATATTATTATCATCGTTTTCAATTTAAAAATAAAATAATAATCGTCATAAATTTTGGACGCGGACAAATTTATTTTTATGCTCGAAACGATATATGCGAAAAGAATAGATTTTTTACAGCGTTTCAAACGAAGTAAATTTAGTAACGTCACACACTATTTACTGATTTACTTGAATGTAAGAAGTAGGTGCCTACCTATTTTATTAATTTAAACGAGCAATTTTTGTATATTCCTCGGAAACGGCTGTATAATGATTTACTTTAAAATTGGTAGGTATATGGGGGTTTTTCGGGGCGAAAAATGGATATGCGGTTTTAAGGCGTTAATGTAGGTGGTAATGATTTTCGTTATTTTTGACATCGATTATTCCAAAACGATACAATGATCGATGATCTTCCTTAATGTCAAAAGCTATTATAAACACGATTAAGCAGATAGAAAAAAATCCCAAAGATAGGTCTACACCGTTATTTTCAACTCTAGTTATGACTAATATTTTGAAGTATATGTAAGTTTTAAAAAATATACAAAAATATTTGTTATGATAATACAAAGTGAGTAATGTTATTATTTTTTTTACTTTCATTGTTTTGATTGAAACGAAAAACCATTGAAAAAGTGTGGTTATTTTCTTTACTCATTACACGTAAAGAAAAAGACATAGACAACTGTTCCAATCAATACCTCGCTTTAATACTTGTTTTCTCTTATTGATTTAAGCTTTTCCTCAACTTATGGAATTTATATTAAACTATACCATATTAAAGAACTACTTCACAATTAATACTGATCGATAATGAAATGCGCTAACTACTGAATTAAAGGTTATTTTTTACATGTATGTTTTGAAAAAAAATGTGTCTAAATTATTGCTGCGTGTCAAATAGAATAATATAATAATTTAAATTTAACACAATATGCAGCCTTTTGCTTTAAAAAATCGCTAGGCCACTAGTTTGCTTAAGCGAGAAGTTCCAAAGCTATCATAAGATTCTCACCCTTCTCGTAGTTTTCATTTCAGGGAAATTTTCATTCCATTTCGTCCTATTCTCTGATAGTTTCGCGTCGCTTTTCATGCACAAAAAAACCAAAAAAATCATGAAAGGTTTCAAGAATACAGATTTTTGCAATGCCATATTAATTATTTTTTAATTATGCTGAGTTTCTATTGATCGCTATTCATACTTTCATCAGCAAAAAGTTATTGTTTTAAAGTTTTAAAACACGCGTAATAAGTACAACTATATGGTCGAAAAAATCGCGCGGGAAACTTGTCGACTCTTAATGGCGGACTCCAGAGGACTGGAAAACGGAGGAAAAACTAGACAGTGAGACATGAAGACGTTTAAATTTAGCTTTTATCGAACACGCACGATTATTTACTTACAGTAGGTTGGTAAGCTTGGGGCAAACTCCAATGAGTGCGTGCGTTTATTTTATTGTTAATGAACTATTGCACTGCAAAGATTTAAGATATACTTCTACAATCAGAAGTAAAGGAAATCAAGTAAAGGAAATATACTGGAGACAAGACGGTGTAGCCGTGGATTAAATGGATTTAATAGGCGAAAAAAAGTGCCAGCAGTCATCATCATATCAGCTCATATATACGTCCCCACTGGGAGGCTTGTGTCTACCCTAAATTAGGACGTTTAATGTACTGTCCATCGACTTAAACTGGCAGCAGTAAATTAACTAATGCCTCCGTGGCGTGGTTAGTCCATATGCTTCACACTAGGAGGTCGTGAGTGCGATAGCTGGCGTGGTCTAATTTTGTAAGACACGGTTTGGTATATTTGTAAGCCCGAGACCACTTCCTTCTTCGGAATCATTGTTAGTTCTTCTGCGTCTTCAATTTAAGACTGGAGTGGAGTAATCGTCAATTCTTCCTTTCTATCCTCAGCCAGCATCTTGAGGTCTTGATAAGACACGACAGTAGCCTTTTTCTTTAGTTCCTCTATATAATTTGCCTTTTTAGGGTTCCATACCCAAAGGGTGAAACGGGACCCTGTTACTAAGACTCCGGTGTCCGTCTGTTACCAGGTTGTATTTCATTAACCGTGATAGCTAGACAGTTGAAATTTTCACAGATGATGTATTTCTGTTGCCGCTACAACAGCAAATACTAAAAATTAGAAAAAGTGAAAAATATGGGGGTCTCCATGCAAAAAACGTGTTTTTTTTAAACGTGATGAAACTAGCGCCATCTAGTATGATGGTACGGAACCCTTTGTGTTTCTGAAAGCAGACGTATCGTATCGGTCTTTCAATTATTTCTTTTCTCATTCACTTTTTTTACAGAAGCTCACGTTACTGACCATGTGGTCAAATGATGAGTTACTGACCATGTCGTTAAATGATGAGTTACTGACCATGTGGTCAAATGATGAGTTACTGACTATGTCGTTAAATGATGAGTTACTGACCATGTGGTTAAATGATGAGTTACTGACCATGTGGTTAAATGATGAGTTACTGACCATGTGGTTAAATGATGAGTTACTGACCATGTGGTTAAATGATGAGTTGCTGACCATGTGGTTAAATGATGAGTTACTAACCATGTGGTTAAATGATGCCAGGGAGGACTTAATTATCAGTTGAAAATTTAATACTTCCAGTAAACTGTGCGGCAGTCCTCACTAAACGTAATTTTTTATAAAGTTATTTTCGTACAAAAATTTAATAAAAATCATGAATTAGTTTTGATAAATTTGCGTGAACAAATACATTTTCTTGATGGTAAGTGACGATGATGCCGAAAATGGAAGCAGGCTTACCAAGATTCCCCAACGCAATGGAGAACTGGCTATCTTATCTTCAATATATGACAATACAATAGCTCCAACCATTAGTGAGTAAAACGCAAGTTCCAGTTTCATTTGTGGTAGACCCCATACAAACACGATGTTTCCCAGACCAATGGATACTAACAATGTAATAGACAAACATAAGCAACGACAATTTCAAAGTTTAATAAAAATCGATAGAGCCGTTTTTGGATAAAAAATATTTTCAGTTTTTGTTATATGACAGCTTCCCTTCGGTTTAATGGTACGAAGAAATTTTGGATAATCCTAAGATGAAATAATTTAAAAAACTCATAACAGAAGACTAAGGATTTAGCCGCCAGAGCCAAATATGACAGATGGACGGACGTACGGACCGACGGAAATGAGATATTCGGCTCTTCGGTATGTGTTAATGATATACAGGGTGTAAAAAAATTGGCGTAGGACTCGTTAACTGATGCTTCTACTCATCATACTGAACAACTTTCCCCAAGGAACCCATAGTCAATTCGCAAAAAAAAATTTTGACGCTCCATATAAAATTGCACATAATTGGTCGATCAGCTGATAGTTTTGCATGAAGATCTCAATTATTTTTTTTGCGATTTCAGCAAACTTGTAGAACCAAAGGTCTTCAGTTTAATGAGTCGAAGCCCTAGTTAACGGGACCTACACCAATTTTGTATACACTGTATACATTTTCATAAAAATTGGAAATACTTTTTTTTTTTGCGATAACAATTATTCCTCTACCAAACCTACATGCGTACGTACGTACGTACTGTACCTACTGGGACGAAAAAGTAAAAAGATTGCTGAAGTAAAAAATCTAGATCGAAGTTGCAGATAAATACGGAAACAGGAAACTTTAAAGATTTCTTTTAGGACACTTTATAAAAAAACAAAACGCTTACGAAGGATTACCCTACCTACTGTTTATTTATTGACGTACAACAAAACCTGTACATACTGTACCTACTGGGACGAGAAAGTAAAATGCTGAAGTAAAAAAAATATCTAGATCGAAGTTGCAGATAAGTACGGAAACAGGAAACTTTAAAGATTTCTCTTAGGACATTTTATAAAAAATACAAAACGCTTACTAAGGATTACCCTACCTACTGTTTATTTATTGACGTACAACAAAACCTGTACATACTGTACCTACTGGGACGAGAAAGTAAAATGCTGAAGTAAAAAAATCTAGATCGAAGTTGCAGATAAGTACGGAAACAGGAAACTTTAAAGCTTTCTCTTAGGACATTTTATAAAAAATACAAAACGCTTACTAAGGATTACCCTACCTACTGTTTATTTATTGACGAACAACAAAACCTGTACATACTGTACCTACGAAAGTAAAACGCTGAAGTAAAAAAATCTAGATCGAAGTTGCAGATAAATACGGAAATTAAAATGCTGAAGTAAAAAAATCTAGATCGAAGTTGCAGATAAATACGGAAACAGGAAACTTTAAAGATTTCTCTTAGGACATTTTATAAAAAAACAAAACGCTTACGGAGGATTACCCTACCTACTGTTTATTTATTGACGTACAACAAAAAATATTGCCGAAACAAAAATGCTGAGTTTATATAGTGGTCATTTATTATTTACTTACCTGATTTACGATCGATATCCGTTCCGCGTCGATTTTATATTGTTTACTTTCCCGCCAAAAATACGAGCTGCCATATAAACTTTAATTTTAAATTATACACCTACAACCAGAAACTGACGAGCTATCCCATGGCTTGTAGAAAGACAGCGATATGATGGTGTGAGATGGAACAAAAGATATATTTTATTTCTAAACGGCTTGGTGGAATTTTCCCTTTCCGAACCATCTAGGATTTAGGGTCTATAGGTACAGACTCATTGCATTTAGACTGCATGCGAGCTGCAAATTATCGGAAGCAGTTTGCTTGCAGCCGGAACGACTGCGTCGAAACTGCCGACCGACTGCGTTGCCAGCTATCATTCTGCATGCAGTGCGCTTAGAATTCTGATAATTTTCAAACAACTTTTAGGTACAAGCTTTTAATATTGTATTGTCACCCGATATACTCGTACATATGCATGCCAAATTTCAGTACTCAAACAAGATGAAGGCCGATCAACCAAACCGAGTCTTGCTAAGTTTAACCCCACCGCCGGGATTTAAACTCATGTGTGAAGCGAGTAGACTAACCACTAAGCCACGGAGGCATTGTTTATGAAAATACAAGCTTTTGACCGTGGCTACGCCCACGTGGGTATTGTTTTCATGACTGTATTCTAAGGTGCATGATGAGCGCTTGGCGCGAGCGTGGAATTAAGTTTTTTCCATATCCGTCGGGTACTGAATTTTTTCGGGACAAAATTATGTTATTTTTCACTCTTTATTTAGGGTCTTTACCAAATTTCAGCGCAATCGGTTCAGTAGTTATAAAGTGAAAAAGAAACAAACAAGATCCTTAAAGAAATTTGCACTTTACGGAATATAAAGTATTCAACGTTGTTATCCGCTCTTTGAGTAATTTAACTCTATGCCAAACAGCAAAATCATTTCATTCAGTAGTTATTCGTGAAAGATTAACAAACACATCAAAGTTATTCCAAGATCTTTCGGGAGCTATTCATTTTTCGGGATAAAAGTATCCGACGTTCCCATGTTGTCCTCCGCCCTTTACTTTAGCTCATAGCCAAATTTCAGCGAAATAGGTTCAGTGTTTTTAACGTGAAAGAGTAGGTAACAAACAGACACACAAACACACTTGAAAATTTATATTATTAGTACGAATGATTTTTTGCGTGAAAAACTTCTATTAAGTTTCCTTTAGTTGCCATTACTTTCTTGTTACTTCAAACTTAATACAAGTCTGAAATAAACAATTTAAAAAAATATTTTTAGTTCGAATCTGTGCGGAAAGAGATCCGTCGTGGCGCAAAATGAAACTAACTATAAATACATTTAATTTAGACAATTATTAACACAGTTTACACAGTATAAATCTGAAAACATTATAATATGCACTAAGTTAATATTGTTCTATTATTATGCTAAGACTGGCTTTTGCCCGCGGCTTCGCCCACGTAGACATCGTTTTTATGACTTGAGATGAGGGTGAGTGGTGCGTGGAAATGAGTTTTCCCCAAATTCCTCAGGAGCTATGTCAGAATTAGCTTATTAGTACATTATGTCATTTCCCACCTCCTCAGCCATATCGAAAACACAACAATCTATTGTTTCGTTGCGATGATAAAGAAATTAACCAAAAAAGAGTATTTTCTCAGTTCCTTCCGGAACTGCATCGGTCTATGCTATTTTCACAGGATAAAAAGTAGCCTATGTCGTTTCCAGTGACACAGGTTACCTGCATGCCAAATTAAATCAAGATTGGTCGAGGTGATGAAGCGTAAAAAAAACTCATTTTCACATTTATAATGCATATTAGAAAAGTATATATATTAGTACTAACATACAGTATGAACACTCCCTTCCGCTCTCTAGATTCCGACCTCACTCCCTCGTAAACCAGATTGATAATTGAACTGTAACCAATAATTACAGTTTGGTTATCGAACGTATAGGATTTCGCCGCCATTTTGTTAGTTCCGTTATTCGTTTTTTGAAATGTCATTTCTGGCCCGTTGTATGAAGTGTCCAGGTTGTGATATCTATTAGTGAAGCTGTTAGTCATAATAATGACGTAACAGTATTATCAACACGACAGATACCTACAATAGCTGTTGAGCACAGCACAGCGCCCTCAAATCTTACGACCGTTCTCTTTCCGCCCAGACTCTACAAGCTTTTATTTCAGTTCAAGTCTATGACACGAGTTATCGAGCTGCACATTTTCAGTTTGTACATTATCGGGTCGCGCATTATTGATGGTATATCCCATAATTAATTTAGACGATCCAGGGACCTTAATTCCACCTCCAAAGTTCACTCAATGAATGTATTCAAATTATAAATAATTTTAAACAAAAAAAAACCGACTTCAAACGCACTAGGCGCCACGATGATTTTCGAAGGGTCTCCTCGATTTTTCTGGGATGCCATCAGTAGATCCTGGTTTCCTTATCATAGTACCACCCTTGGGATATGTTCTTTCCAATAAAAAAAGAATCATCAAAATCGGAGCTCAATCGGACCCCTGCGTGGGTAAAATTTAACTTGCAATATTTGATGATTGCAGACAAGGGACAGGCTACACAAAATAAAAACTTGTAAACATAATCACAACTCTACGTGCTGTTTGTAATTAATTTTTAATGCTTTTGAAATGTTTGTATTTTAAACAAACAGCAGGTATTACAGCAGATTTTGTAAATCCAAAACTGGTAAGCCCTGATATCTCGCCTGATGGTAAGTGACTATGATACCGAAGAATCGGGCTTACCAATTTTCCCTAACGCAATGTAGAAGTTGGATGGAACTATCTTATCTTCATGCCGGAATACACCAATGCTGTTAAAATTGCTGTTTGGAGACTAGACTTAGATAAGATGGCGGTAGCTAGGCAAATGTCCTTGCCGGCGGCGTCTGAGTTTCCTGTTTCAAAGACGAGATTGAATACCTAGGCACTATTTTAGCTTGCGTGTTTAATTCTCGACTCCATCGGCACTTACTATCAGGTGAGGTGCAGCCAGACCCACAAAATTTTTTGATCATAAAAACACCAACTTCAGCGAGTTTCACAAAGTAAGACCCGGCCGGGAACCAAACCCGCGATCTACTGGTGTGAAGCGAGTAGACTAACTACGTGCAACATAAGTGGTTAATTCTTATTTTTATTGATTTATTCATTTAAGTTTCATACATATGAAATATTTTCCTACATTGCTAATTTAAACCATCATCACCATATTATCAGCCGAAAGACGTCCACTGCTGGACAAAGGCCTCCCCCAAGGATTTCCACGACGATCGGTCCTGCGCTGCCCGCATCCAGCGACTTCCCGCGTCGTCCACCAGGTCGTCGATCCGTCGTGTGGGATGCCTTCCTACGCTACGTCTTTCGATGCGCGGCCGCCACTCGAGAACCTTACCGCCCCAACGGCCATCTATTCTACGAGCCATGTGCCCTGCCCACCGCCACTTAAGTTTAGCGTTTTATCATCATCATTATCATATCAGCCGACGGACGTCCGCTGCTGGACATAGGCCTCCCCCAAGGATTTCCATTACGATTTCACCAGGTCATCGGTCCACCGAGTGGGAGGCCTTCCTACGCTATGTCTTTCGATGCGCGGCCGCCACTCAAGAATCTTACCGCCCCAACGACCAACTGTTCTACGAGCTATGTGCCCCGCCCACTGCCACTTAAGTTTAGCAATTCTGAGAGCTAAGTTTAGCGTTTAACCTAAATATTTCGCTGCCAATGGAGTAATAAGTAATAAAGTCGTCGCGTCAAACGATGTCAAGTTTACACAACACGACGAGAATGAGTTTATTGTGCTCCTATTTCTGATTCAACCGAAAATAACAGATATAAATAACTATTGTGCTTACTTTTTTGCGCAGAATTCGAAATCTGGTGTGGATAGGTCAGGCTTAGTTACTCTAAGTACTATAACTTTACATAGTCTATCTACATCACGCGGAAGTTTGTTATTCCAATATAAATCAGAATGAGGTACCTCCCATACGAATCCAGGTTTTTTTGTTACTTTTTCTCAAAAATGGCTGTAACGATTTTAATAAAACTTTGTAAATAACTATTTCTTAATGGGACCTACTGTACTGGGTACCTAAATTATTCTAGAAAAAATCCGAGTAAGGTACCTCCCATACAAATCGAAATTTAGTTTTGTATTATTTGCTTCTATTTAAGTATAATGCCTTTCAGTAAATACTTTCCGTAGACGGATTTTAATTTTTGAAAATTTCATTTTATATTATTTTTAGTTCGGCTGGCTAGTTGCTCATTAAGTTTCGATTAAGCTAAGCTAATGTGTAGAAGTTCTACTAAATGATGGAGAGGTCCTGACAAACCTTCTTGGACTTCTACTCAGTCCACAAGCTTAACGACGAATGCATCTAGAAAAACCGGTCAAGAGCGAGTCGGACTCGGGCAATACTAGTCTAGGGTTCCGTAGTCTTTTCAAAAAATAAATGTATATAAAAAAATCCTTCGGGGAGGCCTTTGTCCAGCAGTGGATGTATTTCGACGAGTATGATGATGATTTAAAAAACCAAATTATATTTGCAGTTGGTAATAGAACATTTTGTATGGAAAACTCTATGAACTTTTTACAAATCCAACTGCACACCTTAAGTTGGTCGAGTATTACTCCTTAAGTAAGAAAGTCTACTTAGCCTTGATAGTTTTCCTTTTAAATTGATTATACGAGTATGTCCTACCTACAACTGTAAATTTTTGTCAGATGTTCTGAAAAAGTATAATATTATTTTGCAAACCGATCCGTGAATCGAAAAATGGTTTTAGAAAACCTCATTATAGTTTTGAAAGACCTATTCAACGATATCCCACACGATAGGGTACTTCAAAGAAAAAAAACACTGGAGGTACTGTAAAAAAAATAATTCGAGCGAGACCTACGGTACTCGCATATGATGTGTAACATGTGACAAAATACTTTATAAAAGGACGGCAAAGATACGGCAGACTAGGCTGTATGGTCATAGATACCTTTGCCTTTTCCGCGCTTTTAAAGCCTGAAAAAAGGACGGCAAAGATACGGCAGACTAGGCTGTATGGTCATAGATACCTTTGCCTTTTCCGCGCTTTTAAAGCCTGAAAAAAGGACGGCAAAGATACGGCAGACTAGGCTGTATGGTCATAGATACCTTTGCCTTTTCCGCGCTTTTTAAGCCTGAAAAAAACGCGACTTCCTGGGACACATTTCCGTCCCATGGGACACTTCCCATTTCACGAAATCACTCCCACAAATTGCAGGAAAGAGAGAGCAAAGATGTTACACATCAAAAATTCCAAGATATTATTATACAATTTTGTCGGCGTGAATAATATGTATAGCTATGCCAAATTACAGCTTTCTAGTACTAATAGTCTCCGTGCTAAGCCGCGGACAGACGGAAAGACATGGCGAAACTATAAGGATTCCATGTTGACTTCGAAACCCTAAAAATTCCGAAAGGATTCCAAACGCGAGCCATCAATATTTGAATTTTTGGTCAGTATGCCTACAAAAGGAGATGCGATGTATCATGAGTATGTTAGTACTAATATATATTATATACTTTGTCATGGGCCTACTCAATGAGCAATGAGATTATTGCAGCAGGTACCAACCTAATAATCCCGCCTTGTAGGTAGGTAGTTCAGGATCTCAAAATGAGTAGGTACTACACCACCGTTAAGATAGTACTAATATATATAGGGTGACTTTTAATTAGTTCTTGATAGCAACTCAAATATGAAAAAAAGTGGTACTTTATACATTTTTGTCGATTTGATAACTTGTTATGTATCGAGGACCAATTTTTTTTCTGATCCGACATTTGGACATTTCTTTGGGAAATTTGTTTGTAATCTCGAGTACATGTATAATATATTTAATTATTAAGAACTAATTAAAAGTCACCCTGTATCCTTTGCCACCGTTGACATTCTTTTTTAAATTAACTTTTTTTTTTATTATCAGATTAAAATCTCCATAGGTAGGTTTGTAGTAGACTTATAATTAGGTTAGTAAAGCATATAAGAACACAATGAATTTATTTAAATAACCCAATGGATCGTTCCACCCAGGATTTCTGGATGGGACAATCCATTCGGTCTGCAATCATCTTTAGGATGCCGTTGCCACATACATGGATGGATTTTCTCCTCTACGAGTATCGCGACGGCTATTTATATACCCTTGCTACTGATAATTTGTAACATTTTATGTTTTGTTACTCATTCGATTCAGGGTTTCGCGCCTTACACACAATCTAAAAATTGAACCTCAACCACCAGCTCCACGCCCCAGTTTTCTCAGAGTGCGTGCACGCACATTAGGTAATCAAAGTCAAGAATGAAATTAAGAAGAAAGTTCTTAAAGTACTTACATTTCTTTTCGATAGATAGGTTTTACGACTCTCCCCGAGGAGTCCCTCCAAAAATCTACTATAATTTAGCTCGTAGTTTACAGGAAATCACATTGGTACGTGGCGGGATTCGAACCACGACCTCACGGACAGGAGGCGGCGGTGGCGTAACGGCTAGGGCCTATAGTTAATTTCGATTTCATATGTACGTTTATTCGACGCTCTTACGGTGAATGAAAACATCGTGAGGAAACCTGCACGCGCCTCTAATTATTTGAGACACTGTATGCACTGAGAGTCGAGAACCCGCACTGGGCCCGCGTGGTCGACTAAGGCCTAATCGCCCTGATTCAGGGTAGGCTCGAGCCCCTCGGTGGGGACGTATATGAGCTGTAATGATAATGATGATGCACTGAGAGTGCTAGTTCCGGCATTCCGGCACGGCACGAAACCCTGTTTGTGTGAGCCCGACTCGTTCTTGACCGGATTTTTCTTCACTTTCAAAAGTAGCTGTGAGACACTCGCAAGTTGTGTGTGAAGTAGACCAACCCGCACTGGGCCCGCGTGGTCGACTAAGGCCCGATCGCCATATTTCAGGGTAGGCTCGAGCCCCTCGGTGGGGACGCATATGAACTATATGATGATGATGATTTCAGGAAAACTATCGCGAAGATCGTAACTGTAACCTTAGTTCAGTATAAGTAAACCTCTAATTATTTGAGACACTGTATGCACTGAGAGTCGAGAACCCGCACTGGGCCCGCGTGGTCGACTAAGGCCTAATCGCCCTGATTCAGGGTAGGCTCGAGCCCCTCGGTGGGGACGTATATGAGCTGTAATGATAATGATGATGCACTGAGAGTGCTAGTTCCGGCATTCCGGCACGGCACGAAACCCTGTTTGTGTGAGCCCGACTCGTTCTTGACCGGATTTTTCTTCACTTTCAAAAGTAGCTGTGAGAAAAATACGAACTACTTATTGACAAGAAACAGTTGCCTGGCTGTCCGCCAACGCTAGATTTATATTACCCCTCTTGATCAGCATATAGATCGTTTAACTGATATTTGTTTTGGTAGACCTGGTGGCGGTCTTTATTGCTCGTGAATCACTTTGTTACGTGTTTTAACAGCGCAGCGCTCACACACCACACAGGATGTAATAATTTTAAACAAAAAAAACGTGTGGCACTCGGGACTGCCGCGGTAAAGCTATTGCATAGCATTTTTTATCAACTTATGCAATTATAATTATTTATTTATTTTTTATTTATGCAGTATTTACCAGTACCATATAGTCCTTGGGGCGCGGGATGTTTATGTAATAAATTTACACTAAGAAAGTTACACCAGTAAAATTGACTAAGTCGTTTTAGTACCGCAAATCGCTAATAGATGGCACTGTAAGTTTTTTAGAACTCGGCCGAGCGTGGGGTGATTTTCGTTACGGAATTTCTTAATTCGGTCGCCGCGCTCAAAGCCCGCGATAAAAGCTAAAACCGACTTCAAACGCACTAGTCACCTCGCCACTATGATTTTTGAAAGTTATTCTCGAGATCTCGGGATGCCATCATCAGATCCTGGTTTACTTATCATGGTACCACCTTTGGGATATCTCCTTTCCAATAAAAAAATAATCATCGAAATCGGTTCATAAACGACGAAGTTATCCGCGAACACACATAAAGAAAAAAAATATATACGGTCGAATTTTAAAGTCGGTTAAAAATACTTGGATATTTAAAGTGAACCTTTTATTACATCGTCTCAATTTTTTTCGTCAGTGTGTTGCATGTCGCGTGACGGTCGCTTTCGTCTGACGGTATGATTGTTTCGTCCTCTGTACCGTAGCGAGAGCAGCCATGATCGTTTCGTCCTCTGTAAAGTTTCACTTTTACCGTGGTTTCATAAAACCACACACTTACTTTTTATATATGTAGTAGCAACTTTCTCATGAAGTCACGATTTTTGAACATTTTTAAGTTCTCTTGAAATTTAAAAGATGACAGTTCTACTCATCAAAACTGAACAACTTCTGTTTTACAACTTTGCTAAAATCGCAAAAAAGTACTTTTCGTATAAAATAATCGATCAGCTGATTACCCACAAGTTTGTATGAAGTAATTTTTTAAAGCTTTTATTTAACTTGCAATGTTAGTAATATGTATGTTTGTTTAGTTAAAATAAAATTTTGCGATCGATTCTAGGCTCCGAATGAGCTGAAATTTGGAATGAAGCCGTATTCTCGGTGACAATCAGAGATATGCTAATATAAGGGGAGGTAGATAGGTTACGTGCATCCTAAAAGTGAAGCAAAAAAAAGATGCCAATTGGCATCTCTTTTCATAGTAGCATTCGGTAGGTACCTATTATAATGTGTGTGTAAATGGATTAGATTTTCAAATGTGGTTTGTTAGTGCATAACCCATCTAATCTCTGGTGACAATAGCTCATTTTGGTATTTTGAAGTTGACTTTGGAGGTGGAATCAAGGTTCCAGAATAGTCTTTTATTTTGAATGGAAGCGTATGAAGCAGTCTTTTTTGAATTTGGAACCGTGTATTTTTTATATTAATTCGAGCATTTGGCTTTTTTAACACAAAAACTCTAGTCAAATAAAACCATGTACAAAAAAGCTTTAAGGTTTTTCGGAAATTGTTATCGAAATAACATTAAAATTGTAAAATAAAAGTTCTTCAGTTTTACGAGTAGAATCATTATACCATAGGGAACGATAAAAAAATCAAAACTAGACTGTACATTATGGTCCTGAACGTTGTATGGTCTCATCATCATCATCATATCAGCCGATGGACGTCCACTGCTGGACATAGGCCTCCTCCAAAAATGAGTCAATGTATGGTCTCAATATTTTGAAACTACTCGTAAAAGTCAAATTTAAGTACTACCTACAGGAAAGTGAACAAGAACATACACAAAATTAAGAGCCCGCTGGAGTTCATAAATCCCATACAAACGTAGTCTTTAATTCATTTGTTAACCAAACAACCGATTTTGAAATAATGTTATATCAATAATCGGATCACGTATAAGTATGTATATCTGTGTACCGCTTACTTTTTTTGCAAAACGAAACAGGAATCCATTATTATTCAATAAACTTGTTTTTAAAGGAAAAGACGGAAAACAAATTTATTGGTATTAAATGGATTCCTGTTTCGTTTTTCAAAAAGGTTATACGATACCGACACAGACATACCTACGTCAACCGATTATCGATATAAAATTATTTCAAAATCGATTGTTTAGATAATAAATGAATCAAAGACTACGTTTGTATGGGATTTATGAACTCCAGAACTCCTAAGAGCCTGTTTTCAAGGTAAAAATAAGTTTATTGGTTAACTTAATAATAATGGATTCCTGTTTCGTTTTTCAAATCAAAAAAGTAATGCGATACCGACACTTCAAAAAAATAAAAGAAACTCAAAAAAATATTTAAGCCCCTAATTTAATTCGTATCCACCTTTGATTTCGTTATTGTTGGTTAATGTTGTGTATATATGTATAATAATATTATTTCATACTTTTGAGTGAATTTCAATAAGAAGTCGGTTTTTTTAATATATTATTATTTTTTTTCTTTATTTTTAGGGATAATGCTTTATTTATCTCACAACGTTAAACCCAATCACCTACTCACATTAAATATACCTTACCAAATCATAATATTATGTACATGTGTTTCATTAATAGATACAGAGTCCTGTGGCTTCCTTAATCATCTCAGGTGCATGAAAGTTAAAGAGTTAAATCGTCCATCATCAGCTCATCTGAATAACCTGAAAGAATACAACCTTTCGGTCTATGCATGCCTACGTATTATATCTAGGTATAATATTGAAAGAATTTTCCTCCAACTCCTAACCGTTAAGGAGTTGTACCTTCCTTCATCAGCTTATCAACATGAGATGATGACTAACAGACGCAAGTATTTTAATAGCTTTAGAAAACATATGAATCAGGTAATAAGTGCCTACGTAATAAGTAATTTGAGGGTTGCCCTCGATTTCCCTGGGTTCCCATCTTCAGAGCCTGACTAGGTGTCAATGTGTCGCACGGCAGGTAGTTAGTTAGGTAGGGCGTAGGGAGTGGATTCTTAAAAGATGCCGTGCGTGTTCAGATAATTTAATGAGGATAAAATATAAGACCTAAAAAGAACATAAGAATTAGAAAATGACACACTTAAATTTAAAATAGAAATCACAGAACATAAATAAATCTTACCCGAAATGGGTCCTTTAGGAAGTACAGTAATTAAATAAGTATAAATTAATAATTTGTGCTGGTTAAGATGAACGATGATGGTTTTCGGTTTTTAAATCAACTGTCACATAGTTTGACAGCGCATGCGCGGAAAAGAAGAAATAGATGGAATCACATAGTAGATCTGTGGATGGAATCACAGATCTACTAATTAGTAGATCTGTGGATGGAATGAATAGAGATCGAATGAAAGAAGATTATATAACTGCGCACCACGCTACAAATGGGACCCCTAGACCCCTCGAAAGTCTACTCTTTCAAATAAAAAAAATGAAAAACGGTCCACAATGGACAGAAAAATAGGTGAACACACATAAAAAAAACAGTCAAACATAGAGCCTCCTCCTTTTTTGAAGTCGGTTAATAAGTAAACGTAGATAAAAGCACTGCTCTCTACTTACCCTTCGCATTATAATAATGGTTGACGTTCTCAAGCAGTTGATGCCCGAATATAAATTTCGTGATCAACTCAGCATATGATTGACCCCATGAAAAAAACGGTACTTAACTAGGGTAAGAAAAGATCGGGCTTCCGCGCTTGCCCATTTCTTGTGGGATGGGCGCCCTATAAGGTTTTTATGGGACCGTAGAGCTATTAAATTTAAAATGCACCCGAGACACAATGATTCAGATTTGAAACAACCAAGGTCGTAGCCGGTAACTTTCTTCACTTGGTTCGACGAAAATTACTGCCTACGACCATGGGTTGTTTTATTTTGGGGGTGCTTGATAGAAAACCGCCCCGGGTGCCAGCCAACCCATGCTACGCCGCCACTGCCTCGTCTACCTTGCGGATCCACGGGGGCGTACTCCCCATTGTAATATTGCCCCCCAACATCATGTACAGGATGTAAAAAGAATACTCCCCGAAACTAAAATTACGGTTTCTACTCATCATACTAAACAACTTTTTTCAAGGAACTCATACTGATATCTCGAAAAAAAATTTAGTCTTCCCATACAAAATTGGCAGATTATTTGGCTGATTTGTATGAAGTCGAAAAATTTTTTCCTTGAAGAAAGTTGTTCAGTATGATGAATAGAAGCCTCAGTTTTTTTCCGGGAGTGATCTTTTTATATCCTGTATGTGTATAATTGCACAATTTGCACCCGAATTACCGATCAGTGGTGAAAATATAACTACTTACCTAAGAATTCCATTTTGATCGCACCCTACCCTCAGAATGCAGAACAAAGTTTGTTCTGTATTCTGAGCGCCTACCTAGAAGGCGCCAGAATATTGATTGCACTCGGGCGTTACATGGGCTAGATAGAGTCGCCACTGAGACAAATACTAGATTACAGAGCTGAGGCTGCATAAAAGACAAACAAGTCTGCGTGTGAGGCAGCATGAAAGACAAGCAAGTGTGCGTGTGTGTATAAGTTATTGTGTGATGATGATTGTGATTGTTGTGTGTTCTAATGCAAGATCTTAAGAATTTGCTCGGTTTCGTCATAGTTCAGTCAGCAAAAATTTTAGAACCTTCTTCTTAGCTACTTACATTTATGAACTACAATGACAGGAACAGCCACAGACAGACGTAGGCTTCAAACTAATAACACCTCTTTTTCTCTCTTAATGAGTCTGGGGTAAAAATGACTATAAATGAGTTATTTAATAAAAAAATCATACAAATATCTGATATTATATCACCTATAATTCATTAAATGTACCATTATTTTACAAAGTTTGATGGAATAATGTTGCCTGTGAGAACACTGTGAAGTTAAATTACTGGCAACACTCAAGATGGCGGTATGCACTATATACTTAGAAACTAAATTGCTGTTGTCTAGTTCTTAGCAGAAACTCCTGCTAGTTCTTCCAACGCCTTTAGTTCAACTGTAAATAAAATAAAAAAAATTAAATCTAAGTCGTCAAAAAGGTAGTTTTTAAATCTAGTCTACTAGCTAGAGGGTACCCCGCGGCTCCGCCTGCAATTTAAACTTGTTTATATTTCTTCTCCTCCTAAACGGCTTGACCGATTTTGATGATTTATTTTGTACTTATGGGGTCACCTGGATGGTTTGTAGCTATGATTAGTCTCGGTAGCTTGTGACGTCGTTCTTCAGCAGGGCTGGATGCAGGCAGTACAGGAACGGTCATTATGGAAATCCTTGGGGGAGGGAGGTGGGCTTTGTCCAACAGGGACATCTTTCGGCTGATATGATGATGATTGCTCTATTATGTGGTTGATACTCGGCCCTGTCATTTTGACAGCGGCGCCACAGTTGTACGCCCACGCCGGTGACACCCACCACCAAGACCTGTGCATGTATCCCTACACTGTGGCTTTGGGGTTCAGAAGACCTGATTTTTTGCCCCATTTTTCTTTCCATTTCCAATTTGTCCGTTTTAAAGGAAAAAGTCACATTAACCTGCATGACTGACACAATACAGTAGCACTATGATCACTTTTCAAGCGACTTCCAAAAAGGAGGAGGTTCTCAATTCGTCTGTATGTTTTTTTTTATGTATGTTACCTCATAACTTTAGACTGGGTGAACCGATTTTTATGATTCTTTTTTTATTTGAAAGCTAGTGCTTTCCGTGTGGTCCCATATAAATTTTATCAAAATCTGTGTAGTACATTATTAGAAAATTAACAAAAACCAAAAATAATAATGCAAAAATGTACTATGATGTTGCGATGGAAGTCGGTTTTTTAACATGTTTAGCGTTTTCAATTATTTCTAAGATTAATGTACTAACTTAACATCATACATGGATGATGAAGCCAGCCAGAAGTTTCTTTACGTGATTAAATCAGAAATTTTTATAGGAGAATTAAAGCAACTGGCACAGCTTACAGACTCGCTAAATCGCAGTGCACATAGCTCTAGCACAGATGGCCATTGGGGTGGTAAAGTTCTCGAGTCGAGATCTCTCACTGGAAGATGTAGCATAGCCCGGTCTCCCACTCAGTGGACTGATAACAAGGTGAAGGTCATAGAAGCCGCTGGATGCGGGCAGCACAAGACCAGTCATTGTTGAAATCCTTGGGAGAAGCCTTCCTCTTACAGTGGAGTCTGGAGTAGCAGTCTTTCAGCTGATATGACGATGCTGATAAATAATATTCTTCGACCAGTATGTGTTGGGTTGTTGCCAGTGATGACATACCGATGAGACATGGTCGCTTACTATGGGCCTCATAAGAAGGTTCAAGGTCACCCAAAAGGCAATGGAGCGTGCTATCCTCAGAGTTTCTCTATGTGATCAAATCAGAAACGAGGAGATCCTTAGGAGAACCAAAGTAACTGACATAGCTCTCAGAATTGGTAAACTTAAGTGCCAGTGGGCGGGGCGGATAGCTTGTAGAACAGATGGCCATTGGGATAGTAAGGTCTCAAATGGCGACAGCGCAGCGGAAAACGTAGCATAGGCAGGCCTCCCATTTGGTGGACCTATAACCTGGTGAAGGTTGCGGGAAGCCACTGGATGCGGGTAGCGCAGAACTGTTCATCGTGGAAATCTTTGGGGGAGACCTATGTCCAGCAGTGGACGTCCTTCCGCTGATATCATGATGATAAATAATATAAGCAAAGAAAGATAATAACCAGCAGCAGCAATTTCTTTCTCCTTCTTCAGTTTTTCGTCCCTCACTATCTTCTCCTTGGCTTCAATTTCTCTAATTTTCGCCTCCTTCTTGGACAATCTGTTTTGGTGGAAAGCGCCGTACATGATACCAACTCCCAGGAATGACCAACGGCCGAACTGGAATTTTAGATAAAATACTTAATTCCCATTCATTTATGTCCATACATAATATACTGCAGCAAGCATGGCAATGGCATGCACAAGATCAAATAAAAACTCGCTGGGCCAGAGTTTATGAAACATCTTGGATGGATTTCAATGTGATTTTATAGAGGTGGTTCATAGTCTTTGTGGTTGATCAAATTCATTTGAATTTGGAATTTTAATTCGGAAACACTGACTTGTTACATAATGTGTTAGATGTTGGTAAAAAAAATTACTTATAAAATATTACCCTGATCAACGGCGACACGCGAACTGGAGGTCCATATGGAAGTTCAGACATGATGAAGTAGTTTTTGGGATTTCACGAATCCAAAAAGGACTTCTATAAAATCGAAATTTATTTTTACCAAGGAGTCTTGCTCGTCACGTCAAAGAGAATTTAATACATGTCTGGACATATTCTAGTTCATCTATGATACATGTACTATATTTCCTTTGTTAAACCAGTGTGACCAGATAAAATTGAACATTATGCCAGCTCTTGTCTGAATTCTGCTAAAGGCTGCAAATTTTTTTATTAAATAAAAAAGGAAAGATAATTTAATAATCTATATATGTATTTAAAACGTATATAAGTATATATAACAGTCTCTGGTAACCCATAACACAGGGTATCCTACTTTGGGGCCAGATGACCATGTGTGATTTGTCTGAGAATATTTATTATTATTATTATTATTAATTATAATAAATATTTGTTGACCACTATAGGGGCCACTTATTGATCGTAAGTACCTATTGGTAGAACTAAAGTTCATTTATTTAAGATAGACACCTATCTTTGGTTCACTGACTCACATATATGTGTACCAAATTTTAACTCAATCGGTCTAATAGCTTTGGAGAAAATTGACTGTGACAAACGGACGGACGCGAGTAATCCTATAAGGGTTCCTTTTTTTCCTTTTGAGGTACGGAACCCTAAAAAGAAGTTTTTGCAGAAAATATAGGTAGAATCACTTACCGATGACTGTCCAGAATATCCAATGATCAATTTTTTGTGTTCATTGTATATTTATATTATCTTTAGAACAGAAAGCCTTGAAAATTATTTGACATTACATGCTTTACAAAAACGGCATTGTTGTCCTCCTTGGATCTTGATAGCCAAGAGGAAAAAATGGATCCTTCTCCCATTAGAACGATAGTTTGTAACGATGCAAAATAACATCGTTACATTTTTTGTCTAATTAGCCAAGAACTCACCTCTTTAACTCCTCCTAAATAATCTTAAAACATAATAACTATCACTGCACTTATCTCACTGCAAATCCTTATTAAATAAATTAACAATTTATCAATTTTCCAAAAAAATAAACAATACCTTTGTTTACATTCTATGCAAATAAAACAAACACTGCCATACGTTATATAGCATGACACCAATCAAAACCTGCACTCCTACAGAATCGGCCAATCCGTGTACACCAAGTATTTCAAATCGTTTATTACATACATTTTAACGACTCCAATCACAAAAACTTACGCTCCGTTGCATTCAAAATTCCTTGCGCTCACTCCTTCATGAACATACAAAACTTCCATTTTCTTGAGTCTAAAATATCAAACAGTTTATTATAATAAAAGATTTAACATTTTCTCATTTTCCTGTACATCCATAAACCTAAAACTAAATTCATATGACATAAAATAAAACATCCCCAAGGAACGTTCTAGAAAGTCGATCACTTCCGTCACAGGAACGTACAATTTCCTATTTTTTACATCGTGAAGTCTCTCGAATCTTCGATCCATCATCGCCCTTTTGGACTACTGATCTACTACTGAGAAGACTCACTCTCTTGCGACTGACTAGTGCCTGCTGCTCTAACGCAAACCGAAAAATTCTCAAACTGATCCTTGAAATTTTAACTACATAACAGTGTGTCAAAGCCACGACGCTAATTCCTGTACCAAACCTCATGTCTTTCTTCAAAAATTGTAAGTACACACAGATTACTCCTTCCTAGTCCTCATATTATCTTCCCTTAATACGTGCAAGCATCTATAGCGAAGTGTCTGTCTCTTTATATTAGAAAAGTATCGACCTTGGTGTCACCCGGCTCTCGCGTCGACGGCCAGAGCCTGTACCTGGTGTGCACGCAACGTGCCGATCCTTGAATACACCTGCTGTTGGACCCCGCTGCCTCGCAGAACCGTAGCACCGCTGAGACTCCATCCAGTGGTCATCACTATTGCAGGTGTATCCCTAAATTATTAGTACACTTATCCTTTGGCATCTGCTGCCTATACACAGATGCCTGGCGCCCGTTTTTCTCACTATTCCTTTTATGTGAACCAGTAATTCACATATTATTTAAGATTTCCTCTATGTACCCTGCGGCAGAGCTAACTCTTATTTTCTAATTTTAACTTTTAACTTCACACATTGTATTTTTTGTGCATAAATTAATTCCCACTCTGGCTAGCTCCTTTGGCCGCAAAAGAATAGCTAGTGTACAATCCTTTTGGAACACAGTCTGTATAGCCTGCCTGCAATTACCTTTAATTAAGATCTATTTTACCTGTAAGATATTTTGTTGCATAGATACAAATAGTCTAATTTATCAATTATTTAATCTCAATAAGTTAGTTGCAGTGAATAGCATTTAACTATAACAAAACACATTCAGTATAGCCTACCTGTAGCTACTTTTTTAATTATGATTTCTTTACTTTTTTTATGTTTTTTTTTCTTTTCTATTTTTTTTTCTTTTTTATTCTATTGCGTAAGTACAAGTTGGTTAATTTATTAATTCCTTTAATTACAATAAGCTAGTTGCAATAAATTGTAACCCGCGAACCCAAAATTCTATTTGTATAGCCACGCATCAACTACTTTCATTTTGATAACCTCTTTTTAAGTGATCCTATCTCTCGTGTAGCTACTACTTATGTGTTTCTCTTTATTTAGCTATAATAAATCCCCTTTCAGTTCTGGATTTAATTCTTTTATTTCAATCTAACTTAGGATCCCATAACTCAAGGTCAAAGGTCAAGGTCAAGTTTTGGTCAAATTATTTTCTTTTCACTTTTTCTTTTTGGCTCACGACACAACTGACTGACAACGATTACTACGCACTACGCGGGAAATGTTGTCTAAATGTACGTTTTCGGGAATGCCCCTGAAGGCTGAAATTTACTTAAGGATTGCTAGCCCTAATTTGGGGGTCAAATTCTGCTAAAATTGCAGAATTCTGCTAAATCTGGTCACACTAAAACGTAGTGACATGACATATCCGTGGCCTATCCTCTTTGCGGCGAGTACTCGTAGAGGTGAGCGCCATCAGATTGCAGCCCGTGGGTGACGTACAGTATTGTCCACCCCATTTTTCGTGACCCGTATTGCGTGGTTCTACGCGTATACCAACTACAGCCCGTGTTCTACCCTACGGCTACACTATCTACGCAGCGGACGGCTCAGTTCCAGGGCTTAATTTGAACGCCCTATAGTTTGTAGGCTACGGATAACGGGGCTATAGTTCATGTTAAATGTCACGTACTCACGTAGTTTATGAACCAAATTGTACAGGCTACCTATAAGATTACGTGGAATACCTGTATTTGAGGCATAGTTCATGTTATAAATTTGTAAATTTCAACGTCTCTGATCACGTATCGGTGGCAGATTTGAAAAAAAGTTTCCGCCATTTTGAACTTTTGACGTGAATACGTCTTTAAAATTACCTCCATAGGGATGCAATCCAAAAAAACGAATGATAACAAAATCGGGGGATACAGTTTAGTATTGTAGCTACATATATATCATCTCCATCCAAATTTCGTTTACACCACTTGATAGCTAAAGAATCAAAGAATTTATTACGCTAAGTAAGGACTGTAACACATCGCGCGCAGGGGAGGGGGCAGCCCCGCCATTTTGAAGGTCATTTTGCTGCGTATCGAGATTTCCATTTAGTATAACTTTCGACTCGGTGAACCTACGACGTTCATTCAAGTTTCAATCGTCAGCTCTCGTCAAAATCTATCGATTATATATAAAACATTAGTATAAAATTGTAACTGTGATTATAATAAGGTGTTTAAATAAAAAAATAATATCAAAAAATATATAATGTCGGCCTATACGCGTCGAAAAGCCAAATCGAATACAGAAATCGTATACGGTTGGAAAGGGCATCTCAACAGCAATCGAATGGTACCAATAAAAAACCATATGATCGAGTCAAGCAGTGCCGGCAACGAAAAGTAATGAATGCGGCCGAGCGGATCAACGACGGTGCCAGTACATCTGCAGCTGGGACGGTTGAAATTACGCAGATAATAATATTAATAATAATAATATTTTATATAGAAACTACATATTACCCGTTACGAGACGTATTCACGTTAAAACCAACGGCCGTGTGCTCCGACACAGCCCCACCCGTTTCTTTAGTTACTGGACCGACTGCTACCAAAATCGATATCTGAAGGTCCATGAGGTCCCTTATCACGAATCCGTAGTCAGAGTTGAAAAAAAGTAGCCACCATTTAAAACTTTTTAGTTACTATACCGATTGCTTCCAAAATCGATAACTGAAGGTACCTGCGGTCTCTTATCACGAATCCGTAGTCAGAGTTGAACAAAGTGGCTGCCATTATGAACTTTTTAGTTCCTGGACCGATCGCTTCCAAAATCGATATCTGAAGGTCTTTGAGGTCTTCGATCACGAATTCGTTGCCATATTTGAAAAAAAATTCGCCGCTATTTTTAAGGCGGTTAAAATAGATACTTACAGTATACTAGTTTTTGCCAGCGGCTTCGCTAACGTGAACATACTTTCTATGACTGTCCTCGAGAGTGCGCAGTGCGCGAGCTACAAGCGGCTCGCGAGCGTGGAATAAAGTAACCTATATATTAATCCAGGTTCTCGTCTTTCTACCTACCAAATTTCATCCAGATCCGTTTAGGCGTGAAAGATTAACATACAAAAACATCCATACATACAAACTTTCACACTTATAATATTAGTAAGTTAAAGAGTAATCAAATAGAGACTTAAGAACGAATGCCTATAAAAGTCTGTTAAAAAGGTTCAAAAAATTCTACATTGACCGGTAAGAAAAATAAAATTGACATTGAGTCACTGTTTAAGCCGATCTGATAAAATATATCGGAAAGTATGTAGAGAAGTTTCCGACTTGGAATTTCCGACAGATCGGATAAGAATCGGAAGGTGTGGATCGTGCTTAACGACAGGCAGTAGGTCAACTAGCTTTCCCGCTTTCCCTACTCGTAAAAATGAATAGAAAACTAATATAATAGATAAAACTAAAAATAAAATTTTGACACAAAGAGTTACTCTACACATTGGCTGTTTGTGTTTTGGAATAATTAGTTTAGTTATAATTAAATCACACACATCACCAAAATTGACAAACACTACGTTGTCTGCTGTAACCTTTTTATTAATCGAATTTTATAATTTTATAATGTTGTTCAAAATTACAAATAATGTTTATTATTACAATTCTTGAATAAAAAAAAATATGAAAAAGTTTTTTGAGAAAGTTAAGTGCTCACTTCCGTGCAATTTATTTATAATTGCTATGGTTTTTTTTTAATTTTTATATTTGACCAACATACTTGGGGCGTATTATTTGACGCTCTTGATTGCTACGCTGAGAGTCGCGTGCTACCGATTCCCAGCCACGGTAACCATTTTTATCATAAACAAATTTCTTTGATCTGAGTGTTTGTATATTTAAAAACAAGGTATAAAGCACAAACTAATATTCATTCTTGATTACCTGCACATTTTTATGGCTTCTAGAATGTTTGGCGGTTCTTGAATGTCAAGAGATCTGGGCACACGTGGATCAACCAGTTCTGGAAGGAGACAGTCATTTTAAAACATTTGTTTATTTTCCCTTCCAGAACTGGTCGTGTTTTTGAATATTATAAACTTCCTTAAGCAGCCTTTCGCCAAGTCAAAAAGTAAACATACAGATATGTCGTTCTCATACGTGTAATTTTCCTTGGACTGGAAAAAACTTAGAGTCGTTCATAAGATCCCTAGACCAGCTCATCGCTCCAGCATCAGACCTTGGAAACTACCTGGGACCAAAGTACTTGTCGAGAAAAATCAAACGAGCCCAAACTCGACGTGGCTACTTGTAGTCGTTCACGAGATCCCTCGACCAGCTCCATAAGCCCTTGGAAACTACTGGGAACCAAAATGCTCGTGGAGACAAATCAAACGAGTCCAAACTCGACGTGGCTACTTGGAGTCGTTCACGAGATCCCTCGACCAGCTCCTGACTCCAGCATCAGACCTGGGAAACTATCTGGGACCAAAGTACTCATTGAGACCAGTGAAACGAGCCCAAACTCGAAGTGGTTACTAAGAGTTGTTTACAAGATCCCTCGACCAGCTCCTGGCTCCAGCATCAGACCTTGGAAACTGCCTGGAATCAAAGTACTCTTCGAAATAAATGAAACGAGCCCAAACTCGAAATGGTTACTAAGAGTCGTTTACGAGATTCCTCGACCAGCTCCTACCAGAAACTGCCTGGAAGCAAAAATAAAAAAAAAAAACTTTTTAACAAACCGTATAATACCGTATTTTGAAAAGTTATATAGTGTGGCCTGGCCTCATAGCTCGTAGAACAGATGGCCGTTGGGGTAATATATTCTCGAGTAGAGACCACGCACCAAAAGACGCACAACACTCCGCATTGGGAATGACCGATCCTGCTTGTCCATGTCCAGCAGCTACCCGCGAGTTTCACCAAACATCAGACCTCCCATTTGACTGGACCAACGACCTGGTGAAGGTCGCGGAAAGCCGTTGAATATGGACAAGCAGGACCAGTTTTCAATATATATAAATTATGAATTGATGAGAAGTTAAATAACGTAAATTTATCATGCTGGTAATAAGTATAGCATCAGACCTTGGAAACTACCTGAGACCAAAGTTCTCACCAAGACAAATTAAACAAGCTTAAATTCGAAGTGGATCGCTTTTAGAATTAAATAAGTCACCAGTCGTCTGTCAAAAACCGCCTGGCGGCAGAAGAAAAAACCCCTGTCTGTCACGCACCGCGAGGCGGTAGGACTTACGGCGGTTCAAATTAGCGCCTTAACTACGTCAAAGGTTGCTTGAACCAATAGAAAGCATAGGAAATGAAATGAACTTCACTCTGAAGATGGCTACCTCTGTGGCCAATCATTGGCCACACTGACAGTATAAAAATATTCAGAGAAACTTCACAAAAAATTCATTTTCGTAGTTCAAATCGCGAGTGAATGTGCGCACAATTTACATTGTTGTTTCTGTGTTTCTGAAAGAGATTTGCGGTAAAAACGATGCCAAGGCAAGTAATCATTTATTTCAAATACTTTTATTAAAGTACTCGTATATTTCTGGTTTTCTGTGAAAACTTGTCCTTCAAACTATGGCCTTGTAGTCCAAAGAACTAGGCACATGATTTTCTTTGTGACTTACTTGGTTTAAGTTAAGGATTATATAGCGTTCCTTTATTTTTATGTTATAAACACTCTAATTTAGAATAATATTTTATATGGAAATACACAATATTCCATTTAGATTCACAGAAAATCCAATAAAAGTAACAATAGCGCCCAGAACCCCCTGTCTGTCTATTTCCAGCTAGCGGTTGCGACAAATAGGGAGGAGGGGATACTTACAGCTTGACAGTTGAGAAGGAAAATAATTAAAACATATTATTTAATCTACACTTATATTAAAAAGAGGAAAGATTTGATTGTTTGTTTGTTTGTCTTGAATAGGCTCAGAAACAACTAAACCAATTTGAAAAATTCTTTCACCGTTGGGAAGCTACACTATCCGCAGTTGCTATAGGCTTTATTACATTTTCAAAAAATTTGGTATCCATTCTTAAACTTAAAAAATGTAACCCAAGGTGTAAAAAATGACCTAAAAATTCCTGCAATATCTACAAAAAGTAGTGTAGTGTAGTTGTAGTGTAGTGGTAGTGGTGTCCGAAGTGGTAGTGGTAGTAGTAGCGGTAGTGGTAGTGGTGGTGGTAGTGGTAGTGGTATAGTAGGGGTAGTAGTAGTGGTAGTGTAGTGGTAATGGTAGTGGTAGTGTAGTGGTAGTGGTAGTGGTGGCAGTAGTGGTTGTGGTGGCAGTAGTGGTACTGGTAGTGTAGTGGTAGTGGTGTTGGAAGTGGTAGTGGTAGTAGTAGCGGTAGTGATAGTGGTGGTGGTGGTAGTGGTAGTGCTATTGGTAGTGGTAGTAGTAGTGGTAATGGTAGTGTAGTGGTAGTGGTACTGGTACTGGTAATGGTAGTGGTGGTGTAGTTGTAGTGGTAGTGGTAATGGTAGTGTAGTGGTAGTGATAGTGGTAGTGGTAGTGTATTGGTAATGTAGTAGTAGTGTAGTGGTAGTGGTAGGGTAGCGGTAGTGTAGTGAAGTGTACTGTAGTGTAGTGTGAGGCGGTACGAAGTTCGCCGGGACAGCTAGTTCTACAAATATTTTTCTTACTTATTCCGTTTTGTGGGCGGCTGGGAGTAGAGCCGCAAATTGCGTATCAGTGTGTGAGCGCACACTTGAAAAAATATACCTACGCGATTGCATAAAGCCTTGAACTGGAATGTCCTGGCTGATTCAAGTACATTGTACATGAATTATCATGTCGAGTATTCCTGGCCGGCCATTCTCGTCTCGTGTAGATTATTTAACATGCATGGCATGACCACTCACAGTGCATTCCTGAGTTGACTGACATAGTCAAAGAGGATGTGTCTTACGTTATACCAAAGCCAAAGAGAATATAATAAACTACGTACCAAAGCGTTATACTTAAACTATACATCATAATTATAGTAATAAATTAATGAATATTGCGTTAAATTGAAACTGCACTGCATGCACATTTCACATTGCAATACTCAAAGTTTTTCACTTCCTACTATTTTGCATTTATCAAGTTCAAATAATAAGAAATAAAACCGACCAAAATATTTGCTAAACCAGGTAAATAGTTACTTGATAAAACATTATTGTAATAACAGAGTGGTGTCTTTGTTGTAGTTGTAAGCAGAGATTTGTTACCTCCCCTTTATAGAATATCTCTGGTTGTTAGTCTGCTTGCAAGCAATCATGCTAACAAGCATATATATCTCTTGTTTTAGTGCCTACTTTGATTGCTAATGAAAAATATTAGAAGTGTTAATTTTAGTACTTTGTACTATAAAATTTTCCTAACTTACGTTTCGATAACATACAGAGGATTCTTTTCTTGCAGGTTTGCAGTTGGCAAATTAAAACAATGGTTTATGAAGAAGAAGATGCTTCACCAATACTGATTGAAGATGACGATGACGACAATATCGATGACGGTGATGAAAAAGAGGATGAGAATGAAATTGTTCATCAAATCACTGACAACGCTGAACATTTTCAAAGCTACTCTAAAAGTAGTTTAATTCACACCATCACAAAATTAACAATAAAAGTAAATAAGCAACGACGTCAGATTAGAAGTCTACAAAATCAACAATTGCGAAATAAGAAAAAAATGGCACTCCAGAATAGAATCCTGAATGATCTAATGGAATGTTACAGTTTAAAATCTTCAGACATTGCACTTTTAAGAAGGCAAATATTGAAGTCTGCTTCTGAAAATGAAAAAGCAGAAAATGAAACTAAATAGGTGTAGCGTTGCAATATAAATCATTACCAAATTAAATATCTAACTTTAAACAATTATTATAGCAAATCAGGTTTTGAGGGGGTAGTACCTATCTAGGTAGAGCTCGCGCCAAACTTTAGTACTGATCTAAACTGTGATGCGAGTGCAATTGAGTATTAGGTACCTTTATGTCCCACTAACAACCAATGTTTGCTTCTGCTATGAGTCTTGGGACCAACTTCAGAATCTAAAGTTTGGTGCAAGCTATACTGATTCGAGTGCACTTAAAAGGGCTGCCATTCTAAAACAATCGAAACCTCCAAAAAAAATGGTTGAAGTGCAGTTATAAGGGCTCTAGCAAAATTTATCAGTACATCAACATTGGTGTGACACACTTGTGTAATGAATAATCTGACAAAGATATTAATTGTATTTCATTGATCATATCAGCTATACCGATACCGACCCCACCAAGGGGTGTGAGCCTACCCTGAATTAGGGCATTAATTACATTAATACATCAGAAGTCAGTTTATTATAGTTAGGTATGTACTCATTTTGCAACTCACCTGTGCCTATTCTCCTTCCTTGTAGTTTTCTTTATTGTATTGGAGCATTGGAGCCTTTCTAATAAAAAAATCATTTAACCCAATTACCCCTCGTTTTTGTCATAATTGCATGTGCTTTTATTGTTCTCCTGACTTGTAAAAATAAAAAAAATAAATGTTGAGTATCCCCTAGCTAGCTTAAAGCATTTCTTTAATTAAGACTGATGTGACGAAGATATATTTTTTTCTTATCGATCACACCAGTGTGACGGTGAATCGGCCGTGGTAATTAGTTTACATCAATGTAAATTTAAACATAAAGGCTTCAATTAGTTTTGTACTAAAAGTTTCAAACTGCTCTTATTTCATTTTGTAATAGTACCTATATCAAAAGTTATGTGTCTACTCAATATAATTACTAATTTTGGATTCAATCCTGCATGGTATTTTTGTACAAAGCGGAACTACGTTTCTATGGATTTTTTAAGAGGTGAAGGTCACAACACGCATAAAAGATATGAACTGAAATGAATGTTATTTCCATCATTGTATGGAATTTATTAAAGTACAGCCATTATAAGATGACTGCTATAATATTACACTATTTCATGATATATATATATATATATATATATATTTTTAATCTGAAGGCAGTATATGGCTGCTTTTATACACGATAACACCGAGGAAGTCTCAGGTAATATTGTAGCCATCGACGGCATGCCGTGCCCTAGGTCGGTTTTATAATTCGCCGTAAAAACATTTACGCTTTGTATTTTCAAAGGTCATGTTCTCGAAGAGACAGCGACTACTTATTCTAAATAAAAACATAAAAATGACTATATTTCAAAATATAAAATTTAAGCTACTCTGCTTACTTGGCACGAGGCGAAGTGGCAGGAGCACCTCCAGCAGAATCACAGTCGGCTGGAGTTCAGTGCGATGGGGAGAGAAAGCGTCGGACTATCCGGTCATTGTCGAGGAGGACTGCTTTCTGCATTGCCGCAATTATAGGTCTGCCTCGCAGTTCCAGCCGCCGGTGTCGTTCAAGGTCGGTTGGGATTAGCCCGTTCACGGATTGGACCACGGGGATGATTTCGGTGGATTCCACTTGCCACATATCAGTAGCATCGTGCGCTAGGACCAGGTAATTAATTGGTCCTTTTTTCGGCATCAGCCTGCACGAGGTTTACATCGTATGGGATAGTGACATCCACCAAAAACAACCTTGACTGCGCCCGATCCATCAACACAATATTAGGCTTATTCGAAGGAATAGTGCTGTCCGTGATGATGGGTCGGTCCCAGTAGAGCTCGGCGCGGTCGTTCTCGAGCTCCGGCGTGTACTTATAATAAGGCAACCGCCGAGGTATGAGGCCATACTTTAGAGCGATCTCTTGGTGTAGAATCCTGGCTGCTTGGTTATGCCTGTGCAAATACTCAAGCCAATTGGCAAGCCTCCGTGGTGTTCCTCTCGTTGAAACGTTCCCGAGGCGAGGCATTCTTAACGTGGCTGCTTCCGCCGCCCATTGCGATGAGCGGGTCCTTAGGTAGGGGGTTGACCCTTAGCAGCCTCTCCAGCTCCGGCTGGGTCGAGTAGCTGCTGGATCACTCCCAGAGCTCACAGGAGGTCGCTCTGGGAGGGCACGGCGGTGGTGTTGGCGGCAATAGGGCTGGCGGAAGCGGGGGCTAGGGGCCTCTTCCTCCTCGGGCGGGTTATTCTCTTGGTTTGGCGGGGCGTGGGCGCTGCAGGGCGACTGTTCCGGAGCTGGTAGTTTTAGCGTATCTGGTAGATGTACGAGAGGGAATGTTCCGGAGCTCCTTGCGGAGCACCGGGCATGAAACGTGGTTGGCGGGATGCGGGCCCGCGCAGTTGGCGCAGATTGTTAGGGCCTCCCGCGGCCGTGGGCAGTCCTTGGCGGCGTGGGGATCGCCGCAGCGGACGTAGGCCAGCGGGCGGTGGCAGCCGTGAGATGAGTGCCGGCATACCTGGAACCGCGGTGGCACTGCTCGGGTCGTCGTTTGCCAAGCCAGGCCTCAATAACGATGCCCGGCATATGCGGGAGCTCCTAGACGGCGTATATATTGCAGGAGTCAGGTCGGGGGTCTGCCGCATCTGTGCGTAGAAAAGGCAAGGCTCGCCCGGATGGCCTTTACATTACATGCTCCGCCTCGAAGCCGTGCTCGGCTAAGGTGGCGATGATGAGGCTTGGTGATGGAAGGGAGGCCTCTGATTACCACCTTGAGGGGCCTCTCGGCTGGCAGGGTGCAGGAGAACCATCTGACCTTCTTGTTGGTCTCCTGTAGTTGAGTCAGGTACCGCTGTACCGTGCGGTACTCGTCGCCGTCTGCGGAGGTGAAGCGCCTCCCATTGCCGAAGGGGCGGGCGTTGGGCGCTCGCCCGAGCTTTTCAGCAAGCTTTCTGAAGTGGGTTGGCCGGTTCGGAAGGGACTCCACTACCAGAGGCGGGTAGTGGGCCTTCTTGGACTGGCCGACGGCAGCGGTGGGGGCGGCGACGGGTTTTGCAGCGGCGGCTGGGGCAGGTGGCGCCTTGCGCGCCGCGGGGGCGGGTGACGGCTTGGACGCGGTGGCGATGGTGGTCGGGGCCGGGGTGGGCGGTGCTTTAGCTCGGTCCGCGTACGTGGGCCGGGCTGGGGGCACGATGGTAGTAGTAAGGCCGCGGGAGCGGGAGCGGAGCACCGCGGGGCTGGGCGGTGGTGGTTGCGCCTGCAGGCGTGGGTTGCGCTGTGACCACGGTGGCAGGGGTTCTCTGAATTCGTCGCAACGGCGTTTCGTTAACTGCTCCGGCGATTCCTCCGAACCGGGGCTGTGGAGGTGTCTGGTGGGCTTTAGCTGGAAGTCCGGCACCGTGTCTCTGACGACGGCACCGCAGATCCAGATCTGCGTGCATCTTCAGCAGCTCCGAAGTCGCTGCTTGGAGGCAAGCAATGGCAAAGCTCTCCTCGGTATAATGCGGGTCGACGGGGGTCTCAAATAGATGGCGCTCGCTCTCCATCAGGTGCGACACCATCGCTCTCAGCAGCTCCTCCGACCCGATCCGTGATTGGTACATGCGTGCGACAACCACCCAGCGCTGACCTGGGCGAGAGGGGCTGCGGCGGACGAGTGCTTACGCTCCCTGTAGGCAAGCAACGGTAAAGCTCTCCTCGGTATATTGCGGGTCGGCGGGGGTCTCAAATAGATGGCGGTCGCGCTCCATCAGGTGCGACACCATCGCTCTCAGCAGCTCCTCCGACCCGATCCGTGATTGGTACATGTGTGCGACAACCACCCAGCGCCGACCTGGGCGAGAGGGGCTGCGGCGGGTGAGTGCTTACGCTCCCTGTGTAAGCGATGTCCTCCGCCGGAGCATGAAGAAGCATGAAGGGGTGCCGTCATACGGCGATGACTACCGAGACGCGTGCGGTGACCTCGAGTCAGAACCCGAGGTCATCACGTTGGGAGAGCCGAAACTCACAGACATCTCCGCGGGATTTCGCGTGCGCGTGCGACCAAAAGCAGCGAGCAGAGCAGTGCCATCATTACGAGTACTTATCCGGGGCTTGCCTCTAGTGGCAGACCGGGCTCGAACACGCGGTGTAGTAACTAATTAGTAATCTGTGACGCGGTGAAGGCATTCTCTCGCCGCGGCATTAGTGGGACTGGTTGTCCCCTCCAACACGGGGCGTGTCGGATGCTTCTCCGAGGGTAGGTAGTTATTTCAGCAACTACTCCGAGATCGCAGAGTGATTTTAGGTCTGGGCACAGCGGTAGCTAATACCACACAAACAAAACGAAAGACGGCAAGCATGGAACAACTGGTTATATTATTATTTAATATAATTTATAATTATTCATTTGTTTATATATTTTTTTTACAATATTATTTTTCTTGTTCTACGGCGACGGCACGGCAGACGTTTGCCGTTCAAGGCATGCCGTTGCCGTGGCCGATAAATTTAAAAGCGTCTTCTACATACAATTCCATACCTTTTGCTTTCCTATTTTACGGCAAATCATAAAAGCTGCCTATTTCATTTACAAATACGCGGTTATGTATGACTCACATTAGGTGCTAAATAAAATAGTGAATTTACTCCTCTAAAGTAACCCCCATGTTTAAAATTCATTTATGTACGTTACACCTCCGTCTTTGTGTCACCGACTTACATACATGTACCAAATTTCAACTCAATCAGTATAGTAGTTTCCGAGCAAATTTGCTGTGATAGACGGATGGATAGACAGACACACGAGTGATCGTATAATGGTTCCGTTTTCACCTTTTAAAAGTTACCAGTGGTTTCTTGTGTAAAGTAGTTCAGTTTCATGAGTTCCCCTTAAGTACACTTATTCACTAATTAAAAGTTACCTCAAACTTGTATTTAAAATTAAAATACAAGTATCCATTTTCTTTTTCATCAGTATAGTTGGAGTTACCACTTGATTTTTTGATTTTCCCGCGGTTTTTCAAGTCACGCTTTCGTTGGCCAGAGCCCAGACTGTACCTATATACCTACCTGTAATTACCGACATCATGCACGAGTTACATATTTACTCTCTGTCCCTGTTATTTTTAAGTAAATAACTAATATCCAACATGATTTTAATATAAATTAATCGAATGTTCAAAATATATATCAATCAGAAACACAGACTCGAAACCATTTGAATTCCGCGCCGTGAAGCTGACAACCCTACAGTGAATTTACATACCCGCTCGCTTCACTCTGGAAACTATAGTACCCAAGACCACCAAGACCATTCGTCCGTCGATTCACCTCGAGTAATGCAGTGCCCACGACGTGTAATACTGTAAAACATATTCATCCTACTTCAATCCGCGAAAAATATGGTTAATACCATTTGGCATCCTTTTCTCGCTTAAATCTGTATATATAAAAGGAAAAGGTGACTGACTAGTATATCAGCGCAAAGTCGAAACCACTGGACGGATCAGGCTGAAATCTGGCATACAGATAGCAATTATGACACAGGCATCCGCTAAGAAAGAATTTTGGGAAATTTTAACGGGAACGGAATCTGCGTGGGCGAGGCCGCGGGCACCCTCTAGTTATCATATATTTTACTTAGATGGCGCTACGGATACAACATTATATCATTCAAAAACTCATTTTAAAGTTGGCGGCTTGTGAGGCTCTAAGTCAATGGGACGATATCAAATCCTAGCATTTTTATAATTTATTCAAAACTAGCTGTGCCTGCGACTTCATCCGCGTGGAGCTTTTGAATTTTCCCACGGGAATTCCTAAATTTTCCCGGAAAAAAAGTATCATAAGTTAACCCGGGCTATAAGGAAACATCATACAAAATTTCATCAAAATCGGCCTGGTAGGTTCTGCGTGATGCGCGAACATACAGACAGGCAGACAAAAATTCCAAAAGTTGTTTATTTGCTCTCTATCGTGTTTATCGTTTAAATCGTGAGGAACATCCACCATAGTTATTATTTTTCAAAAATATTTCATCTACAGATACGGCCCATTTACAGTTTTATTATATGTATAGTTATGACATTTTGCTTAAAAAGTCTATAATTATCTATCATATCAACTATATAAGTTATCTATCATGTACGGTATGAGATAGATTATAAAGTAAAAATATTTATCTCATATCATAACTACCATTCGTATTAAAAACTCAAACTTGTTGGAAAATGTTTTTTCTACGACTTTGCACCGCGACCCCTAAATAATATTAATTTTAGCAGGCGTCCGTCACTTGCTCAAGGCACGCGTTATATGCCTACGCGTATCGGAGACGACACAACGGACAGTAGGTTGACGCACGCCCGCCTGAGTGCTCGCACGTCACATTTACCGCTCTGACTATCGAAATGCCCAAACCACGCAATTATTGTGCAGTGGATGGGTATCACAGTCAAAAGACAAATGAAAATTTGTCATTTTTTTCATTAACGAGAGACGAACAAAGGTACCTAAGTTAATAGTATTTTAAATCTTTTGTTTTTTTCGAATTCCCTTTTCTCATTCCTTTACAAATTATCATCATTTATTCCTTAAACTTAGAACAATGGTGGGTAGGTACCTACTACTACTATATCAGCTCATATACGTCCCCACCGAGGGGCTCGAGCCTACCCTGAATCAGGGCGATTAGGCCTTAGTCGACCACGCGGGCCCAGTGCGGGTTGTATACCTACTATATTATTACTTTTAAATTAAGGATTTTAGGTATTATTTATGTGTTTTTTATAATTAACAGTTACCTACTTAATGTCAGAACATAGTAGGTACCTAGCAAGTAACTATTTAGTAATCTGTGATTTTAGCTCGAAATTTTCAAAGCGGCACCTAGGGCGATTTGAAACAAAAAGAGCCTGGTGGAGCACCAACATTCAAAATAATGAAGAACATCTCAAAAGGGCTTTTGTACCCAGAGACGTTAATATATTAAAAAAAACAATTCATGCATGTCATTCATTCATGAATGTAATGTCATTCTTCAGTCGTGGTGTTTGTGTGTAGAATTTACAATATTTTTTTATCATCAGAAACCGAAGAACTGAATAAATAACAGGTAATTTTATGATCGTATAAAATATAATTTATAAGAAACATAAAAGTTTCTGTTGATCATTGCTTTACCTCCTGCTTTCATGTCTTGTAAACAAAAACCACTATAGGTACAAAACGGATTAGTGTTGTACTTATTAATTTCATATGATTTTGTCGATATTGAAAAAAAAATATAACAAACTTTTAACTAAATAAATATTAATATTTGCTGTTGTTTCATGTTCAAAATCGTTTTTTTTTACAGGTTTAATTTTGGCTCATAAAAACAATGGTTTATGAAGATGAAGATGTTTCACCAATAATGATTGAAGCTGATGATGATGATGATGATGGTGAGGATAAAGAGGATGAGAATGAAACTGTTTTTCAAGACACTGAAGATGCTGAACATTTTCAGAGATATTCAAAGAATCATTTAATTCACTCCATTACACAACTCAAAGTTAAAATTAAAAAGCAACAAAATAAGGTTAAAAGTCTACAGAAACAACAAGTGCGAAATAGGAAGAAAATTGCGCTGCAAAATAGAGTTCTGAACGATCTAATGGAATGTTACAGTTTAAAACCTGCAGATATAGCAATTTTAAGAAGGTTGATAGTAAAGTCTATTCCCGAGAGTGAAAAAACTAAAAACGACAGTTAATAGAGTAATATTTTAGTACATCACGTAGAGTTTTATAACGGTAAAGTGCAAGTGTATATTATGTACTACTAGGAGTATAAGCTAAACCCGCTAAATCATTAATAGTAAGTATTAGTGCCACTAATGAACAAAGATTATCAGTTGCATAGTCCTCCAAGATAAAATTTGTTACTTTCTCACTCCTATTAAATTTATAGAGATATCTGTGGAACTGGGAAGAATGATGATTGGTAGGAGTATACATTAAATGTAATAGCTAAGTTACTATAATATAATATGAATAAAATCCTAAAAATAAAAATTCTTGTTATGAATTAATTTTTTTCCTAAAAGTACGAAACAAGAAACACTGGGTGGGTAAAAGTCGGGTCTACCACTGCTGGGCTGGGGTTCGTTTTCGAGAATCTGATCCACCCAAGGATAAGAGTTCGCTCAGCAGATCGCTTTTTGTAGACATCTGCCAAACATAAAATCAAATTTTATAATTGAGTTATTTAAGGCTAGCTTTTGTCTACGAATTCGCTCGTTTGGATAAGCATCGTTTTGATGACTACTTTCAAGGGTGAACGGTGCGTTATATTTCCCAGATTCTTCGGGAGCTATGCAGTTTTCTAAATAAAAAATATGTTGATTTTCTGGGGGATGCTTACCTCCTCCTTCATTTTAGCTTTGTGCCAGATTTCAGCGAAATTGGTCATGTAGTTTTAGCGTGAAAGAGTAAGAAACATCTTTTTCCAGATCGCTTAGGTAACAATGCAAAAAATGTAATCGTAATCTAATATATAAAAATGAATCGCAAAATGTGTTGGTAAGCGCATAACTCTAGAACGGATGGACCGATTTCGCTAATTCTTTTTTTGTCGAGTTCGTTATTGTCAGGAGAAGGTTCTTATGTAGGGTAGGGTAGGGTAGTGTAGTGTAGTGTAGTGTATGTAGTGTAGTGTAGTGTATGTAGGGTAGGGTAGGGTAGTGTAGAGTAGTGTAGTGTAGGGTAGAGTAGTGTAGGGTAGTGTAGTGTAGGGTAGGGTAGTGTAGTCTAGGGTAAGGTAGGGTAGGGCAGTGTACTGTAATGTAAGGCGGTACGTAGTTCGCCGGGACAGCTAGTATAATATATATACAAGTATATTTTTAGGGTAAATATTTTCAGAAGTTTAGTTTGACAGCTCTTGTCAGAAATTAAGTTCTGGAGGAGATCTATCATTTCTCTTAATGAATTGGTAGTCAACAGTTTCCAAGCTATGGTTTTCAGTTTGAGAGCTGTTATTTTTTTTAGGATAAAACTGCCGACAAACTTCACTAGCGTGTTTCATCATTTTTACACTAGTGGGGTGGCTCGCACATCGCGCAAGCATCGTATGATATTTGTCGCACGATAGAAGCCATAGTTACAAAGAATTGTGTAAAAGTTTCAAGTGGTTAGCTGTATAAAAAGTTTTTTTTTTAAATCCACAATTAGTATGCCCTTGACATCACCTCACTTGATGGTTAGTTAATATGTTGTAGAAGTTGGAAGTGGGCTTACCAAGATTCCCCAGCGCAACGAGGAACGAAAAAGTCGAAATCTGAGATGCTGCGGTTGGGTCGTTAATTTAAATAGTAAAATTTTAATAGTTCTGTCAGTATATTAGACCTACCTAGATCTAAGTTATAAATAATATAATAATTGTAAATAATATATCTTCCCTTTCGATATCCTTAGGAAGAGTAGAGAATTAAAAGTCGACATCCCTGTTGTTGTTTAAGCAACAGTATGCAATGCAGTACCTTTTGGCTTTTCGAGTGGCCATACTTAAATAGAAACTCGATAATAAGTTGATTTATGCATTACTTTTTTGTTAGCGTCGGTTGGAGCGCGCGCGTGACACCTTTCTGAACTTGCCTTATGCAGGAGGCCGCACAGCGTCGGTACATTTTCATGCCTATAGCGCGGAGTGCGACAGGCCTGGTATGATTTAGATAAGTACTCTATTATCGATAGTCGGCAATTGCATGTGAGCATATACATTCCTATCGCTATGATGTCATTCGATTTTAATACCCGGTCATTTCATTCACAAATCAATCAAAAACCGATCCCATTCAGTCAGTTTTCAAGATGGCGTTGTTACTGTCGATCGTGTCTGTCGCTATTTCAATACTCTACACGCCGTTTCTGTTACTTATTTTGTGCGTTATCTTTCTGGCATCAATCGGCAAATCCTTGGGGGTACGTCGGTTATACGTGAAACTCCTACTCAAACTTTTCGAGGTAAGTTTTCCGATTTCAATTTCAATAACTTCTGGGTTACATACAATTTCGGGCTAATAAACTTTTGTTTTGCTACGTAATATTACCTAATTTATATTTTGTCATCCTGTTTTATTATTTTATTGTTATCGATTAGCACCAACTTTTTTAGCCATGTGTTACGTCAGAAATTAGAATTGATTTCATAGTAGAAAATATGCAAGTATGTAATTATTAATAGGTATACACAATTCAGTTTCCTTGCTATGATCATAAGAAAAGACACGTCCAACATGACTCACGGTGATGAGGGCATGTTTCGAAGGCCGTCAGTCGAAGTCAGCCAGCTGGTGACTGTTTTAGGACAGACATCCTAAACTCATCAAATAACTGTTTACATTAAACTTTATCTGTTTGGTCATGTAAGCTGGTTTTTTAGGGTTTTATTTTATTGTGGGAAATGAAAACCCATTAATGTCGTTTCACTGAATGGTAACTGGTAAGTGATAATGATGCCAGTTTTTCAGTGGTTGTCAACACAATAACAATAGTGGTAGCTACCAAGGTGGGCTTGATGAATGCTCTTACATATAACAAGTATAGAGCTATTTCAAGCCGTACTGGCTGAGTAAAAGGAATTGAATCAATCCTATAGTATCCTCCTTGTGTGTAGAAATAGGCTTTTTTTCTGTACTAAACTTACAGATGGTTGGGCATTCTCTCTTAAATTTCATAAAATCACACTATAGTGCCGCCATCGAGAGAATGCTGATCTGACCTATGCTAGTTTGAGGTAACTAGTGATGTGCCCATAGATATCCATAGTAAATACTATGTACCTACCTATCATGTAGATGTAACATATTATTATAACAGCTCATATACGTCCCCACCGAGGGGCTCGAGCCTACCCTGTATCAGGGAGATTAGGCCTTAGTCGACCACGCGGGCCCAGTGCGGGTTGGTCGACTTCACACACAACCTTCGAGTTTCTTAGCAGGTGTGTGCAGGTTTCCTCACGATGTTTTCCTTCACCGTTAGAGCAATCGGTAAGTATATGTACGTAAGTTTTTGAAAAACTCATTGGTACATTGGCCGTCCGGATTTGAACCCGGTACCTCTGGTTAGATGTACCGAGTCGTTACTGATTGAGCCACCGACGCTATAGATGTAACATATAGCAAAATAAAATAGCCATTGCCTAAATAGTGTTGCCAAACCCGAGGCTAAAGTGTACTATGTGGACCGTCGATTTTAGGGGTGTTAATGGGTGAAGGAGGTGGAAATAAAGTAAAATTGTGTGGCAGGCTAAAGTGTACTATGTGGACCGTCGATTTTAGAGATGTTAATAGGTGAAGGAGTTGGAAAAAAAGTAAAATTGTGTGGCGAAAAACTAATCATTCGTCAAAATTGCCCCATACACGATGCAAGAAAGTCTCAAACACTTTCATATGCCAAGGGCTTATCAATAGTGTTAAACAAAAAATATATATCTGTTTTATTTTTATTCCAAAATATTAAATTTAAGCCACTCTGCTCACTTGGCACGAGGCAAAGTAGCAGGAGCACCTCCAGCAGAAGCACAGTCGGCTGGAGTTCAGTGCAATGGCGAGAGAAAGCGTCGAACTATCCGGGCACTATCGAGGAGGACTGCTTTCTGTATTGCTGCAATTATTGGTCTGCCTCGAAGTGCCAGCCGCCTTAGGTGACGTTCAAGGTTGGCTGAAATAAGCCCGTTCACAGATAGGACTACCGTACACAGGTACACAGAGCGAGCAGTGATATGTGTCAGATATGTGTTATGAGTCAGACCTTGTAAAAAAGGATGTAACTCAAATGACTTGTAGTCACCATTTTCCTATTGGCATTTAGTCAAATTCAGTACATTTTACCTACAACCTTTCAACCGCTAAGTCGCCTGCATTATACTATGATGCCTGTCTATCAATGTCCTTTCAAATCATTTTGGAGAGTGTGTGCTAGAACTGCATGACCTCAGTGCCCCAGCTCCGTTCCACCTACAATCAATGAGATGCAGGGAGGATTTGCACCCCTTTGTTTTTGATATTCGGTCTATCAGCAGGAAGGGTCACACTTCCTCATATATTGTGCGGACAGCACATGAGTGGAAGTCCGTGCCTGCGTCAATGTTTACCGATTCTTACAATTTAGTAACCTTCAAGGCGAAAGTGAATAGACTTGAGTTTGCGGGTCCCATCCAGCATCGTCACTTTCCTTCAGGTGAGATGTAGCCAAGCACAGACAAATTAATAATAAATAACAACTTGAAAGCCCTTGGAAACTTCATAACATTATTATATCAGCTCATATACGACCCCACCGAGGGGCTCGAGCCTACCCTGAATCAGGGCGATTAGGCCTTAGTCGACCACGCGAGCCCAGTGCGGGTTGTTCGACTTCACACACAACCTTCGAATTTCTTCGCAGGCGTATGCAGGTTTCCTCACGATGTTTTCCTTCACCGTTGAAGCAATCGGTAAGTATATGTACGTAAGTATTTGAAAAACTCATTGGTACATTAAGATTCTCAAATGTAATGGGGAACTATCTTTACCTTTGAAAACTAGGCTGTGTATCCATAAATCCTTTTGTATAAATAAGATTTTTTTTTTATTTTTTTTTATTCACTATTGGTAAACCCTTGACAACATCTCACCTGGTGGTAAGTGACGATGTTGCCGAAGATGGAAGCGGGCTTACCAAGATTCCCCAACGCAATGGGGAACTGACTATCTTATCTTCATGCCGGAAAACACCAATGATATCAACATTGATATTTGGCGGCAAGACTTAGATAAGATGGTGGTAGCTAGCCAGGCGGGCTTAGAAAATGCCCTACCACCAACCAAACCGAGTCTTACAATTGACCCCGCCGGGAATCGAACCCGCGACCTCCTGTGTAAAGCCAGTGAACTTTGCCTCTGAGCTACGGAGGCGGTTTATTATTACACCATGCCACAGTGGGTACAATGTAGGTTGTTAAGATAACACCTATTAGATCCTGTTTACAAGGCAGTAACTTTTATGACTGGTATTTGTTAACAATAATATTACAAAGTAAATAAAATAAAGTACATTATTGATTAGTTCTTGATCATAAATCAAATGACTAAGCCATATAATCTCTGATAAATAATTTTCGGCCTTGCATTTCTAGAGTTATAGTTATTTATCTTATTGGGTCATAAATTAAAATCCAAGTATGAAATGCACAGTCAACCTTCAATAGCTTCAAACTTGGTAATATGACAGTGGGTGGGGTACTTAGCTTGTAGAACGGAAGATCTTTGAGACAGTAAAATCCCGTGACCGCGCACCTGAAGACGTAACATGGGCAGGCCTCCTATTCGGTGGACCTACGACGGTCTTTGTGGCGTCGTTCGGGTGATATGATGATAAAAAAAACAACTGAGCCTGCTGTAAAGTAGATATTCCTACGTAAATATCAACACGTGGACTTCACGCATGGCCCAATTAACCCGCTGGCCTGCGCTCATGCCTGTTAGTGCGTGATTAACTGATAGTAATTATTGATTTAATTAAAATGGAATATTTAGTATTGATATTAAATGGCAGTTGAAGATCCAAGCAGATGACTCGATGACCCAGGACAGACGTGCCTGGCGAAAGATGACTAGGAGAGCCGACCCCAAATGAAATGGCATGACATGACTAGGCAAAGAGAGAGATTAAATGGCAGTTCTATTTATCATTTCAGCAGAAAATTAAATAAATAGAATAGGTAACAACTGACCCCCAAGTAACCGTGCTATCCAAGGGATAGAAGACGGCAGGTGGCTGGTGTTGCATTTGGCCTCGCGCTTAGATTTACACCTACAGACATGTGGAACACTAGATTCATACAGATCTGCTAGAAGCATATGTGCACTAGTGCAGGTTTGTGCCAGTTTATTCACCATATTTTTCATAGGTAAGTAAGTAAAATTTACGTGAGTTTTGAAAACCGGCGAAAATAACATTCAAATTTTATACTCTGATATGTTTTATTCGAAATAACTGAATCTAAAATATTAAAAAAATCTAAAATCTTTTTGATAATTTGAAGATTATTGTTTACATATCTTTATTCTTTGGATTTGGCACACAGTCTTAAGAATCAACTCTTAGGAGCTAGGAACAAAACAAATACAGTTTAAAGTTTGAAAAAATCAACGATAGATACTGTTGACTCTCAATTTATGTCGTACTTAAGAAACATTATTTTTATTTATTAATAATCGGTCTATGTAGTTAAAATTAAAAATAATCAACATTTTAATACAAGCAAAAAATATCAATATTGATATATATCGAGCATAAATATCAATTAATTTGTATCCTGATATAATCATGCGAACCCTGGCAAATAGGGGTCTACTTATTCTGGACTTTGATTTTATTTTTTTCCTGTGACTTTAGGTTTTCTCATAGATTTTCCTGTAATCTATACGTTTAACCTCATATACTGTGTTTTATTCAAGATTTTAGGCCCAGTAGTTTCGGAAATAAGAGGGGGAGGGAATGGTCAATTTTCGCCTACTTAAAACTAATAACCTAAAATATTTTTTTTTAAAATTTGAGATTATCTTTATTTGTGCCCTTTTATTTCGCAAAACTATTTTATTTTATTTTCTAATTTACCCGTCAAAAGTGGGCCCTCATGTTTAAAATTAATGGGTGTTTTTATGGTCTATATTTATTTGGCAGTCGTTTACCAACATAACAAGTCAATAACGCCGTCTATAATCTAAAAGTAACAGAGTTATCAGAGCTTTACCGACCCATCAAATCTATGGAATACAACTATGCCGGTGTTCGCACAGGTAACCTCGCCCCACCCCCCGGTACGCAACGCGCTGTGATGTGAGTGGTACCCACCCACTTGGAACTTGCGTAAGATTTAACCACTAGCGAATGAGATAAATACATAAACTTAGCTCATTGCCGTTTTCTGTCCTGTAGTAATTGTAGACTTTCCATATCTAAAGAACTAGATCTCGACGTGAAGCAATGTTTGAATAGTTGACAACATAGACACCTACCTAATAAGAAAGAAACTCTAGAATTCTATCTATATAGAGACCTCCTGTTTCCACATTTATTGTCGGTCTAAAGTCTAAACAAATAAGACGTTCACCTCCCTCATTAATCCCCGTAGACTGTGTTATTGATACAACCGCATGTATCCTATCCTACTTCCTACTAATATTATAAACGTGCAAGTTTGTAAGAATGTATGGATGTATGTTTGTTACTCTTTCACGCAAAACTACTGAACGGATCTGGCTGATATTTGGTAGGGAAACAGATTAGGACCTCTGGATTAACACATAAGCTACTTTTTTCCACGCTCGCGAGCCGCCGCACTGCGCACCCTCGAAAAATCATAAAAACGTCCACGTATGTTAAGTATTATATTTGTTTTCCGCGGTCTTTTGCGAACAGCGCCTATTTCAAAACTATACGTGACGCCGTTGTACCCTACTATTAGATTAGTGTGATTCCGAGCGGCAATTTTCTTTTGCGCATGAAAAGGATCATTATTGGATCCCATTGCATCATCCTCTTCATGAAATGTAAATTTCAAGAAATAGACTTATAGAAATTGTCGAAAAGAAGGTCATTCTGTAATCCAGCCAGATAGAAAAATAAACATAAAATCGGTTACAAATTAGCTATTGGTGGATAAACATTGCTTCAATGCGGTATTGTCTTTAAGCGTACTTCACACCTGGTCAGATTCTTACCCTATACCAAGTACAGGTCCGATGGAGTACATTTCAAACTTATGGTATAGATCATCCAGTACCTTGCGTGCCATCGACCGTTGCACCCGTAGTCATTGACTAAGACTTGCTAGTCAGAATTAAGTTCCAAAGCCTAGAGCATCGCCGCAAAGTCGTTTATCTATCAGATTTATTTCGGAGAGTGTGCTCAAGAACTACAGAACCTTATTCCTCCAGTTCCATTCTACCTTCGGTTTAAGTAACTAGTATCTCATCTGTGCTTCGGTCAACTAGACCTAATGAGGGTGCCACCCCTTTGCTGTCGATGTTCCGCCTATCCACAAGATGCGCCATGATTCCTCGTTTATTATGTGGAAAGCGAAGTGTTCCCCGATTCTTATTTGGGGGCCTTCAAGACGAGAATGAATAAGCATTATTTGAGTTTGCAAGTAACTTCTTCGACTTTCCCATTAGGTAGTTGCAACAAGGAAAAAAGTCAAACGCACTCAAATCTTTACAAATTAAATGCTGTTCGTGGGTAAGCGCATAACTTGAGAACTTCCGAAATCAGTGCGATTGCCAAATAGTGTACCATTTTACTAGTACATAAATATTACGATGACCATTTTCCAGAAATATCGAACGAATAAAAAGTATTTCAAAATCAATTTGTGTTTCGAAGATTAGTTTCATATCCTTAACGACAAGATTATTACGATAATTTTAATGCAGCCGTGATAAGAATGCCCTCCTACCTAGAATCGATGTTATTTATGTACAGTTTACTTACGAGTATAATAATGTTTTTCAACATAGGAGTGTACCTAAAAATGGCGTTACATTTTGTATTTACTATGGCCGCGTCTTAATCAGAATTGCTAAACTTATGTGGCAGTGGGCGGAACACATAGCTCGTAGAACGGATGGCCGTTGGGGCAGTAAAGTTCCCGAGTGCCGACGGCGCACCGGAAAACGTAGCGTAAGCAGGCCTCCCACTTGGTACACCGATGACCTGGTGAAGGTCGCTGGAAGCCGCTGGATGCGGGCCACGCAGAACCGGTCGTCGTGGAAATCCTTGGGAGAGGCCTATGTACAGCAGTGGACGTCCTTCGGATGATATGATGATGATGATGGCCTTGTCCCTGGTCGTTTCCATTAAAAATATACTAGCTACTTAGTATTAGGGTTTAGTTCTAATTATTTACAGATTATCATAAGTAAATAGTTTGATAGTTGGAGCCATTAAAAAGAAACCGACCAAGTGCGACTCTGGACTGGATCACACAAACAGGGTTCCGCATGAAAACTTTAACTACCAACAGCAAGACCTCTCAGTACATACTTTGTTCTAGGTACATAGGGTTCTACTTATTCTGGACTTTATAGAAATTTCATTTTTCCTGTGGGAACGGAAAGACTTTAGATTGTCTCATAAATATTTATTTATATTTAGTTTATTTATTTTACTTTATTTGGAAAACCAACGGTATTTTAAAAACTAATTAATAAACTGAGTACTATTTGTTTTTTTTACATGTACAAATCTTCACAACATAAAAAAAATAAATAGAAATAAACTAAAAAAATATCTAAGAGGGTGTTAAAACATAAAGATGAACCAAAAAAAAACCGATGAATTATATCAATTAGGAAACCATATGGAACCAATGTTTATAAAGGCAGAGCTTTTACTGTATCGACTTTAGAATTAAATAAATAAATTTGGGGAAAATCTGTTAATTTGTTGAATTCTTTTGGAGCACATATCAAAAAGGAGTTGCGCCTGTAATTTGTGTTTGTTTCTGTAATCTATGCATTCAACCTCATATACTGTGATTTAAAAAAAAAGTTAAGCCCAGTAGTTTCGGAGATAAGGGGGGGTATTGTAAATTTTTCTTAAATAACTTCAAAACGATTTATTTTAAAATTAAAAAAATATATATTTGAGATTCTCACAACAAGCCTTTCCATTTAATATGTCGCACAATATATATATATATTTTTTTGTTTATTTTTTTATCTAATTAACCCTTTTTCCATTTAATATGTCGCACAATATATATATATATTTTTTTGTTTATTTTTTTGTCTAATTAACCCTTTAAAATTGGCCTCCAAAATTTATTTATTTACTTTACACGATCGTTTTTGGGTCACCGATTTACATACGTGTACCAGATTTCAACTCAATCGGTCCACTGGTTCCGTTTTTACTTTTTGAGGTGCTTAACCCTAAAAACTCCTGAGTTTGTATTGGAGGTACCTCAGTCATATATTTTCTAAATATAACGAACGACCTTATGAAGTAGAGTACACAGTACACCTTAAAAAGAATATTGACGAATATGTATACCAGGGACAAACGGTAAAGTTAGGTATGTCCAACTTCGAGAAAGATATCAATCGCCGAAGCCAATTTGGCTAGGCAGAGTTCGGGAAACTTCGCAATATCTTCACGGTAACGGGTTCGATGCCCGATAAAGTCTTCTAACTTCTAACATTATAGGACTCGCTTCGGTTAGTGGGGTGGGGACGCGCTTTCTAAGCTGTTTTACTAGTCCTAACTAACTTGAGTCGTGTTGCCAAACATCAAAGTTGACAACATTGAAGCGAGCCAGTTCCCCATTGCGTTAGGTAATATTGGTAAGCCCACTTCCATCTTCGACATCATCGTCACTTTACCATATTGTAGAATGATACCAAGGGTTTTCCAATTGTGGATACAGAGCCAGCCTGTGTGTCAAAACTCCATTCATATCCATTTTGCCATTAAGGCGTGGTGATGCAATTGTTTAATTCAAATATCTAAAAATTAAGTCAAGTAGGATTTACTGTTGCTATAAAAAAAAGTGTGACTGCTCATACCAAAGACCTATTTTTATCATCTCTTGATCGCTAATTATAAATTTAACAATACTTGTTGTTAGTACAGTCGGCATTAGTTAATTAGTGACAGCGAGACTTAGATAAGACTTCGGTAACCGTTTATCTCCCTTAGCACTGCCGCTTGGCTACAAGTAGAGCCAAAGGTAAATTTACCCTACCCTATTTTTAATTATTTAATGCTTGTTAGCTTTGATGATAATCCCTCAATCCCCCCACCCCGCGCTCCCTTGGTGACGGATCTGACAGTTACGAAACTAAGACCGCGGTACCGGTAGTGTCATGATAGAGAAAAAGTACCTTTGTAGTGCCAAGCGGTGGTGCCACTGGAAATAAACTCAAGTAACTAACCCCACTCAATGTGTAGAATCTGGAAGCGATTGTCTTCAGGATGCTTTTGTGACTGTTAAGTTATTGCGTTGGCGTCGAAGCAAGGATGCTGATTTCTTGCGATTAAAAACATGGAAGCCATTGATATATTTTGCTTTCGCGAACTTTCCTGATGCGCTGCAACGCCACTACAACAGTCCCAACAACATGCGAAATGCACGAATATCTCACTCACAGACAATGTGTGATTAGATTAGTTAGATACTTAGCATAAAATTTGGCAAATGGTTCATTTCATACATATTGGTATATATTTACACTAATTCCACATGAAAGAAATAAGACTGCCTGAAGATGGTGTTCAAAACGGTCGCTGACAAATTATAAACGCATAAAGTTCCACCAAGAACCTACAATCAAAAGTATCAACTATTTGGTTCATTTCATTTTGATTTTTTTGGCCTTGACTATATAAGTGTGTCGCCAACCATCTGATGCTGACTGTAACTGTGAGACGTACTTATTAGCGTGGATGTGAACCTGACCTTCCACCAGTATGAAGGTGATTCGCAAGTCCCTACGAACGCAGGGTCAGCGGTCATGTTGTTATCATATCATTATGCGTTACCTATCGCTGATACGATACGTGTTGTTTGTCGTAAGTGTAAGTATGCGTTCATTACGCAGCGTAGATTTTTCATACACTTTACTCATACACATACACAAGAGTAGTTAAATGTGTAACGTAGATGGATTTGTACAGAACACAGCTTATACAGGTGTTATTTTGGTGAACAAAGTCAACTAATTATTATTATTATATATTATTATTTTTACTATTATGTCAATTTTTGCATGCTTTGACAAAAGCGAATCGTGTGGTACATTATTGTTACATCTTTATTCCCACCTAATTTAATACCATGTATTCGAGCAAATAAATAACATACATTCATTCAATGCCGAAAGAAATATTTAAAAAATATATCAAATTTTTTGGATTTTTCATACAAATAAGCCCGAATCGAACGGCCACCTCTGTGTTGATTTTAGATTTTTAAATACGTATTTTCGGCATCAGTGTCGTATGTACATATGTACTCATATTAACCCTCCGTGGGGTCAAACACCAGTCGAATTTGTGCATAAATACATTTTGCAATAATAAGAACCTATTTTAAATAAAAAAAAATATAAATATTATTATTGAGTGTTTAAATTTAGTTTATGCTTATTTTTTAAATGGAGTATATAGTATACCTTCAGTATGAAGTACACACAGAGGGTTTACACCCCTGCATAAGGCAATGTTGTCCAAAACCATATGCTGCATACCAACGGAACAACTGATAACTAACGGGGAAGTATTTTTTTTTCTTGAGTAGTGTCCACGGCCCGGACGACATAGTGTGGACGGACCCGCGTCATTTAAACATAGAGTACCTGTGCGATCGAGTTTTGCTCGGGCATAGTACCCAGAGCCGTTAAAAACTTTCAATTTTAAAAATAACGCCACCTATGATACACTAAACTTTGCGCGGCATATTTTCAGTGCGAAAATCTCGGAAAATAGCGTTTTCCCAGAGATGAGACCTATCTAAATAGATTTTTCGCCCCCAAAAATCCTCGTATTCTAATTTTCAAGCAAATCGTTGAAGCCGTTTCCGAGATTCAGATTATATAATTTATACCTGCACATATACAAGAATTGCTCATTTAATTAAATAATCGATTAAAACAAGATAGACTTACGCGATAGTCCAGTGGTCAACTTCTGATTGCGTCTTTCTCTCCAAGATTTCTTATTTATAAAATCGTCATGTCGGTCGCAACAGATTAGTATCCGGAGGCAATAGTGTTATTTTGTCTTACACTAGTTCTTAATTTTTTCCAGTATGGCCGCCAACACATCGAGGTGGCTAAGAAGCTTCAGCGCAACGACAGCTCAGATGAGGAAGACGAGGAACCTGCGCGTCCGCCGGTGCCGGACAAAGCGCCCTCGGCTATGGTGGACCAGAGCAACGGTAAGGGTATAAAGGAAAAACCGGCCAAGTGCGAGTCGGACTCGCTCTAAGTAGGGTTCCGTAGTCTTTTCAAAAAATGTATATTTTAATAAACAAAATTATTTTTACAGTTGGTAATATAATATTTTGTAAGAAAAATCTTTAAATTTTTTACAAATCCAACTGCACACCTTAAGTTGGTAGTAGTACCCCCCCCCCCTAGAGTAAGAAATGTAGGAGAGAGGTACTTAACAATTTTTTTAATCTAGATTTAATCGTACAACTTTGTCGGCGTGAATAATATGTATGTCCATGCCAAATTACAGCTTTCTAGTATGTACTAATAGTCTCCGTGCTAAGCCGCGGACAGACGGACAGACATGGCGAAACTAAAAGGGTTTCTTGTTAATTTCGGAACTCTAAAAATGTACGTCGCACTGACGAAGTTTTCTTGCAGCGTCCAAAAGGTCTACTAGTATAACAGCACTGTTGCGCCGTACACATGCCGTAGCATGGTGCACCTGTCGACAGACGATATCTCGGTTTAACGGTAGCTATCATTAGTCAAATAGTTGAATTAGTTCGGTCATCATCAGACAATTCCCTCCCTCCAAATCTAGCTCTCATGATAAATTTAGCATAGAAAACTACATAGTAAACTAGCATAGTATAGGCCATAGAAACTACGTGTGGGTCAATTACCCACACGTAGTTTCTATGGCCTATACTATGCTAGTTTTAGTTCTAGAAAGCACTGTCGGTTTTTACGATCGAGCGACAAAAGAGTGAAGGAGACAAGGAGTGATATGGCAAAAAAAAACGATGTTGAGACTTTGATGGGGAGCGCTTGTCTTACAATAATCAAATCTAAAAAACTTAAAAGTAAAAAAAATATGTGTTCGTCCGGCGCTCAAATGCCCAAACTGCTGGACAGATTTGGGTAAAATTTGGGATCATTTTTAACGATTTTCATAAAACATTGTACGTTATTTTATATTCATGTTATGAACATCCACCGTAGTTTGTTATTCCAGGAAAAATCTAAATAAGGTACCTCCCATACAAATCCAAATTATTTGTAAATATTTCATCAAGTCTGGTACACCTTTATTTTTTGCTACTAAGTTTGTGTAATGTTTATTTTTGATTCGTGTATGCCCGACTATGCTAGACGATGAAGGCTTTGCGAGAAAGTATGCACAGCGTGGCTGTAGAATTTATTTTCTTAAATATTTTTCATGTTTAGCTTAGTGTGCACAGACTCTACACTTTTATTTTTTGCTACTAAGTAAGTGTAATGTTTATTGTTGATTCGTGTATGCCCGACTATGCTAGACGATGAAGGCTTTGCGAGAAAGTATGCACAGCGTGGCTGTAGAATTTCTTTTCTTAAATATTTCTAATGTTTACCTTAGTGTGCACAGACTCTACACCTTTTTTTGCTACTAAGTAAGTGTAATGTTTATTGTTGATTCCTGTATGCCCGACTACGCTAGACGATGAAGGCGTCGCGAGAAAGTATGCACAGCGTGGCTGTAGAATTTTTTTTTCTTAAGTACTTTTCTTGTTTACCTTAGTGTGCACAGACTCTACACCTTTTTTTGCTACTAAGTGTAATATTTATTGTTAATTCGTGTATGCCAGACTACGCTAGACGATGAAGGCGTCGCGAGAAAGTATGCACAGCGTGGCTGTAGAATTTATTTTCTTAAGTACTTTTCATGTTTACCTTAGTGTGCACAGACTCTACACCTTTTTTTTGCTTCAAAGTGTAATATTTATTGTTAATTCGTGTATGTCCGACTACGCTAGACGATGAAGGCGTTGCGAGAAAGTATGCACAGCGTGGCTGTATAATTTATTTTCCTAAGTACTTTTCATGTTTACCTTAGTGTGCACAGACTCTACACCTTTTTTTGCTACTAAGTAAGTGTATTGTTTATTGTTGATTCGTGTATTCCCGACTACGCTAGACGATGAAGGCTTCGCGAGAAAGTATGCACAGCGTTGCTGTAGAATTTATTTTATTATGTACTTTTCATGTTTACCTTAGTGTGCACTGTATAAAGACTCTACACTTGTATTTTTTGCTACTAAGTAAGTGTAATGTTTATTGTTGATTCGTGTATGCCCGACTACGCTAGACGATGGAGGCTTCGCGAGAAAGTATGCACAGCGTGGCTGCAGAATTTATTTTCTTAAGTACTTTTCATGTTTACTTTAGTGTGCACAGACTCTACACCTTTATTTTTTGCTACTAGGTAAGTGTAATGTTTATTGTTGATTCGTGTATGCCCGACTACGCTAGACGATGAAGGCTTCGCGAGAAAGTATGCACAGCGTGGCCGCAGAATTTATTTTCTTAAGTACTTTTCATGTTTACCTTAGTGTACTCTGTGCACAGACTCTACACCATTATTTTTTGCTATTAAGTAAGTGTCATATTTATTGTTGATTCGTGTATGCCCGACTACACTAGACGTTAAAGGCTTCGCGAGAAATTATGCACAGCGTGGTTGTATAATTTATTTTCTTAAGTACTTTTCATGTTTACCTTAGTGTGCTCTGTGCACAGACTCTACACCTTTATTTTTTGCTAATTAGTAAGTGTAATATTTATTGTTGACTAGCTTTTGCCCGCGTGGTCATCGTTTTTGTGGCTGACTTAGAGGGTGCGCTGTGCGCGAGCCGCAAGCGGCTCGCGAGCGTGGACATGACCTTTCTCCAGATCCCTCGAGAACTATGTCAGGATATGCTTATTAGTAAATCGTGTCATTTCCTACCCCCTCAACCATCTCGGTGCAAAAAATCACACAATCCATTGTTCCTTTGCGATGTTAATTAACCAAAAAAGAGTATATTTTCAGTTCCCTCGGAAATTGCATCGGGCTATGCTATTTTCACGGGATAAAAAGTAGCCTATGTCCTTCCTTGTGACACAGGCTACCTGCATTCCAAATATCATTAAGATTGGTCAAGGCGTTGAAGCGTGAAAAGGTAACAAACAAACTAACAAACAAACCCATTTTCACATTTATAATATTAGTAAGGATTCGTGTATGCCCGACTACGCTAGGCGATGAAGGCTTCGCGAGAAATTATGCACAGCGTGGCTGTATAATTTATTTTCTTAAGTACTTTCATGTTTACCTTAGTGTGTACAGACTCACCGAGGTTCCAGCAGAATATCAGCGTTGCAAGTTTGTACATATGTACTTCCAGCAATAAGCTGAACCGGTGCCTTTTTAATGCACAGCCACAGGTGTCAAAATGTCGTCGTTAGATTAATTTTCAGATTAGATTTTGTTTGTTTTAAACTGACTGTCCAAAAAGAAGGGTAATGTTATTCGGATGTATGTATGTATGTAATTGTATTTATTTTTTTGTCTAAATGGCTTCATGGATTTTAGAGTGTGACGTGTTTTTAGATTCGTCTTGATCCATTCGTCTTTTTGATAGCACAGGCTTATTATACTGTTGACGAATTTTTTTTGAATAAAATACTGTAATAACAGCGAAATGCTTTATAACATTTAATTAGGTTAAAATAAAATATAACTAACTTATGACTAATCTTATGTTTAAAATGACTTGTAATTTGCTTTAAATTATTAATAAATATTGAAATTGAAATTGAAATCCAAGAGTCACATAGGATACATTTATACAGAAACAGAGGGGTAATGTTTTATGCAGTCTGGTTTTTATTGTTGATTAAATTGGAAGCGTCGGTGGCTCAACCGGTAACGACTCGGTCCATCTAACCAGAGGTACCGGGTTCAAATCTGGACGGCCAATGTACCAATGAGTTTTTCAAAAACTTACGTACATATCATTACCGATTGCTTTAACGGTGAAGGAAAACATTGTGAGGAAACCTGCACACGCCTGCGAAGAAACTCGAAGGTTGTCTGTGAAGTCGACCAACCCGCACTGGGCCCGCGTGGTCGACTAAGGCCTAATCGCCCTGATTCGGGGTAGGCTCGAGCCCCTCGGTGGGGACGTATATGAGCTGATATAATAAGAAATAATAAAATTGGTTAGGTTATTATCCTGGTTTTATTATGTTTATTTCTTCACTAGCTTTTGCCCGCGGCTTCGCCCGCGTGGACGTCGTTTTTTGGGCTATTCTGATTAGTAGTCTATGTCACTTCCCACCCTCACAAGCAATCCTAGATACAAAAAAATCAGTTCACTCTGTTGCTCCGGCGACGACGGGGCCTGGCGCATCTTTGTTGCCCTATTAGTGGCGACGTTAGCCCACATTTCCTTGTACATTCGGCAAACGTGCTCTGCCCAGTTTATCCTGACCGCCTTCTCGCCAACAACATCAGTACAATATCAACAATATGTTTATAAAAATCTTTTTCCAAGAAAATTAAAGTACAAACACATCTTGTTACTGAAAATGGTGGAAGACAATAGCCCATTACAAGAACATAAATAATTGAATGATGGATACATGCAAGCGCATATGTCGGAAATGAACGTTTTATGTGGTACAGTCAGCATCAGATAGTAAGTGACAGTCAGGGTGGATTACAGTAAAAATATAAAACCATCCAAAATAATCATTAATATCTACACTCTCTACTCTCCTAACTTCAATAAACTTCATAAAATTTACAACGACACAGGCGCTCAAAATATTGACACATTTACTTACAAAATATGTACCTACTTTAAAAAGATAGTCTGTATTAACTTCTTGGATATTACCAATAATTAGAACGACATTGGCGTGAAGATATTATTGAAGGCTCCGACTTTGTTTACCTTTGTATGGGTAAGTACTGTGGCTGTCACAAACTATCTGATACTCACTGTGGGTGTGAATGGCGTCGCCAGCCAAAGGGAGGGGTTGGCGGGGCCGGGGGGGGGGGGGGGCAAGATGATGGATAGGATGGTAGGTACAGAAAAGGAGAGCGAAACGAGCGTGAATTTTTTAAAATTCTATAGAAATGGTTTTTCTAGGTGTTTAGCGTTTCAAATATTCTATCTTTTCCCACAGGCACGAAGATGACAGTAATACAACGGGAAGAGATCCTCGGTCCATCGCCAGAACTAAACTATAAGCGAAGCTCCAGTCAAGAACGCGTGCAGAACGGGCATAAACCTGATCAGAAAGGCGAGGTAAGAAAAAATAAGATGATGTAGATACTCGTAGATCATACAAGTGATAAAACATCTGGAGGATAATTTAAGGATTTATCGAAGGTCTTTGACTTTGTCACTGTCCCCATTAAAAAAAAAAACATGCGAGAGACTATCAGAGCGGCTTATCACTGAGTATCCTCACACCCAACTCAGTTGGATCATGTTATTGGCATCCGGAAATCTGCTTCTGAGCGCCGCAGGGCAGTGTTCTTGGCTCTACACTCTTTCTTATTATAATAATAGGACTTTCCGTCAATTGATAAGCTTAAAAATAAATAAAAAACCGGCCAAGTGCGACTCGGGGTCACACAAACAGGGTTCCGTACCAAAACTTTAATTACCAACAGAATAAGACCTCTCACTACATGCTTTGCTCTAGGTAAATAGGGGTTTCTCATATTATGTATTTTTTCAAGATTTTAGGCCCAGTAGTTTTGGAGATAATGGGAGGTGGGGGGGGGATTAGTGGTGGTCAATTTTCGCCTATTTTCTTAAATAACTTCAAAACTATTTATGTTAAAATTAAGACATAGGACAGTGACAGTGGACATAGTGGCAGTGGGCAGGGCACATAGCTCGTAAAGTTCTCGAGCGGCGACCGCGCACCGGAAAACTTAGCGTAGGCAGGCCTTCCACGCGATGAACTGACGACCTGGTAAAGATCGCGGGAAGCCACTGGATGCGGGCAGCGCAGGACCGGTCGTCGTGGAAATCCTTGGCGGAGGCCTTTGTCGACTGATATGATGATTTCAAACAATATTTTTTAATTTAAAAAAATCTATATTACCCCTTAAATGTTTAAAATTCATTTATTTACGTTATATACGTCCGTCTTTGAGTCACCGACTTACATATGTGTACCAAATTTCAACTCAATCGGTCCAGTAGTTAACGAGCAAATTGACTGTGACTGACGGACGGACAGACAGACACACGAGTGATCCTATAAGGGTTTCGTTTTTACCTTTTGAGATGCGGAACCCTAAAAAGGTGACAGTGATAGAAGGGGAATAAAATTCTCGATCCGTTTCCAGCGCTGCATTACAAGCGCAGCTCTTGTTAGGATTGCGTGCAGGCAACTAAAACTAACAGACTAACATTGTCGTGTTGCGATCAAGCACCCTCCTCGCATCAATAAAATACTAACACTACCTGATGAATAGATAGCCGTAGTCTAATAACATAGTCGTCAAATATCTTAAAGGTTATCGACATGTTTTTGGATTTTGCGATATAGGTCAACCGGGGTAATTGTAGTCAGGGGTAATTGGAAACGTCTTCTTTTTATTAAATATAGGGAGTCGATAGATTATTTAGATTAAAGCAAAACGTAACTATAGTCTATTGATGTCATAGTCAATAAACACGGGTAATTGTAGACAGGGGTAATTGAAAACGTCTCCTTTTTAAAAATATAGGGAGTCAATAGGTTATTTAGACTAAAGCGAGACGTTAACTTTAGTCTGTTGACGTCATAGTCAATAAACCCGGGTAATTGTAGACAGGGGTAATTGAAAACGTCTCCTTTTTTAAAATATAGGGAGTCAATAGGTTATTTAGACTAAAGCGAGACGTAACTTTAGTCTGTTGACGTCATAGTCAATAAACCCGGGTAATTGTAGACAGGGGTAATTGAAAACGTCTCCTTTTTTAAAATATAGGGAGTCAATAGGTTATTTAGACTAAAGCGAGACGTAACTTTAGTCTGTTGACGTCATAGTCAATAAACCCGGGTAATTGTAGACAGGGGTAATTGAAAACGTCTCCTTTTTTAAAATATAGGGAGTCAATAGGTTATTTAGACTAAAGCGAGATGTAACTTTAGTCTGTTGACGTCATAGTCAATAAACCCGGGTAATTGTAGACAGGGGTAATTGAAAACGTCTCCTTTTTTAAAATATAGGGAGTCAATAGGTTATTTAGACTAAAGCGAGACGTAACTTTAGTCTGTTGACGTCATAGTCAATAAACCCGGGTAATTGTAGACAGGGGTAATTGAAAACGTCTCCTTTTTTTAAATATAGGGAGTCAATAGGTTATTTAGACTAAAACGAGACGTAACTTTAGTATGTTGACGTCATAGTCAATAAACCCGGGTAATTGTAGACAGGGGTAATTGAAAACGTCTCCTTTTTTAAAATATAGGGAGTCAATAGGTTATTTAGACTAAAGCGAGACGTAATTTTAGTCTATTGACGTATCAATTACCTGGGTTTGACTATAACGGGACTGCGAGACCTTCTACAATGTCAGCTTCATAGTGAGTACACCGAACCGAATTAAATGACGAATTAACAACCACAAAACCGACAAGAACAATCCACCTTGCCTCCATAATTATAAAGTGAAATGTTATTTTCAGAACAACCTAGTGGAGTTCCACCTATCCCACTGCCTGGACCTGGTGAAGGCAGGCATGGAGTCCATCATCGAAGACCAGGTCACATCCGTCTTCGAGGCGGAGGAGTTGAGGAGCTGGAACCTCCTCACTAGAACGAATAGGTACCTATATGATCAGGTTAAGTGGTTGGTGTATGATCAAGTTCTATACTTACAAAGTGTGGCTAAGTTACCTACCTTAGATCGTAGCGCAGTACGGCGGCTTGCGTGCGTGGTCGTGTCTATTATGCTGGTTAACTGACCCTGACCATTAGCACGTTCATTGCCTGGATGGGTTTTGACTGTTAGTGGCATTAATCCTAACGGTTTTTGTGCTTCCCAAAGCACGTTTTATGTCGTTGGTGCAGAAGCCGAGGTGGCTTGAAAACTACTGACAGTGGTGTTAGCTCTACAACCTCCACCAGTTCGGACTTAACTTCCGTGTGCGTGTAGTGAGGCCTAATCTTCCCGCGATAAAGTCCAGAAAACCTCTCAGTCATCCAAAGTTAAAAAATAACCTAACCATTTTAATGAAAAACCAATCTGCATAAAAACATTAGTCCTCTTTTTAGGGTAGTTGGGTGAAAATGTGTCCTATATCTATGGGATCAAGACGAATCTAACGTCACCTCGTATTCCAAAATCTACGTGTAGTCTACAGGGTCAGTAAAAGAAGCAGACTTACATACACCAGAAAAACATTCCGCTCCTTTTTGGGCTGTCGGGTAAAAATTCTTTAATAAGAACGAGAGCTGAAATGAGTAGGTACATACCTACTCATTTCAGCTCTCGTATAACTGTGAAAGTGGCGAAATGAGTAGGTATGTTATAACTGTGAAAGTGGCGAAACGAGTAGGTATGTGATAACTAGGAAAGTGATGAAATGAGTAGGTATGTTATAACTGTGAAAGTGGCGAAACGAGTAGGTATGTGATAACTGGGAAAGTGGCAAAACGAGTAGGTATGTGATAACTGGGAAAGTGGCGAAAGGAGTAGTTATGCGGTAACTGGAGAAGTGGTGATATGAGTAGTTATGTGGTAACTAGGAAAGTGGTGAAATGAGTAGGTATGTGATAACTAGGAAAGTGGTGAAATGAGTAGGTATGTGATAACTGGGAAAGTGGCGAAATGAGTAGTTATGTGGTAACTGGAGAAGTGGTGAAATGAGTAGTTATGTGGTATCTAGTAAAGTGGTGAAATCAGTAGGTATGTGATAACTAGGAAAGTGGTGAAATGAGTAGGTATGTGATAACTGGGAAAGTGGTAAAATGAGTAGGTATGTGATAACTGGGAAAGTGGTGAAATGAGTAGGTATGTGATAACTGGGAGAGTGGTGAAATGAGTAGGTATGTGATAACTGGGAAAGTGGCGAAATGAGTAGTTATGTGATAACTGGTAAAGTGACGAAATGAGTAGTTATGTGATAACTGGTAAAGTGGCGAAATGAGTAGTTATGTGATATCTGGTAAAGTGGTGAAATCAGTACGTACGTATGTGAAAAACTGTGAATGTGTCGAAATGAGCAGGTATGTGATGAACTATGAATGTGGCAAAATGAATAGGTATGTGATAACTGAATGAGTCGAATTAAGTAGGAATGTGGTAACTGTGAAAGTGGCGAGATAAGTAAGTATGTAAGAAACTGTGAATGTATCGAAATGAGTAGGTATGTGATGAACTATGAATGTGGCAAAATGAGTACGTATGTTATAACTGAATGTGTCGAAATGAGTAGGTATGTAATGAACTGTGAATGTGGCAAAATGAGTAGGTATACGATAACTGAATGTGTCGAAACGAGTAGGTATGTAATGAACTGTGAATGTGGCAAAATGAGTAGGTATGTGATAACTGAATGTGTCGAAATGAGTAGGTATGTAATAAACTGTGAATGTGGCAAAATGAGTAGGTATGTTATAACTGAATGTGTCGAAATGAGTAGGTATGTAATGAACTGTGAATGTGTCGAAATGAGTAGTTATGTGATAACTGAATGTGTCGTAATAAGTAGGTATGTAATAAATGAATGTGTCGAAATGAGTAGCTATATGATAAGATAACTGAATGTGTCGAAATGAGTAGGTATGTGATGAACTGTGAATGTGGCAAAATGAGTAGGTATGTGATAACTGAATGTGTCGAAATGAGTAGGTATGTGATAACTGAATGTATCGAAATGAGTAGCTATATGATAAGATAACTAAATGTGTCGAAATGAGTACGTATGGAATGAACTGTGAATGTAGTAGAATGTGTAAAATCACCCGTTGTTGACAAAACGCTTATGTGACGAATAAATAGCGTGAATCATTAGAAACTATTAAACCATATAATATGACTGACCCGGTGGTCCAGTGGTCAGCGCTCCTGCTTGCTGGGCCGTAGATCGTGGTTTCCATTCTCACACAGGGAAAACATTCGTGTCATGAAAAGGTTTGTTTGATCTGTGTCTCGGTGTTTAATATGTATACTGTATTGAAACGTGTATAAGTATGTATACCAGTCTCTGGTTCCCATAGTCATAGGGAATCTTAGTTTCGTGACAGATGACTGTGTGTGATTTGTCTTGAATATAATTAAATATAAATAATATTAAAATGTTTCTTAAATAAAAAAGTATAAGCTAATAAAGTTCTCGAGTGGCGAACGCGCAACGGAAGAAGTAGCGTAGGTAGTCCTCTCGCTCAATTCAATTTAATTCAATATATTTATTCAAAATAGATGCAAATTGCACTCTTTCTGATAGTTATAAAATAATAATAACAATGTAATTTGTGAAAAATTAAGAAATAAACAATAATTAGTTAATAACGTCAAAATTAAATCCTTGAAATAAACCAGATTATGTCATTAGAACATGAAAACAATATGACACGAAATGTTATACATAAAAATCATTGAATGCCTTTAACAAGAGTAGACCAGTTCACACGGACATCACCCGGTCACGAGTATAACGCGAGAGTCAGCCATCGCTCCCATCAACCATATTAGAGGAAAAGAAACGACTCGGCTCCCGATGCTCCACCATCCGCACGAATATTTAAGCGAGTTTTAACTCATGTCAATGCTAAGATAAAACTAGATGGACCGACGACCTGGTGAGGGTCGCGGAAAGCCCTTGGGGGCGGCCTTTGTCCAGCAGAGGACGTTTTTCGGCTGATTTGATGATGATGCTAATCTCAGGACGTTTCTTATATAAATATTTTTTTATTTATTTCAGACAATACGAATTCCTAACTTGGCGGCTCACAATAATATGGATGATGGGATTCGTGGTCAGATATTTCTTCCTTTTGCCATTGAGGATACTTATATTCTTCGTTGGGGTGAGTTTTTAAACAACTAAATTAATTAATTTACTGTTGTTTTTCATTTTTAGCGGCTTAGTCGCCAACCTTTGTCAGATGCCTTGTTTTTATTTTATTAAATTTTTTTGTGTGTTTGTCTGCACCTTACCTGATGGTAAGTGCCTATGCAGCCGAGGATTTAACACGCAAGCTCAAATAGTGCCTATTCCTTTTGTGATTCTCGTCTTGGAGATTCATAAATTATAGGAATCAGGGAATACAGACACCGGCAGGGAATTCCACTCCTTGGCCGTTCGCATAATTAACGAAGATGCAATACGCTTCGTGCGTAGAGGTGGAACATTAACGACAAAGGGGCGGAATCGCCCTCCGCGTCTGATCGTTCGATAATAAATGGAGAGGTGGGGATGAGTACGTGAAGGTCCAGGGCATACTCTCCAAAATTAATCCTGTAGAACACCGATAGACAGACGACTTTGCGGCGATTCTCGAGGCTTTGGAGCCTGTTTGATACAAGTTCCTCGTCGCCAATGAGTCTCCTAACGCGTCGGTCGATAGAATCTAAGGCATCTAGCTGATAACGAGCCGATCCTTTGTATAAAATTAGAAGCTGCTCTGGTATGAAGTAAAGTCTCACCTTCGAGAGGATAACAAACTTTTTGCCAGCCGTTTTCGCATTGGGTTAAATGTATCCCCGAAATTCAGATCAGATGTTAAGTCTACGCCAAGGAGCTCAAGATGTTCGGAGATCTGGATAGGAAAATCTCGGAAAATAGGAGTTAGGGTGAAAGGACTGTTTTTCGTAGGGAATAGACACGCCTGCGTTTTAGGGGCATTAAACCTAACAAGATTGGCGTCACCCCAGTCAGAGTCTGCCTTGAGTGTTAGTTTGACGCGCTCAATCATGGCCTCTCTTTGGGATAGTATATCCGGACACTAGCCCTACAATCTTCACCACCACAGACATGGCCCCGTGAAGGAGTAGGGGGGGGAGTATGGCCTAACCTTCTCGAGCTTGGGAAGAGACTCGTGCCCCGTCAGTGAGGACGATTGTGTGTTATTTACAATGAACGACCTATTTTAAATCACTTACCGTTAGGTGGAATAGGGGATCGGACTGCATCAAAAAAATAATCTGAAATATGGTTTCCTAAATTGCTCTCCTCTCGAAGTTTCAAAAAACCTTATTTGTTTTGTTATCCAATCACGTCTTCAATTTTTAATTGATCAAATTCACAAAATAAGTTCGTCAATGACGCTAAAAATCTATCTTGTGGGTATTGCAAACATTAAAATAACAAAATTTCGTTTTAGACAGATCATATAAAGTAAGTACAATGAGTAGCAGTCCGATGCCCTATTGAGGCCTATTGGATACCAGAAACTACACCAGCATTTTTCTCTATTATGCGGTCATTATATTGTATTTTAGATTATCACTAAAAATTCTAATAAATTATCAACTTTAACTTATTTTTAATAAATTTCAAGTTTATTTTTATTCCACACATCACTAAAATAAGTTTATATGTAAGTTTATTATTTGTAAAACAACAATCTTTCTTTATTATACTTGTTTTTAATTAATACTATTAACTATACTAATTTATCACGATTTCTGTCTTATTTTCAGCTATCTCAGTTTCTAACAGTATTTAGTAATTTCTAACGTAAATTATGTGAATCATTTTTGTGTAATTTTTACACTAAAAAGGTTTAAGTTAGCAATGGCAAGAAAGATGAACAGTTATGAAAGATTTACAAACAAGGCTGTTTGTCGTGTTAAGAATAATTTAGAATTATTTTTGACCACAGCCTTCGTCGGAGAGCTGGTTGTGAAAATAAGAGACAGAGAGAAAGAGAGAGATTAAGAGCGAAAAAATGTAAGAGAGATATCGAGAGTGTTTTTAGAGATAAGGCGATAGAGTGCCTCTGTTTATGATAGAGAATGTGTTCTTCATTTTTCTGTTTAATAACGCAGACAGTCACACCAAAACCTGTATGAGATTTAGTTTATGTCGATTCTTATTAATCAGGAAGGAAATCATTGTAAAATTTTCTATCACAATCACCATATGACTAATTTATCGTTTGACAGACGTGTGTGATGGTCATCTCTACTGCTTTGGTGGGGATGCTACCGGCCGGACGTTTGCGAAGATTCCTCGGAGAGATTTGCTACAAAATGTCTTTTCGCACTCTCACACGAGGCCTGTCCTGCGTGATTACCCACCACGACACGGAGTACATGCCAACAACCAGCGGCGTCTGTGTTGCCAACCACACCAGCGTCATCGATGTTGCCATGTTGAGCGTTAATACCTGCTACTCTATGGTAGGGTGAACCGAAAATCTATGGTCGGAATTTATTGGGTGGTTTGTAAAGGAGGGTTTTGTCTTTGCTCGAATTAAAGGAAACTTTAATAATTGGTGTATATGGTAAAGTGGCATATTTTTAAAAGCATTCTGAAGCACATTTGTTACCAATGATGCTCGACTAAAAACGCTTATTTTGTATATGGTCTTTTTGGGAGCGGATAATAGGGAGTATTGTGGTATGTGAGGTAGCGAATGGTTGGAATCACATTAAAGCGGCAGTTGTGATGTCTGTGCTCGAATATTCGGGAGCTCCAAAAATGAAAGCTATACTTTTGTTGTATGGCTTAAGTTGAACATATAAGTGTTTTCGTAAAAGTTTGGCAGTGTTTTAGAAAATGTTTTTTGTGTTGTCGAACTTACGTGAATGTTTGTGAGACGGGAGATTTTGTGACTTGTTACCAGAGCGGTTTAATTTGAGGTTTAATTCCATTTCTAGTAGCATGGGGTCGATTTTTTCGTAGTCTGTGTTTGTCCGTTCCAGGATTCTCATCATTCAACATTCTCAAACGGGAACATAAACACATTCTTTCACCACATTCTGGATACTCTTAGTGTAATCACAGTCTAAAGGATCTATACAGTCGGCCACTGGAGACTTCTAGACAGGGCAATCGTGCTTGGGTTGAGGGGCGCGGCGAGAAGCGGTAGGCCGTTTAAGACAACTCATTCCAAAAAGCGGATAACGGCCGATTTACACGCAGTTTAGTTAAGTAGCGGTTTTGGCAAGTTAAGTCCTTATCGTCGTTTATTCTAGTCGTCCTTAAGTAGTAAGTTGACGATTAAATACAGAAAATAGAATGAGATTGTTGATACTTTTGACTGTAGATTCTTGGTGGAACATTATATCACACATTTTGGTATATATGTATACTAATTGAACATGCAATAAATAAAACTAGACGTTATAACTTGTCAGCGACCGGTTTCTGTTGAAGCCCTGCGTCTTCCTGAAGATTGTGTTCGAATCCCCGGTCGCTGACAAATTAAAACGTGTAGTTTTATTTATTTTATGTGGAATTAGTGTAAATATATATCAAAATGTGTAGTTTAATTACTTTATATTTTTCGGCGATTCAAGTGCAAGTCCACCCCGCCCTTGCGTCTCCCGCACCCCGGCAACTTAACCCGCCGGGTGTCTCAACTAAACTGGCTGGTGTAGACGGGCGAGTTAAGTACAGTTCATACGAACGGCCACGTTAAAAAAATTGACATTTCAACTTAACTTGCCTGTACATGTGGACGCAACTTGTTACTTGCCGATCTAAATCGATTAAGTTGCTACTTAACTTAACTTAAATAAACTGCGTGTAAATCAACCTTTAGTGAGACTAGACTATAAAAGATGTGGGACCACTGTATGATTTCTTGCATTGTGGTATAATTATGTATTTATCTATGACGGTATAGTACTTATATTCTAAAGGGTACAATCAATCATTGTCATCGTATCATACAATTGGGGGAATGACGTCGGCGGCGCGCGGTGCAGGGTGCGCAACACGTCGCATAAGTGGTGCGCAACACGTCGCTAAAGTGATGCGCGACAGTGATGTTACTGCTTCCGTCGCCACACGCACTGGCGACGACTCAGTGTACTTAACAAGTAGCTTTCCGATCTTGGCGACCGCGGTTGGCTCGCGCGACCCACTGCTGCTCCCACTGGTCGCGCGACCCGGTCGCTGCTATTTGCCAGTCATATTGATTCATACAAAGCAGTCAGGTCGCCGTCGCCAGGATTCGAATACTACTTTGAGACGTACAGGGTTTTTAATCGATGAATAACGGTAAATGTTAGATTCTGTATATGAAACTGAACAATGTTTCCAATGGAACCTGTACAAAAGCAGGAAAAATAAATTGTACAGACCCGCTGTGTATACTTTTTCGCGAAGCCTTCACGGTCTGGCGTAGTGGTACACTCAACAATAAACATTAAGCTTACTTAGTAGCAAATAATAAAGGTTTTAGGTGATTAAGCATGAAATTGACGATTGGATAAAAAAGTTAAATTAAAGCATTTTTTTTTCTCAAAACATCATTAGACTATTAGAAATTAATAGCTGGTAAATGTGTGCCTATTGTTTAGATGTTTTGAGAGCATGGTGGCTATAAACACACGAAGTCGGGTTTTTTCACTTGAAAAATTTCCTATTATTGAGGCAAAAAATACACATTTTAAAGCTCTAGAGTTATCGCAGAAGTTTCTTCGTTACTAATGTCATATATTTTGGGAATACCCCGCATAAGATTTCGTCACTTTCAGGAAAATTCAAGAAAATTAACTAGTTTATATAATTGCGCCGTCTGACTTCTAAGAAAACGCCTCTGTTCCATTCAATGCTACGTAGCTCAGAGGATTGGAACATCAAATAAATGCCACTAGTTACTAACAAAAGACCATAAGTAGTGTTACCATAAGATCAATAATAATAAACACCTTTTTTTTCAATAAAAATTGGCATTGAACTTCAAAAAATGAATCTGCAATTTCATACTATCCTATTATATCAATCAGACTTGGTGAAAATTTTACAAATAATTTAGGGTTGTATTGAAGGCACCTTCTTCAGATTTTACCTGGAATAATAAACTGTCTTCTTATTATTATTTATTATTTACAATTCGTAAGCCTTTGTCCACTGTAGTCGGCCTTTATAAGTACTTAATGTTTAGAAAGAGTACAAAAATGATTTTTTTACTATAGTGACAACCCTAAATACAAGTTTGGAACTTTTTTTAATGATAGATAGATAGATAAGCGTTTATAATAAATAATAATAGCATAATGCTTAGATATAAAAATAATACATATTGCCTTGACCCAAATTTCCTAGCGCAAATAAGTTAACATACATTTTTTATTTGTTACTTTTTAGACTTATCAGTGTAAGATAATCAATCCCGATCAAAATCTCAACTTCAATTTTTTTTTGGCTCCTTCGGCGCTCGAAAGTAAAAATGGTGACTTTCTCATACTAATTAATGGTCACATTTAAGGTAAAAAATTTCGTCGATCGATTTGTAAACTTTGTATGGAACACTTTTTGTGTAGGTTCCTTGGGGAAAGTTGTTCAGTTTCGTTAGTAGCATCTACTATTTGCCGCTTTTCATCAAATAAAAAGTAACTAAGCACGAGGACACTTGAACGCTTTCTGCACATTTAAAATCACAGGGATTTCTCATTCCATCTGCATATTTACTACATGCCATGTGTTGTGTGACCATGTATCATGTCTACCATTAGCCATAATCACTTCTAGGTATGGTGGCTTCTGGTCTGCACGGCTTGCGTGGGCTGCCTGCCCGATGGGGCCTTCAAACAACGTATCAACTACTCAGCGGGCGTGATGTGTTTCAACTTCCTATCCCGCTGTATATCCATGGTGATCACGTACCATGATACTCATAACAAGCCGAAGAGCGGTATATGTGTGGCCAACCACACGAGCCCCATAGACGCGCTGGTGCTTATGTGTGATAACTGTTATTCGCTGGTAAGTTTAGTATTTGAAAATTTTGTTAGAAAACAATTCAAGATTTACTAAAAAAATGATAAAAAGGAGGCAACGAGATAAAAAAGAATATGATTTCATGTATCAGTGCCATCATCATAACAGCTCATATTCGTCCCCACCAAGGGGCGCGAGCCTATCCTGAATTAGGGCGATCGGGTCTTAGTCGACCACGCGGGCCCAGTGCGGGTTGGTCGACTTCAGACACAACCTGCGAGTTTCTACGCAGGCATGTGCAGGTTTCCTCACGATGTGTTCCTTCACCGTAAGAGCGTCGGATAAACGTACATATGAAATCTAAATTCGAAATCACATTGGTATCAGTGCCAAGTCTAGCCAAAAGTGCCATTTTTGTAGCAGTTTCGGAATCCTTAGCGAAACAGCGTCGCATTTAGGTTCAATAATAGTGTTAGCTTTTACTAATAGCTCTATTTATGGCCAAGCACTGTATTTTTTTTTGCCAAACAGTTCTACTTTACACACTTTGCTAGTGCCAAAGATTAAGTACGAGTAGTTTCCGAAAAGATAATAGACGTTCGAAAACGCAGGTAAAGTGTTTTTGATACTTTTGATTGTAGGTTCCACGTGAAACAAATAAAACTACATTTATAAACTTATAAGTTGTCAGCTATATCATTATATCAGCCGAAGGACGTCCACTGCTGGACATAGGCCTCCCTCAAGGATATATCCTACTAATATTACAAACGCGAAAGTTTGTAAGAATGTATGGATATATGTTTGTAACTCTTTCACGCCAAAACTACTGAAAGCTGAAATTTGGTGGGTAGACAGATTAGGACCTGGATTACGCAGTCATAGAAACCCACGCGGGTGAAGCCGCGGGAAACAGCTAGTTACTTATAAGTAAATGCAGTTTTATTTGTTTTATGTGGAATTTATATACCAATATGTGGTGAGGTAAAGGATTTTTAAAGTGGTGTCCGTTCAAAGATCGTCTCGCTGTTAGAATGTATTCATGTTGTGTGATTTCATCAAATTGGGAATATTGTGCATGTCATAGCTTGTGCATGTTGCAAGGTATACAGGTTTTCACTAAATTGGTGTAGGACCCGTTAACTGGGGCTTCTACTCATCATACTGAACAACTTTTAGAGTCACACAGTCGATTCGCAATATAACATTGAACTCTAAATACAAATCGATCAGATTTTTTGCTTTTTTTATGTTCGGTCGAATTATTGGTTTAATGGTGCCTGGCGAAATTAGTTCTGTATGATGAGTCGAAGCCTCAGGTAAGGGGTTCTACTCCAAGTGAGTGGTCGCTTGTCAGCGACGCGCGGTGCGAGGCGCTCCACACGTCAATTCGTGAGTAACATAGGAGGAGGTAATCGACTCTTATATACACGTCCTTTTCTTTCCAATACGCATGAATAATTGGTCAAAAAGATACAGATATAATGTCAAGTTGTCCACTGTCTTGGGTCTTGTTAAGGTATCTGGCTACATTTACGATACCGAATATAAAAGTCACCTAATGTCTTAATGCCCATTTATTCTGGTTGCGTAATACTTCGGAGCGTAAGTGACGTGATTTGTGATGTGCATTTTTGTGTCAGTGTGTGTGTATGGACGTGGAGATTTAAATTAAAACACCTTCTATATTACTCATTGTTCTGTGGATGCGTCTGTGGCCGCACGCACACTCGCTTGTCGTCGTCCGATGACGGCTTAGTGGAACGGTGAGCCTGTAGCAATTATTTCTGGTTAATGTTTTGTATCATAGCCCCCACCAGGCGATCTAGTGCAACTTCTTGCATCAAGCCGGTGGCTGCGAGTGGCTCAGGGGCGAGCTAGTGCAGCTCAGTGGCTTAGCAGTGGACGTCTCCAGTGGATATCATGAGGATAACAAACTTCTGCCTAATTGATCTCAATATTAAAAGTAAAATTATATCGCAAGGTGCGGGTTCGAATCCCGTTAAAGACAATACTTTGCAGAGTTTATACTTGTGTTACCAACACAAAGTAATGTTAATTTCATTTTTTTCTGTTATCTTACTTTTTTCGCATCGATATAAGATGTATTTTAGTAATACATTAAATAGGACCACCTTCCCCCAATGAAGGTACTTAGATCGCGGCTTACCAATACCCTCACAACAATAGGGTAGTTGATATGATAGTAAAAATATAAATTATGAAATGTATAAGTCCTAAATCGTCTGTGTTTGTTTTTACCTGTTTAATTAATAAAATTTACAAAATTAGTACCTACATCAATGGCGCTGAAGAACCATGACATCGCCTTGATATTCTAGACATTTTTAGAACAAAATTTCGTCAATAATAAATGATAAAGTAATTCGAACATCTAGCAGTTAATAACCCACCCTACAAGGTCCGTTTGCCAACAGATCGATATTACAATGTATCGGATTGTCTAAATCGCTAGGTCCCAAAAATCTATATCCCAAAATATAGATACTACAAGTAATCACTATAATAAACAGATTGGGCAGCGCCACAACGGGTTCCTGGGCTTACTACAGAGGGCGCTGTCACGAGCTTCTCCACACATCTGGTTCGAGCGGTCAGAGGTCAAGGACAGGCACATTGTCGCTAAGAGGTTTGTTATAACAATACACAGAGGTCAAGGACAGGCACATTGTCGCTAAGAGTTTTGTTATAACAATAAACAGAGGTCAAGGACAGGCACATTGTTGCTAAAAGGTTTGTTGTAACAATAAACAGAGGTCAAGGAGAGGCACATTGTTGCTAAAAGGTTTGTTATAACAGGGCAATAAACAGAGGTCAAGGACGGGCACATTGTCGGTAAGAGGTTTGTTATAACAATAAACAGAGTACAAGGACAGGAGCATTGTCGCTAAGAGGTTTGTTATAACAATAAACAAAGGTCAAGGACAGGCACATTGTCGCTAAGAGGTTTGTTATAACACTAAACAGATGGTTCCTGGGCTCATTCATAGATGTATTGATTGGTGAACATTTACACGTCATTTCACAATGTAATTAGCTAATTAAATACGTATTTTGAAAACGTAAAAAATATAATAAAAATACTAAAAAGAAATATATGTAACTATTCTAGTTTGCAAAAATATATATTTTATATATACTTATTTAATCAATAATGCCAGAAATAATCCGAAACGCTGCGCAGCGTAGAGGTCCTACGGGGGATTGTCGAAGTCCGCTCTGCTAACAAAAATGAAATATAAAGAAGAGTACTCACTTGATAGCAACAGGGTACACAGCACCACCGACTTCGACCATACCTCCTCTTCAGTAAAAGGCAGCATTCTAAAAGATCGATCCTCGGGTTCGCTAGCAAAGAAAGTTGTACGCGCTACGGATGCCGCTAAATAAACTTGTTCGTTCAGAGAGTTCACAAATTCCTTAGCCGATTTAAAGTGTGTTCCATATCTAATCTAACTTTCTTAGTAATTTACTTTTTTGCAGAGACAATTCCCAAAACACCAAATATTTAGAAACTTCCCAAAAATGTTACTGTTTAACATTAACGGCACATCAGTACATCTGTTATAGCATAGTAAAAGGAAAGAATTGTCTTCATACAATGGTACATTGCGCGGTTTGTAAGTGTGCACGCCAGTAGGCACGCACCATACGCTCGCACACTATAATAGATAGGAATGACATAAGACTATAGACCATTTCTGTTTATTGTAGTGTGAGTGCGTATGGTGCGTGCCTACTAGGGCGCTACTAGGACTACCTACTATTCTTTCCTTTTACTATGGTTATACGTGTATAGTAGATTTAACTAACTATTCCTTCGCAGATTAAAAGAACACATCTCAGTGCCGGACAACCCGCCTATACTCATATTCCCAGAAGGCACGTGCATCAACAACACGTCTGTGATGCAGTTCAAGAAGGGCAGCTTTGAAGTCGGTGGTACTGTGTACCCTGTTGCTATCAAGTGAGTACACTTCTTTATATTTGATCTAGGACTAGCTTTTGCCCGCGCTGCTGGCCCGCGCGGCCATCGTCTTTGCCTGCGACACTTCTTTACCGCTTTTTTTATTCCCTGTCCCATGGGAATTTCGAAAAAAAAACGATTTTATTACTTCTCTAATCGTTACATAACGACTGTGCAAAGCTGAAAGCTATCTAGGTTCCATGGCTGGACGTTGATGAGCCAGTCGGTGAGTGAGTGAGTCAGGATTTATCTTTTTACATAAAGGACGCAAGAAAAAATGCGCCGATACTATATTCGCGGAATGCACGTGCATCTACGCCCCATCATCTAATCAGCCGAAAATCGTCCACTGCTGGACAAAGGCATCCCCCAAGGATTTCCACGACGTCCGGTCCTCCGCTGCCCACATCCATCGGCTTCCCGCGATCTTCACCAGGTCGTCGGTCCACCGCGTGGTAGGCCTGCCTACGCTTCGTTTTCGGGTGCGCGGTCGCCACTCGAGAACTTTACTACCCCATCAGCCATCTGTTCTACGAGCTATGTGCCGTGCCCACTGCCACTTCAGTTTAGCGATTCTGTGAGCTATGTCGGTTACTTTGCGGATCTCCTCGTTTCTGATTCGATCACGCAGAGAAACTCCGAGCATAGCCACAGATTACTAAATAGTTACTTGCATAGCACGCTCCATTGCCCTTTAGGTTACCTTGAGTCCTCTTATGTGGCCCATATTAAGCGACCATGTCTCAGTTCCGTAAGTCATCACTGGCAACACACACTGAGACACTGCGGTATTTGGGACGTGAAGATATTGCGAAGCTTCCCGAACGCTGCCTAGCCGAGTTGGATTCGTCGATTGATCTCTTTCTTGAAGTTGGACCTGCCTAGCTGGACTGTTTGTCCCAGGTATACATATTCGTCAACAACTTCCAGTGTAGAGTCTCCAACCTTTAGAGGGGTGGGTGCGACACGGACATTCAACATTATTTTCGCCTTGTCCATGTTCATTTTAAGACCCACTTGTTTAGAGACTTTACTGAGGCCCTCGAGCATTTTGCTTAGGTCTTTCATGGTCATTTCATATACATATAATATCATTGTAATGCAAGCGATCTTATATAATAAACCAAATGCGGTGTGATTAGAAATGAGGTGATGTTTGGAAAAATAACCATAGTAAAAAAAACAAAATGGGATTTTGATGTCTATGGCCAGCTTGATAGATTCCTTACAAAACCCAAAATCCTGTTTTTGGAAAAACAACATATGTCCAGAGATATTCAAGGAAATAAAATCAATCGTATAGGGAAAATCAACCAATGTAACCACATGTTTTTGAAAGAACTGCCTAAGTCAGTTGACATTGTTTTTTTTTTAATTATGGCAACACTCTTTACGTACTGTCAATTTACTGTCAAGCTAATGTGTTTATCTTTCCCACCGTTTTTACAAGCTTTTATTGAACTTGCAATGTATGAATGTATGTTTGTTCGGGTGAAATCTTGCAAGTCAAATTTGACCCACTTCCCGGTTTCCAATTGAGCTGAAATTTTGCATGCATATGTATATCGCGTGACAATGCAATATTAAAAGCTTGTAAAGTCGACCGGGGCTATTGTAACCTAAAATTAACATGTGTCAAATTGAAAAGCCAAAAAATTACTTTAAGAATCATATTTTAGTTAAATACTTGCGTGGTTACTTGGATTGTTAATTATCTTTACCTCCAAGTGTAAAATAAACCACACAGGCTTTAGTTTTACAATTTAAACTGAAAAATATGGCTATAAGATCTTCTACTTACAATAGCCCCGGTACGGGGGCTATTGTAATCTGTGTAATTGCAAGCCTCACTAGACTTTATTTTTACAAAATAACTACATAACAGTAAGTTTGGAAGATAAAACCAATAAATTTCATACCTTCCAATCCTTGAAATAAGGTCCAAAATAAGATTTCAAACACTTCATAATTTTTCAACTACTTGAGGCAAATTTAGTGATTTAGTTTAGTATCGGTAAAACAGTGACACTTGGCGCTATTACAGGGGCGGGATTATATGAATAGATAGTTCTTGCATTGTTCTGAAGATGGCGCAAATCGTAAATTGCAACATTAGATTTGTAAAATAAAAACGACACCATAGCCCCTTAGGAACCTTAGCCCAGATAAACCTTACCTAAAAGTTTTTAGGTTTTACGAAAATTATTTATTATCAAAAGCCATTATATTTAATATTACCTAAAATCAAATAACAAATGAACTGCTTATAAATTGATATTACTAACTGTAAACAGTTTTTATTTCTTCCTGAAAAATTTACATAAATTGGCAATGGTCGTTTTTTCAAATTACCCATCAAATGTGTATGTTTATAAAATCCCTTCACCAATTATTTACCCTTACCTAAAATAAGTACTACAGCGTCGGTGGGGCAATGGCAAGATCCGCTACCTCCTGTCCGGGAGTTGTAGTTCGTATCCTGCCACGTACTAATGTTTTCGAATTTCGATTTCATATGTACGTTTATCTGACGCTCTTACAGTGAAGGAAAAACGTCGTGAGAAAATTGAGAGATTTGTCTGTTACTTTGCTGAATTATTCGCGATTAAAAGAGCCAGATTCTATCAACCATCTCGTTCGCCTAATATTTCTGGTCATTCGAGCCGGATTTTACAAAAACATTCCTTCGCAGGTACGACCCGCGTTTCGGCGACGCGTTTTGGAACAGCGCGCGCTACGGCATGCTTCACTATCTGTTCAACATGATGTCGTCGTGGGCCATAGTTTGCGACGTGTGGTACCTGCCCGCCATGAGGCGCGCTGAGAATGAGAGCGCCGTTGATTTCGCCAACAGGGTGAAAGCCGCCGTTGCCAGGAGAGGCGGATTAGTTGATCTCATGTGGTGAGTAGAGGAGCTTAAAACACAGATATATTTATTTTATCCACAATTGACAAGTATTAGGCGTCATCTAAACTGATGGTAAGTGATGATGCCGAAGAAGATATGACGGACCAAGATTCCCGAACGCAATGGGGAACTAGCTATCTTATCTTCAAGCTAGAATACATTAATACTGTTAACATTATTAGCAGGCTTAGGAAATGCCCCACCAGCAAATTAGCCAAAAAGAATATTACAAAATTACACTCCGCTAGGATTCGACCCCGCGAAATCCTGATGTGAAGCTAATAGACTAAGTATCTCAAAAATTTTGTAACTTTGTTTTATCATCATGTTGCTACAACTCTCCACATATAGTATAAAAGGTGTATAAAAATTGGTGTAAGACCCGTTAACTGGGGCATCTACTCATCGTACTGAACAACTATCCCCAAAGAACCCATAGTAAAAAAAATCGACGCTCCATACTAAAATTGGTCAATCAGCTGATCGTTTTCTAAGAAGATTTCAATATTTTTTTGCGATTTTAGCAAACTTGTAGAACAAAAGTAGTTCAGTTTGATGAATAGAAGCCCCAGTTAACGGGACCTACACAAATTTTGTTACACCCTGTATATATTTTTCATTTTGCCTTGGCCTTGGGCCTTTAGATCTGGTTTGAAACATTAACTACCCTTTTTTCTGATTGTACAGATATATAAGGTCCTTCTGAAATACCTGAAAATATGTTATGATTCAGCTCATACAACTGGGACGATGACTGCAACAAAAATAAATTATGAACTAGTGGTCATAAAATTTTTCTCCCACTAAAATGAAAACCCTCGTTTAGTTTTCCAAAAATTCATATATTTTTTAAATTAAAAATTAGATTGCGTTTGGGTGCACGTCACCTGATGGTAAGTGCCGATGAAGCACGCGAGAATGTAACACTCAAGCTCAAATAGTGCCTATTCACTCTCGACTTGAGGATTCCTAAATTATACGAATCGGGGAATACAGACGCCAATAATTCATCAAAATTGCAAAATATGTTCATTAATGAGACGCTGAAAAACCTCACACTTAGGTATTTCAAACATATTGAGAACACAATGTCGTTTTTGACAGGTGACCAAAAAAGTAACTATGATTAGTCATCATCCCTACTGATCCTATTCTCAATACGCAAAATATTTTCTCAAGTATTTCGGAAGGAAACTATATGACTGTTTGTGTCCTCATTAAAATCAATAAAATGGTAATACGATTACTGTAAAAAGTATCTTTGGCACAGACACAGATTAAAAAACTAGTCCACATTAGTTTGACCTACTGCAGACCTACGCCACCACCTGTATCTAATTAATGTAACGTTTACCTTCCAGGGACGGTCAACTAAAGCGTATGAAAGCGAAAAAGGAGTGGCGTGAATTGCAACAAGAGGAGTTCAGCAAGAGATTAAAAGGGGAATAAACGTGTAACGTTCCAAAATAACTGTTCCAATAACTGTTTTTTTGTAGTAGTTACAAATAACAGGCCCCGGGTGATAGTAGTGCTATTTATTGAAAAGATAGTGGAATGTGAGTGATGCTTTGTGAAAATAGAGATGTAGAAACATCTGCAAGTTGTTGGTAAGATTTGTTGTGTGAACGAGGAAACTTGTGCTGTAGCGCACAGCAGCGCACCACGGCTCTGTATTTTTTCTTATTGGTACCCAATAGTTTAAACATGGCTTCTGCTATTGATTTTGAACAACTGTTGCATACAGGTGTTCCATAAATAGCGCGCCAACGTCCGAGCTAATATCTTGGCTCATGACGACCTAGTAGAATAATGGTTTTTTTTAAGTGTTACGATTGTAATTTGACTTAAAGAGTAGAGATTATAGACAATTTCAGGAAATAATCTGAATTACTCGAAAACTGCAACACTTTCACTGAACACAATTTTATCTAATTACTTTAAAGGAGCAATGCTTGTATCTATAAATAAATTATATATGTCGCAGATATATTGTATAATTTATCTCAAATGGCTCTAACGATGTAGTTGAAAATTGGTATATTGGTATATTTTTCGGGGTGAAAAATCGATATAGATATGTTTTATCTCTGGGAAAACGCGTTTTTCCAAGTTGTACGCGGTGCGTAAAATCGCAAAAATGCCGCGTAATATGTATCATATTTTAACCAAAGATTAGCTGAGCGGTTAACCTGAGACCTGTTCAAACTTCACTAGGCTTGATTTTTTTTTTGTTTATTTCAACTTATTTATTCTAAAACTCCTATTTCACAAAAAAATATAATTAGAAGACTCCGAGCATCACTTAGTCGCCCAGGAACTTATTCCAGTAGATCATGTATGAGCCAAGTGATCAGCCCCGGGCGTTTGCGCGTTGATTGTGGAACATCCTTTGTGTCAAGTTGTTCAGAATTAGTATTAGAAGCCCTGTACAAAATATCTGGTACTAATAAAGCTGTAGCTTATACAGCATGACTTTTATTCATTAAAAAGCGGCAAATACGATATTTGACGACTTACTTTTAGTCATTTTAGTTACTTTTTTATCAGAATCTAAGTCGGAAACTCAAATGATGTACGCGACACCCACGATAGACAATTAAGGTACTTATTTACACATGAACAAATATTGGAAAATATCGACGAACGCCGTGCACGCGCATATTTTGCGCTGTTCAAGAGACCTAATGTTGTGGCACGCTGGACCTGGCTGTCCCAAGGCTCCGCGGCTGCCTCCTCACTGATGTAATATCGGTGTGTGTGCATATGTGTTTAGTGCACGCATAAAAAGCTTGCACTAGGTTAGCGTTAACATACACAGGGTGTAACAAAACTTGTGTAGGTCCTGTTAACTGGGGCTTCTACTCATCATACTGAACAACTTTTGTTCTAGGCCTGATGAAACTCTACATACAAATTGTTGAGCTGATCGGTAAATTTTGTGTAGAGGGCCAATTTTTTTTGGAATTGACTATGGGTTCCTTGGGGAAAGTTGTTTGGTATCATGAGTAGAACCCCCAGTTAACGGGTCCTTCAACCTGTATAGTTGCATCACGGCTTTTTTTTATGTTTACTGCGACACATGTATAATAATCAAATCTGTAATTTACTTAAGATCTACCGCTGGACGGAGCCGTCGGCCGGCGGCAGACTACGCAGTAGTAGCATTCGGATCTTGGCTATGGTGACCGCGACTCGGTCGCTTGCATTCATTAGGGCCTGTCCACAGCTTCTGGTGGTGCGGCGAGAGGCGCGACGGGCGCCGCTCTGAGCTGCGGCCGCCTCTACACGATACTGGCTAGTCATATGTTTAATTCGCTCACCGCACCGAAATTCACGTCGTCGGCTGTAACTGTAACTGTGGCAATCTCCTACATTTGTTTTCCCCGCGCCGCAGGTGACTGTGGCCGGGCCCAGCGCTTCATATTATTTCATACGAAGCAGTTGGGCGCGCTACCCGATTCGAGTCGCGGATCGCCTTCGTCAAGATCGAAATGCTACCTTAACAGCACTGTCGCACAGCACGTGACGTGAATTGTCACAGTAGGGTGATGTATTTCCTTGTACTGTGTCATTGATACTAAAATTAAAATAAGCAATAAAATAAATATTGTTGGATTGCGAAGCTGTGATGGATAGGACTTATACTGAATGATAGGGGTAGATGTACAATCGCTAGGCGATTTAAAACTACAAGTTTTAACGTTTTAGATATTGTAAAACAAATTTCATAAAAGTCCTACTCTATTAGTGGATACTACAGGATAGTTTAAGCAGGGCTTCTACTCATAAAACTGATTAGCTGTTCTCAGGAACGTATAGTGAATTCACGAAAATAATTACAACTAACTTTGTATGGGGAGTCAATAAGATTTTTGCGATCAAACACTCCACCTATATAAATCACTATTTCTTCTTTTATTTAAAAGAGCACTGCTTTTGTCTGTGGAGTAATCTGTAATTCTTCCCGTCCTCAGCCAGCATCATAAGCTCTCGATGCGACACGACAACCGCCTTGGCCTTCCTCTGCCTCTTGCCTCTATATTTCCTTATGATGGTTTACAGAAAGATGCCGCGTATTTTTTATTGAAAAGACAAAATGGACGTAGTGTTATTTAAAATATTCAGTCCATTTTTCCATTTTCAAACTATGGCAACTGTTTTGAGGTTTTAACTCTTATTCAAAAATTTATATTTAAATTGTGAATAGAAGCCCTGAAAAGAGCGTACAGGCTAGAAGCATCCTCGGACCGAAGCATGTCTCGTCACGAGGCGCGTCGCCTCCGAGTACCTCATCGGAACCGTGCATGCCGAAGCTGCCCTGCTCACCCCGCGGCTGTCTCTAGTCTGTACGCTCTTTTACAATAGGGGATCGGACTGCTAGTCATTTGAGTTACTTTTTATGATCTGTCAAAAACTAAATTTTGTTCTAAAAATGTTTGAAATACCACAAGTGACGTCATAGATTTTAAGCGTCATTGACGAACTTATTTTGTGAATTTGATCAATTAAAAATTGAAGACATGATGGAAAAAATAAATAAATAAATAAAAATAAATAAATATTCTGGGACAAATCAATCACACATGGTCATCTGGCCCCAAAGTAGGATTCCCTGTGTTATGGGAACCAGAGACTGATATAAATACTTATATACGTTTAAATACATACTTAAATATATGCTTAACACCCAGACACAGAGCAAACAAATCTGTTCATTTTTTTTTATTCACAATTGGTAAACCCTTGACAACATCTCACCTGGTGGTAAGTGAGTATCGAACCCACAACTCTCGGATCAGCAGTCAAGAGCAGTAACCACTGAGCCAACGAGTCAGTCAAAAACAAAACAAGTAAGATTTTTTGAAACTTCAAGAGGAGAGCATTTACGAAATCATATTTCAGATTTTATTTTTAATGCAGTCCGATCCTCTATTATTGTTTACCTATAAAATCAGACGTAATATTCTTGTAGACGATTTTTTATTGTTACCTACTGTATAGAATTACTACTGATTTCAGAACAAATATTGTTTTGATACAATGTAACGGTGGAGTCAAAGCTATTCTGCTGAATGGGCGAATTCGCTATTGTTGTAGAACAAAAATTGTTCAAGAATCAGCGGTTTACGGCCTTGATAAAACAGCCGTTTTGTATTTCTTGTTATTGACAAACAACCCTGTATAATATGAAAACTTGCGATATTTTGATAGAAACTATCCTTTAAATCAGACAAAATCAAGGTTGGCAAAAACCCGGAAGTTTTATAATTGGGTTTTTTTTGGATAAAATTTAGATTTAATCACGTTGAATTTAAATTCTGATCTAATTGGATGTTTTTACCAAATATACTGAATACTGAATATAGTGGCAACGCTGTTTGACAGGAAAAACCATGAAGGAGAGTTCCCGTTGTAGGTCGGAGAAATCCCCTTCATGTTGTTCTGGTGATCGTGACGTTTAGTGCTATTGTTAATTCAGCTATATATAAAACTTCTTTAGAAATTTAATACGTTTTTAAATAACTCACTTTTGTCAAAAAGCCTCAGACTTTTTCAGGCGGGATTGAACCCAATGGGTTTTTTCGGGTCGGGGAAATTTAAGCCAACCCTGGACAAAATGTATCACAAAGTAAACCATTTTCGATAGAATTTTTTAATAATATTTAATGGATTATGTATGTAAATAATTGTTAAATAGAAATATTTTCGTAGCTGGGTATTAGATACATTATTTTTTTTGGTTTTCCATCTTATAGGCTATTAACATAGGACGTATTTTGTATGTTGCTTTATTTTTTGGAATACTGGATCACATCGCTAGCAGTGTACGTACAGGCACGGTTAAAAATGGTTCGTCTCCACGCATACTAATAATTTAAATTTATCCAAAACTGCAATACCTATTCTAATGTAACATTATACTTTTGAGCAAGAAAAGTTATTCTAGTTAGTGTACGCTTTTTATTGATGAAACAAACTAACTGAGTCAAAGAGTAAAAAATATTACTTTAAAAAGTAACTGAGTGTATATTTAAACCATAATAATTTGATTTTACCAATATTTAAAGTCCTTACCGTTTTAATAAGCCATAGCTTGTGGTAATACAAACTCATGTTATAATATCAGTAAACCAGTGACCATAACCATAGCTGGTTTATCAGTAAACCAGTGACCATAACCACAGCTGGTTTATCAGTAAACCAGACCATAGCAGGTTTATCAATAAACCTGTTACCATAACCATAGCTGGTTTATCAGTAAACCAGTGACCATAACCATAACTGGTTTATCAGTAAACCAGACCATAGCTGGTTTATCAATAAACCTGTTACCATAACCATGGCTGGTTTATCAGTAAACCTGTTACCATAGCCATGGTTGGTTTATCAGTACTCCTGTTACTATAACCATGGCTGGTTTATCAGTAAACCTGTTACTATAACCGTGGCTGCTTTATCATTAAACCTTTTACCATAGCCATGGTTGGTTTATCAGTACACCTTTTACTATAACCGTGGCTGCTTTATCATTAAACCTTTTACCATAGCCATGGTTGGTTTATCAGTACACCTTTTACTATAACCATGGCTGGTTTATCAGTAAACCTGTTACCGTAACCATGGCTGGTTTTCGTCAGGCGTCAAGGCGTAAATTCCCAGTTTACTAGAAATTGTTGGCCAAATTTTAAACCAAGCAGGTTCTGATTTTTTTTAACTTTTTTTGGACCTACTATCGACATTTGTTGTACTTTGAACGTACCTTTAGTGTATTTAAAGTTTGCTGAGCAAATTTTCTGAAGAACTTTTATTCGGATTATCGGTTTGGTAGTAGGGCATTTGCTGAGCCCGCCTGACTAGCTACCACCACGTTGTCTCCGCCAAACATCTGTTAATAAGATTGATGTGTTCCAGCTGTAAGATAAGATTGCTAGTTTCCCATTACGTTAGGAAATCTCGGTAAGTCCGCTTCCATCTTAGGCACCATCGTCACTTACCATCGGGTGAGGCGATGCCAAAGGCTCATCAATTGTGTATTTTAAATATACAATCGGAGCAAAAAAAAACAACTTTCCATACAAATTTGACGGATTAGGTTATTCTTTTTAATGAAGAAGTCCAAAAACTTTTGCCCCGTTATATCCGTCTCATGAGTACCACTTAAATGCTTGCTTTCTTTAACATTTGAAAAACGAATTAAAAATCACTTGTATGTATGTGCCCCTTAAAAAAGTAAGTTAATTCTGAATTCATTTGGAAAATCCTAATTTCTATAGTATTTCTGTGTAACGCTGTTTGATTTTTATATGTCAAATGCATTTAGTAAAGGTTTTTTTAGTCAATAAAGATGTATTTTTTAATACCATCCATCGTTTTATGGTAATGTGAATATTATGCTTGCTTTTTTTTTTACAAAAATTGCAATGAGTTTTTTTGTTAATAATTTATTTTTTACGATGTATTAAATAGGTTGAAAATGTTTGAAAGTAATAAAATATGAAGGCCTAAAGAGTCATAACTGTGTTTTTAATTATACTTGGAATATTTATTTCTCGGTATATACCTACAAATACAATAAAGTACCTATGTAGTAATAGTATTCGGCTTTGATTTAAATGGGCAAAAAATATAAAATTTTGAGCAGTTTAATTACTGGACCGCTTGCTTCCAAAATCCATATCTGAGGGTCCCTGAGGATCCTTATCGCGAAACCGTTGCTAGAATTAAACAAGGGACCGCTATTTTAAACTTTTTAGTTACTGGACCGAATGCTTCCAAAATCTATTATCTAAGGGTCCCTGAAGTCTCTTATAACGAATCCGTTGTCAGAATTGAAAAAATGGCCGCCATTTTGACCTTTTTAGTTACTGGACCGAATGTTTGCAAAATCGATATCTGAAGTCCCTTAACACGAATCCGTCGTCAGAATTGAAAAACATGGCCGCCATCCCCCAGAACATTTATAATCGTGAGTAAGGAGTAAACTCCAGTCGTGTTGGGGAGCTGACACACACACGTTTTTTAATTTATTTTTTATATGTCTTGACGGGAAGAGCGTAGGCAGTATCGATTCGGTGTTACACGACTTAACTTAATTGACAGGATTAAACTAAATTTACACATTCTGTCTTTTACTTTCTGTACCGAAAAGACAAGGATAGAATGTTTAAATTTAGTTTAGTCCTGTCAAATAAGTTAAATCGTGTTGCACCGAATCGACACCAATGTCACTTTTCGGACCAAACTTTTTTTAAATCCGCTTTTTTAAGTGTTGTTCTTATATTTATGTACATAGACTATGTGATTCAGTAGATCATGATTGTGAAGAATATGAGAAATTTTAAATATTGTTTCAATTCCGTTAATTTTATAAAAAAAACCTTAAAAAAGTGGCACTTAATAGAGGTATATAATTTATATCAGTATTCACGTAATAAGGGGTTACGCATACAATAAGGAAAATAATTTAAAGAAACTACAATCGCATACGTTAGTATACCAATATATGTACAATCTTTTGTATAATCTTGAGCTAGCACAAGAGGGCGCCAGCTCAAGATTTATAGGGCCGGAACCTCGACTTTCAATATCGGCCAGAGTCACAAAGGGAGTGATCGCAGAGCTTATGAAGCGAGAAGCCCAGGAAGTATGGGTAGGAAGCAATAGTTGCAGACAAGTGAAAATGTTCCGAAAGGGAAGGAATCGCAGGAGGCGAAGAACATTACTATCGTTAGGCCGGAAAAGCCTGGCAATGGTCATGGGCATAATAACTGGACATTGTAGGCTAAATAGACATATGTCCCTAATAGACAGGACCATAGACCCCTCCTGCCCCAACTGTGCGGAGAACCGGAGACCAGCCAACACTATTTGGCTGAGTGTGTACTCTACAGCAGGCTAAGGTGGGAAACGTTCGGCGCCGATAGGATCAGGGAAGAGGAACTATGCGACCTGGAAATCAATCACATAACGGAGTACTGTAGAAGGAGCTCAAGATTTGAGGGGGGGTCACAGTAACCATTGTACCAACATGGGAATAGAATGTAGTGAGTCCACTCAGACTTGAACACCCGCCTGTACCCCGCAGGCGTCCCACCCAATAATAATAATAATATATGTACAACAAAATTGGAGTAGGACCCGTTATTAACTGGGGGTTCTACTCATCAATTGAACAACTTTCCCCAAGGAACCCATAGTCGATTCGCAAAAAAAATATTCGACGCTCCATACAAAAATGCACAAAATTCAGTTGATCGTTTTGTATGAAGAGTTCAAAATTTTTTTTGCGATTACAGCAAACTTGTAGAACAAAAGTTGTTAAGTTAGATGAGTCGAAGCCCCAGTGAACGGGACATACACCAATTTTGTTACATCCTGTATATTTTGCCTTTAGTTTATTACATGTTGTACCTAATGGGTACCTACCTCAGATACCTACGCAACATACAATGTTTGTAGGTAGGTACTAATTCTCGTTTTGGTTTTGACACAAAGTAGATAGGGTTTTAATTTCTATTGCGTACAAGCTGTCCCGGCGATCTTCGTACCACCTTACACTACACTATCCTACCCTTCCCTACCTACACTACCCTACCTTACACTACACTACCCTACCCTAAACTACACTACACTACGCTACACTAAACTACACTACCTTACCCTACCCTACATAAGAACCTTCTGACAATAACGAACTCGACAAAAAAAGAATTAGCGAAATCGGTCCAGCCGTTCACGCGTGATGCCGTGACCAAGGGAAATAGGGATTCATTTTTATATATAGATTTTCAGTAGTCATAAATTTCGATGTCTAATTTCATGTCAGTTCATAATTTAATATGCTAAAAGTAGAGATTTACGATTGTAAAATTGCTTGCAATTACTAAGATTACATAAAAAATACTAAAATTATTCAATTAACAGTCAAATGAAGATCGAATTTTCGTATATTTCAAAGCCCCAAATTACGTAGGAAATGCGTAGATAGGACAGTTACCCCATCACACCTATGACAAAGTATATAAATTTCTTCCTAAATAATTCCTTCCTACATCTAACATTGAGACTATGTCAGGTGTTAGCGCCGTAGGTATTAAATTATCTTTGGGTGTTAGTGAGGCGAGGCGTGTTTTCGTAGTATTGTAAGTAACTTGTAGGTATTTCATCTGTGGTATGGTCTTGAATATACACAGCTGTATCACCGTTAAAACATAGTCTTTCTTTATACAGCTGTGTAGTCGGGTAGCGGTAAGAGGCTCGAGTTTCCATATAAACGAATCATCATTACAGCTCATATACGTCCCCACCGAGGGGCTCGAGCCTACCTTGAATCAGGGCGATTAGGCCTTAGTCGACCACGCGGGCCCAGTGCGGGTTGGTCGACTTCACACACAACCTTCGAGTTTCTTCGCAGGCGTGTGCAGGTTTCCTCACGATGTTTTCCTTCACCGTTAAAGCAATCGGTAAGTATGTACGTAAGTTTTTTGAAAAACTCATTGGTACATTGGCCGTCCAGATTTGAACCCGGTACCTCTGGTTAGATGGACCGAGTCGTTACCGGTTGAGCCACCGACGCTTCTATAGCCACCGACGCTTCTATATAAACGAATAGTTCCGCTTTAATACAAAAACTACATGCCGGATTGATTCCAAACTTTGCAAATATATTGAGTAGACCCATAACGATGTTTGTAATATACTTTGCCCAGGTTCAAGCGTCGTTATTTAGAACTTGGGAACCTTCATTAAAATCAATACATTACGGCGGCGGCGGCGACGGAGCACATTGAGCATTTCACTAGTGATGTCGACTTTGACGCAAAAGGATAGAAAGATTACTTGCTAAGTTATACCAAAGATGACCTATTACAGTGAAACCTGGCTTAGTGGAACCTGGATAAGTGGAATACCTCTTTTGGTGGAACAGAATCGCCGGTCCCGACACCTTCGAACGTAATTACTTCTATTAGTGGAATTTATAAACCTCTGTTAGAGAAATTTAAAATCTAGAATATTCTTGACAGGAACCTCTCTAAGTGGAATATTTAGAATAGATAACCTCTATTAGTGAAACTATTGTCAATATTTAAAAAAATCGAACGTTTATTTAAATGTATTAAATAAAAACCTCTGTTAGTGGAACAACTATGAAGTTACCTCTATTAGTGAAACGATATTTTCCATTGAATATCAAACAAAATCATTTGTCATTTTAAATGTGGGTATTGGCAATTTTTTTTTCGTTCCGTTCTAGATTTGATCACCTCAGAGTACCTCTATAACTGAGACAGCGAGTAAATTTTATATGCATAAACCTCTGTAACTGAGATAACATTGTTTGTTTACTCATTCTTATTCTACCCCAAAATTTATTAAAACTCATTTACATACATAACACGTTATTTTATTTAATGATCGCACCTGTATAACTGAAATAACCTGTATTCTCACCTCTATTAATGGAACCCTCTGTAAATGAGACAGATATTTATTTATACCTGTATATCTGAGACACTGGGTAATTGGAATACCTCTATAAGTGAAACGACATTGCAGGTCCCTTGATGTCTCACTTAACCAGGTTTCACTGTATTAAAATCGTAGTAAATTTTTACTTAGGTAGGCACTCATTCTGGATAAATTAGTACACTTGAAAAGATAACGAGGCGAAGGTCGACCACTTTGCGTTCCCTGCGTAGCTGAGCGGTCGTGTGTGCGTGAGGAAAAAATCCAAGATGGTATTGAAAGTTCCCGTCGTCACACTGAATAATGGGAAAACTATTCCAGCTCTTGGGCTGGGGACCTGGAAGGTAGGTGTTATTATCTAACCTCTTGGCAGATATATAGGCTACCTATGTAGCTACTCAAAATCCATCGTCATTAGTCAAAGGCTACCTAGGTAGCCGACGAAGAGACCAGTGCTGGGGACACTAATACCGGTTTTTCTGATTACTATTATTTCGAATCGATTATTATTTTGTAGATCTAGTTAGCTGTTATTAGGGGTCCCTTGTTAACGAGAAAACCTTATAGTTTCACCATGTCTGTCCGTCTGTCTATAGACTAGACAAGAGTATTAGTACTAGAAAGCTGCAATTTATAGGTATACATTTAATCACGCTAACAAACTTGTACAATAAAATGTTAAAAAAAAATATTTTCGGCGCCCAAAATTTACACTATCTTTACACGTAGGGGACTACATGCAAAAAGAGTGTTTTTTTTTTCGTTGACGTATGACGTACCCTATCGTGTGGGGTATTGTTAAATAGATCTTTCTTAACAACTGAAGGTTGCTAAAAACTATTTTTCGTTGGTATGCGAAATATTAAGCTTTAAAGTGCTCTTTTTTGTAGAGTCAAGTGTCCCTCCCCCCCCCCCCCCAACTAAACGGCTATTTCAGGACATCTGAAAAAAAATAATTAAATAGTAGAACATATAATTAATTTAAAAGGAAAATTATCACGGCTAAGTCACCGTATAATAAAGAGTAAGTACTGTATAATAAAGAGTAGGTATTCTAGGCTAAGTAGTAATAGTCGACCAACTTGAGATGCACCATGTTCTATTACGAACTGCAAATATAATTTTGCTTCTTAAAATATACATAAATTTTTTGAAAAGACTACGACATCAAAAATAGTTTTGTAGACATGCCATATTTATACGTTAGCCACTATACGTTTTGGATGTTACTCAGTAAATGTCAGTTTAGTTATAATTTCTTCTCCACACATATTGTGAGGCCAGCCTAGAGAAATACAAAAAAATAATGCTAAAATCAGATCATTTCAATCATTTGGGCCGATTTGGCTCCTTAATTTTAAGGATGTGAAAAATCAATAGATTGTTTTATAAATCGATTAATTTTCGATAAAAGTAGATTTTTATTAATAGATTTTTTGATTAGGTAAAATCGACTATTTAAAAAACCGGCCAAGTGCGAGTCGGAATCGCGCACGAAGGGTTCCGTACCATCCTTACTAATCCTTACTAATATTATAAATGTGAAAATGTGTTTGTTTGTACGTTTGTTTGTTTGTTACCTTTTCACGCTTCTACGCCTTGAACAATCTTTATGAAATTTGGCATGGATGTAGCCTGTGTCACGGGGAAGGACATAGGCTACTTTTTATCCCGGGAAAACAGCATAATCTGATGCAGTTCCTGAGGGAACTAAAAAAATACTCGTTTGTTGTGCTTTGCACAGAGATGGTTGAGTAGGTGGGTAACGACATAATTTACTAAACACCCTTAAAGAATCAGAATCAGAATCAGAATCAGAGTTTTTATTGACAGTTTTTAAGACAGTCATAAAAACGATGTCCACGCGGGCGGAGCCGCGGAAAAAAGCTAGTATGTATTATAAATGCGAAAATGTGTTTGTTCGTTTGTTACCTTTTCACGCTTCTACACCTCACCCAATCTTGACAAAATTTTGCATGCAGGTAGCCTGTGTCACTGGGAAGGACATAGGCTACTTTATCCCGGGAAAATAGCATAATCTGTTGCAGTTCCTGAGGGAACTAAAAACATACTCTATTTTTGGTTAATTACTTTTACATCGCAACGGAATAATTTATGATTGTGATTTTTTGCACAGAGATGGTTGAGAAGGTGGGAAACGACATAATTTACTAATCACCCTTAAAGACGGTCATAAAAACGAAGTGCACAAAAAAGCTAGTTAACTATAAAAATCACGTTCGTTGTGTGGGCGCCCCTAAATATTAAATTTAATTTAATTATATTATTTGTTTTTAAAGTGAATAATACAACTCAATATTCTGTGATTATTTTATGCGTCTACCTGTTGCCCTTATCAATATCGAGCAAAAAAATCACGTTTGTTGTATAGGAGCCTTCCATTCCTTAAATATTTGTTTTATTTTAATTTAATTATTTAATTTAAAGTTAATATAAAAATAAATATTCTGTGAATATTTCAAGCGTCTACCTGTTGCCGTTACCAATATCGAGAAAAAACGAGCAAAAAATCACTATTGTGTTTATTTTATTTTACTCTTTTTTTAGTATTTGTTGTAATAGCAGCAACACAAATACTTCATGATCTGTGAATCGCGGTTCATGAAATACAGCCTGGTGACAAACGGACGGACAGACAGACAGACAGACGGACAGTGAAGTCGTAGTAATAGGGTACCGTTTTTACCCTTTGGGTACGGAACCCCGAAAAACGTTTTATTTTTTTATTTTACCGATTTTTGAACTTCTTTAGGCGTGTTCGGTATTTTTTGAGATGGGAAAAAAACTGTTGAACTCGTTTCTATGACTTTTCGAGGGTGCGCAGTGCACGAGCCGCAAGAGCCTCGCGAGCGTGGAAAAAGTAGCCTATGTGTTAATATAGGTCCCAATCTGTCTACCTACCAAATTTTAGCCAGATCCGTTCAGTAGTTTTTGCGTGAAAGAGTAAAAAAACATACATCCATACATTCTTACAAACTTTTGCGTTTATAATATTAGTAGGATAGATAATTATCAAGAGACAGCGCGTGGATCTGGTGTCATGTTTATTGTGAAAGGAAGAAAAAGATAATTTTGAAAACCAGTATTACAGACTTTTTAATTTGAAGACATCAAACATGAGTGAGGTCAAATGAAGCTGCCTACGAGATTTCATATATAACATAGACGCATTTTTAGGTGAAATATGACTCCGAGGAGGTATATTGAAACAAAATCTACAACAGGCATTCTGGACCCTCTGGATTAATCGCTGGATTCTAGATAGAAGCCACGGTCCCCACAATGTGTCTCCGTAATTAAGTCTCGATAAGACTAAAGAATCACAAAGAGTAATGCGTTCTTTAAGCAAATTGCGTATTTTGTAAAGGGCTTTAAGACGATAAAAACTTATTGACCAGGTTTGCAATGTGCCTTTCAAATCTTTGTGGATCGTCAAAAATTATGCCTAAATTTTTATCGTGTTCCACACGTTGAACACTTTCACCTAGGATATTAATAAACGGATTACAGTTCAAAATTTTGTCAATTTGCTTTTTAGATCCAAGTACCATGAATTGCGATTTGGTGGGATTAAGCAGCAGTGCATTCCTACACGACTAATCAGATATCTGCTCGATATCCTCGTTAATTTTAGTGACAGCTTAACTAAAGTTATTTGCATCCATGTTATTTTGATAACTGGCGGAGATATCTCTCTTTGCTCTCGATGACTAGGAACACACCGATATAACATTGGTGACCCCGACGTGATGTCTTACAGACATATTAGATTATAAAAAATAAAAAAAATGCGAACAGTGGTATCCAGGGACCTTTATTGATTAATGATCTGCCTTAATAATAGATACACCTATGTCAAATCATAATCAGATTATTTCAATAATAATCAGCTTAGTTATGGGGTTGTGAAAGAAAAGGGCATGGCTCAAAGTTCATTATGAGACCTACCGTAAACTTCCTCTATGTAAATGACATGTGCAACATCATGCAAACTGACTCTGTGTTTCAGTTCATTGACGATACAGGTACTGTTAATACATAATTAAAACGTTCAGGTTTCCGAAAAACAAGTTCAGGAAAATCTACACTTATTATGTAAACAAGTTCAGGAAAATCTACACTTATTAAGTTAACAAGTTCAAGAAAATCTACACTTATTATGTAAACAACTCGACTAATGTATTTACTGCCGAAATTCATATATTTCTATGGAAAGAGATTTTTCCTGCAGACAATAATAATTCTATTGTTTTGTAGTTTAAGAAATCATGATTTTTTAAAATAAAAATCAAGTGAAGCTGTAGGCAGAAACTAGTTAACAAACAAGATAACAAACAACAGATAATACAGTCGGAATATTATTTATGTTCCAAACTATTACATAATACACGGAATTTGCCATCACCCTGGCTCTTCAGATAAAACTACTTTAGTGATATCTATTATCTTATTGTAAACATTGATGTCAGGTTGTATTATTATAATTTAACGTCTCTTAAAATTACGAGTGTCTATAATAAGGTCACAGAGTTGGCAGGCCCGAATCTAGGGGAGGGCGAGAAGGGGCACTTGCCCCGGGCGGCGGGCAGCCAGCCGATAGTCCATAAAGAACAAAATATCTCCTCTCTTCAAACGCGATTTGCGAAAACGACCGAAACGGTCTGGAAATACCAAGACTAGGCTAGGCAATAGGCTTCGTTTGTATCTTAATACACAATTTTGTAAAATCTTAAAACCTTTTTTTTTGATATTTTTTGCCGTGAGAACGGCAAATTGGCACTTTTTTTAAAATGTAGATCCGGAGCTGAGAGTTGGAAAAGTTTTGCTCCCCACAAAGATACAAAGATTTTTCTCCAATGTATTTGGGATATGTATAGCTAACTGGATGGATGTCCCTGTAAAAATGATAATTTAGATTTCAAATATCGATAAACATTATTATTAGTTATCGGTATTGGTAAAGCAGAACAGAAATCCTCCAATCCTAACTTGCCCATGTGTGTGCGTGTGTGTGTGTGTGTGTGTGTGTGTGTGTGTGTGTGTGTGTGTGTGTGTGTGTGCGTGCGTGCGTGCGTGCGTGCGTGTGTGGTTAATAATACAATGTTATAGGTCTCTGAGTATGTTTAAGGGGATAGTCCCAACAGTTTTATTTATATTGCTTTTAATTTAAAAGGATTTGTAAAAAGTAAGGTGGTGTCACTGGCTTACGAAAACACGTTAAATATGTATAGATTTACAGTATTACTAAGCGGTTATGGGTTTACGGCAACAATGAAAATGACTAAAAGTGGCTGATTTTACTCTTGTAATGACACTGTAAAGGGTTGTCATCATCATATCAGCCGAAAGACGTCCACTGCTGGAGAAAGGCCTCCCCCAAGGATTTCCACGACGACCAGTCCTGCGCTGCCCTCATCCAGCGGCTTCCCGCAACCTACGTCTACGTCTTCCGGTGCGCGGTCGCCACTCGAGAACTTATTGCACCAATGGCTATCTGTTCTACGATCTATGTGCCCTGTCCACTGCCACTTCAGTTTAGTGATTCTGTGAGCTATGTCGGTCACATTGGTTCTTGTATGGAGCTCATCATTTCTGATTCGATCGCGTAGGGGATCGCTCCATCGCCCTTCACGTGACCTTGAGCTTTCTTATGAGGCCCATAATAAGCAACAATGTCTTAGCGTTGTACTTTTATTAACATATTTATAAAACGTGTTTTCTTATGTACTGCAGTGAAACCGCTGTACTTTTTGCATTTTTGAAAAATTAAAATAAATAACTATATGAGGACCTCACCTGTGCGGGGACTTCCCTCTCAATAAATCTCTAGTAACCATAGTACAAATAATCCTATTGCGGGTTATGGGTTCACCCACTGTTTGTATGTACGGGTATTAGTACAGGTATTCTCGTATAGTAATATAGTATAATATATACAGCGATTCGGATGTAAGTATGTTAAGTGTATTTTTTTTCATTTCCAGTCGAAGCCTGGCGAGGTAACGCAAGCTGTCAAAGATGCCATAGACATCGGCTACCGGCACATCGACTGCGCCTTTCTCTACGGCAATGAAAAGGAGGTCGGCGAAGCCATCACTGCCAAGATAAAGGAAGGTGTTGTTAAAAGGTGAGCTTCGCTACACCTTTCGATATAGCCTTTCAGCGGAGCAGTGGCGTACCTAGGGTGGGGCAGGTAGGGGTGGGGCACGTGCCCTGGATGCTATTCTAAAGGGGGATGGCGCAAAATTATTTTATTTTCCCCATTCGGTCGTGAATGGGTCAGCAAACTCTATATACGTACCAAAATAGTAGTCTCGGAGAAAACTGGTTCTTACAGACGGACGGACAGACAGACATATGAGTGATATAATAAGGGTTCCTTTTTCCATCGGATGTACGGAACCCTAAAAACTTAAAGATTTATTTGCGTCGCAGAGGCAAGGAAGAATTTTAATGAACTATTTTTCGTTCTAAAATATAAAGAAAAATGTTTTTACGAAAGGGTGCAACTTTAATGCTCCTGGGCGCCATTTCCTACTGGTACGCCCCTGCAACAGCATACTGACAAAGGCGTTCAAGGACCTAGGAGCTTCCTTCTTTGTCGTATCCTCATGGCTGAAGAGGCGTGACCATCGTGGGTTGCTCTCGCCACCACAGCTATCCAGGCCGCTCGATCTTAAACGCATTGAATATTGGCACAAAGAAGATAAGTAATATAAGCCTGCAATGTCATTTTGGTCATTTCCTGCGAGAAAATCATAAATTACTAAGAGACCATAAAATTTAAAATTACTTTAAAAATAATTAACTAATAGGCACTTTATTTTCTACTTTTTGCCGGTTACATACAGCTTTACTTAGATAAATTAACACGTTTTTATTAGCTCATACTTTCTTGTCTGACCGTTCAGTATAAATATTATTGATTTTTAACAAAATTCCCATTAAGCTAGAGACTTGAAACTTTAAGATAGCTTAGATAACAAGGTAATGTTATGAAAAATATTTTAAAAATAAATAAAGAAAATAAGACGCAGAAAATAATAATTTAAGTATTTTTTATGTAATTCGTTTTTAAAACGGATTAAAAGCAATAAAATAATTAATCCTATTATTCGTAAGATCTGAAACGAAGAACGTAAGCGTAACTTACGCAAGAGAGTCGGGCAAGAGAGTCGGTGGCGTAACGGCTAGGGCCGCTGTTCCGTCCAGGAGGTCGTGGTTCGTATCCTGCCACTTACCAATCTGTTTTCGATTCATATGTAAGTACGTTAATCCGACGCTCTTACGGTGAAGGAAAACATCGTGAGGAAACCTGAACGCGGCTCGCGTGGTCGACTAAGGCCCGATCGCCCTAACTCGGGGTAGGCTCGTGCCCCTTGGTGGGGACGCATATTAGCTGATGTGATGATGAATTAATAACTTACCTAAGTCTTTTGCATGCACAGTTGACCGTGTGTGGTTTGATCCTGAATATTTATATATTTTTATTTATTTAACTCACATGATATCTTCACAGGGAGGATCTCTTTATCACCTCCAAGCTGTGGAACACGTTCCATCGACCAGATCTTGTGAAAGGTTCACTACAGGAATCGCTGGAGAACCTCAACCTGAAATACCTGGATTTGTACCTGATTCACTGGCCACATGCTTTCAAGGTTGGTCTTTTTTTGTCAACACATTAAACGCCGAAAAATTTTCGCATCTTTCCAGTTAGGACATGAGTTCTGTGTGCTGGCAAAAGGTTGGCCTCCGATGAGAAGTGGCTACCGTTGCCTATAGACAACTGTGGTACCAGAGGGGCACAAAGAAGACAGGATACCGACGTTCCACTACATATAACAGGTCAGACGGGCTGTACGCACACATACATGACACCTACCACCACGCCATCTCAGTCGCGAGTGTGAGCAGAAACTATAAGACGTAGTTCATGTTTCTGTGAGAACGCGACAACACTACGCCTATTTAGTGTCTGATTAGTGCCACCTCATTATCCGTATCATATCAGCCGACGTTCATTGCTGGACAAAGGCCTCCCCCAAAGATTTCCACTACGACCGGTCCTGCGCTGCCCGCAACCAGCGGCTTTCTGCGACCTACACCAGGTCGTCGGTCCAATAGTTAGCTAAGTGACGTCATGAAGTGACTCTGAATAGACTGCGAACTCAGGTAGGCTGATGTAGGGAGAATATGTGTCACTGGGGTTTCTGTGACGGAGAAGAGTACCCATGTGGAGTCAGCTCACAAACTATGACGCATTTATTGACTTGCCCCGAGTGCCCGGACACCTGCACAATGGTAGACCTCTGGGGAGCCACTGATATTTGCATACGCGTGGCTACCTATTGGGCCAATAAGATATAAAGTAACTAAGTGTCAATATTCAAACCATCGATTTGAAAAGAATAAGAAGAGTGACGTCATTTTAAATCCATTGTGGCGGACTCCCAATAGCAGACAAGTTATTTTTATGACCCGCATAATATTGGTATCCAATAAAAGTGCTGAGAGAAATACGAAATGATTAAAATTATTTTTAAATAAAAGCTTGGACCCAAGTTTTTAGGTTTTTCGAATATAATTGGTTTTATTTATTTTTATTTTATATTTTATTTACCAATTTCAAAACAAAATACAAAAAAAATAAATCATCTAGCACGATTAAATGGTTTGTCTAGGTGCTCAACAGTCGTCTACGAGCTATATACTTATTAAAACAAAAGAAAAAATATACATATAAATAAAATTTTATTTATTTATTTATTTTTTAGTTTATTTATATTAGTTAATTACACCACAAAAACTTACCTTATACACGGGGCCAAGTTGGAAGTTAGTTATTTGAAGTGCCTAATACCACCTCAACGTGCTATGTAATTAGTATTTGTATGAATGTATAATTATACTTTATTGCACACCAGGAGTATATGGTATATATATTTTTTTTTTTATCAACATCATCTTATCAGCTGAAAAACGTCCAATAGTGGACAAAGGCCTCCCCCTGGCATCTAGCGACTGCCCGCGACCTTCACCAGGTTAAGTTTAGCGATTTAGAGGAGTGGCTGCGTATCGGACATTTAACATAATCTTGTCCATAGTCATGACCCACTTGTTGAAAAGCACTTACTGAGGCCATCCAGCTTGTATTAATCAAAAATATCTTCACAGGAAGGCGGCGACCTCTATGGTGATCCTGATTGCAAGGTCCAGTTCTCAAACGTAGACTACGTAGACACGTGGAAGGCTCTGGAGCCTCTGGTGGGCGAGGGTCTGGTGCGGAGCCTAGGCGTTTCCAATTTTAACTCAAAACAACTTGAAAGAGTGCTCAAAATTGCTAAAGTCAAACCTGTTATGAATCAGGTGAGTGTCTATGTAATAGTGGCCGTAGTCACCCGTAGTTAAGACTTTTCAAAAGTAGAATCCATAACGGTGGAATAGTTTGATAGCTCAATAGCTCAATTTGTTGTGAATTTTTCTTGGCCATGGAAACTAGTCCTTCAACCGGATTCGTAAATAATTTTCACTTTCTTCATTTGTTTTTGGATTTATAATGCTAGTGCCGGTGCATTACAAATCTTCTCTGTAGTTCTTGACAGCATTTGCAGCAGCTGCATTCTGAGGTGGAACACCCAGTTGCTGTTGGGCGTCTATAAAACTGCACCCAGAGCAAGTTGGGTTCTCACGTCCTCCTTCGTTTTATTTTCTTGTTCTCCACATTGCCCACGTGCACTAGACGATTTTCTCCAAAATGCACCACTTCTTGAACAAAATCCTAGCAGAAAACAATGAAAAAACAACAAAATAAAACTACGAATGCGTCTACCACAAATCCCGCCAAAAACTCCTCAATAGCTCAATATACACAAATGTTGCCACAGTATAGATAGATGGTGCTGTTCGCATCGATATTTAAAAGTCTGTAAAACGGTTATAGTTATAGTTTCCAAAGTCTAATAAATAAACTAAATATAATTAGTATTCCCAATTAGGACAAATTTTATATACTCGTATGTATATAAAAGACAACAGCCATAGCTCAATTCTATACAGATATATCGACATAAACCCTATCACTACTAAATTTCACCCATACCTGGCAACACTATCTGCCAAACTCTCCTAAATATGGATCCTACGTCTAACATATTAGTTAAGTCACTCTTCTGCGATGACCATATTTAATATTCTGGAATGTCCACATTAAGGCTGGTGGAATGGCTATATTTAGTATTTCTCTGGGACGAACATATTTAAACACAACATTTGTTTTCGTTTCCACTGAGTTTGGCCATATTTGAAACTTTTCAGGGGTTTTTTACTTTGTACCCCTTTTTTTTGTCACCTGTGTGGAGACCGTACTCTACAGTAGTAAGTTCACTTTGCACACACGGGTTTTGGTCTCGGACTACGTGGACATTGGTAGGCCCTGGAGCCCCTGGTGGCCGAGATTCTGGTGCGCTACCTAGGTGTCTCCAACTTTAACTCGAAACAGTTGGAGAGAGTGCTGAAGATTGTGAAAGTTAAGCCCGTTGCTAGCAAAGTGAGTTTCCTTATTAAGTCTGGATTGTGGCGCAGCGGGAGCCGGGTCGTTCGTCTATCTCTTATTAGGTTGAGGGAAGCAATGGGTCAATCTGGCGATATACTCGTGACCGGGTGCTGTCCGTGTGAACTGGGCTACTGATGTATTGTATAGTAAACATACCTTTACGGGTGAACCCCGCACTGACAAATTAAGGTACCTTGTCAAGTTTTACAATCCGGTATTTGACTGCTAGTCATTTGAGTTACTTTTTATCAACTATCAAAAACGACATTTTGTTCTGAAATTGTTCGTGTTACAAACTGGTGACGTCATTGTCTTTGACGAACTAATTTAGTGATTTTGATAAATATAAAATTGAATTTAGAATAAAATGTTAAATGAATAAGTTTTTATGCTTTTGAAGGCGAAATGTTTTTTTTTTTAATTTCTTTTAAACACTGTCAAATACCCTTTAAAGTAACATGCAGAATATAATAAAAGAAATAGCACTCTGAGCGCGATGCCACACCACACGGGCGTCGGCGTTGCGTTGCATCGTTGGACCTCCGTCGTATTTCATATAAATACTCATGGTATTGCACACGGTGCGTTGCCAATGTCTTGTAATTTATTTGAAATTACGACGGAGCTCCGTCGACGTAACGTAACGCCGACGCCCTCGTGTGTGGCCTCGCTTTAAGCTGTATAATAAGCTAAATTAAAAAAAAAACTTCAGTTTGTATCTCTTGGGATGATATTATCACCAACTTGTTACTTTTGTAGGTGGAATGCCACCCATACCTGAACCAGCAGCGGCTCAAGGACTTCTGCGAGGCGCGAGGCGTAAAGATCACCGCGTACTCTCCGCTGGGCTCCCCTGACAGGCCCTGGGCTAAGCCTGATGACCCGGAGCTGATGGAGGACCCCAAGCTGAAAGCCATAGCTGATAAGTTGAAGAAGACCGTTGCCCAGGTTTTGATTAGGTGAGCAATAGGAAAAAGAGCCTGTGAAGGAGTTAAGGCATAAAATTTTGGGGAGATAGCAGTGGTTGTTAATGTTAAAAACTAGGATGGTTGCGCTAGTAGTAGCTTAGTAAAGGGCAAAGAAAAACTTATGATGTTTTTTTTTATCCCGGAAAATAATATTTCCGCGCTCGCGCGCTCGGGAACAATCACAAAAACGATACCCACGCGGGCGGAGCCAAGTCCATCCAGATATGTGTCATTCCTGAGAAAATTTGTTTTCACACAAAACATTATAATATTAGTCTAGGTAATAGCCCAATTGCCCACGAGACTCCGAGCAACGCTCGTTCGCCCAAGTTAGTGTCTTGAAACAAAATGACGCAAGGTAATTTGAGGCCTATCAAAACTAGATGGCGATAGGATTTAATCAAGCAATTAGGGAAATCCAATGTCTTTGGATTTGCCATCCATACAAAATGTTTTGTTATTTTTTGCAATAGATATACAATAATGATTTGAGTACTTTGAACGAATGCCAGTCCGACTAAAAGGGCTTATCTACAAGACTGTCATAAGACCGGTGCTACTTTATGGAAGTGAGTGTTGGGCGCTGAAAGCCACTGACGAAAAGCGAATGCACGTGGCTGAAATGAGGATGTTACGATGGATGGTAGGGGTAACTAGAATGGACAAGGTCAGGAATGAATATATAAGAGGTAGTCTTAAAGTAGCACCGGTAACAGAGAAGATTCAAAGCCACCGACTGACTTGGTTTGGCCACGTTTGCATAAGAGAAAAGGAGCATGTGACACGTAGAGTGATGGATATGAGGGTGGAAGGATACAGGAGCAGAGGAAGACCGAAGAATCGATGGGTGGATGGAGTGAAGAAAAATATGGAGGAGTGTGGAGTGACGCAGGAGTTGACCAGTATGAGGCCGGAATGGCGACAAAAAACATTTAAAGCCGACCCCAAATAGTTGGGATTAATAAGGCTCGGAAGATGATGATGATGACTTTGCGCGGATCCGACTCGTACCTGGCCTGTTTTTTTTAACATTTAATGGCTGTTTTTTCATTGCACCGGCATCGTCTTTGTTTTTCCAATGAGCCGATGTCGTCGCCGTTGCCGGTCAGTAGAAAGATGCTCACATATATACGTAGAATTTTGTATCAGAGCCTAAATATCGATTTCGGAATGAAAATATTTGTGGGGTAATTGAGAATTATTATATCAGCTCATATACGTCCCCACCGAGGGGCTCGAGCCTACCCTGAATCAGGGCGATTAGGCCTTAGTCGACCACGCGGGCCCAGTGCGGATTGGTCGACTTCACACACATCCTTCGAGTTTCTTCGCAGGCGTGTGCAGGTTTCCTCACGATGTTTTCCTTCACCGTTAAAGCAATCGGTAATTATATGTACGTAAGTTTTTGAAATTGAGAATTGAGAATACTGTTTGGTAATTATTTTTAAATAAAGGTACTTAACTAGAAAAATATATATTATACTTTCATACATTTTTCCTTCCCCGGCAGCCGGCCGAGCGGGTGCCAGAACAGGTGCTGTACCGGCTAGTGGAAAAACGCACACGGCACGATGGAATTGCAGAAATGCAATCCTTCAAAAATTAGCAAAGTGTATAATTTAGTTGCAAATATGTAATTTCAGTATTGGTAGGTAGATTAAAAGTTAAAACGATAGCAAGATGTGTCCCACATTTAAAGGACTGTATCTTTTAAACCATAATAGGTAGCCGATTGTAATTTTCTCAAAAAATGTGTTACTTTGGCGGATTCTCTTAAAATATTTTTAAAAAGTAATTAATTAGTCAAAAATATAGTCAATTTTATATTTTTGATTTTTGTTCTATCACAAACTGAAACTAAAATATATTCAGGTAACAATAGGTAGGCTAGTTAGGGGCTATTAAGTTTATAACTTAGAACTTTATACAGGGTGTAACAAAATTGGTGTAGGTCCCGTTAACTGGGGGTTCTACTCATCATACTGAACAACTTTCCTCAAGGAACCTATAGTCAATTCTCAAAAAAAAATTTGGACCCTTCATACTAAAATTCACAAAATCGGTCAATCAGCTGATCGCTTTGAATGATAATAAAAAATTATTTTTTACGTATTTAGCAAAGTCGTAGAACAAAAGTTGTTCAGTGTGATGAGTAGAAGCCCCAGTTAACGGGACCTACACCACTTTTGTTACAACCTGTATATTTAGGTAGGTACTTAAAAGAACGTAAAGAAAGCGAGAATAGGGTATTTTACTTTGTCATTTTTAGACAACGTTTACAAATCTAATTATTATCTTTGTACTCAGGCGACTATCTTAACCGGTAAGAACGCCGGGCAAACAGCAAGTCTCTTTCATTTCTATGCAATCTGACAGAGATGAAGTTCTCACTGTTTTCAATACATTCGGAACTGAAATATCTGTCAGATTAACGGGAAAGAAAGAGACTTGCTTTTCGACCGGCCTCAATACCGGTTCCGGTTCCCGGACTGCCTGCCAGGTATGCGGCAACACTAAAACACTACACAATAAATATCTATACACTCTTTACATCGATTTACTAACCTCAACTTAACGATGTACTAACTTTATCAAGAGACAACACTGAGATATTGCCGCACACCGAGTCGTCAGGTAAGTACGCCATCGGTGAAACCGCATCTCACTCTCTCTCTCTCTCTCTTTTCTTTGTAATGTGACAGTAAAAAAGATTTCAGTTTTCAACCGACTTCAAAAAGGAGGAGGTTCTCAATTCGACTGTATGTTTTTTTTTGTATGTTTGTTACGCGATATCTCCGCCGATTGTGAACCGATTTTCAGAATTATTTTTTTATGTCAATCCATCTTTGTCTTTTCTTGAAAAGAAAGAGGCTTGCATTATGTTATGACCGATGTTCTTACCTGTACAAAAGTGTATATATTAGTACTAACGTACAGACATGTCATATCATTCTACGGTACAATCCTAATAGATTTCGTAAAAATCCGGTATATGACAATTACCTTACTATTAATTTAAGTTACTTATATATTTTGTTCTCAAATTGTTCATGTTATAGACATGTGACGTCATTGTATTAGACAAATTAATTATATTGATATTAATAATAGTAAAACTGAAAATTGTTAATGGACTAAAATATTAAGTGTGCTTTTGTTGGAGAAATTCTGTTTACTGAATACCCATGTTTTTTTTAATTTACTAGCTTTTGCCTTTTGCCCCCGTGGACATCGTTTTTATGACAGTCTTTGAGACTTTGAGAGTCGGTGGTGCGTGGACATGAGTTTTCTGCGGATCTCTCGGGAACTATATCGGGCTATTCTGATTAGCAGTCTATGTCACCTCCCACCCTTTCAACCAATTCTATACAAAAAATCACTTCAATCCGTTGCTTCGTTGCGACGCCGACGTGCGCGAGCGTGAAATTGAGTTTTCTCTCCGGAACTATGTCAGGATATGCTAATTACTAATACATATGTAATTTCTCACTTCCTCAACCATCTCTGTACAAAAAACACAACTATTCTTTTAAAATTAACCAAAAAAAGAGTATTTTTTCAGTTCCCTTAGCAACTGCATTGGACTATGCTATGTTCACGGGACAAAATTTTACCTATGTCCTTTCCAGTGACACAGGCTATCTGCGTGCTAAATTTCATCAAGATTGGTCGAGATGTTGAAGCGTGAAAAGGTAACAAACAAACACATTTTCACATATTTATAGTATTATATTAGTAAGAATTTTTGGTATTGGCAAACACCCTATTATTATTCCAATCTGTGATTATACAGTGCGACAAGGATCTTTTGGCACTTAGGTGACATTGACAGGAGGGCGTGGGTGTGCAATTAGTGTATGTAAACATGTAAACCACATGTAAACACACTGAACGATCTGTCAATGAATGCCATTTTACTAGATGGCGTCGTTAGTTCCGATTCCCGCCACGTGCCAAAAGATCCTTGTCGCACTGTACCTGAGCACTGTACCCTACTATTACACCCACAGATTATAACCCTATTTCAAGGAGATTCTAGGTCTCAAAAGAGAAGCAATGTCTTTTCATGGCTTGGCGGAGAAATAGATTCTAGTGCCTAAGAGATTTAAAGACGTAATTGAGAAAAGGAAATTAAATGAACAGCGGCATATGAGGAGATTGCATGGCATACTTGACGTGGGGCCATTTAGGCTAGTAATATCATCTTTGGTTTAGGTGACTAGAAATGTAGATTTAGAAACTTTTGTTTTATTTATTAATATGTCGTTTCGAAACTCGTCTCTAGGTGTCGCTAATAAATTAAGTTACGCAAGTTTCTATAGAGATTGTCAGTCTTCCTGTAAATGTTCTTTCTTCACTCTTTCCTACCATCTATCCATGCTCCAAGAATAGTAAAAAAACCGCGGATTCTGTCCTTTTTTTTGCAGATATCAGATCGATCGTGGAGTCGTCGTCATTCCCAAATCCGTAAACAAAGACCGCATTGCGAGCAACTTCGAAGTTTTTGACTTCAAGCTATCTAAGGAGGATCTGGACCTGATCAACAGCTTCGACTGCAACGGCCGGTTCGTGCCTAACATTGCGTGAGTACCTTCTTTAATTAGATCGCGCATTTCCCTTGGCACTACCAAAGCTCTTGGCATCATCTCAACCGATGATAAGTGACGATGACGACATCGCCCTTATTCAGGGTAGGCTCGAGACAAGTCCCTCGGTGGGGACAGATATGATGAAAGATATTGTAAGCGATTTTTCATTTTTCATTCATATCAGCTCATACGTCCCCACCGAGGGGCTCGAGCATACCCTGAATTAGGGCGATCGGGTTGGTCGACTTCACACACAACCTGCGAGTTTCTTCGCGGGCGTGTGCAGGTTTCCTCACGATGTAAGTGATTTATCACCTGTGAATACAAGCATATTTTTCTGTTTTCAGGGCCCTGGGACATCCGCACCACCCGTTCGAAAATGACGAGTTTTAAAGCCATACTCACTGATTTGTAAGCCATGATGTAGCATTGTTACAAACTATGGTTTAAACCTGGTTTAAACCTGTATTTTACGGATTTTAACAATTTCCTTACTGTGAGGTGAAAATGATTCAATTTTAAAAATTGTTATTTGGTTTCATTTCATTTCTATTACAGTAAAATAATCATTGTTTGATTTTCGTTTATTTTCTTTAGGATCTCCAGTAACCTAAAAAAACTTACGGTACGAGATAACGCAAGTGAGCCAAATCGTAAAAAAACATTAATATAATACTTTAAATAGAGTTCGCTAAATTAAATAATATACATTAAAGCCAGTTAAAAAAGGGCGTCTTAAAGTTTAGGTTAAACAACAGAACATAAAATATCTGCCTGCTAGACTAATCGGTCGTACCTATCATAGTGGATCCATAAGTATCTTTCGGCTAGAAGGACGACGGATCCAATTTGACTGAACGTTTTTAAGGAAACGGCTACCTTGAGCCAAATCGTAAAAAACATGAATATAGCACTTTAAATAGAGTTCGCTAAAAATAAATAATATACATTGAAGCCAGTTAAAAAAGGGCGTCTTAAAGTTTACGTTAAACAACAGAACATAAAATATCTGCCTGCTAGACTAATCGGTCGTACCTATCATAGTGGATCCATAAGTATCTTTCGGCTAGAAGGACGACAGATCCAATTTGACTGAACATTTTTAAGGAAACGGCTATATTCTCGTTTATATGATCGTCGTGTATGTGTGATAGGCCGGTAGTCTTAACAATCATGGAAAATAATTTGTAATTTTTAAGTTTGTAATTTTCCCGTCCAATAAATGATAATCTTTTATTTGATAATCTTTTAACCGCCTCCGTAGCTCAGAGGCAAAGTTCACTGGCTTTACACAAGAGGTCGCGGGTTCGATTCCCGGCGGAGTCAATTGTAAGACTCGGTTTGGTTGGTGGTAGGGCATTTTCTAAGCCCGCCTGGCTAGCTACCACCATTTTATCTAAGTCTTGCCGCCAAATATCAATTTCGATATCATTGGTGTTTTCCGGCATGAAGATAAGATAGCCAGTTCCCCATTGCGTTGGGGAATCTTGGTAAGCTCGTTTCCATCTTCGGCAACATCGTCACCACCAGGTGAGATGTTATCAAGGGTTTACCAATTGTGAATAAAAATAAATCTACCTACTTCGGCATGTTGCGATCTCGACGACGTTGAAGTCCTGATTAACGTTGTGTTCCGGGAATAAATTACATTTCAGTTAAAAACTATCTGTTGTTTTTAAATTGATTGTCTAGGAGCAGTCATACGTCATCATACTCGTAATCAATCGTCGATCGTGCGCTTGTTGAAATATGAAAATAATGGCTCAAATTCTGAGACTTGGCATGACTTATGCAAAATTAAATATGTCTGTCCTATATTTTGAGATATGTGGGAACATAATATGCTTCCTGAGCTCCGGGACACCGTTGATGTTTGTAAGGTTCCGCACCCAAATTTGTTTTGGTATGGTACCCTCAGTGCACAAGTACGACTCACACTTTTTTTGTAATACCGATATTGAAAGAATAATAGATTAGAAAGTTTGAACTCAGTATGTACATGGTCAAGATCAACTTATGTCTACATGTCTTGAGCATTCACTTAAGTAAAAAAACAATACTCTGGTTCTTGGGCGGTAGTTTGGGTGAAATTTTATTGACATTGTGTTTACCATATTTTGATATTAATTTTTACAATAGAGATTTAACATAAATGCGCCGATACCTAACTGTTTTAAGGGTAAGTTCAGCAAATGAAACTGGATAACTTTTGCTTCAGCGAGCATACATACCACAGATTTGAACAGAAGGATCCGCCCGTCTCCATATTTTAGTCAGATTTTCTTCATACATGCAAAAAGTAGCGCCATCTGACATAACTCGTACGAACTAGCGTGGGCGAGAGTTGACTGACGTGCCGAGTTAAAAGAACCTTGATAGTATTGTCGCTTTAAAAATTTCTTTTTTTTTAATTTGTTTACAAGAAAAAATACAATGTAAGGTTACTTATCGATGATACGACATCCCATGTTTCTTTTTAGCCTTTCTTTCATGATATTTACGGCCTCTAACAACACAATAAGGCATTTTTATATGGAATATTTTTCCACCGCACTGAACAATGTCCCGCAGACGACTGAGTCGCGAGTGTGCGAAACTTTCGATTTTCGCACCAATTCGCTGGGCCCATTAGTCGCGCGCGTTGGCCGGGTCCTTACGCCAGTAATATATAAGTCATTGATACATACCGAATTCTAAAAAAATCACCATATTCTATTATGTACGAGTATAAGCATCTGTCGCCGCACGCACTGACGTTTGCCGCCAGACTTGGGAGCCTTATTATTAATTGTTTCATCATATTAGATGTTTTCCTTCACCGTTATAGCAATCGGTGAGTAAATTATGTATGAAAATGGGCCGATGGGCCGGATGCCCAATGGGCCGGTGTGGTCAATTGGCGGTCGACTTTATTTTGCTATATAAAAAAGTCATCGATGAGAATAACGTCCTCTATCGTCAAGTCGAGGACCTCATTCAATTTACGTTATCTCGTTGGGCTCTATCTCTAGTATTTATTTATTTATTTTGATTTTCTTCCCACAAACATATTTACAAAGTATGGTAAAAAAAAGCGTCGGTGACGTAAATGGCTAGGACCGCCGCCTTCTGTCCGGGAGGTCGTAGTTCGAACCTGCCACGTACCAATGTGATTTCGAATTTAGATTTCATATGTACGCTTATCCGACGCTCTTACGGTGTAGGAAAACATCGTGAGGACACGATATTTTTACACACACGCCTGCGAAGAAACTCGCAGGTTGTGTGTGAACTTGTGAAGTCGACCAACCTACACTGGGCCCGCGTGGTCTACTAAGGCCCGATCGCCCCAATTCAGGGTAGGCTCGAGCCCCTCGGTGGGTACATTTATGAGCTCATATGGATGAAAAGAAAAAAAAAACAAAGATAGGTTGGCCATAGATAGGTTGGTGAGAGACTGGCGCCTAAAGTAAGATGTAAATCTTTTATGGTCACCTGCCCCCCCCCCCCCCCCCCCCCCCCCCTCGGTATACAAGAACAAAACATGAAAAGTGAAGTAGGAGTAAAAAAATAAAGATATTAGAAGGTTAAGCTGAGCTTGCGTGAGTATGTGTGTGTGTGTGTGTGTGCGTCAGTTTGTTTGTGTATGTGAGTAAGTGTGAGAAAAAAACATATGATTATATTTGGATAAATTTTTCCATTTTAGAGTAGTCAAGAGTCAGCAACCAAGCAGTGATAGTAGTTTTACATATGTAAGAATTTAGGCCACTAATTTTCATGATTTTAGATATTTTGATAGACAAATAGTTTTCTAGAAAACACAAATGTTGTTGAGCTAGGGTGGTCCTAAAGTATTGCAGTCTAAAGATCATGTCTACTCCTCTAGTTTCAAGTTGGTCAAGATTAAATGCAATAGACTTAAGTCTAGTTATGATTACTTCATAGATGAACAATTGTCTAACCGTGAGTACTTGGCACTGGATGTCAGTGGGATAATAATGGTTTTTAAATGTAGCAACTTTAAGGATCAATCTTTGGGCTCTTTTAATCTATAATAGATAGGCTTTGTAAACACCTCCCCATGAAGAGATGCAATAGCTCACGATTGATCTGCAGAGAGCGTTGTACAACATTTTAACTACTTTACTATCAGCCACCGATCGAATATTTCTGAATAGAGGCGTGAGTTTTCTAACTCTTTGCGTATGTTTGATAATATGTGGTTTGAAAGTGGTATAATTATTGAGAATAACACCCAGATATTTTATATTATAGACCGTTTTTAGTTTAGGGCAGCTACATGAAGAGACATTACAGCAGATAGAGAGTGAGCTGTAATATTAAGGGAATCAGGAGGCTGTGTTCTAGGGGTAATTGAAAAGGTTAAATACTTGGATATAAAATACATGCATACAAGGTCAATGTTTATAACATTATTTTTGACACAGTTACGCAAAGCATGGGTTGCCGTTTTCTTACAAATGGAAAACTGTACACTGATTTCTCGTGAATAAACACATTCATCTAAAACGTTTTCCCGAAATATGTAATAATAAACTTTAATCCGGTGAACTAGATGAGTTAAGTAGTAATTTATTGAAATTTTATAAGACAGCTACAGGTGGAAGTTTTCAGATTTAATTAAAAAAAAGACGTGTGGCACTCGGGGACTGCCACGGTAAAGCTATTACATAGCATTTTTTATCAACTTATGCAATTATAATTATTTAACATCGCGACCACCATCGCGACCACCATCACGAGCACCATTGCGATCACCATCGCGACCATCATTGCGACCACCATTGCGACCACCATCGCGACCACCATCTCGACCACCATCGCGACCACCATCACAACCACCATCACCATCATCATGATGGATAGATAGATGGCACTGTAAGTTTTTTAGAACTCAATTATTTTTTTTTGGGGTGTCTGGTTTTTTTCAGTCCCCTCAAAGCCCGCGATAAAAGCTATACTTACAATAGCTTAAAATACGAGTGTGCTTAAGACCACACGACTGAAGTAAAACTTCTTTAGCTCCATCAATATATGTTTGAAAGTAAATACTTAGTCTTCAGAAAATAATCAAATCTTTTTTGTCATATGGAGGTATATACAGTTTATGAAAAGAGTTTTATTATTCTCCGAAAATGATCAAATCTTCTTATATGTTTGTTTTGACAACCGATATTGTTGCCATGGCAACCGAGCGTGAGGTTTTTTTCTTCGTTACGGAATATCTGGATTCGGTCCCCGCGCTCAAAGCCTGCGATAAAATCTATGCAATAGCTTAAAATTTGGCATTGCATTGGGATAAACTTAAAACCACTGAATAAGAAGATTATAAAATATTCATGGAAGAGAATAAAAGTGAAGAAGGTCAAGAAGTCAACGGTGAAATGCTTTTACAAATTGAAAACCATGATGAAGAAAGATTTGTACCATGTATGACACGCCGTACATGTAAAAATTGCGCCATTTGCTGCTTTAAAATTTTGCATAGATACAATCTTTTGACCAACGCCTACACGTACGTGAAAGATCCTTTTCTACCCTAAAAATTATCAAAAATCGCATGAATAGTACTTATTTTCTGATAATTTAAATAATAATATATGTTATTGACGCATAAGTTCTTCGTGGTATTGACGGTAGAAAAAGATTCATGAACTTGGATAGCGACGACATTATTGATAAAGTAGCCGAGAGTAGTGAGCTTCTTCGGAAGTCTTTAATTGTTAAAATTGAAAATATATGATAGGAAATTTTCTAGAAGGTAATTTTCTTTTCTCTTGAGGGTAAAGGGCCGACCATCTTTAAAATGCCCGGGCCGGTTTTGGGTCCCAGTCCGGGCCTGGGCTAAATGCACCGTGTTACTAAGTAAATACAGAATATAAACAAACCATGTTAAAATTTTCATTGTTTTGTGGTATTCCTTTATTTTAGTGAACCCCGACTGTCCCTCCATTTAGTTATTATTTGTTATCGTGGCCAGTTAGAAGGTGCGACGGGGCTGCAAAATCAAGATGAACAGTATTGTGGTTCGTTTTCATTCTGTTTTTTTGTGCTATACATACTGGCAAAAATAATAAATTACTGCCATATTAGTTTTATAAACTTCGCCTAAGAAATAAATAAAAAAACAACTAAGCTTAAAAAGTCTTGCGGTGCACAGCTCTGTGGCCGTCCTCGTCGTACTCCCGCTTGGAGACCCACATCTTTCGGAACGTGTCCAGTGACGTGGATGGAGCCTCCGGGCCAGGTCGAGTACAGTCGCTCTTGGGGCGCTGAGATCTGAAGATCACGTTTTTGGTAAAGTTGGGAGTCATTTTTGGTCAGATGTGAGACATATTTTCATCATCATCATATCAGCTCATATACGTCCCCACCGAGGGGCTCGAGCCTACCCTGAGTTAGGGCGATCGGGCCTTATGGCCGTTCCCAATAACCGATCGGACAGGCAAGATAGACCTTGTCCCAGATAGACAATACGTTTATGATCTATCCTTTAAGCGCGTCCCATAAAAGCAGGTAGTTGCGTATCTATCCTGGATACACGCTATCCCCGAGCCCTCCCATGCGCTCCATAACACGAATAATCATTACCACAAAACTTCTTTAATGTATTGTATTTTACAAATTTTTGATCATAACTTAGTTGTTCTGTCAATCAAACCATCATAAATGCGATGTTAACAATTAAGCAAATAGAAATGAATTGGTTTCCATATAAATAAACGTACATTTTAATATTTGCTTAGAGACAGAACACAACGGAACGTAAAGGCGTAGCATCGGCCATAACATACAACAAAGAGGATATTAGTCTATGTTCCAAAGTTTGTAAACCTAAGTTTTAACCTGTGGTTTTAACAGTTAGGTACTTACGTAAACCTACATTCTTGTAACAATAATTGTTTTATTTTGTATATTTAATATACATAAGTTGAGAGGTCATTTTTAAATCATTTACAACACTTTTGTTTGATCTAAAGCGAAATTAGTTTAATACATAAATTAGTATTCTGCATATTTTTCCGCGTAAATAATAACATATTAAATATAACATCAGTGTTTTTGATTGTTCTTCATTGTCACTTTTAAAATCTGATAACCGTTCAAAAACGTCCAGATCACTTTCACGTGAATAATATATTATATATTTAGTTACTTTTGATAGTGTGTAAACTGTAATGAATATCCAAATCACAACATTCCGCGTAACCGTGACCTCTTATCCGCCAAAATCGAGGGATTGCGTCAAGTAATACCACTGGTACTATCCGAGAGCTGTCAAAAACTTATTGGGACGCTTTTATAGTCCTTTCCATACAAATAGCTACCGCCGGCAAGCTACCTGCCCTCTCTGAGATAGATACGGATCGCCGGTAGGGTTGCTTGTCCTGGTATATATTATTGGGACGGAAAAACGGACGTTAGATAGCATCTACTACCTCTAGTAGGGTAAATTCACAGATAGTTAGGATATTGGGATATAGGATTTGGGATATTGGATTAGGCGGGCCCAGTGCGGCTTGGTCGACTTCACACAAAACCTGCGAGTTTCTCCGCAGGCGTGTGCAGGTTTCATCACGATGGTTTTACTTCACCGTAAGAGCGTCGGATAAACGTACATATGAAATCTAAATTCGAAATCACATTGGTAAGTGTCAGGATTCGAACCTCGACCTCCCGGACAGGAGGCGGCGTCCCTAGCCGCTACACCACCGACGCTCTTATTTTACAAGCTTTTATTTAACTAGCAATGTACTCGTATGTTTATTCGGGTAAAATCTTGCAAGTTAAATTTGACCCACTTCCCGGTTTCCGATTGAGCTGAAATTTTGTATGCATATGTATATCGCGTGACTGGAAAGTTCGAACTCGTACACAAAAATTCGAACTCGAGCTCAAGAGTTCGAACTCGAACTCAAAAGTTCAAATTCGAACCCGATAGTTCGCATTCGAACTCGAACTCGAAAGTTCGAACTCGAAGATTAGAACTCAAACTCAAAGATTTAAACTCGAACTCGAAAATTCGAACTTGAACTCGAACTCGAGAAAAAAAATCGGGTGGAGCTGTGCCACGCAGGTTGAGATCGTTTATCTAAGAAATAGGAACTCGAAAGTTCAAACTCGAACGCGAAAGTTCGAATTCGAAGTTTCGAACTCGAACTAAAGAAAAAAAGTCGGGTGGAGCTGTGCCACGAGCTCGAATTCGAACTTTCTAGTTCGAAGAATCGAGTTCGAACTTTCGAGTTGGATTTCAAACTTTAGAGTTCGAGTTCTAACTTTTAGTTCGAGTTCGAACTTTGAGTTCGAGTTCGAACTTCGAGTTTGACTTCGAACATTCGAGTTAGAGTTCAAGTTCGAACTTTCGAGTTCGACGTACCTAATCATAAATAGTACAGTCTATACAGACGTCTCGAAATCGGGCGGGGACCGAGCGGCTCGAGCCCCAGATTCCATATTCGGTCTTATTCAGAACTTGGGGACCTTAATTAAAATCAATAAATTCCGGCAGCGGCAGCGGTGAGCAGTGCACTAGTGATGTCGGCTTTGACGCAAAAGCCTTTAGAATAGAAATAATACTTGCTAAGTTAGACCAAAGATGACCTATTATTAAAATCGTATTAAATATGGTAGGTAGGTAGGTACTCTCATTCGAGATAAGTTAGTACACTTGAAAAGATAAAGAAGCGAAGGTCAACCACTTTGCGTTCCCTGCGTAGCTGAGCGGTCGTGTGTGCGTGTGGAAAAAATCCAAAATGGTATTCAAAGTTCCCGTCGTCACACTTAACAATGGGAAAACTATTCCAGCTGTTGGGCTGGGGACCTGGAAGGTAAGTGGTATTTTTGATGGTAATTATCTAAACTCTTGACGATTAAAGGTTACTTAAGTAGCCACTCGAAATCGCAACCTAGGTAGCCGACAAAGAGTCCATTACGGAGGACACTAATTCCGGGTTTTTACTGATTACTATTATTTCGACTCGATTATTATTTTGTAGATGTAGCTAGCTGATAATAGAAGATCGTAGTCAACTTTATAGTAGAGTAACTCTTATAGTAGAGTATTAGTACAAGAAAGCTGCAATTTGCCATACATGTACATATTAATCACGCTGACAAACTTGTACAATAAAAATCTGAAACTAAAAAATACGGTAATTTAAAAAAATAAAAAACCCGACTGCGTTTCTGTGTAATTTGTAAATGAAAAACCCTAAAACAAGAAAGTCGTCATACCCGATTGCACTTAACTTAAGAAAAATTGTAGCAGTCGGGACCCATTCTAGAAATGGAGGCATAGTGAATTGAGAGCACATACCTATATTACATTGCAGACACAGAATACTAAATAATTACTTTTGCAGATTACTCCAATATACTGACTAGACGGCTGACTTTCTAGAATGGGTCCCGACTGCTACAATTTTTCTTAAGTTAAGTGCAATCGGGTATGATGACTTTCTTGTTTTAGGGTTTTTCATTTACAAATTACACAGAAACGCAGTCGGGTTTTTTATTTTTTTAAATTACCGTATTTTATTTTATTCATTTTTTAGTTTTATTATTGAATGAGTTTGTGTAGTAACCTATATACACATGACTCACATTAAGATTACGCAGATTATTAACTTATCAGTTGATATAATAATATTATTATATTCTGCAGCCGTTCTGGCTGCAGAGCGTGTTCAACATTTGAATTTGGCGCCAAAAACCTGCCATTTTGTATTTTTTTTTATTTTGATATACCCAGTGTCACTCTCACAGTAAATACGAATCTAACGACACCTCTCAAGCCAAAATCCATCCAGCCGTTCAGGCTGCAGAGCGTGCCAAACAATTATACATACATACATACATACATACATACATACATACATACATACTCTTGAAAAACATAACCCTCCTTCTGGCGCAGTCGGGTAAAAATCGGACTACATGTAAACAGGGGTGATTTTTTTCCTTGACTTACCCTATCGTGTAGGGTATCGTTGAATAGGTTCTTCAAAACTACTGAAGGTTGCTAAAACCATTTTGCGATTCAAAGATTGGTTTGCGATATATTAAGTTTTAAAGCGCTGTGTTTTGTTAGAGTCAATGAATGTCGTCGTCGTCCCCTGCCAGCTAAACCGCTATTTCAGAACATTTCAAAAAAAAAAAATAGAGTATCGGAAAGTGTCCAGTGACGTCAGGATGGAGCCTCCGAGCCAGGTCGAGTACAGCCGCTCTTGAGGCGCTGATATCTGAAGATCTGGTAAAGTTGGGAGTAATTTTTGGTCAGATGTGAGACATATTTTCATCATCATCATATCAGCTCATATACGTCCCCACCGAGGGGCTCGAGCCTACCCTGAGTTAGGGCGATCGGGCCTTAGTCGACCACGCGGGCCCAGTGCGGCTTGTTCGACTTCACACACAACCTGCGAGTTTCTTCACTGGCGTGTGCAGGTTTCCTCACGATGTTTTCCTTCACCGTAAAAGAGAGTCGGAAAATCGTACATATGAAATCTTAATTCGAAATCACATAGTAGGACTCTATAATAGGTAAGTACTATAATCAATTTAAAAGGAAAATTATCACGGCTGAGTAGTAATAGTCGACCAACTTGAGATGCAGTTGGATTTCTTAAAAATTCATGAATTTTCCGTACAAAATGTTCTACTGCCAACTGCAAATAGAATTTTGCTTTTTAAAATATACATTTATTTTTTGGAAAGACTACGGAACCCTACTTTGCGCTAGTCTGACTTGCGCTTGGCCGGGTTTTATTTTATTTTGTCGTAGCCCATGGATTTGTCGTTTTACTTATATGTACGCGCGCGTGATTATTTTCGCCCGCCGCCGCCCGCATATCTGAGCCGTAGCCATTTTAAACAAATCTTTGATTGCTTATCCTTATTCCACTGGGAAAGAAACAGAATCACATTATACCTAAATTTGAGATTGAGATTTTTGAGATGGTCACACTGGCAAAAATAGTTCTAGTAACTTATACAAGTAACTATTTTATTATCTTATCTGTGCTTATACATACTTTCCTACTAAAACGTGTGAAAACGTTGTTGGTTCCTTCCTAATAACAGCGTTGCCAGACGTACGACAATTATCGTACATGTACGATAATTTCGACACCATAATAATGTATGATACAGCATTATCGTAGGTACGTCATAGTACGATAATTTCCAACTACTTCCGAAGTAGGGTGAAAAGTCCAAAGCCTTAAAATCATCTAAAATTACAGAACAATGTTTAGTCGGCAATTCCCCTCGAATTTACCAAATCAACGAACGAGTGGCACTTGAAAGTTCCATAATTATTAGATTCAAAGTTAAGTGTAAATGTAAAAAAAATGTTTAAAAGTTACAAATTACTTGGATTACTGTTCTTTCAACTTTCAAACATTCTTCCTAAAATTCCTTTGTTTTGCGAAATAGTGCGTTTCGCGCGGTTCTGGCAGTTGTACGATATTTTTCATTTGGTACGATAATTTTCGAATACTGGAACGATAATTCACTTGCACTCGTCTGGCAACCCTGCCTAGTAAATCTGTGTGTTGTTACCTTGTGAGTTTAGACTTTCTGACTTTAGTTTTTTTGCAGATAAACAGGTACTAATATTTCCAGAAATTTTATACACTAATTAGAGTCTAAAATGACCACAGTTAAGTTAGAAAATGGGTACGAGTGTCCCATACTTGGCCTCGGAACTTGGAAGGTAATAATTATACATTGTTCGAAACCTATTTCTCGTCTAATGTTTAGTAAACTCGTAGAAAATGCTTGTTCAGAATTAACCTTAAATCAATAACAGCCCACGATTGTAGTCTCCGTTTTAGCTATTAAGGACCTTAATAACTAGAGAGACCAATTAGTAGGTAAACACCTATCAGGTCTTAACCCATCGACCTATTTAAGAGGGGGTTACGGGGTTTAAACACCCCCCTTAGGACTTGATGCCTTTATTACGAAAGAAGCGCAACGTAAAATGAATAAATAAATTCAATCTTTCGCAAGCAACACATTAAAATATATTAGGTTAACTACAAAAATATGGAATAAAGTACCCCGTGATATTAAAAAGTGTGTTTATACAATCTGTATTCATAAAAATTAATGGCTTCAATGTGTTGCTGAGCATAAAACGTGAGAACGGCTGGAACAATTTTACAAATTTTGTTTTTACTCTCACACAAAAACTACTCAACGGATCTGGCTGAAATTCGGTAGGTGGACAGATTAGGACCTGGATTAACACATACGCTACTCTTGCGCATCCTCGAAAAGTCATAGAAACGTTGCCCACACAGGTGAAGCCACGGGAAACAGCTAGTACACAATAAAAATGTTCAGGTTTCCAAAAAACAACTTCTCGAAAATCTACAATTATTATGTAAACAACTCGACTAATGTAATTACATTAGAAGCAATAATAATTATATTGTTTTGTAGTATGACATCATGAAGTTTAATTGAACAATTTTCTCTATAAAAATCATAAGAATCAAGCAGAAACTAGTTCACAAAAAAGATAAGAAAACAGATAAAACAGTTGGTATATTATTTATGTTCCAAACTATTACATAATGCTTGGAATTTGCCATCGAGACTGGCTCTTGAAATAAAACTACTTTAGTGATATCTATTATCTTATTTTAAGTATTGATGTCAAGTTGTATTATTATTTATTACTTATGATAACGCCTCTTAAAATTACGAGTGTCTATAATAAGGTCACAGAGTTTGAAAAGTTTTGCTCCCCACAAGGATGAAAAATCCATTGTCTTTGGGATATGTATAGCTAGCTGGATGAATGTCACTGTAAAAATGATAGTTAAACATATACAGGATGTAACAAAATCGGTGTAGGTCCCGTTAACTGGGGGTTCTACTAATCATACTGAACAACTTTCCCCTAGGAACGGGGAACCCATTTGGACCCTCTTTACTAAAATGCACAAAATTGCTCAATCAGCTGATGGATGTGCCTCTGTGGCGTAATGGTTAGTCCTTTGTTTCACACTTGGAGGTCGCGGGTTCGATTCCCGGCGGGGTCTATCTTTGTGAGACTCGGTTTGGTTAGGGGTAGGGCATTTTCTAAGGCTGCCTGGCTAGCTACCACCATCTTATCTAAGACTTTCCACCAAAACATCAATGTTCACAGCATTGATGTGTGCCGGCATGAAAATAAGATAGCCAGTATGCTGATAAGCCCGCTTCCATCTTCGGCATCATCGTCACTTACCATCTGGTGAGATGATGCCAAGGGCCTATTGATTGTGGATTTAAAAAAAATGTGGTGCCTCATCAGTTTTATTTACTGATATAATTCTTTTAATTTAAATGAAATGTAAAAAGTGACGTGGAGTCACTGCATTACATAAGAAAACTCAATTTATAAGTATAGATTTACATTATTACTAATAAGTGGTGAGGGCTTACGGCTATAATGAAAACGGCTAAAAGTAGCTGATTTCATTCTTATAATATATAATATAATTTATTTCAACCAAAAGGACATTTACAACACAGTTAACAATGGATCAGTTTTATTCTTTTTTTTTTATTTTATTTATTCTATGATTATTGTAAGTAATTTCAGTGTATACCACCTTCAACCCATACTAAGTAACGATTTACTTGTGTTATGGGTATCCAGTGGTCTTCCCCCTGGATTAAGCATAGTTATTTTGATATAGGATTACCGGTACTTAAATAATAGATAATACCTAGAAAATTACAACACAAAATTAGGAACTTGAAGCAAGTGTGTGTGTAAGTGTATGTGTGTGTGAGTTGTGTGTGTGTGTGTGTGTGCTTTATCACGTTAAGATATAACTTTTAGAAGGTTTTCAGTTTCATCGTAATTCAAAGTTCTTAACCAATTTTGTACAACCTTCTTACATTCAACCCTGCACAAAGAATAAACATTTAGTGTTTTATTTAATTCGTTGAATATCCTTGGTCCCTGAAAGCAGACGAATTTATTTATAAACATTGTTTTGAATGATTCCATTTTACATACTTTATACCTTTGAACGGACCTTTGACCAGTGGTGTTAGCGTATTTTGTCATTGAGTGCTGTTTAAGTATTAGTTTAAGGATATATAGTTGTCTAACATTTAGGACCTCGGTGAGGTCGTACACTTCACTCGTTGGGAATCTGTAAGGTTTAAATAGTGAAACCTTAAGAAGAATCCTTTGAGCCCTTGCTAAAACAATTACATTAGTCTTTCCGGCACCCCCCCATGTCGTAATACTGTAGGATATTATCGATTCACATAATGAAACATAGATTTGTCTCATAGTATGTCCATCCGCAACATGACGTAGTTGTTTAAAAATGTATACGAGTTTCCTTACTCTACCAGACACGTTTTTGATATGTTCGGAAAATGACAAGTTACAATCTATTATAACACCCAGGTACTTAGTGCTTTCTGTTTTATGTATTTCAGGACAATGACAGTGTAAAGCAGTTAACTTGTCTTTTGAGAAACAAGAGTGAGCTATAATTTTAGAGCTGTTTTGAGACTTTTGAATGTAATTTCTTATGGAGAACGTTATATACTTAGTCTTTTGTGTATTTAACGTTAGCGTATTTTTAGCCAGCCAGTAGCATGCGGTATTGAACCCCATTTGCGCTACTTCGTATACTTCCTCCCATGTATCACCATAAAAAGTAAGTGTAGTGTCATCAGCATAAGTAATTATCCTACAGTTTTTTAAATTCAGTTGACAAAGCTCATTTATGTAGCAGAGAAATAACGTTGGACCCAAAATACTTCCCTGTGGGACCCCGTAGCTTATATATTCTGCCTCGCTTTCGAATTCACCTATTTTTTACCCGACTGCGCCAGAAGGAGGGTTATGTTTTTCGAGAGTATGTATGTATGTATGTATGTTTGTATGTATAATTGTTTGGCACGCTCTGCAGCCTGAACGGCTGGATGGATTTTAGCTTGAGACGTGTCGTTAGATTCGTATTTACTGTGAGAGTGACACTGGGTATATCAAAATAAAAAAAACAAAATGGCGGATTTTTAGCGCCAAATTCAAATGAACACTAAAAAAATGAATAAAATAAAAAACGGTAATTTAAAAAACTAAAAAACCCGCCTGCGTTTCTGTGTATTTGGAAATGAAAAACCCTAAAACAAGAAAGTCGTCATACCCGATTGCACTTAACTTAAGAAAAATTTTAGCAGTCGGGACTCATTCTAGAAATGGAGGCATAGTGAATTGAGAGCACATACCTATATTACATTGCAGATTACTCCAATATACTGACTAGACGGCTGACTTTCTAGAATGGGTCCCGACTGCTACAATTTTTCTTAAGTTAAGTGCAATCGGGTATGACGACTTTCTTGTTTTAGGGTTTTTCATTTCCAAATACACAGAAACGCAGGCGGGTTTTTTAGTTTTTTAAATTACCGTTTTTTACCCTTTGTGTTCTTCGTGATAAGTAATCTTCAAATATTTTTAATTGTTTATCTCTAACTCCAAGATGAGATAGTTTATCAATAAGGTTTGGGATAGAAACTGTATCAAATGCCTTAGCTAGGTCCAGGAATATCGTTAGACATTTTTTCTTACCATCCAGTTTTCTAGCTAATGTGTTAGTAAATTCATGTAGTGCGTCTTCTGTTGATTTATGTTTCCTAAAGCCATATTGATTGCCTGACAATAAGCCAAACTTTTCTAGGTAATTTACCAGTCTATTATTTAGAATACGTTCAAAAATTTTGGAGATAGAGGGGAGGACCGAAATGGGTCTGTAATTACTAACATAGTTTCTGTCACCACCTTTGTGTATGGGAGTAATAATTGAGTTCTTTAGTGTGTCTGGAAAACAGCCTTTGTCAATGCATGTATTAATAATATGGGTCAGAATAGGAACTATTAGGTCTTTAACGGCTTTCAGATTAGATACTGAGATACCGTCAAAGCCAACTTCAGTATCAGCTCTTAGGTTACGTAATAGGCAATCTACCTATTCTTGTATTAACACTGTATAGCGTTGTCATCATATCAGCTGAACGAAGACCGGTTATGCGCTGCCCGCATCCAGTGGCTTCCCGCAACCTTCACCAGGTCATCGGTCGGCTCTTCCTACGCTACGGCTTTTGCTCCGCGGTCGCCACTCGAGAACTTTACTGCCCCAGCGGCCATCTGTTCTACGAGCTATGTGCCCCTGCCCACTGCCACTTCAGTTTAGCAATTTTGAGAGCAATGTCGGTTACATTGGTTCTCCTACGGATCTCCTCATTATAGTAAATTATATACTCGGTTGCGGATATGAGTATACTATGTGTTTTTTTCATCCCCAGTCGAAACCTGGCGAGGTGACGCAAGCTGTCAAAGATGCTATAGACATCGGCTACCGGCACATCGACTGCGCCTTTGTCTACGGAAATGAAAAGGAGGTCGGGGAAGCCATCACTGCCAAGATAAAGGAAGGTGTTGTAAAGAGGTGAGCTTCGCTACACCTTTCGATATAGCCTTTTAGCAGAGTAGTGGCGTACCTAGGGTGGGGCAGGTAGGGGTGGGGCACGTGCCCTGGGTGCCATTTTAAGAGGGGGGCGCATTGCCCCATTACGTCGTGATTGGGTCAGCAAATTCAATATACATACCAAAGTAGTAGTCTCGGTGAAAACCGGTTCTGACAGACGGACAGACAGACAGACACATGAGTTATATAACAAGGGTTCCTTTTTTTCATCAGAGGTACGGAAACCTCACTAACTTAAAGATTTATTTGCGTCGCAGAGCCAAGGAAGGTGCATTTTAATGGACTATTTGTCGTTTTAAAATAGAAAAGAAAAATGTTTTTACGAAAGGGCGCAACTTTGATGCTTACGCTGGGTGCCATTTTCGAATGGTACGCCCCTGCAGCAGAATACTGCTGAAGGCGTTCGAGGAACTAGGAACCTCCTTCTTTGTCGTATCTTCAGGGCGGAAGACGCGTGACCATCGTGGGTTGCTCTCGCCAACGCAGCTCTCCAGGCCGCTCGATCTTAAACGTAGTGAATATTGGCATAATGTAGATAAGTAATATTGGCCTGAAATGTCATTTTGGTCATTTCCTGCGAGAAAATCATAAATTACTGGGAGACCATAAAATTTAAAATTACTTTAAAAAATAATTGACTTATTTTAATTAGGCACTTAATTTTCCACTTTTTGCCAGATTAATTCCCAGCTTAGGCCTTTAAAAAAATCTTTAAATACAGTTTTACTTAGTAAATTTACACGTTTACACGTTTTTAGCTCACTTTCTTGTCTGAGCGTTCAGTATATGTTATTAATTTTATTTTAAAAATCCCATTAAGCTAGAGACTTGAAACGTTAACATGGCTTGGATAACAAGGTAATGTTATGAATAAAATATTAAAAAATAAATAAGACGCAGAAAATATTTATTTATGTTATTTTTAATGTAATCTGTTTTTAAAACGGACTAAAAGCAATAAAATAAATATTATTCGTAAGATCTGAAACAAAGGACGTGAACGTAACTTATGCAAGAGCTACGGTGGCGTAATGGCTAGGGCCGCTGCCTCCTGTCCGGGATGTCGTGGTTCGAATCCGGCCACTTACCAATGTGTTTTCTATTCATATGTACGTTTATACGACGCTGTTACGGTGAAGGAAAATATCGTGAGGAAACCTGCACGCGGCTCGCGTGGTCGACTAAGGCCCGATCGCCCTAACTCGGGGTAGGCTCGTGCCCCTTGGTGGGGACGAATATTAGCTGATGTGATGATGAATTAATAACTTACCTAAGTTTTTGCATGCGCAGTTGGGGCTAGATGACCATGTGTGGTTTGATCCTGAATATTTATATATTTTTATTTATTTAACTCATATTTATTTTACTCATTCAGGGAGGATCTCTTTATCACCTCCAAGCTGTGGAACACGTTCCACCGACCAGATCTTGTGAAAGGTGCACTACAGAAATCACTGGATAACCTCAACCTGAAATACCTGGATCTGTACCTGATTCACTGGCCACAGGCTTACAAGGTTGGTCTTTTTTTATCAACACATAAATGTCAAAGAAATTTTCGCATCTTTCCAGTTAGGCCATGAGGGATACCCTGTGTGCTGGTAAAAGGTCGATGGCTCCCCGATTAAAAGTGGCACCAGAGGCACCTGTGGCACAAAGGAGACAAGATACAGACGGTCCGCTACATACAACAGCTCAGAAGGACCGAACGCACACATACATGACACCTACACGCCATCTCAGTATAGCACCATTGTCGCGAGTGCCACGCGAAAACTATAAGACGGACTTCACGTTTCCGTGAGAACGAGACCACACTACGCCAATTTAGTGACTGATTAGTGCTACCTCATCATCTTCATCATATCAGCCGAAAGACGTCCATTGCTGGACAAAGGCCTCCCCCATGGATTTCCACGACGACCGGTCCTGTGCTGCATGCATCCAGCGGCTTGCCGCGACCTACTCCAGGTCGTCGGCCCACCGTGTGGGAGGCCTGCCTACGCTACGTGCTACCTACTTAGAAATAATTCTAAAAGTGTCTAGTTGCAATTAGTTTGTAAATGATGAATGAATAGAAATAATTCTAAAAGTGTCTAGTTGCAATTAGTTTGTAAATGACGAATGAATAGAAATAATTCTAAAAGTGTCTAGTTGCAATTAGTTTATAAATGATGAATGAATGGTGATAGATTTAGATGAGTTTCGGTGGTGATGGTGGTACTTGCTTATTAATTGCTTGATTGTTTTCATCGAAACAAGTATAGGTATATTATACCTATCAATATTAATAAATGACTTACTTACTTGAAACCTTGTATTTGTAGCCTTGCCTTGGGGGGGGGAGGGGGGCTTTGTCCAGCAGTGGATGTCTTTCGGCTGATATGATGATGATTTGTAGGTATATGTATAACTCGTATATGTATAATTTAGCACATACAGTTAAATTATATATTGTTATTCCATAGACAGCACAGTTAATTGTGCCACACGATAAAGAGTGTTAAATTAAGCAATCACAGCTCTGGCGATACGGCGAGGGTAGGTAATTATATTACGGTACACACATGAGCGGACCCTCTGTACTCTTTCTGCTTTATGATCAGGGTCACAGTATTATTACTGTTTGTGGTCATGATACTCAGGGGCGTATTTACTTACCCTATGTCCAAGGGGGCTCTTGGTCCGGGGCGGCAAGAGGTGAGGGGCGGCCGGAGGTTTGGTTCACCGAAAAATAATAAAGCTAGCCAAGTGCGAGTCGGACTAGCGGTAATAAGGGTGACGAACCACTACGAACATACAAACAGAAGGTTACAGTAATAAATGTTTATCGTGTGGCAGTACGGAACCCTAAGCGCGCAACTCGCAATTCGCACTTGGCCGATTTTTTGACACTTAGAAGGGTGGATTTTTTTGGTGCCGGGGGCGCCGTATTCTTAAATACGCCTCTGATGGTGATGATACTGCACCTGGGAAGACTTAAGTTTATTGATTCAGAGGAGTGAGTGCGAAACGGACATTTGACATATTGTTTTCCATGTTCATTCTAAGTTTAAGACCCACTTGTTGAAATGCAATACAGAGGCCATCCTGCATTTAGTATAATACTAGCTTTTGCCAGCGGCTTCGCTCGCGTGAACATAGTTTCTATGACTCTCTTCGAGGGTGCGCAGTGCGCAAGCGGCTCGCGATCGTGGAAAAAAGTAGCTTATATGTTGATTCAGGTTCTAATCTGTCTACCTACTAAATTTCATCTCCGTTTATCTGTTGTGGCGTGAAAGAGTAACAAACATCCATACATACAATTATAATATTAGTAAGGATTAATGAAAAATATCTTCACAGGAAGACGGCGACCTCTTTCCTGCTGATGCTGATGGCAAGATCCAGTACTCAGGCGTAGACTACGTAGACACGTGGAAGGCTCTGGAGCCTCTGGTGGGCGAGGGCCTGGTGCGAAGCCTAGGCGTTTCCAATTTTAACTCAAAACAACTAGAAAGAGTGCTCAAGATTGCTAAAGTCAAGCCTGTTATGAATCAGGTGAGTGTCAATGTAGTAGTGGCCGTAGTTAGGACTTTTCAAAAAACCGGAGACCAGCCAACACTATTTGGCTGAGTGTGTACTCTACAGCAGGCTAAGGTGGGAAACGTTCGGCGCCGATCGGATCAGGGAAGAGGAACTATGCGACCTGGAAATCAGTCACATAACGGAGTACTGTGGAAGGATCTCAAGGTTTGGGGAAAAAAAAAGAATCTATAACGGCGGCCTAGTTCGATATGACATAGTATCGATGATACTGTTCGCATCGATGGTATTGCACACGGTGCGTTGCGAATGTCTTGTAATTTATATGAAATTACGACGGAGCTTCGTCGACGTAACTCGACGCCGACGCCCTCGTGTGTCGCCTCGCTTTAAGCTGTATAATAAGCTAAATTCAAAAACAAATTGTTAGTTGGTATCTCTTGGGATGATATTATCACCAACTTGTTACTTTTTTAGGTGGAATGCCACCCATACCTGAACCAGCAGCGGCTCAAGGACTTCTGCGAGGCGCGAGGCGTGAAGATCACCGCGTACTCTCCGCTCGGCTCCCCTGACAGGCCCTGGGCTAAGCCTGATGACCCGCAGCTGATGGAGGACCCCAAGCTGAAAGCCATAGCTGATAAGTTGAAGAAGACCGTTGCCCAGGTTTTGATCAGGTGAGCAATGGGAAAGAGGGCCTGTGAAGGAGTTAAGGCGTAACATTTGGGGAGATAGCAGTGGTTAATAATGTCAAAAACTAAGGTGGTCGCGCTAGTAGTAGCTTAGTAAAGGGCAAAGAAAACTTGTGATGTTTTTAAACGACATCAAAAAAGAAGGAGGTTTCTCAATTCGACCGTATGTATATTTTTTTATCCTGGAAAAAATGTTTCCGTGCTCACGCCGCCGTCGAGAACAGTCACAAAAATGATACCAACGCGCGGGTGGAACCAAGTCTATCCAGAAAGGTGTCATTCCTGAGAAAATCTGTTTTCACACAAAGAATAATATTAGTCTGCATGCCCAATTGCCCAGGAGACTCCGAGCAACGCTCGTTCGCCCAAGTTAGTGTCTTGAAAGAAAATGACGTCAGGTAATTTCAGGTGTATCTAAACTAAATAGATAGCGTTATGAATTCATAAAGCAATTAGGGAAATCCAATGTCTTTGGATTTCTATGGAAAATGTTCTGTTGTTTTTTTAAATATAGGTACATTAATATTTTGAATAATTTGCGCGGATCCGACTCGTACTTGGCCTGTTTTTTTACATTTAATAGCTGTTTTTTATTGCACCGGCTTCGCTTTTCCATTGGGTGGATATTGTCACCGTTTTGCCGGTCAGTGGAAAGTTTCTTCATACATTTTTGCTTTCCCGGCAGCCGGGCCCGATGCCGGTGCTGTGCCAGCTAGTGGAAAAACTCACAATGGAATTGCAGAAGTGCAATCCATCAATATTATCAGTTTATAATTTGTAATTGCAGTATTGGTAGGTAGATTCAAAGTTATAACGATATATCACGTCGTTGTAATTTCGTACAGCGCCATCTAGTGGTAGATGGTGGAACTAAAGTATATTCAGGTAACAATAGGCTAGTTAGAACTTAGAACCAGGGATGTTATATTACGGATGTCTAATTATTCACTTTCGCGAATGCGAATGTTTACGCTGCGAATGTGCGAATTCGAATGTAAATAACATAAGTATTACAAAAACCATATTATGAATTAATAATAATCAATATTTTTTTTAAATAACACCATACTGGCAACTAAAACAAAACAAATCAATCAAGCAACAGAGTGACCACATCAACAAGCAATCACTAACAACCCGCGTGAAATAAATGCTTCCTATTGGTTGAATTAGTCACGCTGTGCGCGAATCACGGAAACGCAGAGGCGGCGCGGCCTATGGCAAAACACTACACGTCACGACCTGCACACATTCACATTGATTATTGCGAATGTTAAAAACGAATGCAAATGCGAATGTTAAAAACGAATGCAAATATTCGTAACATCCCTACTTAGAACTCTATATGTTTAGGTACTTAAAAGAACGTAAACAAAGCGAAAGTAGGGTATTTGCATCATATCAGCTCATATACGTCCCCACCAAGGGGCTCGAGCCTACCCTTATTCGACCACGCGGGCCCAGTGCGGGTTGGTCGACTTCACACACTACCTGCGAGTTTCTCCGCAGGTGTGTGCAGGTTTCCTCACGATGTTTTCCTTCAGCGTAAGAGCGTCGGATGAACGTATATATGAAATCTAAATTCGAAATCACATTGGTACGTGGCAGGATTTGAACCACAACCTCCCGAACTGGAGGCGGCGGCTCTAGCCTCTTTAATTTTTTAGGGTATTTTACTGTGTCATTGCAACGTGCAACGTTGACCGAACTAATTTTTATCTTTTTAAGACGGTTTTTCCTTAAGGCGACTATCTTAACCGGTAAGAACGCCGGGCAAACAGCAAGTCTCTTTCATTTCTATGCAATCTGACAGAGATGAAGTTCTCACTGTTTTCAATATATCCGTAACGAAATATCTATCAGATTATTGGGAAAGAAAGAGACTTGCTTTTTGACCGGCCTCCCTACTGGTTCCGGTTCCCGGACTACCTGCCAAGTGTGCGGCAACACTAAATCTACATAACTTGGCCTCAAAACTGCAATATATACCTATACTCTCTCTTTATCAAGAGACAAGACCGAGTTGTTCGTTGCCGCACACCGAGTCGTCAGCTGAGAACGCCGTCGGTCAAAGTACATGTCTCTCTCTCTTTTCTTTGTAATGTTACATTCAATAATTTTCGAAAAAACTAAAAACTTTTAGGTACAAGCTTTAATTTAAAAATAATTTTAATTATTTCGTATTGTTCTCAGCAAACCTTTTCATTTGATACCCATATTGGTAGGAGTGAATTAAAAATAACCAGTCCGCCATCTTGAGTGTGCCGCCATGTTGGATTTAGAATGACGTCACACAGTTAACCATGCATTGTCATCCAAACTGAATGTGTATACAAAATTTCCGCACAATCGGTTGAAGATATCTGCTTCAAAATTTAGTTTCAAGATTTCACCCCATCAAACATACATTTGTAAAAAGTTTTCACTTTTGTCAATACATCTGTCTTGTATAGAAAAGAAAGAGCCCTGCATTATGACCGATGATGTTCTTATCTGTACATAAGGGCAGACATGACATATCATTCTAAGTTAGAATCTTAAGCCCGTTATATGACAACTAATAATTTATGTTTTATAAACTACTAGCTTTTTCCCGCGGCTTCGCCCGCGTGGACATGGTTTTAATGACTGTCTTTAAGGTTGATTAGTAAATTATGTCGTTTCCCACCTACTCAACCATCTCTGTGCAAAAATCACAACAATCGAGTATTTTTTTAGTTCCCTAAAGAACTGCATCAGATTATGCTATTTTCCCGGGATAAAAAGTAGCCTATGTCCTTCCCCGTGACACAGGCTACCTGCATACCAAATTTCATAAAGATTGGTCAAGGCGTTGAAGCGTGAAAAGGTAACAAACAAACACATTTTCACATTTATAATATTAGTAAGGATTAGTAGTAATAAAATAAGTCACTTGTATTCTGTTTTTATTTTATTCACATAAGCGGTCCCCCTATGTGTAGTCACTTCGATGAAAGTTTTTTGTAGGGGTTTTTAAAACTTTTAATTTAAGTTTTATTCAGGCTTTTTAAACTTTATTACCTACTAGCTGTTTCCCGCGGCTTCACCCGCGTGGACCACGTTTCTATGACTTTTCGAGGGTGCGCAGTGCGCGAGCCGCAAGCGGCTCGCGAGCGTGGTAAAAAGTAGCCTATGTCAATCCAGGTCCTAATCTGTCTACCTACCAAATTTCAGCCAAATCCGTTCAGTAGTTTTTGCGGGAAAGCGTAACAGACAGACAGACAGAGTTACTTTCGCATTTATAATATTAGTAGGGATTAAAACGATATTTTGTTCTGAAATTGTTCATGCTATAGCCATGTGACGTCATTGTATTAGACAAATTAATTAATATAGTGATTTTAATAGTAGTAAAGGCAGTAAGGTTCGCGAGTGGCTACCACGCACCGGAAAACGTACCGTAGGCAGGCCTCTCACTCGGTGGACCGATGACCTGGTGCAGATCGCGGGAAGCCGCTGGATGCGGGTAGCGTAGAACCGGTCGGTGTGGAAATCCTTGGGGGAGGCCGTGGACGTCCTCCGGCTGATATGATGAATAATAGTAAATCTGAAAATTGAAAAGAGACTAAAATATGAAGTAAGTAAGTATATGTGCTTTTGTTGGAGAAATGTTGTTCATTGAAACCCCATGTTTTTTAATTTACTAGCTTTTGCCCGCTGCTTCTATGCAAAAAATCACTTCAATCCGTTGCTCCGTTGCGACGCCGCACGGTGGGCTGAAATCGGCCCGTAGAAGACTTAGGGATACGTTAAAATCAACTAGCGCATTTTAGAAAATTTATGATATATTTTAATTCTACCATCCAATTACATGATTTTTAAACATATGCCTTTTTACTATATTCACAGTATTTAAAAAGATATGGCAGTTTATTGTTATTTTTGTATGGAGAAAAAAGTTTTTTTTTAATAAATCAAAAATATCAATAGATCTCAAAACATGGCTTAGACTACCTTATAGTTAATGCAACTGACTACTTATATACCAACGTTCAAGCCTCGACTTGCCTCGATTTGTCAGCATTTATATATTTATTTATATATTTGTTGACAATGAGGCGCCATTTTGTTTTTCAACCAATCACAGCGCAGAACACTAAGTACTTGTCGTGTTTTGATTGGTTGATCAGTAAGATGTGGTTACAATTATACTCTTTTGGACTTCTCAGTGCGTCATAAGACTTTGTTACGTTAGTACTAATATATATACTGTGACTTTGTCGTGAATGGAGCTATTTTAACGATTTTTACCTTGGTGCAAATTCTTTGCTTTTCCAAAATGTTTCAAAATTTGGTAACAAACCTCGATTTGTTTTTAAAATTGAAAGAAATTGGTTCTATCAATGTATTGCTGTATGTAAACTTTGAGTTTATACATATAAATGTATTACAAGATGTTGAAAGAGATACTAAAACTGAATCGGAAGATGACTTAGAGTAAGTAACATATGTGGACTAGGCCTACTGGGGGTACTTTAATATCATCTTTGATTTAGGTCACTAAAAATGTGGGTACAGAAACTCTGCCATATTTATTGATATGTCGTTTCGAAAGTCGTCTCTATGTGTCACTAATAAATTGAGTTACGCAAGTTCCTATAGAGTTTGTCAGTTTTCCTGTAAATGATCTTTCAAACTCCAAGAAAATAATAAAAAACCGTGCATTCTTTTTTTTTTTATTTGCAGATACCAGATCGATCGCGGAAACGTCGTCATTCCCAAATCCATAAACAAAGCCCGCATTGCGAGCAACTTTGACGTTTTTGACTTCAAGCTATCTAAGGAGCATATGGACCTGATCAACAGCTTCGACTGCAACGGTCGGTTCGTGCCTATGACCGCGTGAGTACCTGCTTTAATTGGACGAGCTCTTGGCATCATCTCATCTGATGATAAGTGACGATGACGCCATCGCCCTTATTCAGGGTAGGCTCGAGTCAAATCCCTCGGTGGGGACTGATATGATGAAAACTATTGTGATTTGTCGTTGTCATTGTGATTTTCTCGAGTGGCGACCACGCACCGGAAAGCGTAGTGTAGGCAGGCCTCCCACTCGGTGGACCGATGACCTGGTGAAGAACGCGGGAAGCCGCTGGATGCGGGCAGCGCAGAACCGGTCGTCGTGGAGATTCTTGGGGGAGGCCTATGTCCAGCAGTGGACGTTCTTCGGCTGATATGGTGATTGTGATTTATTACCTGTGAATACAAGCATATTTTTCTTTTTTCAGGTCCCTGGGACACCCGCACCACCCGTTCGAAAATGACGAGTTTTAAAGCCATACTCACTGATTTGTAAGCCATGATGTAGCACTGTTATAAACTATGCTGTAAACCTGTATTTTACGAATTTTAACAATTAACTCACTGTGATGTGAAAATGATTCACTTTTAAGAACTGTCATTTGGTTTCATTTCATTTTTATTACTGTTAAACAGTCATTGCTCGATTTTCGTATGTTTTATTTAAAAACTCTTGTAACCCAAAAACCTTTGAGTCAAATCGTAGAAAAAGTTAAATATTAGCACTTTTAATAGAGTTCGCTAAACTTAACTAACAAATAATATACATTGAAGCCAGTTAAAAAAGGCCGTCTTAAGGTTAAACAACAGAAAAAAAATTCGAGCGAGACCTACAGTACTCGCATATGATGTGTAACATGTGACAAAATACTTTATAAAAGGACGGCAAAGATACGGCAGACTAGGCTGTATGGTCATAGCTACCTTTGCCTTTTCCGCGCTTTTAAAGCCTGAAAAAAAGACGGCAAAGATACGGCAGACTAGGCTGTATGGTCATAGATACCTTTGCCTTTTCCGCGCTTTTAAAGTCTGAAAAAACGCGACTTCCTGTTACAATGGGACACATTTCCGTCCCATTTCACGAAATCACTCCCACAAATTGCAGGAAAGCGAGAGCAAAGATGTTACACATCAAAAAACCTGCCTACTACACTAGCCAGTAGCCAGTCCTATCTATCTTATGGATCCATAAGTATCTTCCGGCAAGAAGGACGACGTATCCAAAAAAACGTGTGGTCAACGTTTTTAAGGAAAGTATCTTCTCATTTATCTGACTGACGTGTCTGTATCATAAGCCGATAATCTTAACAACCATGGAAAGTATTGGCCCTAGTTCATTTCAGGAAGCCACGAGGCAGCATATCAAATTCTACGTACAGCTGCACAATTTTCAACGTCTTACTAAATTTGGTGCAGGCCACCATCTGCGTTCGCCGATTCTTCGTGTCCCTCATCCTGTAATACTCACCTATGAATTTAAGTATTCTGACTATTGCAAAAAATTTACAAAAAATAGTCGAAATTAGTCGCACAATCAAAAAAATAGTCGCTTCTTATTTTCAAAGTTACAGACATACGTTGATGAGTATTACAGGCATAACCTCATTCTATAATACTCACCTCATTACTAGTAAACAGTGGAAGCTAAGACCTTGATATATACTTAAAAAAATTGACAATAATAAGTAGATGCTACATAACAAATCTCAGAATCAGGCATTCAAGGGAACCATTAGATATTAACATGGCCTGATGAGTATTATGGAATGAGGTTCAGCCTGTAATACTCATCTCCTATTTCTCATGTATGCCCGTAACTTTGTGTCCCTCATCCTGTAAAAAAATAGTCGAAATTAGTCGCACAATTTAATAAAACAGGTTTAGTGCATCGTTATCCAGTTACTTGTAAGAATGAAATTGGTTTGCAATGGATTTCAGTAGTCTAAACGAAATGATGCTCAACTCTAAGGCGAGCCAAGTTACACCATATGGTTGAAGACATTGGGTAGATTTTTTTTGAATAACTTAGCAAAGTAATCGATCTGTACAAAGTAGTGTATTTAATCTGTGGTTTTGACATATAAATAAATACATAGGTAATATACTAGCGCTGTGATTGTGTGCACGACTGTACTGCTGCCAAATGTACCTATGCAAAAAATGACAATGTATTTTTGATTGTGTTCTACACATTGAATTACCTCTACTTCGTAAGTTTAAACTTATATCAATGAAGTCGACTATTTCACGTCAAATTTTTGAGACATAAAGCAGATCAAAAGCTGACTGATTCTAAGATTTGGTAACAACGACTTATTATTGACAATTTTTAGAAGTATAAACCAAGGTCTTAGCTTTCACGGTTTACTAGTAATGAGTCGAGTATTATGGGATGAGGTTATGCCTGTAATACTCACCAACGTATGTCTGTAACTTTGAAAATAAGAAGCGACAATTGTTTTGACTGTGCGACTGGTTTCGACTATTTTTTGTAAATTTTTTGCAATATTCAGAATACTTACATTCATAGGTGAGTATTACAGGATGAGGGACACGATTCTTCACTGTGGTCGGGTCAAGACTACTGTATTATTCAATCACAGCACTCAGGTCGAAACTACGACCTTTGTTCACCGATTTCTTCATGTTACACGGAAATATACATTACTAGCTTTTGCCCGCGGCTTCGCCCGCGTGGACATCGTTTTTGTGACTGACTTAGAGGGTGCGCAGTGGGCGACCCGCAAGCGGCTCGCGAGCGTGGGCACGAATTTTCTCCAAATCCCTTCGGGAACTATGTCAGGATATGCTTATTAGTAAATCGTGTCATTTCCCATCCCCTCAACCATCTCGGTGCAAAAAATTACACAATCCAATGTTCCGTTGCGATGTTAATTAACCAAAAAAGAGTATGTTTCAGTTCCCTCGGGAATTGCATCGGGCTTTGCTATTTTCACGGGATAAAAAGTAGCCTATGTCTTTCCTTGTGAAACAGGCTACCTGCATGCCAAATTTAATTAAGATTGGTCAAGGCGTTGAAGCGTGAAAAGGTAAACAAACAAACACATTTATAATATTAGTAAAATCTATCATTCAAAAACCAAATTCTCCATCTTAAATCAAATTACTCTTTTACTCATCTTAATTCCAAAGTTTCATTAATCTGCGAGCGCAAAAAAGATCTCGCAATTACATAACTCAAAATTTAGGGCACTATTTGGATATTCATCATACCAAGTCTCAGAATTTGAGCTATTACACTTCTCGAGACTCAAACGCTTTAAGGTGTGCTTGCTGAGTGGATTCCTCCCAAGACAAGCTACCCAAGACTGGGGAAAATATCAGGGAATTTTGAGCCAGATAAAATAAGTCGTAAAACAAATTTTCGTGACTCAAGTCAATATAGTCTTCTCGTTAGAACACACAAAGACTGCTCCGGATCTGTTTCACAAATCTTTATGAACTGTGGCATCTTGGTTCGAGGTTTGTGTCAGAATTTAGACACTTTAAAAACCTAGGCTCATTTTTGCCTAATCTCCAAAAATAAGTAGCTTTTGTGCTCCGAGCCACACTGGCTACTTCCTAGCTGGAGTTTTTGGGTAGAAAAAAACTAATTGAAATACAGGAACATCGGTAATATCAGTACCACACCCTGGACACTTCATACGACTGGCCAGAAATGACATTTCAAAAAGGAATGACGGAACAAACAAAACTGCGGCGAAATCCTATACATTCGACAGCTAAACTAACCAATCTGTATCAATCTGAGTGACTAGGGGGTGAGGTCGCAATCTAGAGAGCGGCAGGGAGAGTCCATACTGTATGTATTACTAATATATATACTTTGTCAGTACTCAGATTTAGAGTACAAGAATCATCGGGCAATCTGATTTTAAAAATAAAAAACTACATTTTAGGTGTTTGGAATTTTCCCATCCATTATTTGATAATCTACCTACTGCAACACGTTGCGATCCCGACGTTACCGCTCTGATGCTCTGGAAACAAAGTACATTTCAGCAAAAAAACTATCTGTTGTTTTTAAATTCATTGTCTAGGAGCAGTCATACGTCATCCATCAATCATATACTTGTAATCAATTGTCGATCGTGCGCTTGTGGATATATGAAAATAATGGTTAAATTTCTGAGACTTGGCATGACGAATGCAAAATTAAGTATGTCAAACATTTTGAGATATGTAAGATTCTCTTAGAACATAATATGCTTGCTGGGCTCCAGCAAAGTAAATACAGGGTGACTGGTTGAAAGTCGGACGCGTTAAAGGAGGTAAACTAGTAACCCATGTACATTCCCTCTCGGTAAAATAAGTGAAAGTTATTTTAAAATACGTGTGATTTACACATTTTTTGAAATGTGAAATTTCTGTAAATTTGCTTATACTGTGCGGAGCGCATGTTATCCTTCTATCAGAGTCGTTGTCAGCTGTTGCGTACGCGTCACAGCGAGCGTAGTAAACGGTAAAAAAGAAGATGGACCTTTTAAAAATTAAAAAGATAAAAAAATAGGTGGTGGTTTTTTTATGTTTACTGGAATGGGTATCGGCTTCTCATGCACCTCCTTTAATGGGTCCGTTGTTCAACCAGTCACCCTGTATATTAGTACTAAGCTCCGGGACGACGTCGATGTTTGTATGGTTTCGCACCCAAATTTCTTTAAGTATGAAACCCTCAATATGAGATCCTTGGGGGAGGCCTATGTCCAGCAGTGGACTTCCTTCGGCTGATATGATGATGAAACCCTCGGTGCACGAGTCCGACTCACACTTTTTTTTGTAATACCGACATTGAAAGAATAGTAGATTAGAACGTTTGAACTCAGTTGGTACATGGTAACTTTTGTCTACTATGTCTTGAGATTTTTTTGAGCTGTGGTCTTAAGGCGAGGCATTTGTAAAACAGTTGTCTCTGTTTTTTCCTTTACGTGTAAAGAGTCAAGAAAATAACCACACTTTTGCACCTTTTCAATGTTTTACGTTGTTATTTCTTTGAAGACTTCAAAATTTAGCAGATTCTCTGTAGTACTTAAAAAGAAATATCTCAATAAAAAACCTATTTTTATGGATAAACAATTCGTTTTAGTCCCGTTTTTGGGATTTTTTTATGATCCGAGTAAAGTAAACAAACTATTGTGTAACATATAAGCACATTCCTCAGACAATATCCTTAAGTATGTCCAATATTTTTTGCAAGACCGATATTTAGCAGTAATTACCCAAAAAATTTGATCTAGCAAAAGGGTTTCTCCGCTTCTCCACTGGTGCCTCGCCTTAAGTTCTTATTATGTATGTCGTGGGTTCAACTCCCACTAATTTCTAACACCTCAGTCTTAAAAAAAACAATACCCTGGTTCTTGGGCGGTAGTTTGGGTGAAATTTTATTGACATTGTGTTTAATATGTTTTTATTTTATTTTTTACAATAGATACTTAACATAAATGCGGTGATACTTAACAACTAAGCTTTTAAAAAAATAAATGAAAAGTTTTAAAAATACAATTATTTTGAATTAAAACTTTAAAATTATTTGGTCCTAAGCTACGAAGCTATACAATTTTATAATTTGTTTTTATTTCGAAAAACTTGCCTCTTTTCCACAATGTTTATAGTGGTCCAACAAAATTCGTTGAAACTGGATAACTTTTTCTTCAGCGACCATACCGATTTTTTTTTAAATGGCCACACTCTATTATAAGCATCTGTCGCCGCACGCACTGGCGTTTGCCGCCAGAATTGGGCGCCATATTATTAATTAAGATATTAGTGTTCTAGACAATTTCTTTTCCTTTTTTTGGTGAATTAGTGAGCCTAATTTTATTACCATGCCAAAGGTGAACGTGTTTAAAAAATAAATCTAATTTTCCATACTCTTTTAAGTACGAAACTACGTAGATAAAATCCGGTGTTTTCTCATGGACCCACTAATTCGTTACCATTTACAAATAAAATGACCCAACAGTTTTCTGCTCGGCAAAAATGTCTTTTAGTGCTAATTTTACATGTCATTCGAATACTGCCACTTACGAACGAATAGGAAAAGTGCAAGTCATTTGAGTTATTTTGCATTATCTGTCAAAAACAACATTTTGTCACATTTTGTTATAAAAATATTTGAAATACCTAGGCGTGACGTCTTAGGTTTTCAGCGCAATTTATGTTGGTACTCATTTTGTGATTTTGGTGAACAGATTGACTACAGCTTCAGAAATAAATTATGAACTGTTGATCACTAAATTGCCCTCCTACTTAAACGATTTTTAATTCATCAAAATCACAAAATGAGTACATAAATGACGCTGCAAAACTATGACGTCACGCCTAGGTATTTCTAACAGTTTTTAGAACAAAATGTCGTTTTTGACAGATGATAAAAAGTAACTCGGATGACTAGCATTCGTCATCCCTATTGAAAATTAAAGACTAGATCGAAAACGAAGCGAGTTATTTTTTTTTTAAATTGCGGTAGGAGTGCAGTCTAGTGATTCAGTGATTCATAATTTATTTCTGATCCCAATTCCGATGATTTTTATTTCTTTCGATTTTGCTAAGCTATTTCAACATTGTCAGCACACTTTTGTATACAAAATATTTTTTCAGCCCGAAGAATATAATGAAATAACTTACAGTACGCTATTTGAAAAAAAGTGTTTTTTTTTTTGCGATTTCAGCAGTAAAAAGGTTGCTTAGTTTAATGAGTAGCATTACTAGCATTGCTGGTTGCTTACAAATAACCCTGTATACAGGTTGTAACATAAAGGTGTGGTGATCTTTATGGTGGGCTTGTACTCATCAAACTGAACAACTTTCGTTCTACAACTTTGCTGAAGTCGCGATTTTTTTTTTCATACAATCGGTCAGCTGATTGGCCGGTTTTGTATAGAAAGTATTTTTTTTTGTAACTGGTCAACGATTTCTTGGAGAAAGTTCATTTTAATTTGACAAGTGGAAGCAGTATCACCACACCTCTACACCAGGGTTTACCCTGTACATTATTCCTTAGCCAAATATGCTTAATTAGCCATTTACGTAACAATATTTTTTGCCATCCAAATATTTTTTGCTCCGAATGTACAGATTCCTTAGGGAAATTCTTCATCTTAATTAGATTTCATATTATTTTAATGTAGATCCTGAGTTTAAAATTTGTTCAATGATTTCTGTACAGGCAACTAATAAGCAGAATACATTAACAATAATAACATAACCAATTTAACTAAGCCGTGATAATTGTCCTTCTGAATTCATTATATACACTATTTTCAATACTTCAGATTTTCTGAAATAGTGGTTTAGCTGGTAGGTGTGGGGACATGTAACTCCAACAAAAATTGCCACTTTAATATTTAGTAAACGAATCATTCATCGGAAAATTATAGTAAACCTTCAGTAGAATTGAAAGACCTATTTAACCATACCAGTTGGGTATAAGATAGTATAGGATTCGAGAACAAAAAGAATCACATCCACATAACATGTAGGGGAGGTACCATATAAAAATCGTTTTTAAATATTTTATTCCATAACTTTATAGTTGTCACAAAATTTATAAAAGGTTGTGGTTGAGCAAAACGGCTGTGACACACAGACGGACATGGCGAAACTATAATGCATCCTAGTTTGACTATGGAACGGCTAAAAATGGCTCTTATTTATGTTGGACGTGGGGAGAATCGTACAGAAGCCAGAAGACTAGCAACAACGCCGCGGAGGCGGGTCAAAACCAGATTAGCGTTAACTGAATGGCTAAATGAAGCATACACGAGTATAATATAACCTTGTTATTAAATAAATACAGAATATAAACAAACCATGTTAAAATTTTCATTGTTTTGTAGTACTATCGCTTTATTTTATTTTATTGAACTCCGACCGACCTTCAATTTAGTTATTTGGCTATCGTGGCCGCAACGTCGCGAGTTAAAGGGCGCGACGGGGCTGCAAAATTAAGATGTACAGTAATTTATTTCTTTTCCTTGTGTATTTTTTATGCTATACATGCTGCCAAAAATAATAATTTACTGCTATATTAGTTTTATAAACTTCGCCTAAGAAATAAATAAAAAGACAACTAAGCTTAAAAAGTCTTGCGGTGCACAGCTCTGTGGCCGTCCTCGTCGTACTCCCGCTTGGAGACCCACATCTTACGGAAAGTGTCCAGTGACGCCAGGATGGAGCCTCCGATCCAAGTGGAATATAGCCGCTCTTGGGGCGCTGAGATCTGAAGAAGAAGTTCATTTTTTGTTGAAGTTGGAGCCATTTTTGAACAGATGTGGAACATATTTTTTTTAATAAATGGCACAATAATTTGACAATATAAAAGCTGAGTAAAAATCAGTATCAAAAATGATTGACCAGTAAGGGATGAAGCAAAAACTAAAAAAACTGGGGTTCTGCATATTATTTGCCGTCACCTGGACCATCTAGTACAAAACATTTTGTGACATTGTGGGTCACACTCGGTATTTTGGTCTCATATGAAACATTTTTGGTTACAACAATGTTGTTGTCTAACTAGTCTTTAGGACGAAGTTTTAGTCATGTCATTATGAATTTAAAAAAAAACAAAGTGGAATGTGTGAATTCATATTGCTAATATAATAAATGTTGAGATGTTGTCAAGGGTTTACCAATTGTGAATAAAAAAAAAACCTTACTAATATTATAAACGCGAAAATTTGTATGTACGGATGTTTGTTACTCTTTCACGCCACAACAGATAAACGGAAGTGGATGAAATTTAGTAGGTAGACAGATTAGAACCTGAATCAACATATAAGCTACTTTTTTCTACGATCGCGAGCCGCTTGCGCACTGCGCACCCTCGAAGAAAGTCATAGAAACTATATTCACGCGAGCGTAGCCGCTAGTTTACTATAATATTGAAAATATTCATTGGCAATTTCCATGATACGTAATATCCATTATTTAGTGTGGCTGCGTATGAAGAATTAAAAACATTTCGTCGCAACTATACTTACTGTTAAAAATATTCTTAGTTGGCAACTGGTTGTGTATTATTGTAAAAAAATATTCTTCATTCACAACTAGTTGCCAACAAAGGAGTAAAACTCTTCATTTGCAACTGGTTGCGAAACATGGTTGCGGTGGCGGAAGGGGTTTACAATCACATACATGACCCATTAGGATCATTTAGTTAATTGATTTGATCACACATATTCCTTTGTGTCTTGGTTGTACAAGCTCAAAAAGTCTTGTGACGCTCGGCCCTGTAACTCTCCTTATCGCACTTCCGCTAGAAGGATGGAATACAGCCGATTCATAGTCGTGTAAGACTCAGTTTTGGTCACGTTTACATCAATACCTGGGCGTCTTTTGAGTTTATCATAGACAGAATAATATAAACGCTATAAAAAAACTAACGTAGGAACGGTCAAGGCCGTAGCCATGGGTTTTGGTCACATTTGGATCTGTGTCATCGTTATGGTCAATGAGCCACTATTTTGGGTAAATCTGATTCATCGTTTTGGTCACATTGTAACTTTAGCCCCGAAAAAAACAATTATATATCTCGATCCACATACCCTGATCTTCATGTCCTTGGGAGCGAGCCGCCTGATCTCCGCTAACAGTCTGTCTCCGAACCCCCGAAACAGAGTGGAGCCTCCACTGAGTACGATGTTCTGGTATAACACCTTACGGAGGTCCATGTCAGACTTCTGGATGGCGAACATTAAGACTTCGTGGAGACCTGGAAGAAATTTACGGTTATTTTTTTGCTTGCGGCAGAGTAATGTGTCGAACATAGCTTTCATCTTTATCTTCTGTACGGTCGAATTTCTAAGTTCGTTTTGTATGAAAACGGGCATCTAGTTTTCTTTTTAAGTAATTTTTCATCATTATCATATCAGCCGAAGGACGTCCACTGCTGGACATACGCCTCCTCCAAGGATTTTTACGACGACTAGACTGGTTCTGCGCTGCCCGCATCCAGCGGTTTCCTGCAACCTTCAAGTAATGTTTACTAAATGAGATCTCGTTAGTAAATGTTAAGTTATGATGAGTAGAAGCCCCAACAGCTCCTTCATCAATCTGATACAGCTGTATAGTAGGTAAAAAGTAAAAAGTATTTGCCTGAGCCTTCATGAGGCCATAGTAAGCGGCCACGTCTCAGTTTCGTATGTAATCACTGGCAACACACACTGATCATCCGTATGTAATCACTGGCAACACACACTGATCAAAGAGTTTAGTCTGCGGTAATTTCGGACGTGTTATCCAGGGAGAAAAAAGGAGTATGCGTTTGTATGGAGAAAACGCCGCCCGCATTTCTTCCAAAGTATAACGTGGTATGTAGCACGGTTACCAGAGTCACCTCCACAATAAATACATACCTTCGCACTCCTCACCGATGAGGTCTGGCCTGAACAGCACTTCTGGTGCGCGGAATCTCGCCGGTCCTACCTGTGAACAACACGTAATAATTCAAGTTGAGTCAAGCGGCTCGCGGGGTTTTTGTTACATACAAACCTTGACCTGACAATTATAAATAATAAATTTCTTTGTTACAGAAAAGGGCGAATGACAACATGTCAGCTTAAGTGTTAACTATGTCAGCTTAAGTGTTAACTAAGTTTGGTATATTAAATGTAGGTGCATTCACTAACAACTTATCGTTAACTATCACTTATTAATAATTCATGGCTGGGGCCCACGAGTCCACTCCCAAACTAGACGAAATCTGTGCTATGGGGGTAAACAATTACGAACACAACAATACAAAAAAAACATTCAAATCGGTCCAGTCATTTTAGAGTTTTTTCGAGACTAACGCACGAAGATTTTTATATATGTCGGCAGCAGATCGTAACAATCCAGTGGATCACGTTCTGCCCAGATATTCCCAGGCAGGTCGTAAAAGGGCCAAGCGTTACTTCACGGGCTTCGAAAAATACCAACCAATCGTTAAGCATGTCTAGTGCTACCATAGAAAGGAGCCCTACGATGAAATGCCCGAGCCTTTCATGATTTGCGTGGTCAAATCGTGATCTACCGGATTGTAACGATCTGCCGCCAACGTACCTATATATCAAATACCATGGCCGAGTTCCACTTGAGTCTCAACAATGAGGGCATATAAACTTTTTGTCTTCTATTATTTTAATATACTAACTCAACACTTAATTTTACGCGGTATTTGTTGTAAAAACAACCGGTCACTTAAGCGTGAAAAGAAAAAAAACACAAAGTGTCTCATCATATCAACTGAAAGACGTCAACTGCAGGATAAAGGCTTCAGGCGACTTTCAGAGTAGTTCCTGTCCGTCCCCTCAACAACTTAGAAATTCCTCCCACATCATTCTTCGCGGGGACGGACAGGAACTACTCTGAAAGTCGCCTGAAGCCTTTATCCAGCAGTTGGCATCTTTCGACTGATATAATGAGACCCATTTATGGATAAAAAACTGTCTGTCCCCGAATTTGAATACAGGCACAAACAAATGCACCGTGCACTTTCGAATGTAGTCATAACAAACAAGCCGTGGGCAAAACCTAGACATACACGAACTGTCACTACATTGGATGGTTTTTGCACGCGACATTTAACAAACATCCCCAAGGAATTTACATTTGTAGGCAAAAGTTACCTTCAATGGAAAGTACGCTTATCATCTAGTGGCTTCGCCTGCATGGATGTTTTTATGCCTACATTCGAGACTATTCGTGAGTGCACGGTGCTTTTGTTTGCCATAAATTCAAAATCGGGGATGGACAGGAATTTGTATTCCTCCTCGTTGAGACAGACAAATACTACTCGTATACAGGGCGACAGGTACATAATAACCCTTTAACTGTTAAATCTACTCATGAAGCTGAACAATTTATGTTTTACAACTTTTCTGCAACTCACACCTACAAATACAAGTTGCAGCTACATAGATGTAAATGATTGTAGCTTAAATACAATCATTTACGTCTATGTAGCTGCAACAACTTGTATTTAAACTATCATTATTTACTTCTAGCTGATGCACCTGTATTTAAGCCATATATATATTTACGCCTAGCTGCGACAACCTGTATTTAAGCTATCATCATTTAGCTCACACCTGTATTTTAGCTATCATCATTTAGCTCACACCTGTATTTTATCATTATTTACGTCTAGCTGTGACAACTTGATTTATGCTATTATTATTTACCTCTAGCTACGACATCCTATATTTAGGCTATCATCCCTGTATTTAAGCTATCATCCCTGTATTTAAGCTATAATTTGCCTCTAGCTGCAACGTCTGTATTTAATATATCATTATTTAGCTCATATCCTGTATTCAAACTATTATTATTTAGCTCATATCTTGTATTTCATCACTATTTTGACTGACTCGGTGGCTCAGTGGTTAGTGCCCTTGACTACTGATCCGAGGGTTGTGGGTTCGATCCCCACCCAGGGCAAGCATTTGTGTGATGAGCAGATTTGTTTGCTCTGTGTCTGGGTGTTAAATATCTATATATGTATGTATTTAAACGTATTATAAGTATGTATATCAGTCTCTGGTAACCCATAACACAGGGAATCCTACTTTGGGGCCAGATGACCATGTGTGATTTGTCCCAGAATATTTATTTATTTTATTTATTTATTTATTTATTTATCATATCAGCCGGAAATCGTCCACTGCTGGACAAAGGCATCCTGTATTTAAACTATCATTATTTACGTTTTAAGCTGTGACAACTTGATTTAAGCTATTATTATTTACCTCTAGCTACGACATCCTATATTTAAGCTATCATCCATGTATTTAAGCTATCATTTGCCTCTAGCTGCGACGTCTGTATTTAATATATCATTATTTAGCTTATATCCTGTATTTAAACTATCATTATTTACGTTTCGCTGTGACAACTTGATTTAAGCTATTATTATTTACCTCTAGCTACGACATCCTATATTTAAGCTATCATCCCGCTATCATCCCTGTATTTACGCTATCATTTGCCTCTAGCTGCGACGTCTGTATTTAATATATCATTATTTAGCTCATATCCTGCATTTAAGCTAACATTATCACCTCTAGCTGAGTGCCATCAGGCAGAGTATACTGCGCCCGCTCGGTATCCATCGTCTCTTCCTTCAAGGGGTTAGGAGACAAGTAGCAAGCGCGCTCCTTAATCGCCTTCACTATTTCCAGTTCCGCTGAGGTTCGGAGATTGACGCCCTCTTTGCGCAAGAGTAGTCTGCGAATAGAATAGTTTTTTTTACAAACACGAAAAAGATAATTAAAAACAATAAACATTGGTTTCGTTTTGTGTTTTAGCTGTGGTTTTTTGTCGTAGATGAGACTCTACATGTTACCCTGTCTCCTGAATAAAGGACTATTAATGTAGTTCACTTTGAGTCATTAATACTTTGTATTCTAATTTGTGTAGTTGTATTTATGTCTACAATTTTTGATACATTTTATTGATAGCATTTTTGTCTGTGTTCTATGCATGGAGTTGCCTAACCTCGTACGTGATCGCACCTAAAATAAGAGTTAGAGCAAGCTTATAGTACAGCTTATAGTATCGCTACACTAAAGTGGCAATGGGCGGAGTACATAAGTCATGTAACAAACAGCTGTTGGAACAGTAAAGCTCTCCAGTGGCGACCGTACACTGGAAGACGTAGCGCGGGCTGGCCTCCCGCTTGATGAACCGCTCGGAGGTCGCTGGATGCGGGTATCGCAGAACTAGTTTTTGTGAAAACCATTAGAGGAGCCCGGTGTTTAGCTGTAGACGTTTTTCGGCTGATGTTATGATGATGATTTTGTTCATTTATTGGGTCATAATGGAAGCCATTATTTTAGTCACCTTTACGTGTTTGTTTGGTTCAGATTTGAGTATTCATATTTGGGTGATCATTTTGTCATAATAGTTCTTTATTTGTTTTTCTTTTGTCGTTGTAACCTAGTATTAAGCTTGTCCAATAGAGTTGTAGAATTATTGAACTAATGGCCCAACCTTACAATTTGGTCATTATTTTAGATATATTATGATAATTGACCTGGTGGCAATCCAGTGGTCAGCTTTTGCCTGCTGGGCCGCGGGTCGTGGATTCAATTTCCACTCACGGCAAACATTCGTATAACAAATGAATAGGTTTGTTTTTGTTCTGTGTGTGGGTATTTAATATCTTTATATATGTGTATTTAAAACGTATTTGAGTAGAATGTATTTGACGTATAATAGTCTCTGGCTCCCAAACTACATAGTAGTAAGTAAGAGTTATTTGGATCATATTTTGGTAATATTTTGATAATGTTACATTCATATTTGGGTGACGATTTTGTTACAATTGGGTCATTGTATTAACATTTTTGTGTGAATGTCTTTAATATTAGGAGTGGCTCACCGCAAATATCTGGTGCAATCCCGGCCAGCAACGTCAACCCGCATGATGCTGTGCGGCATCGCGAACCCCTCGTATATGGGCACCGCATGTGTCACTCCGTCCCCTGAGTCGAGCACTACTCCTGTGGTGCGGCCCGTCGCGTATCTACAGGAATGGACAAACACGATGAGTTTATTGTCAGATTTTGAAGCGAGAGTCTACAATTTTGAGAACAATATCATTATGATACATGGTGTGGCTATTAAATAACGAAACTGACGCTTTAAATAATTTTAAATTGATTTCATACATATTTACAAACTAGCTTTTGCCCGCGTCTTCCCTCGCGTCGTTTTTATGACTGTATTTGAGGGTGAGTAGTGCGCGAGCTGCAAGCCGCTCGCGAGTGTGGACATTTGTTTTATACAGATTTGTCATTTCCCACTCCCTCAACCAACCATCACTGTGTAAAAAATCACTACAATCCATTGTTCCATTGCAACGTTTAAGAAATGAACCAAAAAAAATACTATTTTTTCAGTTACCTCAAGAACCCCATCGAACTATGCTATTTTCACGGGATAAAAAGTAGCCAATGTCCTTCCCCGTGACACAGACTACTTGCATGCCAAATTTCATCAAGATTGGTCAAGGTGTTGAAGCGTGATTTAAAAAAAATATGTTAAACATGCAATAAAAGCAGTTTGTAGACTTACAGGCTAAGGACAGCTTGCATAGACAGGAACAGCGCTGGTACATTGAAAGTCTCAAAGAACACTTCCGCCGCCTTCTCCCGGTTGCGACGTGGGTTCAGCGGAGCCTCTGTTAAGAGGACTGGGTGCTCCTCCGAGAATGTTGAGAGTTGGTCCTGTTGAACAAATATATTACTCAGGGTTACTTGTAATTTAACGCAGCTGTCGCTGTTTCCCTTTTTAGGGCAAATCACATAAAATTTGCAAGGAAACGGTTTTGATTTATCTCATTTTTTATAAAAAGAATAACCTTGATTTATCATGCCTTTGTAAAAAAAACTACAGTAAGTGTGAAAAGTTAAAGAAATTTGTTTAGTGTGATGTGTAAAAGACCAGGAAAATTCACGCGGCACTAGCGAAACTGATATTGGATCTTACAGAATAAGCTTTACAGTTGAATTTCGCGTGCGTGGCTTACATAACGAAACCATCTTTTATTTCGGACTTAAATGTACATTTTCGTTTATTGCAGGCTTATTAATCATTCTAGTAAAATTTCGTCTAGTCTATTGATCAATACTTTTATTCTCTTGCTGTCGGTATTTAGTTCATGCGCCTTTCTTGTACACATGAAATCTAAATTCGAAAACACATTGATACGTGGCAGGATTCGAACCACGACCTTCCCGGCTTTTCTTATATAATGCAGAAAAACAACAAGAGAAAAATCTCACAAAATTACATAGTTTTAAGCCGTGTGGTTATTCCATCTCTTTCTGTGGGTGTCGTAAGAGAAGACTATGGGACCAAACGGGAGGATGGGCAGCAGCGTAATATTGTAATATCACTTGCTTCATTCGCTCATTTACAACCTGAGGATGAATTGAGTAAAGTGTTGACTTGTTACGCGATAAGATAGCCAGTATTGTCATTTCACTTATTTATTTAAGGACCACTTGTTGAGTATAGGCCTGATCCACTCATCTCTGTTTTGTGCCAATTGTTATCAATTATTATATTTGGAGTAGCTCAAACTTTATCATCAGCCCATCTTTTCCTAGGTCTTTACCTTGCTATAAATGTAGTTCCACACACGTTCCATATCATTCCAATCTGTTACGATCCCGTGCTCCATAGGGTATTTGATGCTAAGCAGTCCACGGTGCTCTTCTGCCCGTGGTCCGACAAATAACTCCCCTTCCAGCGCACCTGCCATCACACGGATGTGTTTTGGACGACCTATGCTGTGAAAATTGTTTGAGAAAAGTAAGTAAAATGTAAAATTCTTATTACATCTTAGTTAATGTCTGTAGTCTACTAGAATAGGGGATCGGACTGCTAGTCGTTTGAGTTACTTTTTATGATCTGTCATAAACGAAATTTTGTTCTAAAAATGTTTGAAATACCAACAAGTGACGTAATAGATTTTTAGGGTCATTGATGAACTTATTTTGTGATTTGATCAATTAAAAATTGAAGACGTGATGGAAAAACAAAACAAGTAAGGTTTTTGAAACTTTAAGAGGAGAGATTTAGGAAATCATATTTCAGAATTAATTTATGATGCAGTCGATCCCCTATTCTGTACACAGGAGGCTCAGAGTGCAATTAGAAGACTAGCAAATATTATTATTAAAATATTATGGCTATAATAGGCGAGCAGCTTAAAGCTGATGTGCATATATCTGTTTGGGGTGTTTTAAAAATATTCCAAGTCCACACTAAAGTATGCTGTCCAAAATTGGATCGTCTTTGAACTACTTGCATCACATGTTTCCACAAATATTTGTGAACATATGTTCCCCAATGAGTTACTGTGCCTCTTTATCAATTGCACAATGACCATGTTAACTGAAGCTATTCACTCCAGTGCAAGATGACTTTCGTAGATTAAACCAGAGTTCATGGTATTGCTCTCCAAAGCCAATAGTATGGCCATGCTGTCTGAGAGTATGGTAATGCCATAGTTTGTGATATCTCTTTTCATGACTGCAGTAGCAGTGTGGGTGATGGTAGCACATTCATATTAGAGTATGGAACTATGTTCACCCAATGGCAGTGATACATAGATGTTAAAGTCTCATGAGAAGACGCCTGCTAATGTACCAGACTCTGTTTTAGAGCCATTGGTATAGATGCGGACCTAGTTAATACCCGATTGGTCCCCATCTTAATGGTTAAGTTGTGTTCAATAGTGCTTATTGAACACATGTTTCGTAGGGAGATTCACATGGGGCTTCTAAGAGGGGTTGAAATGCAACCGCCTTATGTAGCAGAGTTTGATTGATTCTGCCACAGGCCCAGATATATGAGATGAATGGCCACCATTGTAGCCTCTTGTTGGACAAAGTGGTCAAGCGGTTTCAGGTTTAGAGTCTAGGTTTAGGTCTAGGGCTGCTGTGGGGGTCGTTCGCATGCAACCTGTAATAGCAGAGCAGACCTGTCTCTGCAATTGTTGCAGGCTATTTATTAATCATGGTGCTGAATTCTGTTCTCAGCCACCAAGCTATAGCACCATAGGTTTAATACCATATTGGCCTAATGACAGCTGTATAAAGCCATGCGATATGCCCCAGGATTTGCTTAAAAGCCTCTTACATTGTCAAAAGATTATGCAAGCCTGTAGCTTGTGATCTATATGTCTATTCTATAAAAATTTGCTGAAGAGGATAACTCCCAGGTATTTAACCTCGTGCGTTAGGGTTAGACTGGTATTGAAAAGCTTGGGTGACACTAGGTTTCCAAGACTTTGTTTATGTGTGAACAATATTAGTTTTGTTTTGGAAGGGTTCACTAATAATTGGTGCTTTCTTTGCGCACCATTTTTCGATGAAGGCAGATCTCATAAGATCACAAAGCACAGGTTCTACTGGCCCGCTAATGAGAATTGACAAGTTATCTGTATAACCCACTATAAAGTGGCTTTCTTCATTATGCCAACAGATTAGTTTGTAAGCAACGAAGTTCCAGAGGAGAGGTGAAAGGACGCCTACCTGAGGGCAACCCCATGCCACTACCCCTCTTTTGGTACTATTTACAGTGAATTGTATGGCTCTGTATTTCAGCATGTTGTCTATCGAGCATAAAAATTTATAGTTTTAATTACAATACATGACTTTACTTCACAAAAAATAAGGCAATGTTAATAATAGAGGGTGAATATTTGTTGCATTTTCGTGTTCAGCAATTAGCAGGATAACAGGGATTTTTTTTAATTTTATAATTACAATGCGTGACCTCATTTTACAAGAAAAAAAAGTTTAGGAAACAGGACAATTCTGCGTCCCTGAAGCTTTTTTCAGGGACACTGGGACAGAGAACTGCAAAAAGGGATGGTTCTGTTCAAAACCGGACCTGTGGTCACTTTAAGTATATGTCACTTTTTCTGCTATAACAGAATAGAACCGTGCCCAAGCAATAAGAGGATGCTATGGGTCAGTTATATGTACAAAAATTGTATGAACAAGCAAGTTTAGTAAAAGATTTTAAATGTGCTTACTAGTTTGGAAACCGGCATTTTGGGATCTGATCACCAGCAAACCCAGCTTTGATGACTCCAGAACCCTAGAAAAAATACACCAACGTAATTTATACAAAAAGAAGTGACTCATTTTTGGCTCAAATTGAATAAACTTATTCAAGCCTTTCAACACGTGAAAAAGTACAATTAGAGTCATTTCTAATGTATTCAATTAATTATTTTGGTAAATAAAACTGAAAAAATACAAAAATAAGGTGCGGCAAGTGGCACAAGCGGAATTTAAAATTATTTACGAAATCAACTGAATTATTACATTATCTATCACAACAGGTTGATTCACTATAACGTCATTTAGCTCCATCTTTTAATTTAACTTGATTTTTCAGGAAGTTATTGTAAAATGAGATCTGAAGATGCACATTGAATTTTACACCAGCACGAACGAAATGAATTCAATGACATCACACACATCTCTATAGATTTTACTTTTTTTTTGGTTATTTTTTCTTGGCTATGGAAACGAGTCTCAGCGGAATTCATTCTTTTTCACTTTTAACAAGCAGTGTCTTCTTTGTCACTCACTATTTACAAGCTAACGTAACCTACACACTGCAGCAAAATAATAGCACTTTTGCTAGAGCTATTTAACAGATTTCTTGTGGGAACTCGAACGACATCTTAAACACATCCAAAAAACCACGAAATGTAATTTTTCGAGTAATAAAATGAAAATGCCAAACTGGACGCTGCAATATTGTCCAACTTGATGGGTGACAATCATGGCACGGAAAAGTCACCTGACCAGCATGAGGGGTCGCATTTGATGAAATGTTTCAATGGCTATAGGATGCCTCCTGGCATTATTCTCGGGTCTTCCTCGTGTCTTCCTGAAATGAGTTAGGGCCTTCACCTTCCATGGTTGTTATGACACAGGCACATCAAATCGGACGAACGCGAAGATAGTTTCCTTGTAAAACGGGGCAATTAACCTGGAACCATCGTCGTCGTCGACCTGAAAACTGAAAAGCCTTAGAGATGTTACCCGTGGGTCCATAGGATAGTCAGGGTATCTTAGTGCTGTAAGGCAGTTTTTTATGTTTCTGTTTTTTACCAAAATGATATTATTTTCTTACGCAAAGACCATATTTTTACTGGTTTTAGATGTCAATAACTATATTTTTTAAGTTTGTAAGGCAGTTTTTTATGTTTCTGTTTTTTACCAAAATGATATTATTTTCTCACGCAAAGACCATATTTTTACTGGTTTTAGATGTCAATGACTATATTTTTTAAGTTTAGCGAGTATTATGCGGTCTATGTAAACCTTTATTCAAAATTCTAAAAGGGGTATTTTCAGTCCCTTACAACTTTTTCTGTTTTGGCATATTTAGTAATTATGTCATTTTTGAATTTCTGGTGAATTAGCTGAAATTATATTATTTGTGTTCCGACTAGGCTTTTTGGTATTGCGCTTTAATGTTGTAAGTTTTTTTGGCTGTACAAGAGTGTTTTTGTTTTTAAGTATTACCAACGTAAGTAGAGTTATATATAACTATGATTTTTTTTTTATTTGATACTGTTTAGTTTTTTTACTAAGTGCTTTAGCCTTGTAAGGTTTTTGACTGTACAAGAGTTTTTTTTAAATACCGCCAACGCAAATGGGGTTCTGTAATTTCTAATTTCATAGGATTATGAATAGTTTCATTTCATTATTAATAATAAATTAATCTCATTACCCTCAACCTTTTCTTTGATTTCGTTGTAGAGCAAAATAAAACATAAAGTAAGAGTAATCCACATCTCTTACAATTCAGTAAGTAGTTTTCACTTCATTTATTTTACTGAAATTGTTAGAAACATTAATGGATTGATAGTTACAGTTTGTGATTGGATAAAAATGGTTTTTGTGATGTGATAAAGTTTCTAAAAAAGTATTAACAATAATCTGCAACAATAGATATTCAGAATGTATTTATACTGTGAGTATGTAGTAAATACATGAATTCGAACTTAGGAACACGATGGATTTGATTTTAAAGCCTGGCAACCGATAACAAACCTGTTGTCAGGTAATTTTCACTTATGAATTCTTTGCTTTTGGAGTTCCATAATTTACAAAAATAGTTTAATGCGTTATAAGCAATTGCGGAAAAGAATCCTATCCGGGTTGTAGAAATACTCCCCACAGGAATTTATTTTGCGTTATTTGTTAACATTTATTTACGTATAGTAACCATGATATTTTATAGTACCTACTGAGGAACAGTTTAATGAGAAGGATAGTTAGTATGCTTTGTCTATACTTTCTTAGGGTTATATTTCATACATTAAGGTTTTTTTATTATATTTAAAAGGTGGTAACTATTTAAAAATTTGGAAATTGGTTAGGTACAAGGTCAAAAAGAACCGTAATTCCATGCCTAAGCATATCGGTCATACCTACATAGCATATGGTTACATGAAAATTTATATTTTACATAATGTCCATAACCACAGATTAGGTAATAGTACTACGTACAGATACATCACTCCCATACAAACACAAAAATACCTACGATATATTTACGTACAAAATCATAATAATAATACTAACCACTCGCTGCGATACGCTGTGCACACGACACGACAAGAAAAGTACCTTAAGCACGCACATCGGGAGTCGAAGTTGCTTTGCCCGCCGCGTGACCTCTAAGCAATCGCGTCGGTGCATGGATGCGCTACGGTTGCCGAGGATTAAAAATGAAGAATGAGTTATGTATTACGATAATTTTATGTATTGACCTTTTCCACCGATTAAGATAAAATGATGATACGCAAGGGTTTTATTGTATTTAGTTTTATTGTAACCTAAGATATTTTGAATAGATGTACAAGTCTATAATGTTCACGACTTTTAGTAAATAGTTTATATATTATATATATATTTATAATAATTTAAAGTTTTTGTTTGTTTGTCTTTTAGCCTCAATATTTCAAATAGGTATTTTCTAGTTAATTCGATGTTTTAGACAGGTTATAGGTACTTAGATATGTAGATATTTTTCTTATAGGGCTTTAGGATAAGCTTTTAGTACTGTAATTTTATGTAAAAAAGAAGTTGAGAAGTTCTACGGACAATTGTACAAGACCACACGTCTGCCTGTCAGCGATCTGGCTAAAGACCCAAGAGCTAGACTTACCCGACACTATACCGAAGATATCCCGGACGTCAGCCTGTACGAGATTAGAATGGCTCTTAAACAGCTTAAAAACAATAAGGCACCGGGTGATGATGGAATTACGGCTGAACTTCTGAAAGCAGGTGGAACACCGGTACTTAAAGCTCTTCAGAAATTATTTAATTCCGTTATACTTGAAGGACAAACGCCTAAGGCATGGCACAGAAGTGTGGTCGTGCTTTTCTTCAAAAAGGGCGACAATACCCTGCTGAAGAACTACAGACCCATCTCACTTCTGAGCCATGTCTACAAACTGTTTTCGAGGGTCATTACGAATCGTCTCGCACGCAGGTTTGACGACTTCCAGCCTCCCGAACAAGCCGGTTTCCGAAAAGGATTTAGTACCATAGACCACATACATACGCTGCGGCAGATTATACAGAAGACAGAAGAGTACAATCAGCCACTATGCTTGGCGTTCGTGGACTATGAGAAAGCCTTCGATTCGGTCGAAACCTGGGCTGTGTTACAGTCTCTCCAGAGGTGCCAAATTGACTATCGATATATCGAAGTGCTGAAGTGTTTGTATGAAAACGCCACCATGTCGGTTCGCCTCCAGGATCAAAACTCGGAACCTATCCAGCTGCAGCGAGGGGTGAGACAGGCAGACGTTATATCTCCGAAACTGTTCACCGCCGCCCTGGAAGATGTTTTTAAGCTTTTGGACTGGGGTGGACTCGGCATCAATATCAACGGCGAGTACATCACCCACCTTCGATTCGCTGACGATATCGTGGTCATGGCTGAGACTATGGACGACTTAGGCACAATGCTCGATGGCCTCAGTAGAGCCTCTCAACAAGTGGGTCTTAGAATGAACATGGACAAGACGAAAGTTATGTCAAACGTCCGTGTCATACCTACTCCTCTGAAGGTTGGAGGCTCTACACTCGAAGTTGTTACCGAATATGTATACCTGGGACAAACAGTCCAGTTAGTTAGGTCCAACTTCGAGAAAGAGATCAATCGTCGAATCCAACTCGGCTGGGCAGCGTTCGGGAAGCTTCGCAATATCTTTACGTCCCAGATACCGCAGTGTCTTAAGACCAAGGTCTTCGACCAATGTGTGTTGCCAGTGATGACGTACGGAACTGAGACATGGTCGCTTACTATGGGCCTCATAAGAAGGCTCAAGGTCACCCAAAGGGCAATGGAGCGTGCTATGCTCGGAGTTTCTCTGCGTGATCGAATCAGAAACGAGGAGATCCGTAAGAGAACCAAAGTAACCGACATAGCTCTCAGAATTGCTAAACTTAAGTGGCAGTGGGCGGGGCACATTGCTCGTAGAACAGATGGCCGTTGGGGCAGTAAAGTTCTCGAGTGGCGACCACGCACCGGAAAGCGTAGTGTAGGCAGGCCTCCCACTCGGTGGACCGATGACCTGGTGAAGGTCGCGGGAAGCCGCTGGATGCGGGCAGCGCAGAACCGGTCGTCGTGGAGATCCTTGGGGGAGGCCTATGTCCAGCAGTGGACTTCCTTCGGCTGATATGATGACTGTAATTTTACATGCTCCGTACTAGCTTAGGTATCGTAGTTGTAAGGTTCTTTTTATGTTCTATACGTGAATGTTGTATATTGTTTGACCATTACTACCAGCTCAGCTCCTAGAGGAATTCCAGTAGCCTCCGCAGGTTGCCGACAACTTCGAGCCTCCATGGTTGCAGGTAGAGGGGGTCTGTGCGCCTCCCCCTCCCTTTGAACGGGGTTGCCGCAGATAGCGAAAGAAACATAGAATTGTCATCAGGTAGGCCTAGATTTTAAATTGGGTTTCGGGATGCTTCCATGCGATCACTGATGATACATTCTGTGTCGCAGACTCCGAGAGAATATCAGACTCGTGGGGGGAAAATGTCATTCATATATTATGCCAGCATTTTATCCGAAAAAGAAAGATATGACTTTAAATGGAATTATAGGTGTTTCCCAAGTAATAAAAAAGATCTGATCTAGCACGTTAAGTGATTGATTGATTAGATCTGAATCCAACAATCGGGCACGCATTTGCCAGCGCCGAGGGGACCTCTATAGTAGCTGTGTTCGCAACGGTAAGGTGTCATGACTTCAGGAGCCACACGTGCCAGTTACCTGTGTCGCGTTGTGTTACTGTTTTCTCGTTTTGCCAGTACTGGTTTCTGGTTGGAAGGTTTCTTTGTAGGCATGCATATGCCAGCGCCAGAGGAACCTCTGAGATGTGTCCACACCGGTTAGATGTCAGCAGGGCTACAGGAGCCACACAAGCGTCGTCAAATCTCTCGGCTCTCCTTTGATATATAGGTATTATTTGGCATTTTGCCATTGATTCTGGAGAGCTTGTCTTCTTTTTAACCCTTTAATTTAAATCTTTACATGGTGATGCTGAAAAACAAATTAATAATCTAAAAAGAATAAAATAACGTGTGGTCTTATACGGCACTAACTTGCAGAATGAGTACAGGATGGCAACAGGCACAGTATTAAAATATAGCGGCTTCATGTAGTGCAACGAATGTACATACTTACGCAGAGCAACGAAAGGGTACTTGCGGGGCATCGGATGGAGGGGCACAAACTCCGCGAGTTTGCCAGGCTGGCTAAAGGCTAGTACTGCGAGTACCTATGCATCGGCGGCATCGTGCGACATCAAAGGCGTTGCGCTGCTGTCAGCCATATCGTAAAATACTGTACCACAGGAGTGGTGTTAAAGACTAAACAGAGGTTATTTATGTTTTTTACATTATTCTTTGACTTTGGAATTGTGGTGAAACGGCCTAACCTAGAGATGAGACGACATTATAATTTCAATCAAGCTTCACTTTCACTTAAGAATCAGAATAGAAATGTCATTAATTTGAAGACTCTCTCAAAAGGGCTCGTACCTAGAGACATAAATATATTATCAAACAAAAAACAATGATCGATCACATCAAAATCATCAAGACTTTTTGGCGGGAATTTGTAGCGTTCAGTTTGTCATTTTTCTTTTATTATCCGAAAAATTACATTTAGTGGTTTTCGATGTGTAATATTGATAGTGTATTTATCAGCGAAGTATCATTTATGTGTTTCTTGTGTAGGATAATGAAATAAAAGTGTGTATACTGTGTTTCGAGTTCCCACAAGAAGTCCGAGCAAGCTTTAGCAAAAGTGCTATCATTTTGCTAGAGTATTTAGGTTAGGTTAGTTTATAGACAATGATGTGAACGTGAAAAAACAGTGATCTTGAAAACTGAAAAGGAGAAAAACACTACATAATCTGAATAATATACTGAAAATTACTGAAGACGTGAATTCTACATAGAAAAACATATACTGAAGACTAGGCGGTATGGCCAATGAGCCTTAGCCTGCCCTAAAAGGGCGAAGAAAACAAAAAAAAAATCAAAATCATCAAATCAAAATATCGTCAGGTCAGGTACAGTGAGCATCATACGGCATACCGATACAGTAGGTTTATGAAACTGAGAAATAAATAATTTCTACGTCAAATGGATGAAAAAATGGATTTTACTCAAAATGGTAAGTACAAACAAATCGGTAAACCTACTAAATATTTTTTGCACAGATAAAATAAAAGCAATAATGTGTTCTCTAACAGATTTGCTAAGGTTGAACCGCACTACCTAAGCGTGGCGCGGCTTATTTAATATTATTTGTATTACTTTATATTATGACCCAAACCGCACTTGCGAGGCGCGCCGAGGCACACATGCCTCCGGCGGCACCTCCGCTGTCGCTATTGCGTTTACTCTATACAGTTCACGTCCTACCCACGACTAAGCAAGGCAAAGAACCGTGTTGTCTGACTGAGCGGCAAAGAAAGGGCCTTGCGCTCCGCTGCAGTGCAGCACCGCGCCTCTATAGTGCGGTTAGCAGAAGCCGCGTCGCTCCTCGTCGCGCCTCGCAAGTGCGGTTCTACCTTTACCATTATAATTAGTTTCTATAGCCGGTTTCTATGTGAGTGTCTAAATGATACTTAGTTGCTTCTTTTACCCTTTATCATCACTTAGCATCACGTGAGATTATGCTTAAAGCTTAAAGAAATATAACACAAAAACCTGTAGGTTACGTCTAAAGCTTTCCCGATGTGGCCTTTTAAATTTAACACAAATACCTGTTGGCTTTGATCTTTACCTTTTTTAGGGTTCTATAAAATTTTGTGTTTACTTGTGTCAGTTGAGCACCCCCCTCCAGGTAGACTGCTATCAAATTACAAAGCAACTTAAGATAGGAATTCCTATTTCAATCTGACTTGTACAGAGGCCAGTACATCATGCTAGACACTCGTAGTGCAATTCAGACCCATATGAGTACGGCATAAGAACGGCACAAAGTCCAAAGTGTCTAGATTGATGTGCTGGCCTCTGTACCTACATAAACCCATCCATTCATGTGTTTTTTATCAAGTCCAAGTCAAAGGTTTGTTATAGTTATTTTTTAAATTTTTTGTTTTGTTTCAGATGAATTTGATGGAGAGGTAAGTGTATTTATAAAATCTTCAATAATGGTCACTTTCTAAAACTCGGGAAGGTTACTTAGGCTATATCTAAGTATATATATATTAGTACTAACATACAGTATGGACACTCCCTGCCGTTCTCTAGATTGCGACCTAACCCCCTCATCACCCAGATTGATGCAGATTGGTTATCGTTTGGTTGTCGAACGTATAGGATTTTGCCGCCATTTTGTTTGTACATCATTCGTTTTTTGAAATATCATTTCTGGCCCGTTGTATGAAGTGTCCAGGGTGTGACCATACTATACACACGGTGCCAACCCAAATCTGAATTGATGAAGATTGAATCACTTGTTGGAAACCCTATCGTCAAAAGTTTTCCAAATTATTAAAACTGAGAGTAATTGACTGTAACTCACCTGATGGTAAGTGTCGATACAGTCAAGGATAGCACAGACAAACTCAAATAATGCCTATTCATTCTTGCCTTGAAGTTCCCCAAATTGCAAGAGTAGAGATGCAAGCAAGGAATTCCACTCCCTCTATTTCGCATAATAAATGAGAAAGCCTAATGCGTCATGCGGATAGGTGGAATATTAACATAAAATGGATGGAAGCCCTCCCTATGTTTGTTTGTCTGGAGATAATATAGGGTGGGAATGAGTTCGTGCAGTTTTTGCGTGCACTACCCTAAATGAATCCAGTATAGAACTTCAATAAACAGATGACTGCCGCAATGCCCAAGGCTTTGAAGCTTGTTAGTAACTTGCTTTTCGCAGCCAAGCGTCGGTGGCGTAACGGTTACGACCGCTACGCTACCTCCTGTCCGGGAGGCCGTGGTTCGAATCCTGCCACGTACTAATGTGTTTTCGAATTTTGATTTCATATGTACGTTTATCCGACGTTCTTACGGTGAAGGAAAACATCGTGAAGAAACCTGCACACGCCTGCGAAGAAACTCGTAGGTTGTGTGTGAAGTCGACCAACCCGCACTGGGCCCGCGTGGTCGATTAAGGCCCGATCGCTCTAATTCAGGGTAGGCTCGAGCCCCTCGGTGTGGACGTATATGAGCTGATAAGAAGAAGCCAATAAGTCTCCTTGCGCGTCAGTCGGTAGCATCCAAGGTATCCAGCTGGTAGAGGGCTAACCAATCTCAAAAGTCTGAACAGTACTCCATATATGATCAGACCTGTGCTTGATATAAAGTGAGAAGCTATCCAGGTGTGAGGTACCGCCATACCTTACAAAGTTTGCCCAGCTTCATTGAATCAACTGACACGGCTTAGCAACGGCCATGAACTGACACCAATATTTTACCTACTTGAATTACAATACAATCGGAAGCATTATTCGTTTTAGGTCAGCCCCAAATTCTAAAACGGCAATTGCTAGACGATTTACTTCATTCCCTGGTTACGTTTGACCCATTGGGGTTTAGTAGATATGTCTGCAAAAGCAGAGTTTAAAAACGCTTAATGTGGCTGGCCAAAATCTGTTATTAATTATTATGGAACAAAAAACTTCATAGTTTTTTTTTGTAATCAATTCCCCAATTATTACCCTTGCAGTGATACACATTCACACACTGTACAGTCCAATTGAGGAAAGCTGTACACGCCTGGGAAGAAACTCAAAGGTTGTGTGTGAAGTCCACCAATAATATGAAATAGTTAACCACACCAGCAGCGCCTCGGGTTCGATCCCCGCTGAACTGAATTTAATTTTCACACTTGCGCCATCTAGCGGTGCGTCCTTAACTTACATCATCATGACACACATTAGTCAATACTCGTTATTATGAAGCGCACATCTTCCTTCTAACACTCATTAACACAAATCATATCTTCCCTCTCGCGCATATTGTGCTCTGTCTAACATCAATCCTCTCACTCACCGTTTGTGACGTCATACTTATACTAGTCGTACCTACGTTGTGATTGGTCTATCTTACCCATCCCGCTGGTCTAGAACCGGCATAAACTATCTACCCACTGCGATTTGTAATTTATTCCAGGTAAATTCATCATGCGAGGACATCACTTCCACAAGTGACTTTGTGATTGTTGATAGTGCAACCCAATTGCAGCCGAAACGTAGTCTAGATGGTGAGCAAAACAATAACCTTATTTATTACTAGCTATTGCCCGCGGCTTCGCTCGCGTCGGTCACGTTTTGCCTGTCTGAGGGTAAGTGGTGCGCGTAAATATGGTCTAAGTCACTCAGGAATAATGTAGCTTTCTACTATTGAAAGAATTATCAAAATCGGTTCAGTAGTTTCAGATATTACTTCCTACAAACAAACTCACACAATTTATCCCTTCTTTATAATATTACTGTAGATATCACACACATGCAGGAGCAGGACGTTTGCAGCTTGTAGCGTAAACTGTTGGGTGGGTAGGGACTCTGGTATCTTCCCTAATCAAATCGAAGGAGCATACTGCACACACGGGGGCCAAGTCTGGTATGGTGGAGGATGTAGGGATGGTGTATGTCTGTCTATTTATTCCTTTTGATATTTCTTGAAACAGAACTACTATTTTGGTATTTATTTCAGGGATTGTCCGAATGTCAAATTTTTTACATTCGTGAATGCAAATGCGTATGCGAATGTAGGGAATGCGAATGTTAGTCTTTGTTTGGGTACCCTAGACCCTTAGGGACTCTGAGAGTGTCGTTTATTTATTTAATTAAAAATGCACTTTTGATAAGGTTTATTGATTTTTTATTACTTAATAAAAATATTGCCAAAGCTTGCTTTTCTTTCCAGGTGTCATGTAAAAAAATACTCGGTAAATAGCTTGCGCTCGAAAAGATTGTTGATTGTTGTTTACGTAGTTAATTAATAGTACCAACTGACATATGAAAAATAGTGCAAATCCAATCAAGCAAATGTTGATGCGAATGTTTAATAATTTTCGAAAAACCTAAAAACTTTTAGGTACAAGCTTATAATATTGCATTGTCACGCGATATACATATGCATGCAAAGTTTCAGCTTAATCGGAAACCGGGAAATGGTCAAAATTAACTTGCAAGATTTCACCCGAACAAACATACATACTTTGTAAGTTTTATTATTATAATTTATATTAAAAATTTGAGTGCGTTTGACTGCAACTCACCGATGCAAGTGACGATGCAGTCGAGGATGGTACACGCAAACTCAAATAATGCCTATTCTATCTTGCCTTGAAGGTCACAAAGCTTTTAAAATGATGCGTAGAATGCGAATGTTTGGAACATCACCGATTTATATATACAAATGATAATGAAAGTCGGACCACGCCTCTCACTAATATATATACTGTGCCCGAGTACAGCAATGATACCTAATAATTTGAAACAAAAGACACCAACGAGAGTACCAAAAAAAATGATTATTTTTTCATTCAGTTTGGACTCCTTAGCGCAAGTATCGCCTCCGTGGCTAAGTCCATTAGCTTCACATTAGGAGGTCGCGGGTTCAGTTTCCGGCGGTTTCCTCGGTGAGGTTGGTTGAAGGAGATTTTCATATATAAACATCAACGCCGTTAGATAAGCTAGCCAGTTCACCATTACGTTGGGGAATCTTGGTAAGCTCGCTTTCATCTTCGGCATCATCGTCATCGGCTAGTGCGAGTTTGAAATGCTAGTGGCTATCGGCCGACCTCACTGCCGGAAGTTTTCAAACTTTGACATGGCACACGGCTTAACTGCTATCACCTAGTGATAGTAAGACTACGCAACGTACTTCAGCATACTCGCTGAGCCTCAAATAACTAATTCCACTCAACTCCAACTTTTATTTAATAGTCTTCTGGCTAATTTATGGCAATTCCGCCAATTTTCCCAAGAAGGGATAGTTTTTTTTTTCGTGTATGTATACGTAATAAATGTATGTTTCTTTGGCTAAGTCTCTAGCTTATCTTAAGACTTGATGGATTTTAGAGTGCAAGGTGTACATAGTTAGATTAAGTCTTGATCCTAGTCATCGTTGGAATGTTTTAAATGACTATCATTATAATTTCAGCACATATTATATAATAGGGTTTACAGGTATACCCCAATAGGGGATCGGACTGCATCAAAAATAAATTTTGAAATACGAGTCAGTCACATCAGCTCATATACGTCCCCACCGAGGGGCTCGAGCCTACCCTGAATTAGGGCGATCAGGCCATAGTCGACCACGAGGGCCCAGTGCGGGTTGGTCGACTTCACACACAACCTTCGAGTTTCTTCACAGGCGTGTGCAGGTTTCCTCACGATGTTTTCCTTCACCGTTAAAGCAATCGGTAAGTATATGTACGTAAGTTTTTGAAAAACTCATTGGTACATTGGCCGTCCAGATTTGAACCCGGTACCTCTGGTCAGAAGGACCGAGTCTTTACCGGTTGAGCCACCGACGCTTTTACCGGTGGAGCCACCGACGCTGAAATACGAGTATGATTTCCTGAATTGCTCTCCTCTTGAAGTTTCAAAAAACCTTACTTGTTTTGTTTTTCCATCACGTCTTCAATTTTTAATTGATCAAATTCACAAAATAAGTTCGTCAATGACGCTAAAAGTCTATGACGTCACCTGTGGGTATTTTAAACATTTTTAGAACACAATTTAGTTTTTGACAGATCATAAAAAGTAACTCAAACGACTAGCAGTCCGATCCCCTATTCAATAGTGTAATAACATTACGTCATACGCCATAGGGTACTTGCAGTCGGGGTTTTATTTTTTAATTAAATTGGTAGGTTACAGAAATCTGTGCTTTTCATACAGAGAGTCGCAGTAAACAGACTGAGAATACTATTTTTTCTCTAATGTTTTTTACATTTACAATTTTTGGACCAAACACTACGAAAAAGGAACGTAAGACTCACATAAAAATAAATTAACATCTAAATTGAGGGTAGTCGAAAATTTTTCCTAACATATCGTGTCGTGTAGCGTGTTCGAACGTGATTTTTTTCCACAAATCAGTTTTCACCGTTTCTGCTTGTGTATTTATTTGTTGAAATATTATTTTGTGTTGTTTTTTCTCGTAGTTTTCGTTTTCTTTTATATTAGCAGTGAGTTTATAAAATCAGTTTCAGTAATGTGTGAACTTTTGAGCAGCGGATTCCATTGCTCTGTAGGTAATGTTATGTTTAATTTATGTTGCATTTTATTTTCTTATAACTATAACTAAAACCTATAGTTTAAGATGCTATTGTAAATGACTATTGTTAATAAAATTTATTATTATTATGGATTTGTGAGGTGGCGAGTTTAATTCGCAGCAGGGTACGATGCCAACCGGTCAAAAATTGACGTTTTTCAATTTGATTCTTTTTCTACAATTGATGAGCCCTTGGCAACATTTCACCTGATGGTTAGTGATAATGATGAAGCAAGATGGAAGTGGGCTTACCAGAATACCCCAAAACATTGGCAAATGGCTATCTATCGTCTCTCATGATTTTTGGCGGCAAGACTAGATAAGATGTGTTTAGCTAACTAGCGAGACGGGCTTAAAAATGCCCTACCAACAACCAAACCGAAATAAAAAAAAACAAAATCAAAATAATTTATTTTTAATAGGTTTTAACACCCACTTTTAAATAGTCAAATAAAACTTATTGTCTATTACTTAATGTCATGATTTAGATTACAGTCTCAGATAATGGTATTTTTTATAGAATCAACATATATATCTTTGTCATTTAAGTACATCATCATATCAGCTCATATACGTCCCCACCGAGGGGCTCGAGCCTACCTTGCATTAGGGCGATAAGTACATAATCTATTATTTTATAATATCCTCTAAAGCACAAGCATTTTTTGACATGAGAATTTATTCTCTGACAAACTAGTTACATTTTCTGGAATTTTATTGTAGAATCATACACTGACCCACAAATGACTTTTTAACCTTACTAAGTCTCGAAAAGGCTATATCTATTTTATAAATTGACTAGCAACAGTTAAAAATATATTGATTTCTTGAACTTCTTTAACGACTCACGTGATCGCATCTGATAGATTGCGCGTATAGCTCTTTTCTGCAAGATGAAAATAGTTTCTATATCAGCCGCATGCCCCCACAGTAAGATGCCATAAGAAATTATACTATGGAAGTCAGAGATATGCTATATATAAGGGGAGGTAGATAGGTTACGTGCATCCAAAAAGTGAAGCAAAAAAAAGATGCCAATTGGCATCTCTTTTCTTAGTAGCAACGGTGCAACGGAAGTCAACTACTTGTAATGTTGTGTGTGTAAATGGCTTCGATTTTCAAATGTTGTTTGTTAGTGCATAACCCATCTAATGGAAGTAATTAAAATACACTAGTCTCACAGTACCTACATCCGTTAAATGTCTTATTTTCTATCAACGGCATAAGCAGCTGAACTAAACCTTAACGGCATAAGCAGCTGAACTAAACCGAGTCTAATTAAGTTATGTAGACTCCGTCGGAAATCGACCCCAACTAACCACTACGTCAACACTGATCGGGATGAATTCAATAACGTCCATTTTCACAGCCTTTTCCCATTACGTTGAGATTTTTGATAAGCCCCTTGTACCATCGATACCATTTCCTTCCACTTACCATTATGTGAAAATATTTATCTAATCTCATATAGTAAAATTCAAATTGTAAACCTCAAAACGAGTTTATATTGTAGACTGACCGTATACCTATATTGAAATGCTGTGACCGACAGGTCACACGCAATCAGAAATAATATTATTTGATTCTCCATTTTATTTTAGTTTTACTAACATAGTCTATAAGTCTACTAACACGCTATGAGTTTATGTTACTCGACCCAAATTTGAAAATAAAATAAATAAATTGTCATACTTTATAAATCATATAATACATTTCCTCTGCCAAAATAATGTCATAAAATGTTCTTTTACTATTACGTATTCAGTTAATATCACCAAGGAGATTCCATCAATAATTTTTCTTCTAATGGAAAGCATATTCGGGGCGCGCTATTTTTATAGCACTATAAAAAAAGTTTTTAACTCAATGTTTACCTGTCTGTGACAACGCCCGCTTTAGAGCATGCGCAGTGATGTGCTGGGTATTAACGCGCACGCACGTTTTCTTTCATTAGGTATTTGATGTTTGTTATGTATTTCTATGCGACCTTTTTTCTGTCATAGTATTTACTACGTTTATGGTGAGATAGATACAGCCTAATTCTGAATAAAATCTCTTTACCGCGCACGAATTTTTTTCATTACGTAAATGATTTTTGTTATGCCTATGCGACCTCCTTTGTGTAAGCTAGACACAGCCTAATTTTGAATAAAATCCCTTTGTACAGGAAGTTGCGGTCTTAGGATCGCAATTAAAATTGCGGTCCTAGGATCGCAATTAAATTTGCGATTCTGTTTTCTGAGTAGTATGGCAAGGTCAACTTAGAATAAAATCTCTTTGTACGCAAATTTTGTATGCCTATGCGACCTCTTTTCTGGTGAGATAGATACAGCCTAATTCGGAATAAAATCTCTACTGTGCACGCACGTTTTTTTTAATTATGTAAATAAAGATGTTTTTATGCCTATGCGACCTCCTTTATGTGAGACTGAGACAACCTAATTCGAAATAAAATATCTTTGTACAGGAAATTTCGTTCTTAGGATCGCAACTAAAATTTCGGTCCTAGGATCGCAAATCGCAATAAAATTAGCGATCTTGTTTTCTGAGTAGTATAGCTAGGCTGACTTTTACGACGGGTTGAACTCAAGGCGGCGTCTCTGTCAGAGTGTCTGTCGCGAGCAGTCAAAGCTGCAGTTAATTCAGCAAACGAACTTGTGCTGTCTGAAAGTCGTTCTGGCTTTTGTCAACTATAGATGGTATCGTACGTGCAGAAAGATAATTGTTTACGCAAAGTAAGTCAATAACATCGGACTTCCGTTAAACTGACGACTTGTTTTACCAGTGATTGAGACCTTATCTTGAAAAACCAGTGAGTTTTATGATTGGAGTAAATATTCAAGTGGGGTTTTAAAACATTGGTTTTGATGAGTGATCTTTTTAACCACGACGCAACGGAGAAGGGGTATGCATTTAGTTTGAGAGGTTGTTTGTGTGTGCAAATGAATGTTGCCATTTATCACGAAACTACTGGGCCGATTTCCTTGCTGTTTTTTTTTTGTATTTTTTGTATATATGAGCAGGTTTCTAGACATGTAGACCACTAGAGAGCGTTGCAGCATCCAGGATGGTTGGCACTTTACCTAATTCAGTATGTAAATAATTAATGTAGTTTTGGTATATTTAAACTGAAATATGGAACATAGAGGGTGAAGGCAGCCCCAGACAGATTTTCTTGGATTTTTTAATATCTATCTTACGTTTCTTTATTTCCCTCTAGTCGGGGGACTTTAAAAAAGTTATTTATACCTTTTTCAATTACTTTTCAAAACCTGTCGTGAGCTTTTTCAAATTTTTATACCTGGTCAGCATCCCTAACCTACTTAGCTGCACACGCGTTTTGACGTTCTTCGCTAATTTGGAAGGACTTGTATGACCAGATCTATGCTTTGCTAACTTGGAAGGGGTTGTATTGTATTATTTAGGGTGACTTTTAATTAGTTCTTTCTTTATAGCAAAGGATATGAATGTACTCGTGATTACAAACAACTTTCCCAAAGAATCTATAAGTCAAATATCAAAAAAAAGTTTTGGTCCTGTATACATTTTTGCTGATTTGATAACTTCACCCGCGTGGACCACGTTTCTATGTCTTTCCGAGGGTGCGCAGTGCGCGAGCCGCAAGCGGCTCGCGAGCGTGGTAAAAAGTAGCCTATGTCTTAATCCAGGTCCTAATCTGTCTACCTACCAAATTTCAGCCAAATCCGTTCAGTAGTTTTTGCGGGAAAGCGTAACAGACAGACAGAGTTACTTTCGCATTTATAATATTAGTAGGGATTAGTAGGGATGTATAGAGAACCAAAAATTTTTTTTCTGATTTGACATATAGATTCTTTGGGAGAGTTGTTTGTAATCACGAGTACATGCATATATTTAGTTATCAAAAACTAATTAAAAGTCACCCTATATAACTTATGTAAGTATATGCTTCGTTTCCTTTCCTGTTGAATAGTATCTTTAACTACAGAAATAGCGAGGTTTTTACCCGAGTACCATAAAAGGAGAGTAATGTTTTTGGGTGTATGTCTGTTTCTTTGGTTGAGCTTGATAGCTTTTGGAATGCTGTGCAGGTATGTTAGATTTGTCTTGATATTCTGAGTGAAATACAATCATAAAACACATTTAAGTAGTTGGGTCTTTATTTTTTTATTAAATTGGTACACGGTGGACCGATGGCCTGGTGTAGATCGTGGGAAACCGCTGGATGCGGGCAGCGTAGGACCGGTTGTCGTGGAAATCCCTGGGGAGGCCTTTGTCCAGCAGTGGACATCTTTCGACTGATATAAATGAGGTTATTACCTTTTCAGCAGGTAGCGTAGTCTTTTTATAGAACTTAGGTACTAAATAAGTAACTTGATAAGAACAAGTGAATGCATGTTTTTTTTCACAGCATCGTCCGATGGTGAACCTCCGGCCAAGAAGTCTGCACCTTCCATCCTTCTTGATGCTGGATTCAAATGGAATTTGCAGGTATGGATGCTAATTAGTCTTTTTAATATCCTTTTTTGTAAGAAAAAGTATTTATATGCATGAGGAGTTAAAAGAGGTCTTATATTGAGTTTGTACCTTACGTCACAAACCCTATAATACGATATGGTGGTGGTAGCGGCAATAACAATACACATTATAAGAAAATTTCAACTGTCTACCGGTTCATGAAATATAGCCTGCTGACAGACGGATGGACACACGGACAGACAGCGGAGGCTAAGTAGGGTCCCATTGGTCACCCTAAATAGTAAAAAAAAAATGTAAGGGCCAGTACATATTATTACTTACTTTTTAGGGGATTTATGTCGGGGGGGTTATAAGTTTTCAAATCAAGTTTAATTTCATGCTTTAAATATTGCTTTAAATTTTGCATATCACTAGTAGACACGCTTCAATAGAAACTCTTTTCAAATTTTCACACAAATACTTTCCGGGATGAAATACGAAACTGCGATACAAAATCTTGTTATTTCGAATCGATCAAGCCCGTGGAAGTTGCTCACCTCCCTTGATTGAAGCTGCAATGAAATGTATGTTATAAATGTAAAATTCAAATCAATTGAACATGAGGAAGTTTCTGAGACCTCTTGTAATATTCTAGTAAAAGAACTGACGATATTACCTTGTAAGGTGATGAGAAGTTGGGTATCGTGCCGATTCCAGAAGATGCTGCAGCATCAGGTAAAGGTTACCATGTTCTATTTAACACATATTCATTGAGACTATTCCAATGAGCCCAAACACGATATCACTGCTTTAAGTTAATGAAGATTTGGGTATACTGTAGATTCCAGGAAGATGCTGCAGCATCAGGTCAAGGTCACAATGTTCTATCTAACACCTATTAATTAAGACTATTTCAATGAACCTAAACACGATACCTCTGCTATAAGTTGGTGAGGAATTGGGTATTCTTTAAGTTTCAGGAGCTGCTGCAGCATCAGGTCAAGGTTACCATATCAATAAGATAAACATAAAAAAATGTTTATTTTCTTTACATAGGTTTTACAGCTATCTTGTCTGTGGCTGGAGCCTCCTTTTAAGCTTTAAATGCCTGTGTCAGGAGGCACCATAATCTATTTACCCATATTCTATTTAACACCTATTTATTCAGTCTATTCCAATGATTTTAAAAACTGCTGTAATTTGGTGGGGAGTTGGGTACCTTGCAGATTTTAGATGATGCTACAGCATCAGATCAAAGTTGCCATGTTTTATCTAGCACCTATTCATTGAGTCTATTCCAATGAGCCCATGCACGATACCTCTGCTGTAAGTCGGTGAGAAATTGGGTATCCTGCAGATTCTAGCAGATGCTGCAGCATCAGGTCAAGGTTACTATGTTTTTGCAGTATCATTAAAGTAACAGCATACCAAATTTCGAATTTATCAGACCGGTGGAATGCCCGCATCTCTTCATAACCTAGAAAAGAGCTGATGATCTTCAAACGGCCTAACAGATCTTTATAAATTATAGCCACCTGGATCAAGTCGGTTTTCAAGCGAAAAAAAACTGCATTAAAATCGGTCCTTTCGTTTAGTAACTACGATGGCGCAGAAAGACACACAGATAGACACATTCACAGATACACACGTTGAACTTAAAACACGTACCCCTCTGTTTCCGTCGGGGCTTAAGTTTAATTGCGTAAATTTTATTTACTTGTGAAAAGTAACACATGCTTTACCAGACTTTTTGTGTCGGACTTTTTTGCACGGAAATACAGCGCAATATCCCATTTTTTACGGTGCTTAATTCTGTATGACGATCCACTTCGAACTGTGAAGCAACCTTTTGATATGGGTTTTTTTGAGCATAAAATCTCTTTTCTAATAAAAGCTTGTACCTAAAAGCTTTTAGGTTTTTCTAAAACTGCGTATTACGTATTGCGTTTTAAATTTGCGCGGCAGATTAGCCAAGTTAACTCCCAATCATCTTCTCAAAATCAGTGGCTTGTAAAAAATTAAAAGTAGGTATCCTTTTCATTTTTATAAAAAAATAATATGTAGAGAAATAACTAAATAACTTAAAATTGTTTAAGAGTGTTTTTAATTTAAAGTATTTTATTTGTTTATTTATACATTATTGAAAGATACATTTTAAATTGATTTATTCATCATAATCAGAGTATATCAAATAAAAAAAGCACATAAATTTTCAATTAAATTTGGTCATTGCTGACTCAGTTAAAAAGCCCCCCTCGCTGTACCTCCCGCCCAAAAGTGCCCATATCACTCTGGTGGCGTTTAAAATTTATTATACGGGTTGTAACAAAATTGGTGTAGGTCCCGTTAACTGGGGCTTCTACTCATCATACTGAACAACTTAAGTTCTACGACTTAGCTGAAATCGTAAAAAAAATTTTTACTCTTCATACAAATCGATCAGCTGATCCACTGATTTTGTGCATTTTAGTATGGAGTCCAAATTTTTTTTTGAGAATTGACTATGGGTTCCTTGGAGAAAGTTGTTCAGTATGACGAGTAGAACCCCCAGTTAACGGGACCTACACCAATTTTGTTACACCAAATGATTACGATAACGTGTATAATAAAACCATCCTGTCGTATAAGCGACCGAAATCTGCACAACGATATATTTTTTATTCAAAATTAAAAATTTGAGTGCGTTTGACTAAATCTCACCTGATGGTAAGTGACGCTGTAGTCAAGGATGGTACACGCAAACTCAAATAATACCTATTCACGATATTATAAGAGTCATGTACCTAAAACTGTACTTTGATAATTGTTCAAAATATTTCAAATATAGCCTTATTTATATCCCAGGCAGATTGCGAAACAAACTTTTAACTTTAATATTTCACACAGGCGCTGGCGAACGCGGCTGACGCAGTCCAGTCGGGCAGAAAGTCGCCGGTCTCTGCGCTCAACGAGCTCGGTGTCAATGTGACATATACCGTGATGCAGCAGAGTGGCCCCCCGCATTGCCCTATCTTCTCCATCTCTGTTAATGTAAGTATCACATCTTCTTTCAATCCTTCTTCAAGTGACCTTTTGAGCACTACTTTTTTTTTATTTTTTATTCACAATTGGTAAACCCTTGACAACATCTCACCTGGTGGTAAGTGACGATGTTGCCGAAGATGGAAGCGGGCTTACCAAGATTCCCCGACGCAATGGGGAACTGGCTATCTTATATTCATGCTGGAACACACCAATGATATCAACATTGATATTTGGCAGCAAGACTTAGATAAGATGGTGGTAGCTAGCCAGGCGGGCTTAGAAAATGCCCTACCACCAACCAAACCGAGTCTTACAATTGACCCCGCCGGGAATCGAACCCGCGACCTCCTGTGTAAAGCCAGTGAACTTTGCCTCTGAGCTACGGAGGCGGTTACTAAGTGTTCACATGTCACACACACACACCTTAACCACACTGTACCCCCTGCCGATTACTGAGGAGATGTTCCGTGAAAATTAACTAGGTGATGCGTAGACGTAGAATTAATGTGATTAAGATAGCTGGCCGCCCGCCGCCGTCCAAAGAGTAGGCAAAACGTTTGCGGACAGAGAGAGTAAAGTTACGTTTACACGATAATAGATGAGTGATACGGATTTTGAACTGAAAACTCTTTTCATGAGACCATTTAATTCAAATAGACTGCCTGTCGATGATGGTTACGTGGAATTAAAAAGGATATAGAATAAATTGGAGCGACGCAGGAACTTACCGGAATAAGACCAGAATGGAGCCAAACCCAAATAATTGGAAATAAAGATAAGATTATCTATCGCCGACCGATGGCCGCTTTTGCTCTTACGTGTGAATTTAATAGGTTCTTAACTTAGATCACATATTAGAACTTTTAATCATAGGTTCCTAACTTAGATCACATATTAGAACTAGATCCGCCATGTTTACATGGCGGACAGCTCCTCCGATACAAAGATGTTCAGAAGCGACATATGAAAAAATGCAACATAGAACTCTCTCATTGGGAGAGTTTGGCAGCAGAACGGCCATAATGACGCCGGATTGTGAATAGGCAAGTACGCGAGTTCGAGGATCAGCGTAAAGTGACGTTGATACCAAACGCGACCAGTTAAAGGCCCGACCACCTGCGACCATTTCCTAGCAATACGAGGGAGGAATACTTAAATGCCCTCATTGCGCGAGGAGTTTCGCTGCGAAGATTGGATACATAGACCATCTTCGAGCGCACGCGCGGCAAACCGACTAGGAGTCGAAGTGGTCGCCATGATCGAAATCGGTTGGATAGATCATCATCATCATCAGAACCAGATACAAAACAAACTTAAAAGATTGACAAAAACCGGCAAAGTGCAACTCGGGGTCACACAAACAGGGTTCCGCACCAAAACTTTAACTACCAATAGAATAAGTCCTCTCACTACATACTTTGCTCTAGGCAAACAGGGGTCTACTTATTCTGGACTATTGAAATTTCATTTTTTCCGTGGGAACGGAAGGTCTTTAGATTTTCTCATAGATTTTTCCTATAATCTATTCATTCAACCTCATATACTGCGATTATTCCAAGATTTTAGGTCAGATTTTCGCCTATTTTCTTAAATTACTTAAAAACTATTTATCTTAAAATAATAAATATTAGATTTTTAAAACAAGCCTTTTCATTTAATATTTCACATAATATATTATGAAATTATTATTTTTTATTTCTAATTTACCCCCAAAAGTGACGCTCATGTTTAAATTTCATTTATTTACGTTACACGTCCGTCTTTGGGTACATATGTGTACCAAATTTCAACTGAATCGGTCAAGTAGTTTCCGAGCAAATTGCCTGTGACAGTGATCCTATAAGGGTTTCGTTTTTTTTCTTTTTGAGGTACGGAACCCTAAAAAGGATGCCTATATGTTCGGACGCTTTTGACGGAATGACAGTTAATCTCGTTCTTGTATATGTGATTTAAGATTTATAACTGTATTTTGGTGAATTTAGTGTATATTAAACCAAACTTAATGCCAAAGTTTAACACTTGCCATTTAATACTAATTTTCAAAGTATTTGATTGATGATTAATATGTGCCGATGCCGAATATCCGAGCGAGTAGCCATTCGTGTGCGCTTGGTCCGTGTCAACTGGTATCGTGTTATCGACATTTCTTAGCCCTAGTGGCTATACCTATTATAGCAAATATATGTAGTATCAAGGTTTGTGTAGGTCCCGTTGTAGGCTGAAATCGCAAAAAAAAATAACTTCATACAAATAGATCAGCTGATCGACCAATTTTGTTAGTTGCCATTTTTTGGGAATTGACTATGGTTTCTTTGAAGAAAGTTGTTCAACAACGACTTTGCAGAAATCGCAAAAACAGTTTTAACTCTTTATACAAATTGATCAGCTGATCGACCAATTTTGTGCATTTTTGTATGGAGGGTCCAATGACTCATATATTGGCGTAAGAACCCGGCCAACGCGCGCGACTAATGCTCCTATCAAATCGGTGCGAAAATCGAAAGTTTTGGTATTATTTTATGTTATATACAGGTTGTTTTATGACTTTGCTGAAAAAACAATTTTTTTTACTCTTCATACAAATCGATCAGCTGATCGACCATTTTTGTGCAATGTATATTTTAGTATGGAGGGTCCAAATATTTTTTTGCGAATTGACAATGGGTTTCTTGGGGAAAGTTGTTCAGTAATGATGAGTTAACGGGACCTACACCAATTTTGTTACACTCTGCATATATATTTTTATATAACATTAAAAATGCTTGAAGTCGCAGCGACTTCAAGCATTTTTTAGCGAGAAGCTTTTCATGCTTAAAGCGGGTATAAAAACTATCTACGATCTAGTTTAGGTCAAGAAAATGCCTTAGCTCTTTTGTGCCTAGAACCAGAACTAATGAACAAGATTTCATATGACGATATCAATGATGATTTTGTGGATTTAAAATCTCGCAAAAAGCTAATGTGAAACTTGCATAACTTAATAATTAATTTCATTGTCATCATTGCCTGTGTGCATGCTACTGCTATTATGTATCAATAATTGTATATTTTGTTGCACAATAAAGAGTTTACAAACAAACATTAACTGGATTGTTAACCGAAAATTAGATACTGCTTGTACTTTTTTTTTAAACTGTAAGTGCAACAAAAAATATTTAAAAACGTTTACTAAATCTACATTATTTTGTGTAAGCTGTGTTTATATTGGTGTATTTTTAATACCTTACCCCACTTTATAACTCAAAAGTATATCCAAAAATTATTTCTCGTTTACTCTTCACTAAATAGTGGGTTATAAAAATTGACACAACGAATCCTAGTTCATAATCATGCTAATCACCGGAAAAGTTTATGTATCGAATTTCAGAGGTCAGTAGGGGCGACAAAAATTGAATAGCCTACTGGCGGCATATTTGTAAATCCGCCACTTAACTCGCATTGGATTATCTCATGCTGTTATGCGGTAGGTACGACACTCGTCATGTCGCAACCATCATACAATAAACACATGTGCGCAGTTTTTTTTAATTTGCCGTACAAGCACGAGTGCAAAGAGAATATGACAAACTAATGTTTTTAAGAGTCGGGAGTCCCATAGGTAGGTACATAGAAAAGAATTATAGCTTTGTATTGAACGCGTACGAACAGTTATGCCAATAGAATAAAAACAGGAAGCACTAGCTTTCAAATAAAAAAAGAATCATAAAAATCGCTTCATCCAGTCAAAAGTTCTGAGGTGACACACATAAAAAAAAAAGTGTGTGTGTCAGCTCCGACGCACGACTGGAGTTTACTACTTAAGTACGATTGTCTAAACAGGCATAAAACAGGGCTTGACTTTAGTTTTAAGTTTACTCTGCACAGTTTTTATAACTAATCATTCCAATTTCCGGCCTCTTTTCATAGCTGATGTGTCAGGTGTTTTAGCTCCCATGGTCGCAGCTACTAATGATCCATTTGGTATTTGGCAGCGACTAACCTCGTATGCTTTAGATGCGGTTATACGAGCATATCTTAGGTCATACCATAAAGGGCTCTAACATTGGTTTTGTGTTGACTCTTCAATTAAATCAAGAGCATTTTTGTTAAGTTTCTCTTGTAATGTTTCTAGTAATTTGTTGACATCTTTCTTTATATCATCACTCACTTGAATAAGGAAATGAAAACTGTCGAACATCACTGTGTTTAAAGTCGTTCTGATACTTTAAAAGTTCACAATTCATAATTTTCTTCTTTGTTGCTTCTTGAAGAAACCAGTGAAAAGGTCTGTGCTGGTTTCATGATGTGGAGCTGGTTTTTTTTTCAAATTTGATATACAGTGACGTATTTCATAGTAATCCCTACTCTCGAGAGGACGGGTTTTTTCCAGTAACATTCACGCAAGGAAGGTTCTTCACTGCGACGATGGGTCCACATCAAAAATGCCACTGCATGCTTACAACCACCAGCTAAAGCTGCACAGTCCAAGCACTGGCAACTGACGATTTCACCTTTAGTCTCGTCTATCACCATAGTGAATTTGTATGAACTAGCCCTCACTTTGTGCTCGGGGCAGATCTTGCAATTGAGTGTGCAAAGTCCTGATCCACGACGTAGTTGCACGTACCCAATAGCATCGTCACCATAAGATTCTCGTGCAGCCCTGAAAATGCAAACTAATTACTTACTGTAAACAAAATTTATTCTTTATAACCTAAAAAACTACTACTGAAAGAAAGACTATTATTTCGCCTTAGCAGAATTAAGGTTACTTACGTAGGTAGTGTTATATTATTTTATAGTACTTACATTGCTGTTTTTACATTTCTCAGCTCTGCAGAATAAAAATCGAGGTTATTTTTAAAGAACATGATTGCGTCCACTTTGGGCAAGTTTCTGCTATCTGTTTTCACAAAATTGACACCCATGATGGAGTGGAATACCAAATTATATAAAAATCACAAATTTTAAAATCTTATCAGATCAAAAATTGTAAGACTGCAACAATAACAGATCTGATTTGATTACTGTGTTTTGACTTCATTTTAGATTTCGTAGTGACTTATATTCTTTTTGTCAGATTCAGCCAATCCTGACTGTTTTGTATCACGTGACAGAGGTGCGCACAATAGGTTGCGCGTAAAAAACGTGACGCGCAAAGAGAATATAACAAACTACTTTTTCGATCACTAGATTTTACTCCTCATATTTTTTTCATACCGGGCGCCTTAATTATATGCAAATCGATTCTTAAGGAGTAAACTCCAAAAAAACATACCTAGGCTGTTTGATAAGTACCCGTTTATGGATATTTTTTTTTTGTATATATGCATTTATTTTTCTACTTAGTGACCTTTTAACTCCATACACTTGTTCCACCTATACTCAAGCTTCAATAAACCATCCAATAAGTATGATTTTGGAAAGTCATTAAAATAGGCCTCTGTGGCGGCAATGACTTCGTCATTTGATCCAAATCGCTTACCACCGAGCCATTTTTTTAGGTTGGGAAACAAAAAGAAATCGCATGGGGCCAAATCTGGAGAATACGGGGGGTGAGGCAATAGTTCGTAGCGTAACTGTGCTAATTTAGCCGTCACAACTCTGGACGAATGAGCCGGGGCGTTGTCGTGATGAAACAGTCCTTTTTTTAAAATGGGGTCGTTTGTCCTTTAAGGCGGCGTCAAATTCATCCAATAAATTAGCATAGCACTGTCCTGTTATCGTTTTCCCCTTTTCTAAAGTAGTCAATATGTATAATACCCTGCGAATCCCAAAAAACAGTCGCCATGACCTTTCCAGCCGATGGGACGGTTTTTGCTTTCTTTGGAGCAAGTTCACCCGGTAAAATCCACTGCTTCGACTGCTCTTTCATTTCCGGGGTGTAGTGGTGAACCCACGTTTCGTCCACGGTTACGAAACGACGCAGAAACTCCTTCGGGTTACGTTTGAACACGGCGAAACACTGCTCCGAAGTAGTCAGTCGGTTCCGTTTTTGCTCCTCCGTGAGTAAACGCGGCACCCACCTCGCCGATACTTTCTTCATACCCAATTTTTCTTCTAATATGTTTTGTACCCTCTCGATTGAAACGTTTACACCATCAACGATTTCTCGAAGTTTAATTCGGCGGTCGGCTAAAACGATATTTTCAATTTTTTTAACCATATCGTCTGTAGTCACCTCAATTGGCCGGCCTGGGCGATCCTCATGAAAGACGGTTGTTCTCCCCCGCTTAAACTCGTTATACCAATATCTGACGGTTGTCATAGAAGGAGCACATTCATGGTAAACCGCTTGCATTCTTACTTTTATTTCATCACGTTTTTCCTTCCAAAAACAAGAATCTAATTACAGACCGATACTGTTCTTTCTCCATTTTAACAATTTTAAGTTCACGCTTTCACTAAATCGCTGTCAAATGAGAAAAAAAACAAAATAATGCAATTTTTTTTTCTTTTTCCCGCCTCTGAAAAATGGCTTAAAAACGTGGTATACTTATTTTCAGCCAGTGATATTAATAGAATACTTTTTATTTCGAATCATGAGAAATTCATATTTAAATGGGTTAGTAAAAGACACAAAAATTAAAGGTTAGTAACACTAATGCAAATAACAGTTTTTTAAAGCTTGCGGTTTGGGGTAAGATGGACATGGACAGTTACCCAGTGCTTTACCATAGGGCTATCAATCCTGTCCCCAACAGTAGTTAGGAGACTGTTGGCGCCGCCGCGAACACGGTGCATCAAGGAGGCAACCCTTTTCCTCATAATTGCAAAAAAGTCATCAATATGTGCCTCAGCAAACATCGACGATGCACTGCAGAATCGCGGCAGCCCCAACAGCATCCTAAGTCCATTATTATATTGGACCCGCAAGGCGTTGACAGCCTTTTGTGTATAGCTTACCCACAGGCTACAGTAACAATTAATATATTTAGTAAACGGGTACTTATCAAACAGCCCTCGTACAGACGAATTGAGAACTTCCTCCTTTTTGGAAGTCGCTTGAAAATGAGAAAGGACTGGGATGGGATGTTAATGACAGATAATGGTTTCAATATCGATAAAAATAATAATATGATACAAAATAATTTTGAAAATAAAATTTATTTTCATTAAAAAACTCGGTAAAATTAAAGTGTTTTATTTATTACAGATTAATTCAAAAACATGTTATGTTTCTTTTTTAACCGACTTTATAGGAGAAAGTTCACAATTAAATTTTTATCCCCTGACGCAAAAAAGGTTGTTATTAGTTTGAAGCCTTTGACTTTGTGTCTGTCTTTCTGTATTTCTATTTGTATGTCTATCAGTGGCATAATAGTTCCCAAAAGGATGAAATGATTTTTTTAAAGGCTGTTTCCAGCGAGGTTATCTTGATTTTTATAACGAAAATTGGTTCTGCCGTTCAAAGATCATCAGCTCTTTTCCTAGTTGGTGTAGGAATCTTAACCATGGATATACACTAGTTAACTTTGTCGAAGACACAAACATCAAAATGAACTTTTTTGTATAATCTCTTCGAAATAATTTTCGAAAAACCTAAACACTTTTAGGTACAAGCTTTTAATATTGCATTGTCACGCGATGTACATATACATGCAAAATTTCAGCTCAATCGGAAACCGGGAAGTGGGTCAAAATTAACTTGCAAGATTTCACCCGAACAAACATACATACATACATTGCAAGTTAATTAAAAGCTTTTTAAAAGAAACTGGCAACCTATAAAATTTTAAACGAAATAAAAACTGGATAAATAATGTTCCAATTTCAAAAAGTCAAACAATAGAATACTTATCTTTTACATCATTTTAGATTAAATTGGCGGCAAAAGGTTTATCTTGTCATAAATTTTCTTCGTTTGTTGACTGGAATTATATTTTTTTGTGTTTAAAATTGTTTTATTTTTTATTTGAAATTAAGTATTGGCTTATAAGAAGCGGTAATGCCACTCCATCATTTAACTCAAGATGAAAGGTTACGCGCTGTGGGCATGCTAGAAGCCGGAAGTACACAACTTTCATTTGCGGATGCCATTGATTCCAACCAGTCGGTAATTCGAAGGTTATGGCAACGTTATCGGCTAACCGGGATTACGGCCGAAAGACATCCAGGTAGATCACGTGTTACAACTGAGAGATAAGACCGCTTTATTCGGAATATCGTTAGGCGGGAACCTAAAACTACGGCGCGGCAACTGGTTGAAGGGCTGCAAACTCAACACCAGGTGGCTGTCAGCACCCAAACAGCCAGGAGGAGACTGCATGAAGTCGCTTTACGTTCTCGTAGGCCGTTGCGGGTTGTAGCTCTCCGGCGAGGCAATCGTGCTCTACTGTTACGATGGGCACGTGTTCACCTAGAGTGGCCAGAAGATGAGTGGGCTCGTTTGTTGGTTTCTGATGAATCCATATTCGGTTTCCACCCTGATTCACGGAGAGTACGCATGTGGCAAGCTTCTGGACCTCACGAACGGCTTCGTTGTCCTTAGCAAGTGCATCCCCATCAGGGGGGCACAATAATGGTCTGGGCTTGAATTCGTTTTGGCGGAAGAACTGACCTCGTTTTTAAACGGGGCAACATGAATACAGAAAAATATTGTCACGAGGTGGAAGAACCGATTGTTGTTCCGCACCGAATTCAAATGGGAGAGAACTTCATGTTCATGCAAGATAATGCTCGTGCGCACACTGCAGGACCTGTTTTAAATATTTTCCGTGAACATGATATCACGCTCTTAAACTGGCCTCCACAGTCCTGTGATATGAATCCTAATGGGCATGCCTGGGATTTACTCGAAATAATAGCATTTCAATAGCTTTTTCAAAACTTACGAACAGAACAAGATCTTTCTGACATCTTTCGTGAACGTGGAGCACGATACTCCAGGCCATTATTGACAACCTGTTACTGAGCACGCGAAGGAAATGTAGAGCCTTAGCAAATGCTTTAGGGGTCCGACTGACTACTAATTTTATCCACAGATACTTTTTTGTTTTTCGTACTAAGCCCAGCTCTAATCTTTTTTTCTTTCTTTCTTTAAACTCTCAAATTTTACTGTTTTGTTCGTCTTGATAAACATTGTCTCAAATTTTTTCGTCTGTGTGTCGTGTGACGGCCGGTATGATCGTTTCGTCCTCTGTACCGTAGCTCCAAGACGAGAGCAGCCATGATCGTTTCGTGCTCTGTAAATATCTATAATGTGAAAAAAAGTTTCACTTTTACCGTGGTTTCATAAAACCACACACTCTTTTTTTAAGTTTTTTTGTATTGATGTAAGTTTTTTTATTTTACTGTTAAACCAGGCATTTAGTTCTAGATGCTTTTATTCATTGTTTATTTAAAAAATCTCAAGATTTTCAAATATCTTCGAATGAAGGTTTGAGTCTTGTACAAAGTTGATTAGTGTACTTACAGGCTGTGACAAAATTGGTGAAGGTCCCCTAAACTGAGGCTTCTACTCATCATACTAAACATGATTTGTTTATGACTATGCTGGAATATAAAAAAAATCATACAAATCGATTAGCTGATGGACCAATTTTGAGCATTTTTGTATGGAGGGTACAACTTTTTGAGAATTCGGGTTCCTTGGGGTATCAGGCGAGATGATGCCAAGGGCTTACCAATTGTAAATAAAAAAAGTGGTTCAGTATAATAATTAGAACCCGCAGTTAACGGGTCCTACGCCATATTTTACTTCTATTCGTCGGTTTGGCTTGAAATTTGGTACACGTATGTACAATTATTTACCACGCAACAGTATGGTATTTTGGACCTGATGCTGCAGACAGGATAGCAAGAACACAATAACGCTTTTGAAGAAATTACTGCAAACAATATGTGTCGGAGCTAGTTTTAATCAGTGTTTGATTCTTACTACAATGCAGCGGTGATATCATGAGTTGACAGTTGATGTTGCAGCCAGGATATTCAGATATCCTTCCTCAATTGTAAACCAATTTCGATGATATGTTTTTATTTGATAGACTGAGAGTTTAAGTAGGTGGCTAACAAGATGTAAAAAGTGAAAAAATAACAGAATAAAATATGACCAGCGGTGTTACGATATTTACAGAGTATATTGATATAAAAACCAAAATATCGATATTTACTTATCGATAAAAATTCGTCCACACTATTGCATTTGATTTGGAAACAAAATTTTACGTAAAAGTTGGATTAAATGTCATAAAAGAAGTTTTAAGAACAATGTGAAAATATGAAAATGAATTAATAGTACCTTTCTTAATTTATTGGAAAATTCGCCTTATGTATTTTATTGTTAGTCAGGCCGGCGCCAAATAACAGTATTAGTGATTATTACGTCATTACACTACAGACCACTATTTAATCACGAAACCTGTATCACAGCGTGTATCTACTATTTAAGCATCCGAACTTAAATCGACCCAACACAATTAAATGATAGATACTATTTGAATGTTATATGATATTTGTCAGTGAGCGAATTCGAAATTGACAGATCAAGAAAGAGACGTGTGTACAAGGTAGAAAGAGACAAACATAGCGCCATTAAAGTTCGTAGGAGTTCCAATAATCATTTTTCTATACAGACTTTCGCTAGGCTGCACGAGTGGTTACGTTCTAGCTTTCCGTGTTTGAAAACAATAAATTTTTACGTCTTCTGCAAGCCTAAGTGATGCTAGCTTGAAATTCTCAATATAGTTCTTTTTAAATGTTGCTGAAATAAAGATATTGGAAAACGAGAAAATAAAGTGGAGGACGTGAAGATCCGATTCGCACTGGGTGCTGTTAAAACCGTACTGTGAAGGTGGTGCACTTCAGAATAATGTTGCTGACAACGCTGTTAAGAACTTACAGAAGATTTGTAATTTGTTTTTTATTTCTTTTTTATATCCGGCAGTAGCATTGCAGATCAAAAAAAGAAATGAAGATGATTAACCATCTCAAAAGAGCTAGTACCCAGAGACTTATTTTAAAAATGTTTTATGGTAACACTGCACTCGTGTTATTTTCTGACAGCCTTCTCACTGGGAGTGCAGACGCGTGGCGGCAAAAGTTTTCAACAAGTTATAAACTCCAATTTTAAATACCGATATCCAATGTTAAATATTTTAAAAATATGGGCAAACACAAAGTTAAACTGGGTACGATGCGTGCGCAAAAAAACAAAAGCAAGTCTTTTACAAGAATGTACGTGCCTGCTTCTCTTGGAAAAGATTTGAAAAATAAACACCCATTGTCGATTTTGAATGAACTGTTTATTCCCCATGTGTTTTACGATGTGTGTAAACTCGGTGCGGACCACGAGCCATTATTCTTCGTTGATATGCAAGTAAGTTTTTACCAACTTCAGTTATGTATACTAAAAATAATTATACCACCATAATCAAAGAATCTTCAAAAACCGATTATATTAAAATATTTTTCTTCTGTAATATCATTCCGGTTCATAGTAAAGTCAACTATAATCTACTCGGTGTAAACTTTTTTAACCACTCACCTAACACGCAAAGCAAACTCGAGCGGTAAGAAACGAGACTCTAAGATTACCCAGAATAATAAAAAGACAACTAAAATATATTGTACCTTTTCTAATCAACCAATTACCAACAGATCTCAAATAAGAAATCAATAAAAACAATATTAAAACTAAACTAAAATTATTCTTTCTTGATAACCCTCACAAAACAATATAATGATTTACACACAAGTCGATTTACACACAAATTCTGAACATAATAAATTCAATAATATACAAAAAAAATAGTGACTTTCCACACTTGTAGACAATCTAGAAAAGCTAACGAGGCAACCACAACACCTTCAAATTATGCCAGCACACATGTTCATGCTTTCCTCAGGGAATCTATCTACAGCTCTGGCTGCAAGAGCCCTTATCCCTAGTCCGTACATGGTTTATTGCCCTGCGGGCAGCAACTGTCACACCAGTTTCATCATATCAGCCGAAGGACGTTCACTGCTGGACATAGGCCCCCCCCCCAAGATTTTTCACGACGACCGGTTCTGCGCTGCCCGCATCCAGCGGCTTCCAGCGACCTTCACCAGGTCATCGGTCCACTGAGTGGGAGGTCTGCCTACGCTAAGTTTTCCGGTGCGCGGTCGCCACTCGAGAACTTTACACCAGCATAGTGTAACAATTTTCTACCAATGCTCTGCAGGGGTTAAACTAGGGTTTCATTGCACTACAGAAACCATCATAAATACATTAATTTTAGACTGCAGTGGATATAGCTTTTAAGACCATCATTGTGGGTAAGTGGTGCGCCAGCCGCAAGTGATAGTCAAACGTGGAAATCAATTTTACTTCGGATTAGATAGTCACCTCGGGAACTAAGCATTTTCCTAGAGGTAGTCTCAAATAAAAAACAAAGTCGTCGTAATCAAACACTAAATAAAAAAACATACAAAATAATCCTAAGTTGCCATTTTGAGTCAATGCACTCAAATCTAGGTCGTTGCCAAAGTACTTACTAAACTTGAATTGAAAACACTATTGCATAGCACGAAAACAAATAAACACACTCACACACATATACAGGGTCAGTATAGGGAAATTCTAAACTTTAAGAGATAGAGAAAAACGCTGTTAGGAACCGTGATCTCAGTTATAGAGAAAATAAATATGGCGTTTTAAAAAATTAAAAAATATGTTCGTAGGTATGGCTTTTTTGGTTTTTTTTGTATTTTTTATTTCGATGTACATATATCACTTACAATCCAAAAATTGTATGGGGACCATAGGGCTAAAGTTGCTATAAGTTGTTGAAATAAACGTTTTAGTTTTTTTTAATAGTTATGTGGAAACTAAACTTACTGGCCGATTTTCAAAATGAAAAAGGAAAAAAAGAAAAAACATTCAGACTTTAAAAAAATCAAGTTGTATGTTTCTGTCATTCATTAAATGCACATTTTAGTCAATTTATTAATTGTGTTGTGAATTCCCTGGTTAACTAAATCCTCAATCGTTGTCAAATTCCGAAAAAATGGATTTATTGAGAGGGTATCATTTAAGTAACAGGTACCAAACATTGGCAATTGACTGGTATCGTAATGAATTCCCCCTAAGAGAAACGCCATGTCGCCATACTTAGACCACAATGTTGAATAATTTACTGACGTACGGAAGCTTCACGAAGCCTCACAAAAAACATTCCTACATCATCAGCCGAGATGTCGAAATAAATGTTTGTGGTTTTTTCGAGAGTAATTGTTTTAAAATTTTTTTATGTGTCACTGATCGTTAATTTTGAGATCATTAAATGCTTATGATGATGCTTTACTAATGTTGGCCGGCCATAAGAATGAAAATAAAAGCAGAAATATTTTTTCCGACAAAATCATTTTTAGCACATTTTTACCTTCCCAAGTTTAGAAGTGGATTTCATCACACACATTGGCATATATCTACACTAATTCCACATAAAATGAATAAAACTACGTTTTTAATTTGTCAGATGACACATGAAGATGGTGTTCGAAACCGGTCACTGACAAATTAAAAACGCAGTTTTATTCATTTTATGTGGAATTAGTGTAGATATATACCAATATGTGTGATATAAAGTTCCACCAAGAACCTATAATCAAAAGTATCAACTATCTGGCGATTTCATCGTAAAATCGCCAATTAAGAGCAACCTTTTTTTATTAATTACTAAACTGATAAACTGTTTAAGTTTTTAAAAGTAATGTAAACCTACAGACTTATATTTTAAGTCTGTGTGTAAACCTATGAAACATACCACCAACCAAACCGAGTCTTACAAAATTGACCCCGCCGGGAATCGAACCCGCGACCTCCTGGTGTGAAGCGAATGGACTGACCATTACGCCACTGAGGCGGTACATGTTTGCTCTATGTCTGGGTGTATCATATCTATCTTGGTATGTATTTAAACGTATATTAGTCCATTTTGTGTTATTAGAGAATTTTGAAAATTTATCTCCATCCAACCCAAACCTAAAATTGACACTTTTGACCCTTTTTTCGGTAACTTGTAATGAAGAATGTTGTGGTTCAAGACAATCATGATGCAGAAAAAGAAATCAGAAAATTCGTACAATTTCACAAGTTATAATTTTTTTAAGTTGCTAGGGTAGAAAATTCGCTAATACACATTTAAAAAATCGTAACTCTAAACAAAAAAAATCGCTGAACATACATGGAGAATTTTCGGATACACCCAGATGCTAGGAATCTAAAAAAAAATGTTGACGCTCTTTTTGGACCATCCTGTATATTATACAGGGTGTAACAAAATTAGTGTAGGTCCCGTTAACTGGGGCTTCTACTCATCATACTGAACAACTTTCTCCAAGGAACCCATAGTCAACGCTCCATACAAAAATGCACAAAATTGGTCAATCAGGTGATCGTTTTGTATGAAGAGTTCAAATTTTTTTTCGTGATTTCAGCAAACTTGTAGAACAAAAGTTGTTCAGTATGGTGAGTAGAAGCCCCAGTTAACGGGACCTACACCAATTTTTTTACACCCTGTATACAGTAATATTATATGGTACGTACGATACGATTATATATATAAGAGCGTCGGTGGCGTAACGGCTAGGGCTGCCGCCTCCTGTCCGGGAGGTCTTGGTTCGAATCCTGCCACGTACCAATGTGATTTCGAATTTAGATTTCATATGTACGTTTATCCGACGCTCTTACGGTGAAGGAAAACATCGTGAGGAAACCTGCACACGCCTGCGAAGAAACTTGCAGGTTGTTTGTGAATACGACCAAGCCGCACTGGACCCGCGTGGTCGACTAGGCCCGATCGCCCTAATTCAGGGTAGGCTTGAGCTACAGATAACTTTTTACGTTGAATCTCCTTATGGAGTGTAAAATTACGCTTAGAATATATCGTAGGATTGCATTAAGGGGTAAGTTTGAAAAACACTGAAATATATTTTACATTACTAACATTAAGTTGACCCATTTTATCTTATTACATTAATCTTATTACATATTAGGTCTTTACCTATGAAATTTCCGATTGTTTAAAAAACCGGCCAAGTGCGTGTCGGGCCACGCGCAATGTAGGGTTCCGTAGTTGCCATTATCGCGTCCATATCTAATTTTCTAATTGCAGCGGTTTAGTTGTTAGGGGGTGGGAACACTCGACTCCAACAAAATTTTGCACTTTCAACTATTTGCTTCTTGCTCAATCAATATAAATCTCTCGCTCACACGAATTACCAAATCTATGAAAACAATAATATTTATATTCCCAACCTTTAATTGTACGTTTATAAAAAAAAAATACGTTACCTCACCTTTTGAAAGTTCGATTAAATATTTTTCGTGACCAATGCTGCCTGCTGTGGTCAGCCCTACTTACATTCACGTCTATAGATACGTCAGTTGTTTATATATATATATATATATATATATATATATATATATATATATATATATATATATATCGTTTCTCGCTCGTTAATATGAAGTGTCCGGTGTGTGCTTAAACTAAGAAAGCATACTGAGTCGTGATAATTTTTCTTTTATATTGAATATATGTCCTACTATTTAAAAAAAAATCAGCCTACGTGATAATAACGTCGGCGGCGCCGCGATTAAATTCAGGGCGGTCCCTTTGTAAAAACCTTTGACGCGGTGAGGTGCATTTATCAAAGTTGCATCTTATTCAGCGACCGAACTTTACATGTAGGGGAGGTACCCTAAAAATGTTATTTTTTTAAAGATTTTTTTGTACTACATTGTCGGTGTGATTAATATGTATACTCACGCCAAATAACAGCTTCCTAACACTAATAGTCTCTGAGCTAAGTCGCGAGCAGAGAGACAGACAGAACTTGCGAAACTATAAAAGTTCCTTTTTGACTTCGGAACCGTAAAAAGAGAGAGTTAACAGATATTCCACGAGAACCACTTAAAAAAATAGGCTATATTTTAATCCAGAGCCTGATCTGTCTACCTAACAAATTTCATCTAGATCCGTTCAGCGGCACTGGCGTGATAGAATAATAAACACTCAACCATCCATCCATCCAAACTTTCACTTCTATACATATAATAAAACTGTAACGGGGCCGTGTGTGTACATGAAATATTTTCGGAAAATAATAACTTTTGTTGATATTACTGACGATATAGAGGCTAAAACATCAATTTTTGGAATTTTTGTCTGTCTGTATGTCCGCGCATCACGCAAAAACCACCAGGCCGATTTTGATGAAATTTTGTATGGTGGTTCCTTAAAGCCCGGGTTAACATAGAGGATTCTTTTTATCTCGGAAAATTCAAGAGTTCCCGTGGGAAAATTCAAAACCTCCACGCGAACGAAGTCGCGGGCACAGCTATTTTATAAGAGTAGGATGTACGTAAGGATATATTTGATGTTATGGTTAAAACTAGGTTAAAAGATAAAAATTGTCTTAATATCTCAAAGTATTAAAAAAAACAGTTACCTTGATTTTTCTTGTATTACTCATTCATATATTATTAATTTGAAAATATAAAATAGATAGAGTAATAAATAAGACGTGTTTTTTTCTTTTAAAACTTTTTATATTAGTAGCCTTTACGTGGAAAGTATTTATTTTTTCGCTCCTTAGATGGAGCGGAGGTCATATAAAAGCCATGTTGCATCACGCGAGCGCTAATGTAAGCTTTATTTAACTTCGTTCTCGTCGACATTTGTAATGATTCACATTAAATTACTAATTTTACGTAGCTTTATTTAACTTCGTTCTCGTCGACATTTGTAATGATTCACATTAAATTACTAATTTTACGTAGCTTTATTTAACTTCGTTCTCGTCGACATTTGTAATGATTCACATTAAATTACTAATTTTACGTGACAACACCTTAAAGATAAGACAAATAGTTTAAGATAATCGATAAAGCATTAATGAGATAAGGTATGGTTAGATGATGGTGTAAAGGGTACCTAGATAGGTTTTTAATTAATATTTTAAGCACTGCTATGTGTGTGTAGATGTATCTCTGTGTACTTTTCCTTGCCTACCGTCATAACATTTTGTTTGTTTTTTATTTACCTTTATTAACCGACTTCCAAAAAGGAGGAGGTTCTCAATTCGACTGTATGTTTTTTTTTATGTGTGTTACCTCAGAACTTTTGATTGGGTAAATTGATGATTCTTTTTTAATTGAAAGCTAGTGCCGAACCTTCTAAATAAAAAGTGGTGTCAACTACACCAACAAGACCGAACCTTCTTCCCGTGTGGTCCCATATAAATTTTATCAAAATCGGTGTAGTGCTTTATTAGAAAATTAACAAAAACGAAAAAAAAATAATGCAAAAATGTACTTAGTAGTTGCGATGGAAGTCTGTTTTTTAACGTGTTTATTTATAAGTTATTGTAAGTAACTTTTGTGTTTTAATTGTATTGAAAGAAACCTTATTAAGGTTTAACAATACCGCATAATGTTTTGTTAACATGTAATTTTTGTAACGTAAGTAAATTTAAAAAAAGCGATGACTACTAAATGAACACCACAAGAACATGTAATGAAAGAAATCAGCTTGGTTTTTCTTGTACGCCGTAAAGTACCACATACATTTAAACTAAGTCATTTGCAAACCCAGTCGGTAGTAGCTTGTAGCGCCCACGGATGAGAGAAGCGAGCGGAGATCTCGCAACCCAGATCTATAAAAAAAACTGCGTAGCCAAAACGCGGGATGTGGTCACTGAGTTGTTCCGCCCTAATGTATGAAGGCCATTTAGCGATATTACGAATTATCATTATCAAATAGTGATTCCCCTTATTCTTCTATGGTAGCGCTCCCGACTTCTCTCCACGGCGGCGGCGCCCCGTTTCCGCTGTGCACACCTTGGAACCCCGTTAGGCTATACACCTTTAAAAAATTGTTATCTTTTTTTTATTTTTTTTATTCCCAATTGGTAAGACCTTGGCATCATCTCACCTGATGGTAAGTGACGATGATGCCGAAGATGGAAGCGGGCTTACCAAGATTCCCCAACGCAATGGGGATCTGGCTATCTTATCTTCAAGCTGGAACTCATCAATGTTGTTAAGACTAATGTTTGGCGGCATGACTTTAGCTAGCCAGGCGGGCTTAGAAAATGCCCTACCACCAACCAAACCGAGTCTTACAAGTTGAGCCCGCCGGGAATCGAACCCGCGACCTCCTGGTGTGAAGCGAATGGACTGACCATTACGCCACGGAGGCGGTTACTCTTATTACTAAATTTGTATGGATGAATGATTTCATTTTATTGCAGAACAATTAGTTATCATTACTCAATCACCCGATTAAGTACTTACCTAATTAATAAATACATTAAGTTATGACAATGTTTTCAAATGATAGCAATTTTAAGAAACCCCACAATACAAATTTGTGATCATAAATCAGTAAATGTTGAGAATATGACAAAAAAAAACAATACAGATTGTTTGCTACCTCTTCTCAAAAACGTCTCTTAACGATTTTAATAAAACTCTGTTTGAATAACTATTAACTAGAACTTACTACACTGGGTAGTTTATTATACAAACATACCCGATTATTTGTAAATTTTACATCAAGTCTGATACACATACCTTTTCTTTGCTACATCTAGGCAAAGTACATATATATATATATATATATATATATATATATATATATATATATATATATATATATATTTAAATAGATTAGTACCAACATCAAGTATGGACTGCAGCTCTCTAGATTGCGACCCCACCCCTCGTCTCCCATATTGATTCAGATTGGTTACAGTTTGGTTCTCGAACGTATAGGATTTCGCCGTGATTTGTTTGTTCCGTCATTCGATTTTTGAATTATCATTTCTGGCACGTTGTATGAAGTGTCCAGGGTGTGATCTACGTAAGACATTTTTTAAAATTTTGATGTCAGTAAGTCAGACGGTACAACTATGCAAAGTAAGTATGCACAGCGAGACTTGCACACAGGGTTCAAAAGATACAGACGTTGAAAATTCGGACAGAGACAAACAGACAGACAGACAGTGTAGGCTTAGTAAAAAGATCCCGGTACCTACCACCAGTTCTCGCGACATACATCACTCTTGCTATTCGTGCTAGACAGTATCAAACGACTAACAGAAGGCGCCAAAAAGCTTGAGGGATGGCTCACTTAAGGGTCCCCAGGAGCAAATTATATTTATTAGTACAAACATAATAGGAGGCTCGAGTTTCCATACAAACGTAGGTCCGCTTTAATACAAAAACTACACGCCGGATTGAATCCAAACTTTGCGAATATATTGAGTAAACACATATCGATGTTTGTATAAGTTTTCATCGTAGTAAATTGAAACATAAATAAATGAAGGATTAAATTTGTTTTGTACTGAAAGTTTGAAACTTCTCTTATTTTTCCTTTTTATATAAGTACATAGAAAACTAATTACAAGCACCCATATGTGTCTACTCAATAAATTCGCAAAGTTTGGATTCAATGCAGTTTTTGTATTATAGCGGAACTCTACGTTTGTATGGAGCCTCCTGGAGACCCTTAATGGAAAATGACTACACCGCGCCTATACATCTGTAACACCAGGGCAGTTAGTACACATATCAAGGCTCAGCATCAGTAGCGCGCAGATGTAACACGCGCGCGATGCGAGAGATAAAGCATTCGTTTCGTTCTAACACCGATCTAATGAAAGAGAAACCAAATTGTTTTCTCGCGCGACAAAAAAGTGTTTTAAGCCTCATGCTATTCGTGCTGAACAATAAAACAGAAGACACTAAAAAAGCTGACATAGGGACGTCCCACCCAGGACTGTAGTCTATAGACATTTGTAAAACCAGGGACGTGTACACATATAATGCTTCCCACAGGTCGCCGAGATGACCTTCGAAGGCACGGGCCACAGCAAGCGGGAGGCGCGGGCCTCTGCCGCCCGGGCCTGCCTCAACGCTCTCGTGGCGAGGGCCGGTCGCGTGCTATCTACGCGGCCTTCACAGCACAATGACTTCACCAGCGACGATGAGCCGTCTACTGACGTGTTTGCGTCCCCCGCTGCCTTGTACGCGAGGCGTGGTCGGTCAGGTGAGACTTATCTCGATGTGTTTGATGAGAGAAGCACTATCCGGCCACATGGCAATCGTGCGGGGGGACGGACGGGGAGGTCGAACCCAAACTGTCGTGGTCGCCTTTTGGGACAATTCATTCCAAGAGTCGGTGGGAAGAGAAGGTGACCAGTTATTAATGATGTCAGCTTGGACGCTAGTATGCCACTGTATGGTTTCTTACACTGTCACTGTACTATCCAGGGACATTTTTATCCATGTCATGGAACTCACACTTTTGATTTAGGGGTACCATACAAAAGTTTGAAAATGGTGTCTGGGGCAGGCTTCAAAATGATACAATGGGGTTTTTGACTGTATCTAAAATAAATTAAAAAAATATTATTCACTAAATAAAATATCTCCTACAAAAGCATACAAACTCATTCATTTAATGTTTTACTTAATCCAATTTCAATTTTATATATAACAGAATCACTAAATTAGTTTGACAAAGATAATGACGTCACAACTTTGTAACAGGAACAATTTCAGAACAAAATGTCGTGTTTGACAGTTCATGAAAAGTTACTCAAATGACTAGTAGTCAAATACCGGATTAGGCTTCAGGACGGTCCAAACAGTTCTATCGCCTGTGAACATTTAAAGTACGAAAAAGGTTACCGTTTGCTTTTGGGAAATCGTCATAGAAGGAACCACGGAGAACACGAAAACTCAAGTCTTATAGGCCGCAACCCGTTGTACCATATACAGGTGCTACATAAAACTGTGTCTGTATAAAAATCTGAATTAATTGCGAATAGAGAAATTTGTTCTAATATGGGACCACGTCGTAAATTTTAGAGTAATGTAAAACTGCATTCAAAAAACCTCGGAAACTGAAACCAATCGTTTATTTTTTTTAAAAACCGGCGAGTCGGACTCGCGCAAAGTAGGATTCTGTAGTCTTCATAAAATAAGTGTATTTTTTATAAACGAAATTATATTTGCAGTTGGTAATAGTACATTTTGTATGGAAAATCTAACTGCATACCTTAAGTTGGTTGACTATTACTCCTAAACTAAGAAAAACTAGTTAGCCATAAAAGTTTTCCTTTAAAATTGATTATATATCTTACTATTTACATGTTTTTTCAGATGTCCTGAAATAGCGGTTTAGCTGGTAGGGTGTGGGGGACACGTGACTCTTAACAAAAATTTGCACTTTAAAGTTTTAGGAAACCCATGGTAGTTTTGAAAGATCTATTTAACGATATCCCACACGATTGGGCGCGTTAGCGTTAAATAAATCTATTTAACGATATCCCACACGATTGGGCGCGTTAGCGTTAAAAAAATATATTTAACGATATCCCACACGATTGGGCGCGTTAGCGTTAAAAAAATCTATTTAACGATATCCCACACGATTGGGCGCGTTAGCGTTAAAAAAATCTATTTAACGATATCCCACACGATTGGGCGCGTTAGCGTTAAAAAAATCACCCCCTCTTTACATTTAGGGCAGATAACCTAAAAAAAATTACGCCATTTTATTGTACCACTTTGTGGACGTGATTAATATGTTACCTATGCCAAAATAAAGCTTTCTAGTACTAATGGTCTCTGAGCTAAGCCGCGGACAGATAGACAGACAGACATGGCGAAACAATAACTATTATTGACTACGGAACCCTAAAAAGTGAAATTTAGAATTTCCTCACTATCCGGCTATGGCGAAGCAAAACGGAGCGTTATGTTTTTGACTGGTATGTACGTATGTTCATCTGTTTCCTCGTATTCCCTAACCCACATAACCGATTTTGACAAATGAGGTATCGTTGGAAGCTTCTTGATTATCCGCTAATTATGGGCTCGCTGACGTCACATTAAATTGAATATAGTGCCCTCTAGAGGACATAGTCATGAACTAAAAAAAATAATGATGTCGTGTTAGGTATCCGATGAAAGGGCTTAACACAACATATATTATTAGCTGATGCTCGCGGCTTTGCTTGCATGCACCCGATAATTGGGAATAGTTTCTAAAATCACGCCTTGAGTATGAGCTAAACACATTTTCCCTCCACTAAAAATGTAAGGCCGCTCTGCAAAATTACAACCCCCATTTAATTATAATACAAAGTAAGTTCTAAACCTAAAATTCGACTACTGATAATCGCGCTCTTAAAGTATGAAACAAGAAAATATTCTCATCAAAATTTTTTATTAACAAACCATTCAATATTGATCGTCTACCAGCTTCGCCCGCATTGATATCGTTTGTACGACTGTCTGTGAGGGTGAGTGGTGTGCGAGCGGCTCGCGAGCGTGGCCATGAGTTTCTCCAGATCCCTATCCCAGATCGGTATATTCTGATTAGCAGCTATGTCACTTCCCACCCCCCTCAACCAATACTATACAAAAAAAAACACCTCAATCCGTCGCTCCGTTGCGACACCGACGTCTTGCGCGTGTGTGGAAATGAGGTTTCCCCAGATCCCTCGGGAACTATGTCAGGATATACTAAAAATAATTAGTAAATTACGTCATTTTCTACCCATTCCACCATCTTTGTGCAAAAAATCACAACAATCCATTTTTTCGTTGCAATGTTAAAGAAACTAACCAAAAAAGTGTATTTTTTCAGTTCCCTTAGAAACTGCATCGGACTACGTTATTTTCAAGGGATAAAAAGTTGCCTATGTCCTTTCCCGTGACACAGGCTACCTGCATGCCAAATTTCATCAAGATTGGTCAAGGTGTTGCATTGTGAAAAAGTATCACATTTATAACATTATAGTAAGGATTAAATAAACAACGTACATGTTATATATTTTAATGTATTTAATACATATTCATAGCGATGTTCAGAACATAGCCGTGGTTGGTCATGCCACCTACCTAGCACCTACCCTAACAATACATTCGAGCAGCAATAAGCGATTGTAAGCTTTAGGGCAAAGTGTGTTATGACCACGGCTATCCTCTGATCATCAATATGAATATATGTATATTAAATACATTTAAATATATAATGTGTAAGTTGTTTATTTAATAGACGATAAATCTTGAATAGTTTGTACATAACAATTTTAGATGAGAATATTTTCTTGTTTCATACTTTATAGAGTGTCATTTTTCAGTAGTCGAATTTTGGTTTTTCACTTTCTCTTTTGATTTTAGAAATGTTTTTCTATAAGGATCATGGACACCAATTAAATACAGTGATATATAATTTTCGAAAAACATAAAAACTTTTAGGTCCGAGCTTTTAATATTGCATTGTCACGCACGCGATATACATATGCATGCAAAATTTCAGCTCAATCAGAAACCGGGAAGTAGGTCAGAATTGATTAGCAAGATTTCACCCGAACAAACATACATACATTGCAAGTTAAATATAAAATTAAGTAAAGATTAATTATTTATAATTATATTTGGAAGACAGTCAAACAAGGTTACAGCACTGCCATCCAGCCGGGGCCTGCATAAAATATCTTAACACTCTGTCTCTCTTTCTCTTATCGTGTGGCATAATTAGCCGTGTTATCCAAGGGATAAAAGCGTCGGTGGCTCAACCGGTAACGACTCGATCCTCCTAACCAGAGGTGCCGGGTTCAAATCCGGACGGCCAATGTTCCAATGAGTTTTTCGAAACTTGCGTACATATACTCACCGATTGCTTTAACGGTGAAGGAAAACGTGAGGAAACCTGCACACACCTGCGAGAAACTCGAAGGTTGTGTGTGAAGTCTACCAACCCGCACTGGGCCCGCGTGGTCGACTGAGGCCCGATCGCCCTAATTCAGGGTAGGCTCGAGCCACTCGGTGGGGACGTATATGAGCTGATATGATTATAATTTACCCTTAGTAGGTAAGCCTTGAGCATCGCCGCAAAGTCGCCTGTCTATCGGTATTCTATCGAATTCATTTCGGAGAGTGCGCGCAAGAACTTCACGACCTCATTCCCCCTGCTCCATTCCACCGTCGGTCAACGAGACGCAGGGAAAAAAAGGGTTGCACCCCTTTGTTGTTGATGTTCCACCTTTTCGCACGAATCGATACTCTTCTTCATTTATTATGCGTACAGCGCAGGAGTGGAACTCCTTGCCTGCGTCAGTGTTTCCCGATTCCTATAATTTGGGGATCTTCAAGGCAAGAGTGAATAGGCATTATTTGAGTTTGCGTGTACCATCCTCGACTGCATCATCACACCATCAGGTGAGTTGCAGTCAAACGCACTCAATTTTTTTTTTTTTTTTTTTTTAAAGTTGTTGAGGTTTCTAACAGGGAGACTTCATACAGCTGTCTCTCACCTGCACAGGCCAAGCTATACCTACGTCCACAACAAACTTTACGAGCGATGACAGCCCCGGTGCATCGTCAGGCGGGCTCGCATTGCCCGGTGACGGTTCCCCGCTTATAACGCAGTCAGGTGATGGCAGATAATACAGTATTGTTGGTATATCTAGTGCATAGAGTATGTCTCAGTAGTTTGGTTTAAATAAAAAAACGCTAAACACGTTTAAAAACCGACTTCCATCGCAACAACTTAGTATATTTTTGCATTATTATTTTTGGTTTTTGTTAATTTTCTAATAAAGTACTAGACAGATTTAAAAAAAAAATGTATGGGACCACACGGGAAGCACTAGCTTTCAAATAAAAAAGAATCATAAAAATCGGTTCACCCCATAAAAATTCGGAGGTAACACACATTAAAAAAAACATACAGTCAAATTGAGTACCTCCTCCTTTTTGGAAGTCGGTTGAAAATTGTACTGTAAATTACACATAAAAGTAGTGTACTATATTGAGATAAGCTCGGTTAAGGCAATACTTAGTTTCATACATCTTATAATGCAGTCATCTTATAGAGCGTCGGCGGCGTAACGGTCTGGGCCGCTACCTTCTGTGGAGCGTTGGTTGCGAAATGGTAAGGGCCGCTGCATCCTGTCCAGGAGGTCGGTAGTTCGAATCCTGACACCAACCAATGTGTTTACGAATTTTCGATTTCATTTGTACCTTTATCTGACGTTCTTACTGTGAAGGAAAACATCGTGAGGAAATCTGCACACGCCTTCGAATAATCTCGAAGGTTGTGTGTGAAGTCGACCAACTCGCACTGGGCCCGTGTGGTCGACTAAGGCCCGATCGCCCTAATTAAGGGTAGGCTTGAGCCCCTCTGTGGAGACGTATATAAGCTGATATACGGTGTAAGATAGTGTACTGTTTTTTTTTTAGTAAATTGAGTATGTCTCAGTAGTATGGTTCAATAACATATATTTACTCATAGTAATTTACTCACTGTATTGAGATAAGTTCGGTTCAGACGATACTTAATTTCATACATCTTATAAGGTCCCAATTTATTAGATGTCGTCCTTTATTTCGGCGCCAATCATCCTCATCATATATCAGTCGAAAATCGTCCACTGCAGAACCAAGGCCTCGTCCATATATTTCCACGACGACCGGTCCTGCGCTGCCCGCATCCAGCAGATTCCCGCGACCTTCACCAGGTCGTCGGTCCACCGCGTGAGAGGCCTGCCTACGCTACGTCTGCGGTCGCCACTCGAAAACGCTACTGCCCTAAAGGCCATCTGTTATACGAGCTATGTGCCCTCCCTGCCCACTGCCACTTCAGTTTAGCGATTTTGTGAGCCAAGTCGGTTACTTTGGTTCTCCAACGGATCTCCTCATTACTGATTCGATCGCGTAGGCAAATTCCGAGCATAGCTCGCTACATTGCCCATCGGGTAACCTTGAGCCTTCTTATAAGGCCCATAGTTAGCGACGATGTCTCAGTTCCATATGTCATCACTGGCAATACACACTGGTCAAAGACCTTAGTCATGAGACACATGCGGTATTTGGGACGTGAAAGTGTTGCGAAGCTTAGCGAACGCTGCCCAGCCTAATTTATTAGATGTCATCCTTGATTTCGGCGCTAATAGCCGCCAGTTACTGTCCAGCGATAAGATACATTTATTTTTTCATGGAATATAGTAATAAAAAAAAAATTATTGTATCTTTAGATTGTACTATTGAAGATCATAAAGTTACATCCTTCAAAATGAAACTTAAGGTGTATCAAGATATTGAGTATAAAATTCAGGTAATAATTTCAATTACACTTGTTTGTTAGCAACCCCTTAACTTCCCCACGGCTGGGGCACGCGTTTCTTCCTATCCTCGGGAAGGTAAGGTCATATTTCACAAACGGGGACCAATTCCAGGTTGGTGCAGGTTGTAGTAAGGCTATTGGCGAACCCTACTGTCTATTTGTAAGTTTTTCAAGCCATTCGACACGGCTTGCGAATCAGAGGCAAAGCGCGAAAACGCTCGAGAAAAATGCCACTAACAGTCAAGTCCATCCAGGCCATGCCGGGCTTTACATCAGTTGAGCACTGAAATACGACTGCTTCTTTATAAAAAAATGTATATTTTTCCAGATTCCGATCTACAGGGCAAGAGGAAGAATCTTAAAACAGCGAAACATAAGCCGCCACCCACGCGTAAGTACTCAATTAATTATCTATCTATCTATCTAATTGGGGAAGCGGAGTTGCCCAGCAATCCCCAACGCCATATTGGCAACAAGAGAAAATCTTGATATATCTAATATATAAAAATGATTCGCAAAATGTGTTGGTAAGCGCATAACTCGAGAACGGCTGGACCGATTTCGCTAATTCTTTTTTTGTCGAGTTCGTTATTGTCAGGAGAAGGTTTTTATGTAGGGTAGGGTAGTGTAGTGTAGGGTAGGGTAGTGTAGGGTAGGGTAGGTTAGTGTAGTGTAATGTAGGGTAGTGTAGTGTAGTGTATGTAGGGTAGGGTAGTGTAGGGTAGGGTAGTGTAGTGTAGGGTAGGGTAGTGTAGTGTAGGGTAGAGTAGTGTAGGGTAGGGTAGTGTAGTGTAGGGTAGGGTAGTGTAGTGTAGAGTAGGGTAGTGCAGTGTAATGTAATGTAAGGCGGTACGTAGTTCGCCGGGACAGCTAGTACGAGTATAAAAATGAATCTCTATTTCCCTTGGTCATCGCATCACGCGTGAAAGGCTGGACCGATTTCGCTAATTCTTTTTTTGTTGAGATCGTTATTGTCAGGAGAAGGTTCTTATGTAGGGTAGGATGGGGAAGGGTAGGGTAGTGTAGGGTAGGGTAGTGTAGGGTAGGGTGTGTAGGGTAGTGTAAGATGGTACGAAGTTTGCCGGGACAGCTAGCTAAAATATAAACAAACTTTCACACAAGGAAATTCTTACGTGATCGGATCAAAAATTCGGGGATCCATAGGAGAATCTCACAACGTCCTTTGGGGTTGTAAAGTTCTCGTTTTGGCGACCGTGCACCGGAAGACGTAGCGTAGGCGGGCCCCCCACTCGGTGATCTGGTGAAGGCCAGGACCGGTCGTTGTGGAAATCCTTGGAGAGTACTATGTCCAGCATTGGATGTCGTTCGACTGATATGATGACGATGAAGCAAAGTTATCATCTGTGGTTTACTTATCCGTCTACGTTTAATTTGAAATATCTCATGGACTTTTCGCAATGGAGGGAACTTTCAAGTCAAGGACATACTAAAATAATAAAATAACAGTCATCACAGATCAGATCACGGCATTAATGTACTGTTAAACTATGCACTACCTTAACAAACTATATTTATTATGAATTACGATACAGGGGTGAATTACGAAAAAGGTAAATAACAAACGAATGACATTTGTAAGCCCGAGGGCGAGTGTTTACCATTGTCGTTACCAGTTTGAAATTTACCTATTTACCTTAATTTTACGCCCGTGTATCATACGACGTTTTTCAAAACGGTTGTGAGAAAACAGGTAAAATAAAAAATACATGGGTACATACCTATCAAGGTTTCGGCAACCAAAGTTCATTTTAGGCGATTTGTGGCTCAATTTTAATTGTCCAGGTGAGTAATTTCACTTTGTTTTTTTTCCTATACTAAGTTTATTTTTTATTACACGTATTTTAGCTATTAAACGTATTATTCGTATTTACAACTAAAACAACTCGATTCAGTTTAACGAAAATTCCGCCATATTTATTATAAGTTTTTTTTAATATTACCATAAATAGATTACAATAAGGTTTGGGATAATATTAATGTAAGCATTAAAACCTCCTTGGAAAAGATGACCCATTCCTTGGTGTGACCTATGTGCTTCATTCATATTTATTCTCCTTTCTTCACAGATATAACTCAAAGAGAATCTAATCAGCTAGCGTTAGTTACTAACCTCACGGAGGTACAACCTATCTTTTTTTAAATTCTTCTTTCAAAAGTATTTAAGAACATTCTGTATCTTTGGTTATTTTTTTTTTTTTGCTAGAAATGTCTTGTTTGACAGAGCTACAAATAAATAAAAGTGGCAAAGTAAAAAGCACTTGTGCGGTAATTTCAATTTTGCGCATATTAAACTAGCATAAAAAGTAACACTTTTTGAGCAATTGTATTGAAAAATATTTTACCTATCAAGTGTGTACATTACCCCCTATATAAGAAGCACTTTATTGCCTGAAGTACAGATTCAACCTATCTCAGGCACACATCATCCTGTTCTTATCACATACTGATTAACCTTTGCACCTTTCGAAAAAAATAAACAATTATTATTATTATACTCTGCTAGACAAACTGATCATTCAGTTTTGTGGGTCTAATGTTTACCTATGTACTCATTTTTTCGATTAATAAATAAATAAATAAATAAAATAAACATCCATTTAGTCATTTGTTATACATACTCGTACCTACAGCAAGTATCAAAATTTTGCATTTGTAATCCTTGTTAGAAGCAATAATATCGGTTCGTTTCTCCCAGAGTCCCCCACACGGACGCCTCCTACAGCCAACTCTCTACTCTTCGGGGGAGAAACCACAATGACCACCCAGAAAAGCCCAATCAATATCCTAACCGAGACGTATCCCAGCGTATTGTTCCACTGCACTTACGGTGACGGGACTCCGCTGGATTCTGTGGCAGGTAAGTTGACCCATCCAGTTCTAAACCTCGGTTAAGGTCTCTGCTGATGTCAGAATCGCCCCATCCACGCTGTACGCAAGAATTATTTAGGCTTAGTTTTCCAATTGATTTACTGTGACTGGACAGATTTTGGATTCTGGGCCTTGTGAGTTGAGCCATCCAGTTACCGTACGCAGCCAGGATCACTTCAGATTACTTTAGGAGACCTACCCAAAGATGGCAATTCACTGCACTAAAGAGACGGGTCTGCGCTGGATTCTGCGCCGCGTGAGTTGTCCCATCCAGTTACCGTACGCAGCCAGGATCACTTCAGATTACTTTACTTCCAGTTAAAAAACCTCGGCTAAGGTCACCACTTCCGTGATCTATTCGGGGCCGGTGTTACACTACACACATGGTAACGGGAATACTACTGGGCATATTATTTATTTTTATTTAAGAATATGTGCTTACTAGCTTTTGCTCGCGGATTCGCCAGCGTGGACATAGTTTCGAGCGTGCGTGATGGAGCGATCGTGGAAATGAGTTTCAGATCTCTCGGGAACTATGTCGGGCTATGCTAATTACAAGCTTTTATTTAACTTGCAATGTATGCATGTGTTCGGAATTTTGCAAGTTAAATTTGATTCACTTCCCGGTTTCCGATTGAGCTGAAATTTTGCATGCATATGTATATCGCGTGACAATGCAATTTAAAAGCTTGCGCCTAAAAGTTTTTAGGTGTTTCGTAAATTATTAGTAGTCTATGTCACTTCCTTCTCAGGCAACTATCTCTGTGCAAAATATCACGTTAATCCGTTACCCCTTTGCGTACGACATGCGCGAGCGTAAAATATGAGTTTTCTCCAGATTCCTCGGGAACCTATACAGTATGTATCATCATATCAGCCGAAGGAAGTCCACTGCTGGGCATAGGCCTCCCCCAAGGATCTCCACGACGACCGGTTCTGCGCTGCCCGCATCCAGCGGCTTCCAGCGACCTTCACCAGGTCATCGGTCCACCGAGTGGGAGGCCTGCCTACACTACGCTTTCCGGTGCGTGGTCGCCACTCGAGAACTTTACTGCCCCAACGGTCATCTGTTCTACGAGCAATGTGCCCCGCCCACTGCCACTTAAGTTTAGCAATTCTGATACAGTATGTATAAGCTATACTTATTAATATTCTGTGTCTTTTCTACCCCCTCAACTATCTCACACGTCAATCCTTCGCTTCGTTGCGACGTGAAAGACAGTAATTTTACATTTAATATTAGTAAAGATATACTTTTTTTATATTTCATTATTAAAAATAAATTATTCTTTTTCAGTCTCTCCCGCTCAACTTAACCATAGTATGCGTTTCAAAGTCGTTTGCCAGATAGAAAAAAAAACATACGAAGCATATGGTGAGTATTGTGCAATTGGCAGTTCAGTTTTTTATAAGGTCATCATCATCATCATCATCATAACAGCCACAAATCGTCCACTGCTGGACAAAGGCCTCCCCCAAGGATTTCCACGACGACCGGTCCAGCGCTGCCCGCATCCATCGGCTTCCCGCAACCTTCACCAGGTCATCGGTCCACCGCGTGGGAGGCCTGCCTACGCTACGTTTTCCGGTGCGCTGTCGCCACTCGAGAACTTTACTGCCCCATCGGCCATCTGTTCTACGAGCTATGTGCCCTGCCCACTGCCACTTCAGTTTAGCGATTCTGTGAGCTATGTCGGTTACTTTAGTTCTCCTGCGGATCTCCTCGTTTCTGATTCGATCACGCAGAGAAACTCCGAGCATAGCACGCTCCATTGCCCTTTGGGTGACCTTGAGCCTTCTTATGAGGCCCATAGTAAGCGACCATGTCTCAGTTCCGTAAGTCATCACTGGCAACACACACTGGTCAAAGACCTTAGTCTTGAGACACTGCGGTATTTGGGACGTGAAGATATTGCGAAGCTTCCCGAACGCTGCCCAGCCGAGTTGGATTCGTCGATTGATCTCTTTCTCTTTTTATAAGGTATGAAATTAAAAAAATAACTGAGATAGAACGTTTTTATACTGTAAAAAGTAATTAATTAACACATAATAAATAATTCATTTCACAATCTTCAATTGATATTAGTACTGGAACCGTTTTTCATAGTATTTTGCTTGTGACGTCATCACTTTTGACCATTTGGAAAATCATAAAAATTACCAGTGACTAAAAAATCCTTCATCATGTTCAGTCTGCAAATGTAGACTATAGTGAACATGAATATTTTTTAATCACTGGTTCATCATATCAGCTCATATACACTCACCGATTGCTTTAACGGTGAAGGAAAACATCGTGAGGAAACCTGCACACCCCTGCAAAGAAACTCGAAGGTTGTGTGTGAAGTCGACCAACCCGCACTGGGCCCACGTGGTCGACTAAGGCCAGATTGCCCTAATTCAGGGTAGGCTCGAGCCCCTCGGTAGGGACGGTACCATTTGGAAAATCATAAAAATTCTTCACTGGTAATTTCCTGAAATCCTTTTTTTTGTGAAAATGTAGACTACAGTGAACATTAATATTTTTTAATCAGCGGTTATTTTATTAGATTTTTCAAATGATAAATAGTGATGACGTCACAGGCGCAGGCCCTGCTTTGGCATAAGATGTCTACTGCAGGCGTCCCCGAGTTGTGGGGTTTTGCCGTTATCGCCACTCTGAGCAGGCGGGTTGGCGATCACAGTGTGCACTAGAGGAACAGTGGCGTTGCTGCCCATCCTCCAGTTTATGTTCCTTATTCGCCTCCTAAGACACCCTCGGGAAGAGATGAGGTGGTGCTGTAGGGTTTTTGACAGTGACAAATAAATTTTTAAATATTCATTAAATAGCACTTCTCTTTTAAAAGCACAAAGACTTACTCATCATATTAGCCACAAATCGTCCACTGCTGGACAAAGGCCTCCCCCAAGGATTTCCACGACGACCGGTGCTGCGCTGCCCGCATCCATCGGCTTCCCGCGACCTTCACCAGGTCATCGGTCCACCGCGTGGGAGGTCTGCCTACGCTACGTTTTACTTACTCATTTGTATTTTAATAAATTTTCAATTTTATATTTATCAAAATCACAAAATTAGTTCTTCAATGAGAATGACGTCACATGCCTGTTAAAAGAACAGTTTGGGAACAAAATATCCTTTTTTATAGTTGACAAAAAGTAACTCAAATGACTAGTAGTAAAACACCGTTTTCTGGGGCCGCACCACAGGCTTTTAACTTGCAATGTATGTAAGTATGTTTGTTTAGTTCAAATCTTGCGATCGATTTAAGAGCGATTCCAGGGTTCCGATTAAGCTAAAATTTGGAATTCAGCCGTATCCCCGGTGACAAAAAATCCTTTTGTTATTTTGAAGTTGATCTGATGTTGGAGGTAGAAGGTCCTAGAATGGTCTTATTTTTCAATAGAATCGTAGGAAATACAATACTGTGCTCACCTATTTGAATTTGGAACCATGTATTTTTTATATTCATTTGAGGATTTGGCTTATTGAGCATAACAACTCTTTTCAACCGACTTCAAAAAGGAGGAGGTTCTCAATTCGTCTGTATGTGGTTTTTTTTTTGTATGTTTGTTACGCGATATCTCCGCCGATTGTGAACCGATTTTCAAAATTCTTTTTTATTTGAAAGAGTATATTCCGGAGTATACCCATTGTCACCAAGTCAGGTTCTGATGATGGGATCCCAGGGAAATCGAGGGCAACCCTCAAATTTTGTAGACATGAGTGTATTTGATTTTGAAGTCGGTTTTTAGTTTTTTAAACTTTTATTTTTATTAAATAGAAGCTTGTACTTAAAATCTTTTAGGTTTTCGAAAATTGTTGAATAGTCTAATGGATTGTATATTTCCTAATAGGGCCGATCCCCTGCTAGTCATTTGAGTTACTTTTTATGATCTGTCAAAAACTAAATTTTGTTTTAAAAATGTTTGAAAGTGACGTCATAGATTTTAAGCGTCATTGACGAACCTATTTTGTGAATTTGATCAATTGAAAATTGAAGACGTGATGGAAAAACAAAACAAGTAAGGTTCTTTGAAACTTCAAGGGGAGAGCAATTTAGGAAATTATATTTCAGATTTTATTTTTGATGCAGTCCGATCCCCTATTGTAGACACTGAACCGGTTCGTTAAAAAAAGGTGTCGGACTTCACCAATAAACTCATGGCAGAAAAAGACAGTTTGGTTTTTCAGGTCCTACCCATTAACTTCCCATTTCTTGGGCATGGGTTTCTTACAAAAATTTGGGAAAATAAGGCCAAACTCCACACATGGGGGACTAGTCTGGATTGGTGGAGGTTTTAAAGGCTTGTAGCGAACCCTCGTTTCATTAGGGGATGGTTTGGGCTCCAGTATAAATTTGAAAATGAGTGTAATCGACCATAAGGGTATATAATGTCATTGTGAACGTTTCATGCAGGATCAAGCAAGAAATTAGCGAAGTTAGCAGCGGCCCAGTCGGCTCTCGCTGTTCTTCTAGGGTCCAAAACTGACATACCTGCTGATGTACGCTCGATCAGTCTGTCGCAGCCGCTTGCCGACCACGTGGCCAGGTCAGTAATTAATTGACCTGCTAAAGAACTGTGAACATGTTTGCGCTGGTTTTAATATCCCATCATCATATCAGCTCATATACGACCCCACCGAGGGGCTCGATCCTACCCTGAAATAGGGCGATCGGGCCTAAGTCGACCACAAGACCCCACCGAGGGGCTCGATCCTACCCTGAAATAGGGCGATCGGGCCTAAGTCGACCACGTGGGCACAGTGCGGGTTGGCCGACTACACACATAACCTTCGAGTTTCGTCGCAGGCGTGTACAGGTTTCCTCACGATGTTTTCCTTTACCATAAGAGCGTTGGATGAACTTACATATGAAATCGAAATTCGAAACACATTGGTACGTGGCAGGATTCGAACCACGACCTCGCGGACAAGAGGTAGCGGTCCTTGCCATTACGCCACGGACGCTTCGTGTAGAAACTAAAGATATCCAGACTCAGGCATGCTCCAGGGAATTTTCATTTCAAAAAATCCTTGTGAATCACCAATTCTGGAGGTTCAGAAAACGATAGGAAAAACAATTAATGTTTCCTATATTATTTGATTTGCACCAATACACAATATTTACGAAAATGTTTTTAGTATGTCCAGTGTCCATACGCAGAACCTAAAACACGGTTATTACCTCGATTGGTTTGACTGTTAGTGCCATTTTTTCGACCGTTTCCGTGCTTCGGAAGGCACATCACTAGATGGCAGTTGTTACGCCGTTTCAAATGCCTTATAGGCATCTTGAAAAACTTCTTGCCACTAGCCCTACGACCTTCACCAGCTCGGAGTTGGTCCCGCGTAAAGTATGATGACTAACCTTCCCGAGTTTGAGGAGAGCCCCATGCCCAAGCTTTATGGGTTGTCAACGGCTTTGAGCAAAATGCATACAGCGGCTTCCTACCCTGCGAACACCACTTGATCATCAGCACCTGGTGTGGGTCAACACAACGCCTTCCGACACTCGGTTATCATTAGAAAACATTTCCTCTCGATTAGTTATTGGTTCGCTACGCTATGAATCACAAATAGATATGGAATATTGAAAAGTTTGTACGGGTCCCTTGTCGCCAAATGTGGCGGAAGGTGCGGGTTGCGGGGAGCTCAGATCAAATAAAATTTCACATAGAATGCTGTGAACTGTCAAATTGAAGCCACTTTTTGAAACACGTGTGCGGTATCTGTGTGTTATGCGTGTGTGCGTATCATCGACGACGTCTTAGCAAATACTATCGAATATTTTGGAGTGGTTTTGTTGTCTTGTGCAGTGTACGTGCAGGTTTGGAGTCATTTTGATTGGCTTCACATTGAATTTACGTGAGGTTCTATCTGAACTTTTGTTTGATCTGAGGTGGGGAGCGTAAATGCGTCGCTGTGTTTGGCTGATTCAAGGGTACACGCGGCCTCTAGCTCACGCTGATGTATGATGAAATTCTACTCCGTTCGAACCATTCATAACTTGATCTACGCGCTGCTAGTACAGTACGAACATTAGTACGATCTGCGCTGGTCTCACAAAGGGTAGTTGACTGCTAGTCAATTTAGTTACTTTTTAGAATCCGTACACCCAACGGGGCCTTATTACTAAGCCTCCGCTGTCTGTCCGTTTGTCCGTCCGTCAGCGGGCTGTATTTCATGAACCGTAATAGGTAGACAGTTGAAATTTTCATAGAATGTGAATATCTGTTGCCGCTATAACAACATATACTAAAAAATAGAAAAAGTGAAAAAATAGGGGCGATCTCCAAACAAAAAACCGGTTTTTATAGGTTTTTAGAACTATTTTTGATTTAGCTCTATCGTAAAATGGTAATACATACAAGCGTGAAACTTGGTGTGATCATAGTACTATGCGCGAAATGGTGACGTCACGTGATTGACGCGAGATTTCAGTCTGGCTCCCGGTACCAATGCTGTTACGTCAAATGTCACCCCTCCCGCACCTCTCCCTACCGCAGAAAACCTACTGAGTTAGCGCTCTAATGTAAACAGTTATATACATATTGGTATATGTATAATACAATTATTATTATCTATCTACTCATATTTATATTTAAAACATATCTAATTATCGTGGATTATTATTTCTTTGCCTTTTGGAAAATATCTTGCTATCAGATTCTTGCGCTGTCGTTGTTTTACATAATATATTTGAATATATCTCATCTGCCAAGGGTTGTCTGAAAGAGATCGGTTTTAGCGATAAAACCGACTTTTTGTTCACTTAAGTCTGATAAAACCATATTGTGATTGATTATTCCTTGTGTGCAATAAAGAATTTATACATACATACATATTCCTTATCCAACTGAACAGATATGTGTTTGTCAACAGATTGGTTACGGAAAAGTTCCATGAAATTACTCATGGCGATTTGGCGCATGCGAAGAGAAAAGTCCTCGCTGGCATCGTTATCACTATCAATCGCAGCATTGAAAGCGCCAAGGTCAGAACTCGATACATGTTTTAAACAAACAATGCTATTAATAAGGAAAGAAGTGAATGCACCTCCCTCCCGCCAATAGGGATGACGAATGCTAGTCGTCTGATTTACTTTTTATCATCTGTCAAAAAACGACATTTTGTTGTAAAAATGTTTGAAATACCTAGGCGTGACGTCATAGTTTTGCAGCGTCATTTATTTGCTTATTTTGTGATTTTGGTGAATTAAAAATCAAAGACTTGATGGAAAACAGTACGAGTAAGGTTTTAAGGCAATTTAGTCATCAAGAGTTTATAATTTGTTTCTGATGCTTTCGTCATCCCTATTTCAACTGTACAGTCACAGAATTTATTTTTTTAGCAGATTCAAGTCCCTTTAATTATGCCAAGTTGTGAAATTAGTTAAGTTTAAGTATCGATGTAGACTCTTCTTGGTAAGTATAAAAATAATTACAAAAATCTGATAGATTGTCAATATAAATTTTGTGTATATACTATTAATTAAATATAGGTAGGTACTTATAAATTTAGCAAAATTAAAATTCGTGAATCTTCTCAACCAATCCTGTCCAACGTACGGCCCGCGTGCCACCATCCGGCCCGCAAAGGCTCTTCATCTGGCCCGCGAACTAGTTAAATTTTAGGCCATCTAAAGTATAGTTATGGCGCGAAGCTAGCTACCTTTATTTCGCGGAACATAAGTTGCACAAAGATAAATACAACAGAATGCATTGTGCAAACAAAAAACGTGTCGGTCATGGCATTAGGTAAGTTTTTGAAAAATGACTCTTCCTCCTAACAATAAAACAATTATGTTTTTATTAAAGATTCACTTTGCTAAAGGAAATGCCTTCGGCCTGCTGCGGCTATAAACATCCTAAACTTTTCCTCGACCCAATTATGTGGGACACCTCTGTTCTAAGGAATTAAATTCCGTGACTGTACGTGAATGGGGTATAGTGAGGCCGCTCGCTGCGAGTAAGACACGACGAGAGTGAGGTTAGAGAGAGATGCGCCTATAACGCCAAATTTAGTTACTTTCTATTTTTGTTTCACTGGTAGTTAAAATCTTTTTGTTTGCCATTAAAATTAACTCTTTTTTTGTCAACCTATTCGTGTGACAGAAATTGTTTCACAGCGTATTAGTCTGCCAGTGAGGCAGTGATGAGCGTAAATTTTTTTTTAAATTTTTTGGAGGAAATCTTTTTAAGTCTATATATTATATATATTGTATGGAGTGACGGACGTAGGGTTGCTTTTTCAACAGACTTAATAATGGGGTCTTCGCCGATTGTGAACCGATTTTGACGATTCTTTTTTTCAAATCGGAGTGGTCTTACACAGCTGTAAAAAATGGTCTGGGGGTTCTACTCATCATACTGACTAATCAATTCTCAAAAAAATAATTAACCCTCCATATAAAAATGCACGAAATTGATCGATTAGGCGTAGGGTCCGTTAACTGGGGATCCCACTCATCATACTGCTTTATCAATTCTCAAAATAATATTTAACCCCCCATACAAAAATGCCCAAAATTGGATCAGATGATCGATTTGTATGAAGTGATTATTTTTGCGATTTCAGCAAAGTCTTAGAACAGAATTTGTTCAGTATGATGAGCAGAAGCCCCAGTTAACGAGACCTACAGCAAGTTTGTTACACCCTGTATACATTTTATCAATCTGTAAAGTACTTGATTTTTTTAGAAAATTGCCAAAAAAGAAAGAAAAATTCGAATTATTAGGGTTTTTTTTATACATGTTTACCGTGGTCAATTATAGTCTACACCATCCGTCTGGTAGCAAATAACCATATGTTTAATCCGAAAGGTCGTTCTTAATGTATGTCTTCTGAATGTAGGTGATCGCAGTAACGACGGGCACAAAATGCGTGTCCGGGGAACACATGTCGGTTAGCGGCCGAGCCGTCAACGACTGCCACGCTGAGGTTAGTACAAAATGTGGCTATAACAGGTTTTTTTTTGCGCCCAAGCAAGGCAACGCAGCCGGAGGACGCGGGGGATGGGAGGTCGGAGAATGCTCATGCATACCAGTACAGCCGGCTGCACTGGTTATGTGGGACTCACAGCTAATCTAAAACTACCCACTAAACTCCACCTTCGGGGATAGCTTTAGTTTTTGCAACTTCAAGCTTACATCGTCGGAGCGACCCCTCCCTTATATATAACCAAGTGAGATTTACATGTCACGTAGGCTCCTTTATCAAATGTTGTTGTAAGAGTGACATAAGTATAGTGTAATATTTACGAAGTAACTATTTAGTAATCTGTGGTAATATTCATATTTTATTATAACCCGGCGCCAATGACGTGAAAAAAATAACGCGGTCGATGACGCTGGGTCAATATGACCCGAATGTTTTTTTTCTTAATTATCTGGTTATCTGCTGAATTATAACAAAGTAAGAACTATTGCATGACCATGAAGTCATTGTAGTACCAAGATGTTTAAGTTAATTTAGATATCAAACTATAATTTGGTTTTAATGCAACAACCTCAAAAGGGCAACTAAAATAATTTCTCTTTTAGAACTAAAAATGGATGTAACTGTAGGCGTTATGTAGCCGTTTTATTCAAGAAAAGGGATTTTACCATTCTTCACTGGCGCTTGCTTACTACACCATGGTACAAATCATATGAATTAAGGTCTTATCTCCAGCTACTGAGAAAACCGATAACGATTATAATATGTTTTTCCCCAATTGAAAATCGCTCGGGTCAATATGACCCAGCGTCATTGGCGCCGGGTTAAACTAGCTGTCCCGGCGAACTTCGTACCACCGTACACTACACTACCCTACCTTACCCTACACTACCCTACACTACACTACACTACACCACCCTACACTACTTTACCCTACACTACACTACCCTACCCTACATAAAAACCTTCTCCTGACAATAACGTTCGCAACTTTTTTTGATGCTGTCAAATACCCTATAGTTAAAATTCATTTGGTGTGGGTCACTCCTGATGACTGCGGTCGCAGTATGCGAAGTGGTGGCACTTTCCGCGTACTATGCCACCACATCGCACACTGCGACCGCCAACCCAAGGTGAGGTGCAGCCAAACGCACTCAAATTTTAAATAAAAAAAAATAATAATAAAAAAATCCCGTCTGCCAAGCGTGGCGATTACGGCAAAACCCCCAAATCGGGTGAGGCCTATTACCAGCAGTGGACGTCTTTCGGCTGATGTGATGATGGTCATCATCATGAGTGACCCACACGCTGTTGCCCATCCTCCGGTTTAGTCCGTTAGTCGTCTCTTACGACACCCACGGGTAGAGATGGGATGGCCCTATGCCCCCGGCTTAGAATCAGATTAGTAGATGTCCAAAGGTCTACAAAAACAATGGGAGTGGGACAAATTGAATGATAGATAACATATATTTTCACCCGGAAGTCTTGTTTCTAATTCTTTAATGTCAATTTCTTGACACGGTTTGAAACTTTGATATTTCAACGTTTATTTGGGAATTCCAGTAATTTGGTCATTTTCGAGGTCTGTAAATTACCCGACTGCCTAAAAAAGAGGATATTTTTTTTATGCAGCTGTTTTTTTTTCTAATTGGTTAGGATTGGTTTGATTCTCGTGTCTTATACTGCAAAGCTACATGGGACATTTGTTGTAGGTGGTGGCGAGGCGTTGTCTACAAAGATACCTGTACGCTCAACTATATGAATATGCTGTGTCGGATGGTAAATTAATAATTTAATTATACCTTTCTTTTACTATTCAATATTAATTTAATTGTGTTTTTTACTCTTCGTACAAAAATTTGGCATCATTTAAGGCGGTTCGATGAGCACACTAGCGCCGCTAATAGAAATAAATAATTTACTAATCATTTAGTATTTTGCGCATATAGGGAGACAACAACTATTGTTTAATTGTTATTTTATAACCGTAAATATAAGCAACAAGTGTTTTTTTGCAAAATTGCTAAAAGTGGCCACATTTAGCAGTTTTGCAAAGAAATAACTTGTTGCTATTATTTACAGTTATAAAATAACAAACAATAGATACTGTCTCCGTATATGCGCAAAATACTAAATGATTTCAATTGAAGTCCATAAGAAGGAGTAAATTAATTATTTCTATGTGCGGCGCTAGTGTGCTCATCGAACCGCCTTAACCTGAAGACATCCACTGCTGGACATCTGCCGCTACCGAGTTTGGGGAGGGGCTAGGGGGGTTGCCGTAATCGCCACGCTTGGCAGGCGAGTTGGCGATTACAGTATGCAGTGTCGTGGCACAGTATGCGGAAAGGACGCTGCTGCCCATCCTCCGTTCTTTCGATCCCTTAGACATCTTACGCCACCCTCGGGAATAGATGGTGTGTTGCTATTCTAAAGCCACATCTCAGGTCGCAAACAAATTGTTGGCCTTTATATAAATATTGTTTGTTGGCAGACCCGCGTTGCGTGATCGCTTCCTCCGACATAGAGCCACAGCCTGGCGAGGGATATCGCATGAAGAGCAATAGACAGGTGCGCTATTTATTTTACTACCGCTCAGCAATTACTTCATTATTAAAACAAAGACTCGATCACTCGGCCGTCAATCGGCTCTTATCGCCACGCAACGAAATAACACGATTGTAATAGAAATTGTTGGACGGACCATTTTCTTTGTCTAATTGTACAAACTGCAATGTAACTTTTGATTTAAAATTGTTTATTGTTTCCTCACAAATTAGAGAAAAGTACGTACTATCTATACAAGTCTAAGCTGATATAGCAATTTAATATCTATACAAGTCTAAGCTGATATAACAATTTACTATCTATACAAGTCTAAGTTGATATAGCAATTTACTATCTATACAAGTCTAAGCTGATATAACAATTTACTATCTATACAAGTCTTAAGCTGATATAACAATTTACTCTCTATACAAGTCTAAGCTGATATAACAATTTACTATCTATACAAATCTAAGCTGATATAACTATTTACTCACTATACAAGTCTAAGCTGATTTAACAATTTACTCTCTATACAAGTCTAAGCTGATATAACAATTTACTATCTATACAAGTCTAAGCTGATATAACAATTTACTATCTATACAAGTCTAAGCTGATATAACAATTTACTATCTATACAAGTCTTAAGCTGATATAACAATTTACTCTCTATACAAGTCTTAAGCTGATATAACAATTTACTATCTATACAAGTCTAAGCTGATATAACAATTTACTATCTATACAAGTCTAAGCTGATATAACAATTTACTATCTATACAAGTCTTAAGCTGATATAACAATTTACTATCTATACAAGTCTAAGCTGATATAAAAATTTACTATCTATACGTGTCTGACTCGGTGGCCCAGTGGTTAGTGCCCTTGACTACTGATCCGAGGGTTGTGGGTTCGATCCCCACCCAGGGCAAGCATTTGTGTGATGAGCAGATTTGTTTGCTGTGTGTCTGGGTGTTAAATGTCTATATATGTATGAATTTAAACGTATATAAGTATGTATATCAGTCTCTGGTAACCCATAACACAGGGAATCCTACTTTGGGGCCAGATGACCATGTGTGATTTGTCCCAGAATATTTATTTATTTATTTTATTTATACAAGTCTAAGCTGATATAACAATTAACTAGACCAGGTTTGTAACTATATTAGGCTGGCGCTTCATCTTTTTAAAACCACTTCAGAAGTGCGCGGCTTCGGCTCGTCCTTCCAATATTAGTCGACTATCAATTGCTTTATTTCAAGTTGTAATGTGCTATTATTGTACCATTTTTCCTTTAACCTCCACCAATCCAGAGTTGACCCCCGCATGTGAAGTGTGGCCTCACCTTCCCAAATATAGGAGGAGACCCGTGCCACACCCTGAACACCTCATACAACGGGCCAAAGATTACATTTCAAAAAAGGAATGACGGGACAAACAAAATGGCGGCGAAATCTTATACATTCGACAACCAAACTGTAACCAATCTGTTACAATCTGGTTGATGAGGGGGTGAGGTCGCAATCTCTAGAGCGGCAGGGAGTGTCCATACTGTATGTTAGTACTAATATATATACTTTGCCCGTGCCTCTACAGTAGATCTGTTAACAAACTGAGCATAACTGTAGACTTGTCCGTGATCTGGAATTCGCCAGCTAAACCGACATTATGTGTAGGTCCACCTGTATGTGAGCACAGCGCCCTGCGGTGACGCGCGTATCTTCAGTCCGCACGAGCAGCCTGCCGACGCGCTCGACAAGCATCCCAACAGGTAAAGATTTTGTTAAGAAACTCAGGAATCCCGCTCAATAACGCGCCGAGAATCAATTTAATTCAACTTTTTAACAATCTTTAAACACAACTAATTTGACAACCCTAAAATTGAATGCGATACACATTTTGTTTCAGAACCCTTAAACATAACTTTTTAAGAATCCTCAAATACAACTTGTTAAGAATCCTCAAACACAACTAGTTAAGAATCCCCTAACACAAGTGGTTAAGAATTTCATTCTTCAAACACAACTTATTAGACAACTGTTAACACTTATTGTTCGGATCCCTCGATGACAACTCACGAAGAATCCCGTTCTACACAAGTTGTTGAGAATTCTCGTCCTCAAGTGCGACTAGCAACAATAGTTTGCGTGCGGTGCCAGGTACCTTTGTTATAAAAGGAACAGGGTTGAGTAGTAGTAGTGATCTAGTGGCTATTTTGAATCTAAGTGAGTGGGATAGCAAATGTACGAGACAGACGTTTCCATAGATTAAAGAAAGCGTTTTTTACTTTATCTACACACATATAATAAGTCCTCTAAAATGCGCTCAAAATCCGTAGGCAATGACCAGAATTATGACGACCAATTTTACTATGATAGCTGTTCCAACTTATAACGTTATAAAAATCGCACTATAATAAAATTAAAGTACAGATTTTTCTTACTACTACAGACAAGAAAGTTCTCATAGTAAAATTAGTAATAATGCTGTCTTTGGGGACTCTTAACTAGTTGTGTTTGAGGATTCTTAACAATTTGTGTTTGAGGATTCTTAAAAAGTAGTAATCTCAGTAATAATGCTGGTCATTTCCCTACGGCTTCTGAACCCATCTTAAAGTACTTATAATATGTATGTAGACAAAATAATGTATGCAACTGTTGCAATTAGGTCTTAAAACACTCGTGTGATTCTATAACGAAATTCGGCTTCGCCTCATTTCGTTAAAACACACTCAGGTTTCAAGACCTGTAATTACATAACAGTTGCATAAACCTCTATTACCGTATAGTTTTATCTATCCAGTCAGTTTTTATAATGAACCAGTCTGCCGGATCACCGTAGTATTTTGTGTTGGGAAAGTCTTGAATTATGTTTTGGACAAACTGCAGCGCCGCACCGCACCCACACGCCGGGGAATCACTCCAGCCACACCTAAGCAACTCTACTACGTCCATTCCTCTTTCGCAGCGTGTTTAGAGAGAAAACCTTGTGGTTAGGTAGTGTGGTCAACGTATATGCCCAAGTTCTTCGCAGGCTCACCACCTGTTTCCCATTCGATAATAAAAGACTTACATGTAAGATTTACATTGTTTGCAGATTGACTCGCGGACAACTACGCACTAAGATTGAATCTGGAGAGGGCACTATTCCTGTGAAAAACTGCACGAATGTCGCACAGACCTGGGACGGCGTCTTGCAGGTGGGCCACTTGACTGCATGTCGCGTTACGTCTAAGGAGCGCTGGGCGCAGTAGTGGGGTAAAGTGGATGCTCTTTTTAGGTGACGTGAGGTACCTGTACTAGTTATCTGTGGCGAAGGGTCACACGATTCCTATCGGCTTCCCTTTGAAAATACTATAATAATGTTATACTATGACTAACAGTATAACATTGGCAGTTAGTTGAGGCAGTAAAGTTCTCGAGTGGCGACCGCGCGCCGGAAAATGTAGCGTAGGCAGGCCTCCCACGCGTCGGACCGAAAACCTAGTGAAAATCGCGGGAAGCCGATGGATGCGGGCAGCGCAGGACCGATCGTTGTGGAAATCCTTGGGGGAGGCCTATGTGCAGCAGTGGACGTCTTTGTTAGATTGACATTGTTAGATTTTCTCTTTGTGCTACCCACAATGCAGGTACAAAACAATATAAGTAAAACCAACATTATAATATCAATTTATAATTATAAAAACGACTTTGGATATTATCACACCAACCAATATCACAGAACCGTACGAAACTTTTAAAACGCCTGCGAAAGAATATGAAGCAAGGTGAAGATTATATCGTGTGGCTTACTTTGCCACCTCTTTCTTCTCATTAAATGACGAACGGTTTTAATGAAACTTTATGGATAATGAGGACTTAATAAGGCCTACTGCACTGGGTGTTTCAATATTGTAAGTAAGGTACCTCCCATACAAACCGAAAACCTCTTGATGTGAAGCTAATGGACTAACAGTTACGTCACGGAGGCGGTAAAAAAGTTATGTGCAGACGGACACAAACTTGTGAAGCTATTTGACTCTGGCCATAACACCCGCTGGACAATGTTAACACCTAAATTTCCTTTGTCGGCAGGGCGAACGCCTCTTAACCATGTCGTGCAGCGACAAGGTAGCTCGCTGGTGCGTAGTCGGTCTTCAAGGCGCGTTACTCTCACGCTACATACGGCCTGTCTATCTCGACTCCCTCGTGCTGGGCTCTTTGCTACACGTACAGCATACTACAAGGTGAGTGGCATTATCTATTCATAAACGTGTCATATCGGCAAAAAACGTCGTCGTTAAAGGAACCAGTATCATTTTCATGACTGGCGACAATTTTGCTACACTGATGTCTAAGCGTATCGACCGGCGCCGGCTACGGTGTCATTGTAGCAATCTGAGTTGGTATTTTATGGCGATATGGGTCGACGTCATTTTATCGACCTGAGTCGACGTCATTTTAGTGACCTGGTTTAACTGCATTTTAGCGACCTGGTCGACGTCATTTTATCGACCTGAGTCGACGTCATATTAGTGACCTGGTTTTACAGCATTTTAGCGACCTGGTCGACGCCAATTTATTGATTTTTGACTGCAATTTGGCGACCTTGGTCGACGACATTTATTTTCATTTATTTAGTAAAACCACACAGCATTACATTTAGGTTAACAGTACACAAGCCAAATTAAGAGATTCATGATCATCATTTATTTGCCATGTTCCCAATTATTTGGCGTCGGTCATGTCTTTATCTTTCATTCTTCCTTTTTTTCAGTCATTTCTACATTCACTATAAGAGAATAAAATCAATTTGAAATTTATACAATAAATAAAATAAAATAAATAAATATTCTGGGACAAATCACACATGGTCATCTGGCCCCAAAGTAGGATTCCCTGTGTTATGGGTTACCAGAGACTGATATACATACTCATATACGTTTAAATACATACATATATAGATAAATTAACACCCAGACACAGAGCAAACAAATCTGCTCATCACATAAATGCTTGCCCTGGGGGGGGATCGAACCCATAACCCTCGAATCAGTAGTCAAGGGCACTAACCACTGAGCCACCGAGTCAGTCAATATACTGAGCATTTATTACATCTGTCGGACTACTGCTTTGACTATAACACTGTTGCGCAGCACGTGACTAACATGCTGCGCCCCGTACCGTGTGCCAACTGACAGATGAAATCTCACTCAGCCCTCAGTACAATTTGACCTAGTTTTACTACGACTGCCGGACATTTTGTTAAATCTGTCATACATTTATTACATCTGTCGGACTACTGTTCTTGAACATTGTTTCTTAAGTTGTATAATTAAACAAGTTTTTTATAAATATTTTTTTATTTTACTATGTAAATATATCGTAACAAACTATGTTAATAATGGTACTATACAAGAAATACAAATATTTATAGTATTTTAATTACAAATAGAACTAATCTAAAGAGTAAGGACTGTGACTGCGCGTTGTTAGGTAGAATGTTCCTCGCGCCCTGGAAAATACAAAAGATGTAAGTAAAAAAACTGAATTTTCCTTTAAGTGTTTATATTCTTAAAACGAGAGATGATTGCCTCTAGGTCAGGGATGGCAAACCTTTAGGATCAACGTGCCATTTTTTTTAAAGAAGAATTTATTGAGGCCATGACGTGTCGTCATATAATTTTTACTAAGTGGTGACTATTGGGAAAATCAAATTACTTAAAACTAATCTCTTGTTGTATTAATTTTTTAATCAATATTGAACTACACTGGAAATCAATCAGCTGCATTGTTACTTTGCACTAAAATGCTCATCATCATGATCGGTCAAAGTATTTACTCACGTGCCATCTATGGCACGCGTGCCCTTGGTTTGCCATCCCTGCTCTAGGTTAATCTTTTCCGGGTACCGTACACTCAAAATTACTAAGCCTCCCACTGTCCGTTCGTCTTTCTGTCAGCGGGCTGTATTTCATGAACCTAAACTGTTAACATTTTCACTAAGTGCATTTCACTAGCCGCTATAACAAAAAAATAAAGTGGGGCTTCAATACAAAAAACATGAAGTAACTAGCAACATCTAGTAAAATCTAGTAGTATCTTCTATATAGTTGATTTATGAAGATGTTTTGGTATGGAATCCTCGGTGCGCATGCCGCAACCCGCACAATTCGGATTTCATTGCATCTCATGAAATGCAAAATCAAACTAACGTTAAAATTCTATAAATGCGTCGTTGTTATCTATATGTAAAGCCTATCAATAATAAGTGTTCTCTAACACTGAGAAGTTGCACTAGTTCCGTCAACCGGAGTAACAACCGAACTACTGCTATGACACGACAAACCGACATGTTTGCTTTTGTCTTACGTTGACGACGGACTGCCTAAGGAAGACTAGGGATATTAAGTTCGCTTTGCACAGCCCTTACTTTTATTTAATTGTATCTATTCTCTGGGTTGCCTGGAAGAAATTGCTTTAAGCTATAAGGTCGCCTACATTGTACAAATTAAAATTTTACTGTTTATTCTGTACTACTTATTATCTGTATATATTTTTGTTATTGTACAATAACGCATATTTGATTGATTGACTATTCGAGTTACACTCACATAGCCGCAGTTGTCTAGCGGTTATTAGCTTAGTGCCTATTTCGACACAGGATCAAGTTTGGATCTTAATGGTATCTAAACAATTTTGGACTTTTTATTATTATTTATTTACTCTAAAATAACGAGAATAGGACGTGTCTGGTCAATTGGGTTGATGATGGCATCAAAAATAAATTATTGCAAAATTACCCCACTACTAAAATTAAAAAACCGACTGAGTGCAAGTCAGAACCGCACACATACGATCTGTACCATCATACTAGATGGCGCTAGTTTCATGTTTAAAAAAACAAGTTTTCTGTATGGAGACCCCCTTATTTTTTCATTTTTTATAATTTTTTGTATTTGTTGTTAAAGCGGCAACAGAAATACACTATCTGCTAAAATTTCAGCTGTCCTAGCTATCACGTTCATGAAATACGGCCTGGTGACAGACGGACGGACGGACGGACGGACAGCGGAGGTTTAGTAATAGGGTCCCGTTTTTACCGCTTTTGGGTATGGAACCCTAAAAAACCTTACTCGTTTTGCTTTTCATCATGTTTCAAATTCAAAATCCAAATTATGACGTCACAACAGTATTTGAAATATTTTTAGAACAAAAAGTCTTTTACAGATAATAAAAAGTAATACAATGACTGGCAGCCATCATCCCTATTCTTCAACTGTGTTGGAGTAAAAAAGGACGATTTCATTTCTAGATACAGTTGTTTATTATTCAGCAGATTGCAATAATAGTCGGTTTTTTACGGTATAACATCTAAATATCTCCAAATGGTTTTTAATTTTTAATGCGTTATAAAAAAAAACAACAATGCTACGTAACATTAATGTATGTGAATTCGTTAGATTTAGATTTTACCGTTAGACCTAAAATAAGTAACCGAGATAACATCTCGATATTCTGTATTTGTTTGTGTAAGACAAATTTCCGACACTCGAACATGTGAACTATTTATATGGAGCTTTATTTGCATGCGCTAATGGCTGCAACCCTAGTTCCATTTTAACAAGACCAATTAATTGTGATTAAACCGCGAACTCAATCGACACTAAGTGGTGCCAAATTGCGCAATGCAATCCACATTTTCTGCGCATCTAAAATTTGTCTACCGGGAAGAGTTATTTTCTGTCTAAAAGTGTATTCATGTTGTCCATGCCATATCCCTTTTACAAATTCCTTACCCGGTAACAACTACAGTGTCACTGCTGGGGCACGGGTCGCTTCCCAAACTTGGGAAGATAATTAAAACCAAATACCATACCTTATTTCCCGCTAATTGTCAGTCTATCCCCTTTCGGTGCTAATCCAAACAGCTTTTTTAAAAACGCTACAGCCTTATTGTCTTTGCCCAATTCAAGGCTATAAGTCACTGGTATCAATGTTGGAGGGGGAGCTCCTATATAGTTGTTTCGCTCTTTCGATACGTGGTTTAGTTCCCCATTAGCACTTTTTACTAATGTGTTTATCTCTCTCATAACTGAGAACACTGGGACAACGTTCTTCCGGTTTTTGAGGAGAAATTCCAGCATTTTAAATAGGAAATTGTCTGGGTCCGGTTCGGATTTCTTAAGGAATGGTATGAAGCGCTTTTGACGTTTTATCACTTTGTGTGATGTAGCTGTTTCTTCATTTTCAATATCAGCAGCACTAAAATCTTTTTTTACTGTTCTAGCATCTGTTATAATATAATCTCGTCTCTCATTAAGCGACTCTGAAATATTTTCTTTGTTAAGTCCATCTACGTTTCTTTTATGATTAATTTCTTTTTCGTTAGTTATTTCTTTGTTATCTTTTTGTGTATTCAGCTTTGTATATTCAAATGTATATTGTATATTTTTGGATTGAAAGAAGTCTTTGAAACTAGAAAGTTTCTTGAACATTTTACTTGGATTATTTCTGGCTATCTGTGAACGTGTAAATATTTTTTCCAATCCGTTCTCGACGCGTTTGAAACGTTTGTTAGCTGTCAAGTAGAACGTGTAGATGCCGAGTGGTTGAGTGTCGTTTTCACCTGCAATGTGCATAAAGTTTGTGCTTATTTACAGTGGTAAGTGCTATTGTATTTACAAGTGATGCTTTTACGTTACAGTGAGGTGTCTCTATTTCGTGAGCAGTTAGAATTAAATCTACCAAAAAATTGCAAGTGCTTGTAATTTTTAACCCATTTGCATGATAATTTAGATTTATGTGCAGAGAGTATGCTATACCTTGATGACAGCTTACCCTATCCTGGTATATAGGTATACCCTGTATACAAAACTTAACTAAATAAATGTTGATCATCTTCCAAAAATACGTATAGAACTCGTAAAATAGTCTTCTACTTATACTAAAAAACTTTCTCAGAGAGACTCATTTTCTATTTGCAATAAAGTTATAATCTTCATACAAATCGATCAGCTTATTGACCAATTTAGTACAGGGCGCTCAATTCTTTTTTGAAGATGCAGTTACTTGTGAAAAGTTTTTCAGTATGATGAGTAGAAAAACCTCAGTTAATTGTGCCACACGATAAGAAAGAAAGTTAACAAATTTTACCGTTTTCGTTTTACCCTGGAAAACCATTAACGCAAATCTAACCCATAACACGTGCTTCTTCCAAATAACTAGTGCAGCATTCAGTGCCATAAGAGCTACTTGAATCTTACGTTGAATCGACCCCCTTCCCCATATGGGTGGTCTGTGACCCCTCGCACCCTCGATGTTTGAACAACTGGTAAGACTCGCACTCTTTGGCCGTAAAAGCGCCGGGGTTTAACACTGACTCCGCGTAAAACATGTATGAACGCCAGTGGCTGCAGAAGACTGGGGAGAGGAATTAAATTAGGTATGAATAAGTTAGTTTCAGGTTAGGACACTTGGATGGGTGAATCACCATTAAGTTACAATTACTTAAGGAACCTGTTATAAAATACATTTGGCTAGAGACACGTGATGTCGAGTGGCGTAACGGTTAGGGCCGCTGCCTCCTGTCCGGGAGCTCGTGGTTCTAATCCTGCCACGTACAAATGTGTTTTAGAAGTTAGATTTCATATGTACGTTTATAGAAAGAGTCTTAGTATAAATCTAGAAATCAGGTGATGTGTGACGTGCATGCCCGCAAATGAATGAAGGCGCTTCTACGGAACTCTTCTGTTCCGTGGGTAACAATTTACTTACACTTATTAAAGAACTGCTGCTGGTGGAAAACTACTTCCAGTTCGCATCCCGGCTGTGGACTGATCCCGCCGTTGGGATAGAAGTCTGCATGGCCCACGGGGACGGCATAGCCTGTCGAACAGTTTATGTAAATAAGATTTTCATGTTTTTACCCGTCCTTCTGCCCGAGACAAAAGGTTAAGGTGTGCGCGCGGGTGCGCACGTGTGTGTATGTGTGCGCGATCAAAAATCGTGGCGAAGTTTGATTCATGACCAGTTCAAATATTTGGTAGCCCCTCGGACTAGTTGGTAGTTGATGTTTAAAAAAAAACTGTTGCATACGTAAATTCCCTTCAAAGTGGAACTAATGCCCAGCTCACCAAATATCCCAGCGTCCGTATGTATGACGTCGACAAACTCTGCGTCTGATGGGTCGAGTCGTTGCGCAAGTGGCAACTTAGAAAATAGTGGCAGAGCGGGGTCCAGCCCGGTTATCCTGGCTACGCGACCTGAAACACAGTTTATAATATAAAAACAATACGTTAAGGCATTTGATAGCTTGAAAGCTTTAAGAGCGTATTCACAAAATAGTTTCCCATACACACTTAAAATTAGGTACTACTTCTTGAAAATGGATGGACTAACCGGCTAATTCTAATAAAACTTTATACATTATGTGTATAAAGTTTCATTAGAATTAGCCCATCCATTTTCAAGTCTCGAAATTATGGTTTGTAGATAAATTAAATTTAAAAAATGTATATTTCGAAAATGTAATCTATCTACAAACTAAAATTTCGTGACTTGCTTATGTGTATAAAGTTTCATTAGAATCGGCCCATCCATTTTCAAGAAGAAGTAATTTTAAGTAGGGATGCATCGATACGCCTTTTAGGAGATACGATACCGATACCGGTACTCTTATAAAAATATCGGCGATACCGATACTCTTAGTGAATTTTATTTTCTGAATAATTATTTTCGACGTTGAAGCGGTGTTCACTTGGGTGGTACAATCGACTTCATTAATATATTGGCAGAGTCAATGGTTCAAACATTGTAAGCGTCGAAATGAATATAAAGTTCTATACAAACAATTAATGAACCGTTTACATGATTTTATTGATACCTACATATGTTTGTATAGAATTTTATAGTTCGTTTCAACGCTTACAATGTTTTGAAACATTGACCCTGCCAATATATTAATGAACTCGACTGTACCTCTTCATGTGGATCCACAAGTTTGATGAGTAGGTAATAATTTTTAAAATTGAAGCCACGGGACATATTTTCTTTACAATACATAACATATTGCTTGGGAATTGTCAAATGGCGAAATTGTCTAAATTATTCCTTAAAGCACTTCTGTATCTTGAAATTGACATTATTTTGCTTTTTATTTTAATTGTTAAAACCGACTAGTTACAAAAATATTCACATGGGACACTCTGTATATGCAAACTAATTAATTTTCATAAATAATTTTATATTCTATTAAGCATGGAACAAGTCAAAATAAAAGCCAACAGAGACAACATTGCCTCATTTCCAGCGAAATAGCCGCCTCCGTGGCTTAATGGTTAGTCCATTCGCTTCACACCAGAAGGGTCGCGGGTTCGATTCCCGGCGGGGTCAACAACGGCGCGCCTGGTTAGCTACCACCATCTTATCGCGGTCTTCCCGCCAAACATCAGTGTTAACAGCATTGATGTGTTCCGGCTTGAAGATAAGATCCCCATGGCGTTGGGGAGTCTAGGTAAGCCCGCTTCCATCTTCGGCATCATCGTCACTTACTATCAGGTGAGATGATGCCAAGGGCTTATCAATTGAGGATAAAAAAAATGAAATAGATGAAACAAGTTTTGTAGTTGTATCGGCAATAAAAGTATCGCCGATACCGATATATCGGCCAACCCAAAATATCGCCGATATATCGGTATGATGCATATATATCGGGATGCATCCCTGATTTTAAGTTTGTATGGGAAACGATTTTGTGATTTTGGGAAACGCGGTTTAAAGAATATGTATTTGAATAAAATGTTCCTTCTCCCTCCCTCAAGCCTCTCCGTATATAGCAAGAAAGGAAGAACTGCAGCGCAAACCGACAAAAGGCACTAAAATTGACCAAAACAGCATTTTGTAGTCCCCTATTTCCTCCTCCAAAACTTGAGCAATTATATATTTTTTTCAAAAATAATTAAAGTCAATTAGTTTTTTTTTTAAACGCTTTACCTACCTCTATGTTATCATTTTATTGTTAATATGCGTATTATTTTTTGGTGGGTATCTGAAAACACTTTTCAATTGGGCAATTTTCTCAGTTTTGAAGACTCCTACTTCCTATTATAATTAGAATATGGGAAAAAACAAAACATGGGGGCGGCCATGGTGGATATAGGTTTGATGGAAAAAAAACTTTTTTCCAGGTAGGAAACAGGTAAACACATTTGTATGGAAAAAATGGCGCCCGCGTTTCCTCTTAAGAGTATCATGAGTTGACCCGTTGACCACTAGTAGTACTATATCCCGTGGAAAAGGTTACCGTTTGCTTTTATGATATTGTTATAGAGTGAACCTTGATGAACACGAAAACCCAAGTCTTGAAGGCCGCAACCCGCCGCCGTAACATATGCAGTCTGTATGAAAATATAGAAACTATCAGAAGTAGAGTACCTACTTTGTAATATGGGAAAAGGTCGTCTACTTTGGAGTACCTACACTTGACATGTCATAATCTTTCTTTTCACTTTTATTGCTATCTCTTTCCTTTCATATATTGCTATCTCTTTTTTGACAATATGGACTCAAGAAGTTTATAGGTAAATCTGGAGGCCACACTCTAAATACCTACTTGAAGCAAAGAAATATGGCCTTGAATTTTCTCGTTACCGCTCCGTCTCTTTCTAATTAGGAGGTATGAACAAGACGTGTATAGGTGAAGCTCTTGCTCACACCCGCTAATTGAAAAGAGACGGAGCGGTAAAGAGACATTTCAAGGGCATATTTCTTTGCTTCAATTAGGTATTTAGAGTGTGGCCTCCAGTTTTACCTATAAACTTCTTGTACGGACTTTATCCCCAAGTGTGTGAAATATGGTCTTATCTTACCTAGTTTGGTGCCTGTGCCCCAGTAGTGAGGACGTTATATATTTTACCTGATTTCAGCGAAGCCCCTGCCACACCGGCGGCTTGTGCCCCCAAACTGTGACCCACCAGATGTGTTGTTGATAAATCCAAGCCCCTGTAGAGTTGAATAAAAATTCATGGTTTAGATTCTAAGCCGGGCCAAGTCATGTTAGCGCAGATTCGGAGCTCATCGAAGCGTCAAATTATTCACAATTAAAGCGAAGTAGCGTGAATGCGCGCGTATTCTCGTGAATTCTCGCGCATTCGCACGCTTTCACGTACATCAGTTGCCAGTTGACGCGTTGGTTCGCGTAGTAGACGCTTGGGTACGCTCGAACACGCGCGCACCAATCAGCGTTGGTTGCACGCAGACGCGCGCGAATTCACGCGTCTTGTTTTATCTCAGAAAAGATAAGCATTACGTTGTTGAGATATAGGTGAATTTGCTATATTAATATTTAGATTAACGCTTCGATGCGCTTCGAGTCTGCGCTAGCATGAATTGACCTTAAGCCTAAGACAATACAGGGTGATGAATCGTTGAAGAGCGGCAAATCTTTGATGCTACTTGTGAAACATGGGTATTCTGTAAGTGATGGCTGACTGAATGCCCTCCAAATACATAGTAGAATCCACCATTCGCCGATTTTCAGCGAATAATAAAAAATACATATATTTTGGGTTTATATGGAAGGTGTGACAACGAGCGTCGGTTGCGTAATGGAAAGGGCCGCTATCTCCTGTCCGGGAGGTCGTGGTTCGAATCCTGCCACGTACCAATGTGTTTTAGAATTTTGATTTCATATGTACGTTTATCCGACGCTCTTACGGTGAAGGAAAACATCGTGAAGAAACCTGCACACGCCTGCGAAGAAACTCAAAGGTTTTGTGTGAAGTCGACCAACCCGCACTGGGCCCGTGTGGTCGACTAAGGCCCGATCGCCCTAATTCAGGGTAGGCTCGAGCTTCTCGGTAGGGACGTATATGAGCTGATTTGATGATATAGAAGGTATTATTGCGAGTTCTTATGGAATAATGTACTCTACTACTCAGTGTAGTAGGTCTTGTTCTTGCAACTCAACAAGTTTTAATAAAATAGTTTTAGATGTTTTGGAGATAAAATAACAGACTGGATTTGTATAAAAATTACTTTACTCCAATTTTTCGCGGAACACTAAACATCATAAGCATAGTAGGTCGTATAAATTTGTAGTGAACATAAAAAGTTTCATCAAAAGACATTTTTGAGAAAAAACAACGACTAATGGTGGCAACCCTAAAATTCATATAGGATTTTTTTACGCTCACGCAATATTTTTTTTTTAATGTTCGTTCATATCAGTCGATCCCTATCAAAATCTCAACTTCCATTTTTCTTACAATACATTCTTCACTCCTTTATCGCTTGAAAGTAATAAACTAAAAAGCGGCCTCCCGAGAAATGGATAGAAAATAACAAAGAGGAGGAGCTATTTTTTGTTTACTCACTTTAGTTACTTTATTATTCACGTTTCTCATCACCAGGCGAATGACGCCAATGGCTCAGCTTAGCAGTCGAAATCAAAAGAATATTAATAGTCGCAGAACGTCCAATTTGCCAAATGTTATGCGTTTCGAATCAGAAAACGGACTGTTCGCATTAGCGCGCATTGTTTTATGTAGACCATTTGAATTGAAAGTTCTGCGATTAAACGAAAAGAGGAAGGGTCGCTTTAAATTTACCTAGAGACCAGATAGTCGATGAACTGAGCGGCGAATCGTCCAATAAACCAGGTATTCTCAGCCGCTGTGAAGTACCACGGCCCGGCTTCTAGGGTTTGCGCGTCCACCATTATAACGTTTGTGTCGCCGCGTTGCATGTACGCTGAAAAATATATTTAACCATCATTGGTCTTTTTCGTCCATAACAGACGATTTAGTCGGTGTTGCTAAATGATTTTCCTCCCTACAAATCCTGCGTCACCTCGCAAACAACCCCCTCGGCTTCACCGGCTGTACCTGCAGGCGTCATTTTTAGGTTGAATCCTACTTTCGCCTCGTAGACCCCATGCTGGGTTTGATTTCGAAATTTTGAATGTCTACCTTCTCGAACAGCCACGCCGCTGCCATCATCAGAGCGCTCCATGAACGCATGGAAGAATATGACAGTCGGCAGGTGGAAGTCCAGGTTGGACGCGAAGAGTTTCTCATCGTCGCCCGGGAGTAAGGTCTGATAAACTGTTGGGTTGTACCTGTAAATTAAAATAGTGTTATTTTTGTAGTCTGGTGTTCTTTTTTTTTAATTACAATTGGTAAACCCTTGACAACATCTCACCTGGTGGTAAGTGACGAGGCGAAAGTATTTATGTCATGATGATGGGATCACATTATTTCTTTTTTGTTGGCATTTCGCAATATTTTGCTTTGGAAAGTTCTAAAACAGTGGCCAGTTTGGGACCAATCAATTTAAATCCTTTTAGAATAATAATTATTACAGAAAATGGTCATTTTGGGACAAACGGTATTTTGGACATTGGACATTTTTAGGTAAGAAGTCATTCCCACAATTTTGTCGGTACATTTTGGGACCGTGGTTTTTATACTGATAATTTTCGTTTATACAGTGCTATTTTTTCCAGAAAATTGTTTGATAGTGATGATATGTCATGAATTGATTTCGTCACATTTACTACTATTTAAAACCATTATTTTACCTACACGTCTGATGGATCTTAACTCAATTTTGGGGTTGTGGTTATTAGGAATAATTCAGAAAAGGTGATAATTGACATAGATCATTCTGAAACAGTTTTGTTATCTTAAGATAATGATCTTTCTGGAACTGTCGTCGTGGAAAATGTTATTCTCGCATAGTGATTGTCCTGGGACATTGGTCATTCTGGGATATATTTATTTCATTCTGAGACTGTAGTCATCCTAGGACAATAGTGATTCTCGAAAAGTGTCATTCTGGGACAGTTAATTTTAGGATACAGTAAAGGTGACATTTAAATCCAATGATAATACTTACTTGGTATACAGCTGGAAGTGGACGTCATTTTTGTCATTGATGAAAGGACACTTATACTTGTCGACTGGCGCTATCTGCAGTAGCGCGTTGTCAAACTGCACACCTGGGGGACCTGGAGATTAATTATTCATAAGTATATTGTATCTCCTAGGCTAGGACTACCCCCTTTTTACAGTAGGGTTCACTACGACCCTTATTTGGCACCCTTGGTCATATTATAGTTCGTAGAACGGACGGCCGTTTGTGACCTCGAGTGTTGACCGCGCACCGAAAGACGTAGCATAGGTAGGCCTCTCACTCAGTGGACCGATGCCCTAGTGAAGGTCACGGGAAAATTCTTAGGGGAGGCCTATTTGTTAAGCACTGACCGTCTTTTGGCTAAAACGATGATGATGACCCGTGGCCCGTGTATGAAATATTTCATGACTTTCCTATGACTTAGGAAGAGAGAGGTACGTCACCTAGCTGTGGGGATGCTTTAGTTTCCTGATGATTCGTAAATTGTTGATAGATAATTCTTGTTATTAAAATGATGATTATATTGTCATCATGTTTCACAAATGTTTTTGATGGCAACTACTTGCCATCCTTAATTATATTATAATATGTATATACTAGGGGTACCCGATGCCATAATATTATGCATCTAAACCTTCCTCGTGAACCAGTCCGCCCATTGGTGAAAATCGTATGAAAATCCGTTAGGTAAGTTATGAGTTTATAAAATGATGATGATATTGTCATCATATTTCATAATTATTGTGTTTGATGGCAATCACTTGCCATTCTTAATCATTATACATAATATGTAAATACTAGGGGTACCCGGTGCCAGAAATTATATACCTAAACCTTCCTCATGAATAACTCTGCTCTTTGGTGAAAACCGTGTGAAAATCCGTTTATGAATTTATATTGTTGAGACATACAGGCGCGGTATTTTTTGCCTCAATAAAGACGATTTTTTCAGGTGAAAATACCCGTTTTTATGGGGTTAAAGCCACCGTGCTCTCAAAATATCTAAACAATAGGCATATGTTTACCACCATTTAATTTGTATTAGTCTAATGCTATTTTGAGATTAAATTTTGTTTTAATAACTATTGTTCTTAATATTAATTTTCATCTTTAAACTTTTTTTTTACAATCGGCAATTTCATAGGTAAAGACCTAATAATATAAAAGTAAAAGTGTTTTTTTTGTCTGTTTGTCATTCTTTGATATGGCAACGGATCAAGTCATTTTCTCGCTCGAGAGATGCGACGTCATTTCAGCCATAAATCGATAACCACAATAGCGGAGCCGCGAGCAAAAAATTATTATCATCATCATCTCAGCAGGCCTTTTCCCATAGACCTCCCTTGAGCCCTGAGCACGATCTTGAGCAAAAGATAGTTATATACAGGTGTAACCAAATTGGTGTAGGTCCCGTTTAGATAGATAGATAAACCGTTTATTCGTCGACCAAGCACAAAAAACAACAGGTAATAGGCTGGTAATAAAAAAAATGAAAGTTACACTACTAAAACTAACTTATACCTAATGTAGCGAAAATAAATTAAAACTTGAATAATGAGATTTAAAATGGCTGCTTTAGATTACATGACACGTAGAATTTGGATCAATGGCCTAAATGCGGATTATGAAAAGAATATATTTTGTGGGGTAATTCGGTATGTATATGTATTTAATAAATAAAAATGGTAATTTAAAATGGGTTAATGTTCTTCGTAGGTTAATAGTTTATATTTAAATTTATCCTAGGAAAATAAAGTTTATTTGGTAAAAATAAATTAACTTAATTTAGTTAAATGCCGGACAGGCAACGATCGTCGCTCCCCAGTATTTAAATAAATAACCAAGTAAAATATGAAAATAGAACTTAAGATCTATTAAGGTTGGAATTACCCCAAGGTTATAAAGATAACCTTGGGGGCACACAAAACTATTGCTAATTTAAAATTAATAACTAAAAGGTTCAGCTGATCACAGATAAGAATATCTTAGACAGAACTTCGCACAGCAGCAATAGCGCTCAGTAGCAGCTTCGGTCAAAAGATTAAAAGGATAATTAAATTTAAAATCAAACTTCCGTCAGAGGTGCCGGCAGGCCGCGCAGTGTGGCATAAATAAAATCTGGTAGGAGGTACTGCTGCGACCCAGGGCTGGCTAAGAACGGCGGCTTGGTGCAAGTACCATGGGACACTTGGGTGCAGCCAAACCCGAAGGTAGGTGAAGCCCTACGAAATTAAATATATAAGAAGCTCGCACCAGCACCAAACTAAAACACATAGCGATTTCAAAAATAAATATCTTACCTCTGACAAACAAGGAGAAATAAAATAAAACTTAAAATTTATAACAAGATTTCAAAACATAAATGACTTTTTCCAATACATTAACAATTTTGTTGAGGTTTCACGGCCATCCTCCTTTTTCTCTCATTGTCAAAAAATGACACAGTTTCTCCGTTTCAAATTTTCGTCAAAGAGCAGAACCAAGGACAGTTTATTTGTAACGGGAAAAAATATTCCGTTACACTAATTACTAATAAATACTATAAAATATAATAAATTCGCAGAGATTAAGTGCCAGACCAGTGAAACGGTCCTGGCTCAGCATATGTTTAAAGTGAATACCCATAACGCTGATATTCTGCCAGGGCCCTCACCAGTGTGCAGTGTGCGTACCGCGACGGCATACTAAGAACAGTAATAATTACTCACTATAAGCTACATGCAGATTAAACTAGTTTGCAATTGATTACTTCTACAGTAGGTCCTTTTTTAAAATACATTTCAGAAAATAATACATACAAAGAAAAACAGGTTGAGCGTTATCTGTGCCGAGAAGGTCATAGACTAAAATAGTGTTAACGGTTTTTTATGTGATAAAAAAGCATAACTGTAGTTGCACAAACGACTATTAAATTTAATTTACATATGAGGCAAAACATGTATGAATTTGAAATCCCATTATTGATTTTATAGAAGCGGATTCAAAAATAAATAGTGCCAATAATCGTTCCTGCAACCGACAATTATACTCGAGCAACTGTATCTAAAACAAAATAATTCAGACAAATTAACCAAAAAAAAAGTCAGGTTTAAATTAAATATATAAACGAAATAGCAAGAAATTAACACATAGAGGTATTAAATTAGTGAAAGGATATCTCCAAATATGATTGCAACCAGACAACTCTCGTGGACTAGTTGCAAAAATTCCCTGTTACAAAGATAACTGTTCTTGTTTTAACCTAAGGCTAAGGGTGCACTACGAAATTTATTCGTTAAGAAAAAATAACGCAAGTCTGTGAACAACAGAAATACACTACAATCCGCGCACTGCGAAAATCAATTAAAATCGGAAGAATTTATTTCGCACTTTAAAAATCGCAACGAATAAATTTCGTAGTGCGCGCTTAGCCTAAGTCTCTAAAGACTTAGGTAGGTTAGTTGATTGAGGTGACTTACATCTTCTACAACAGTGTGCAAGTCACGGCTGACTCACCGTCACACTGCTCAGTAGCCATTAAGTACGTAGGTAGATACAAGATACAACAATAAAATAAGAAGGAAGATAGGCTATGGCACAGAATTACAATATGGATAGCAGTCATAGACGAACTGAGAGTTAAGGACATATTCCTGATAATGCTTTTTAAAAGCGATTTGCGATGGTGCAAGACGTAATGGTGGCGGAATATTGTTCCAACATGAAGTCGCGAGATACCGAAAGCTACCCCGATTCCGGGGTATTCGCAATTGTCCTATGTTTAGGCAGGACAAACATGTCAGAGCAAAGTTAACTAGGGCTTCTAATTATCATACTGAACAAATTTTGTTCTAAGACTGCTGAAATCGCAAAAGAAATAACTTCATACCAATCGATCAGCTGATGTACCATTTTTGTATGGATGGACCAGATTTTTTTAGAATTGACTATGGGTTCCTTGGGGATAGTTGTTCAGTGTAACGAGTAGAACCCCCACTTAACGGATCATATACCAATTTTTTTCATCTTGTGTTTATAAGGTCTAACAAAATTAGCTGAATCTATTTTAAATGGTGTTTTTACCCAATAAACTGAACAACTTTCCCAATGAAACCCATAGTCAATACTAAAAAAAAATTGTAAACTTCCCATACTAATTTGTCTGATCAGCTGATCGAGTTTTTATGGGAGAGCAAAATTTTTTTTTGCGATTGATGTTCAGTTATAGGGTAAAAGCACCAGTTAAAATAGTTTCAGCTAATTTTGTTACACCTTATATAAATATTGAATATTTCTTTGTATAATCTTTAGCACTTCGTGCGTGACCTACAATCGACCGGCAGCGCAACAAAACATGTTGTGGACAAATGCATAATGATAATGAATACCGATGTTCCATAGACAACGAACGCGTGCAGTAACGTAACCGCACCGCGACCGCTCATTTGCATGCAAAACGCATAAACAGTAAACAGACGCACGCAATTTTATAGAGTTGGGGTTTATCACTTCACGGGTTGGGACATGATTGTTGCAATTTTGGATTGTTTGTTTTGATGTCCAAATGGCACGTCGGCGCGCTTGGGGTGGACGTGCCTCACGACGTCCCCACTGTTGGGTCTCTTCCCAAACTCGGGATCAATGGTACATAGCTCAGGGTATTGGAACATGAAAGAAATGCCATTAGTTACTTATAAAAGGCCATAAGTAGTGTCAATATAAGGTCACTCCAGTGGAGGTTGTATAGGGCTAGTGGCAAAGGTCACTGTCAGAAGTTTTTCAAGCCGCCTTTAAGGCATCTGACACGATTTAACGACTGCCATCTAGTGACGGCAATCGGCATCAACGGCTTGACGCGCCTTGCGAACCACGAAATCGGTCGAGAAAAATGCCCCTATCAATCAAACTCAGTGCTACTGCGTGGTGTGGTCGATCACGCGGGTTAACTGACCTGAAGCACGGTCACTGTACCAAAGCACACCCCGGACACTGCATACAAATGGTCGTAAAATGTCATTTCTAATGACAAATGACGGAGCAAACAAAATCACCGCGAAATCCCATACGTTCGAGAGCCAAACTGTAACAAATTTGTATCAATCTGGGTGATGAGGGGGTGAGGTCGCAATCTAGAGAGCGGCAGGGAGTGTCAATACTGTACTTTGATCAAAGTGTAACCTACCTAATTTATTAATACTCGATCATTTATACCGGGCTTTAAGGATCCTCTGGAAGCTCGAAATTCCATACAAATGTAGCTCCGCTCTAATACAAAAACTATATCCTATCCAGATGGAATCCAAACTTTGCAAATATATTGAGTAGCCACATAACAATGTTTGCAATTAGTTTTCATCGTAGTAAATTTAAACATAACTAAACCAAGGCTTAAATTAGTTTTGTACTAAAACTTTTAAACTGCTCTTTCTTTCCCGTTTTGTATTAGTACATCTAAAATAAATTTCAGATATCGATATGTCATCATCGTCATATCAGCCGAAAGACGTCCAATGCTGGACAAAGGCCTCCCCCAAGGATTTCCACGACGACCGGTCCTGCGGTGCCTGCATCCAGCGGCATATAAATCAATGATCCTAAGTGTTGCAATGCACGGAAATGATGCTGCTCTCCATGCCCCTCCTTCAGTTTAAAGTCCCTTAATCGACTCTTGCGACCCCCATTGGAAGAAATGGGATGGCCAGCGATGATATGATGTCTGAGTATATGCAAAGTTTGGATTCAATAGTTTTTGTATTAGAGCAGACCTACGTTTGTATGGAAATTCGAGCTTCCAGGGGACCCTTGACTCGTGATCCTGAACAAATTTCCCTATAGAACCCATACTGAATTCGCAAAAAGATCGGTTTTGTTTTGAGTTGCCAATGAGACTTGGTTGCTCCCATGGCCGTCGCTGAACCACCAGCTTAAGTTAATGTGGATAGCCGTTTTATGAAACAGTTGCATTTTTTATCCACAATCGATAAGCCCTTGGAATCATCACCTGACGATGTTGCCAAAGATGGAAACGGGCTTACCAAGATTCCCCAACGCAACGGGCTAGCTCTTATCTTCATCATTATCATATCAGCTCATATCTGTACGTCCTCACCGAGGGGCTCGATCCTACCCTAAATTGGGCGATCGGACCTTAGTCTACCACGCGGGCTTAGTGCGGGTTGGTCGACTTCACGCACAACCTTCGATTTTCTTCGCAGGTGTCTGCAGGTTTCCTCACGATGTTTTTCCTTCATCGTAAGAGCGTCGGATAAACGTACATATGAAAACGAAATTCGAAAACACATTGGTACGTGGCAAGACTCGAACCGCGACCTCTCGGATAGTTGCTAGCAGCCCTTGCCAATACGCAACCGACGCTCTATTTCTTATCGTCATGCCGGAACACATATATTATGCTGCTAACATTGACTTAAATAAAATAGTGGTAGCTAGCTAGGCGGGTTTAGAAAATTAGAAAATGTCCTACCATTAACCAAATTGAATCTTTTAAAGTTAGACCCCACCGGGAATCGAACACTCGACCTCCCGGTGTGAAGCGAATGGTCTAACCATTACACAACGGAGGCAGTAAAACATTCATTTAGTCAGAGGCTCTACTCGTTATTTTGGACAATTTTCCCCAGCAGACCTATGTAGCCAATGAGTTTATTTTTTTTTACTTTTAATTTTCATACTAACCGACCAGCTGATTGACCAACTTTGTATGGGGACCAAAAAAATTGAGAATTGATTATGAGTTTCTCGAGAAAAGTTGTTTAGTATGATGAACAGAATCCCCAGTTAGCGGGTGTCACAGCAATTTAGCCAATATGCATTTTTTTTTATTTTTCATACTAACCGACCAGCTGATTGACCAATTTTGTATGGGGACCAAAACAATTGAGAATTTATTATGAGTTTCTCGAGATAAGTTGTTCAGTATGATGAGTAGAATCCCCAGTTAACGGGTCTAAAACCATTGCTCTCCTTCTAGGTAATTACCACAACTTACTGACTTACTAGTGCTACAAGTTCAACCTATAAGTTGTTTTCCTACATAATCAAGTTTCTAACTTTCTACGTAACATCTTAAATAGGTCTTAGTTTTAAGCTAGTTTCTGGTGCTAGGTAGGACTGGATTGCGTAATACATCGAGTTATGTTTGGTGATATAACGTGTGTAATTTATAACGTAATATCCTTTAATGTCCTTTGATTAACCGCCTCCGTGGCGTAATGGTTAGTCCATTCGCTTCACACCACGAGGTCGCGGGTTCGATTCCCGGATGGGTCAACTTTGTAAAACTCGGTTTGGTTGATGTGAGGGCATTTTCTTAGCCCGCCTGGCTAGCTACCATCATCTTATCTAAGTCTTGCCGCCAAATAAACATCAGTGTTAACAGCATTGATGTGTTCCGGCTTGAAGATAAGATAGCCAGATCCCCATTGCGTTCGGGAATCTTGGTAAGCCCGCTTCCATCTTCGACATCATCGTCACTTACCATCAGGTCAGAAGATGCCAAGGGCTTATCAATTGTGTATAAAAAAAAATTGAAAGCCCAAGAAAATTACACGCTTTGTGTGTATTTTACAAGCTTTTATTTAACTTGCAATGTATGTTTGTTCGGGTGAAATCTTGCAAGTTCAATTTGCCCCACTTCCCGGTTTCCGATTGAGCTGAAATTTTGCATGCATATGTATATCGCGTGACAATGCAATATTAAAAGCTGGTACCTAAAAGTTTTTAGGTTTTTCGAAAATTATTAGTTCAGATACTTCTCTGTTTAGAATACCGTAGTCCATACGAGGAACTTATAAAATCGTTCTTTCCGTCCGTCCGTACGAACGCGCTCGTTACAGCAAGTAGCAATTTAATCCCTTTTATATTTTTGATCCGAATAGGGGATCGGACTGCTAGTCATTTGAGTTACTTTTTATGATCTGTCAAAAACGAAATTTTGTTCTAAAAATGTTTGAAATACCCACAAGTGACGTCATAGATTTTTAGCGTCATTGACGAACTTATTTTGTGAATTTGATCAATTAAAAATTGAAGACGTGATGGAAAAACAAAACAAGCAAGGTTTTTTGAAACTCCAAGAGGAGATCAATTTAGGAAGTCATATTGCAGAATTTATTTTTGATGCAGTCCGATCCCCTATTGTGTAAACTTTGGCACAAAAAAATACAATCAACTTTATAAGGTATTATTTTCTTATTATTATTTTTATTCCCTCTTTCAAAAAAATCAATTCAATTCAATATATTTATTCAAAATAGGTGCAAATTACACACTTTCTGATAGTCATAAAATATTAATGACAATGTCATTTGTGAAGAATCAAGAAATAAACAATAATTAGTTAATAACGTCAAAATTAAATCCTTGGTATAAACCAGATTATGTCATTAGAACATGAAAACAATGTGACACGAAAAGTTATACTTATAAATCATTGAACGCATTTAACAAGAGTAGGCCAGTTTACACGGACAGCACCCGGTCACGAGTATAACGCGAGAGTCAGCCATCGCTCCCATCAACCATATTAGAGGGAAAGGAACGACCCGGCTCGATGTGTAATCAATGTAGTTCTCGCTTTTAAACAAGAAAATTGCTAAATTTTCAGGTATTATTTTCTGATTATTATTTTTATTACCTATTTTAATGAAACGAGTAAACGAAAAGAGAAACATAATTGAGATCATTGAGAACAGAAGAGGAAAGATGATAGGACACTCGATAATTTCATAAAGAACATAATAGAAGGAAAAATCGAAGGAAAGCGCGGAAGAGGAAGACCTAGAATATAGACCAAATTAAGAAGAAAGTTAAGGTGGAAACGTATAGAGAAATGAAGAAGATAGTGTGGAGAGAGAGAGAGACCTGGAAAGAGCTACACCTACAAGAGCACGGCCCTTAAATTATGATGATGATGTTTTCAAATAGTGTAGGTAATCAATGTAGTTCTAGATTTTGAAATAAAATTGTGGCATCTTTATTAGGTATTATTTTCTTGTTATTGTTTTATTACCCATTTGAAAATGTGGTAGTTTTCAGATAAAATATTTTTAAAAGTCTACTATACCAATTTAAAAAAATAACATCTGTTTTCTTCACCTACCAAGAACGCAGTAGATTTTAATAAAAATTGGTTTTTCATTCATGGTCCATTCAAAAAGGGATAACATATTTTTACTCCCGGAAAAACGCAGTCCCCGAGGGATCTTAAAAACATATATAACCGCACACGCTCAAGTATAGATAAAAAAAACTGTATCTATTCAGGCTTAGCCGCGGGCAGCGCGCGTAAAAAATGCAAGTGTTCAACTGAAAATCTTTCAAAACCCAATGTAGCAACGATCTATAATAAGTTTATAATTGATGTACGAAGCTAGACCACTGGGCAAGTAATCCATCTGATTGTTTGGCAATATACTAATAGCGGGTCGCGGTTCACGCTTGGCCACACTGGTATTCAGTGCGAAGAAATTGTTCAATTACGGCATTATTGTACTTATCTAAAGGGTGTCCAGCGGAAAATTTTGTTTTTTAAACTTAAATAAAAAACATATTATTAAACTCAAAATATTTATTGTATTTTTAAAACAAAGCACGTTTCTGCGGATTTTATTTTTTAAAAATAATGTCCTCCAAGTGACGTCCATTTCGCGCAACACACTCTTGTAAGCGAACCCTCATATTGGCGAATACGCGCGAACACAGTGCTTGGGGGATTGCATCAATTTCACGCCGGATATTTTCTTGTAGGGCAGATATGGTGCGGGGATTATTACAGTACACTTTGGACTTGAGGTATCCCCACAAGAAAAAATCACAGGGCGTCAAGTCAGGCGATCGTGGTGGCCAGGCTATGTCTCCGTCCGTACTTGCTTATTAATTTTCCAGGGAAAATGTCCCTTAACTTCGACATGGACACCCTGGAAGTGTGCGGGGTTGCCCCATCTTGCTGGAAATGTGTCCTATTGTTGCGTCCTGGAAAAACTTGCAATTGCGGCACTAAAAACTCATCAATCATGCGGCAGTATACAGAGGAATTCACAGTTTCCCCCTGATTAAAAAAATACGGTTCGATTATTCCTTGAGCTGAGATGGCGCACCATACTGTGGTTTTAGGGCAGTGCAAACTTTTCTGATGACGTTCTCTTGGGTTGTTGGGATTCCAGTAACGCATATTTTGCTTGTTTACGTAACCCCCGATGTGAAAATGTGCCTCATCGCTGAACAATATGTTTCCAAGTGTTCTGGGGGTTCGAAATCGTTCCAAAGTCGTTCTGGCGTACCTTTCCCTTGAAACATAATCGTTCTCATTCAATTTTTGACAATTTGCATTTTATAGGGATGAAGCTTTAGTTTTTTTTTCAAAATCGTATGCACAGTTGACTTCTTAATGCCTGTAGAGGCGGCAATCTTTCTTACTGATTTCCTTGGATTTCGAAGAATTTCTTGACGCACCTGTGTCACTCGTTCTGGTGTTGCTGCCGACGTAGACGGTCCTGGTGGCGGCCTATTGATCATTGTCCCTTCTTCTCGAAATCTTTGCACCCACGTTCTGATAAGCTGCGTACTCGGACCATCGCTTAATCGCCAAATGTTGTAATGCAAACAAAAAGCACGACGCGCTCGAATAGGCGAATTGCCGTTCATTAAATATTGTTCCACCGCATACGGGCGGTGCGCGCCCGACCAATGCCTCATGGCGACTGACAAATCCGCAGAAACGTCGCTTCTAACGCCACCCCCTCCGCGGCCCTAACCCCGCTAACAAATGAGTAACGTTTATTTAAAGTTGAAAAATTCCCGCTGGACACCCTTTACACTGCACAGTGTAAGAATACCTTCCTTCAGTGGCCTAAGGTTTTCGATGTTTTTTTTTTTTATACACAATTGATTATTAGCCTTTGACATCATCTCACCTGATGGTCAGTGAAGATGATGCCGAAGATGGAAGCGGGCTTACCAAGATTTCCCAACGCAATGGGGAACTGGCTATCTTCGAGCCGGAACACATCAATGCTGTTAACACTGTTGTTTGGCGGGAAGACTTAGATAAGATGTTGGTAGCTAGCCAGGCGGGCTATGAAAATGCCCTACCACCAACCAAACAGAGTCTCGAAAAGTTGACCCCGCCGGGAATCGAACCCACAATCTCCTGGGTAAATCGAATGGACTAACCATCACGCTACGGAGGCGGTTAATTGGAAACTGAATAAAAACAAAGCGAGTGCAGTTTTAATAAGTTTCGGTATGACATACATTTTGTAATCAATATTTAATCATTTATTTTTGATGCAGTCATCATCCCGATTAATGAAATCCTTAACAGGATTGTGAAGTTGCGAATTTTTCATACAAACGGCGTTAACGATTTTCACCTTTAACTGATTTGGACCAATTTTTGATAGGTTGAGAAGCGGTGGAGAAGCGGAGAAACCCTTTTGCTAGATCAAATTTTTTTGGGTAATTACTACTAAATATCGGTCTTGCAAAAAATATTGGACATACTTAAGGATATTGTCTGAGGAATGTGCTTATATGTTACACAATAGTTTGTTTACTTTACTCGGATCATAAAAAATCCCAAAAACAGGTCTAAAACGTCTAAAAAAATCTAAAACGAATTGTTTATTTATAAAATTTCTGAATTTTCACATATTTTTTATACGGAGATATTTAATTTTAAGTACTACAGAGAATCTGCTAATTTTTTGTTTTTAAATTGAAGTCTTAAGAAAAATAACGACGTAAAACATTGAAAAAGTGCAAAAGTGTGGTTATTTTCTTGACTCTTTACACGTAAACGAAAAAACAGAGACAACTGTTTTACAAATGCCTCGCCTTAAGGTACAATTTCACTATTTTTCAGGTCGCTTTTGAAGCTGTAGCGTTGTTTAGTTGGGTTCCATTGTAATGGTACCATTTTCAATTTTCGTAACGGCCTCCGTCCATGTATATAAGAGCTGGCTGACTTTTAAACTTCTGCACAAGGTTTTTTTCCAAAATTTCCATTTTGTTATATGATTGCCCTCCGGGAAGCCGCCGGATAATAAATAAAAACAATAAAAAATCGTACTTACGTATGGCAGATAAGAAACAAGCTATGCTCATGACATGCTGCATTTTCACTCAAATTTTCGAGAAAGTCTACGCTGGTAAAATATCTATTAAAAAAAAAACTTTTACAAAGTACATAAAATCATTATTAAAAAAAAAATTATTCGACTAAAATTTGCTTTAATTTTTTTATCAATAATTTTCTATATTTAAGTATGCGCTTTTAAAAAAGTTTTCCTATTATTAAATGCTGAAAGTATGCGCGTACGCAATCGCTATACGACTGGTTTTTCGCGGGCCCTAGACTTGCAACGATAAGTTAGAGCTACGTTTGGGGATAGTGAGTTTTCCTCGGGTGGGGTAAATAGCGCCTGCTACACTGGTACAGTTGACCGCAGGTACAGTTCAAAGTACTAGTAATTATTATTTTAAGAATCGACCATGTGTTTGTTTTAGGAAAGTCGCTCTACACCACTTTCCGTGTATTATGTAGCAAAAAACGCTTACAATCTTACGGCCTTTAAGCACTTACATGCATGCATGTAAGTGCTTAAGATTAAGGTCCGACCGGGATTGCTTTTTTTAACTCGGCCAACACCGAGACCGAGACACGGAAGAATAAGTTGTTTTCTATATTTGCATTTAATCTAACTAAGTATAATTTTATAAGCTAACACATAAATGACATAAACACAATTTATTCACTGTATCGTATACCTTGGGTTTGTGATTCTTTGCACCCACCGCCCCGCCGTTACCATGTCTGCTACCGGAGTCAGAAATAGCTTGACAGGCGGGTTGGCGATCGTAGTGTGGTTGCAGGTGTATTGCAATGCACGGAAAGGACGCTGCTGCCCATCCTCCGGTTTTAAGTCCCTTAGTCGACTCCTACGACCCCCATTTGAAGAGATAGGATGGTCCTATTTTGAGGCGGGAGCCATATGGCAGGGCACACAGCTCGTAGAACAGATGGCCGTTGGGGTAGTAAAGTTCTCGAGTGGCGACTACGCACCGGAAAACGTAGCGTAGAAAGGCCTCCGAACCGGTTGACCGACGACCTGGTGAAGATCGTGGGAAGCCGCTGGATGCGGGCAGCGCAGGACCGGTCGTCGTGGAAATCTTTGGGGGAGGCCTTTGTCCAGCAGTGGACGTCTTTTTGTTGATATGATGATGATGATATCGTATACCTTAACCTACCTACCTATTCAAACCTTAACAAAACAAGACTATAACGAGTAAATTTACGTACCTAACCTAACAAGTCTAACAACTTAGGTACCATCCTCTTTAAATAATAACGCAATCCTACTAATATGATACAACGCGAAACTTTGTAAGAATTAATGGATGTATGTTTGTTACTCTTACACGCAAAAACTACTCAACGGATCTAGCTGAAGTTTGGTAGGTAGACAGATTAAGACCCGGATTAACACATAGGCTACTTTTTTCCACGCACCCTCGAAAAGTCATAGAAACGTTGTCCATGCGGGTGAAGCCGCGGGAAACAGCTAGGCACTTATATTTATATCATATTATCATTGTGGTATCTCGTTAATCTAATTATTGTCCTTACTCATTACTTCAACAGTTCGTTTTCGAAAATAAATGAACGAGTTGTAAGCGAGTTGCGGGCGCGGGTAAGTCGCTCGACACGAGCCCGTGCAAGGCGATCAATCAAAATCGCAAGAAAAGCTCGCGCCACACCGCCCGCGGTTTACCACGCGCCGAAATTTAAATCGAGTGCCGTGGTAAAGTATATATATCAGTACTAACATACAGTATAGACACTCCCTGCCGCTCTCTAAATTGCGACCTATCACCCCCTCGTCGCACAGATTGTTGCAGATTGGTTACAGTTTGGTTGTCGAACGTATAGGATTTCGCCGCCATTTTGTTTGTTCCGTAATTCCTTTTTTGAAATGTCATTTCTGGCCCGTTGTATGAAGTGTCCAGGGTGTGGCCGTGGAGCCTCGGCGGCGACGAGAATCTTGTGCCGTTTTGGGCCCAGACCGCGAGATCTCGACACGATTTTTAGCCGAGATTCACCTGGACCGAGACCGAGATCTCGGTCGGACCTTACGTAAGGCGAGGTATTTATTGGAACAGTTGTCTCTGTCTTTTTCTTTACGTGTAAAGAGTAAACAAAATAACCACACTTTTCCAATGGTTTTTCGTTTCAATCAAATACTACAATGAAAGTATAAAAAATAATAACATTACTCACTTTATATTATCACAACAATTATTGTTGTAATTTTTTAAAATTTATGCTTCAAAATATTAGTCATACTTAACTAGAGTTGAAAGTAACGGTGTAATCTTTGGGTTTTTTTTTCTATCGAGCCAAAACTGCTCAATCGTGTTTCTAATAGATTTTGACTTTAAGGAACATCATTAACAATAAGGGCATTTTTTTCAACCTTGGTTTTTCTGTCGTTCAGGAGTAATTAACGTCAAAAATAACGAAAATCTGCAATATTACTTAAGACTGCCTTAAGAAACTAAAAAAAAATCTAAGTTTTCCATCACAGTTTTTGTGATTCAGGAGGAAGGCCATCTCTCTTTTAGATACTATCGACAAAAAAAGTAAGTGTGTGGTTTTACGAAACCACGGTAAAAGTGAAACTTTACAGAGGACAAAACGATCATGGCTGCTCTCGCTACGGTACAGCGGACGAAACGATCATACCGTCAGACGAAAGCGACCGTCACGCGACATGCAACACACAGACGAAAAAATTTGAAACGATGTAATAAAAGTTTCACTTTAAAAGTAAAAAGCAAATGTTAAGGGACAAACAACACACAGTCGGCCACAAACTAGGAATCTCTGTACTATTGGAACCAGGGACAGATACACATACTACTAATACATACACCTAGATATTTTTTTATACACAACTGGTAAGCCCTTGGCATCATCTCACCTGATGGTAAGTGACGCTGATGCCGAAGATAGAAGCGGGCTTACTAAGGTTCCCCAACGCATAGGAGAACTGGCTTTGTTATCTTCAAGCTGGAACACATCAATGTTGTTTGGCGGCTAGACTTAGATAATATGGTGGTAGCACAGTATAATAAAGAGTACTACGTACAGTATGGTCACTCCCTACCTCCCGTCGAAAGTGCCGACCACCCCCGCTTGTTAGCTTCCAGGTATCGGCTAGTACGTCTTATCTCACTCACACAAGCATGGTACGCGTTCACCTACACGAGCTTAGACTGTGTGCGTAGGAACGCGTTTGTTTCATACATTTGATCGCCAGTGACCGAGGTGTGGTGGTAGCTAACCAGGCGGGCTTAGAAAATGCCGTACCACCAACCAAACCGAGTCTTACAAAGTTGACCCCGCCGGGAATCGAACCCGCGACCTCCTGGTGTGAAGCGAATGGACTAACCATTACACCACGGAGGCGGTTAAAACATAAATACTTAGATATTAAAACACGTAGAATAAATTTGCTTAACACACGAATGTATGCCGCAGAGTGGGTGTCGGTCGAACCCACGACCCTCGGCCCAGCTGGCAGGACCGCTGACCACCGGGTCATTATTTCCTAGTTATGGCGCAATGGTAGTTAAAAATATGTCTTTGTCTTTTTCTTTACGTGTAAAGAGGGAAGAAAATAACCACACTTTTGCACCTTTTTCGATGTTTTAGTTTTTATTTTCATAAAATCCATTCGATGTTTTCCCTTCAGTCACCTATGAACTTGATATCAGTAAATAAATCATATCATCAAATTACTTATTCTGAGAATAAAACCGAAAATAGACGATAAAATGGTTCGAAAAGAGGTACCTTTGCGAAATTATTCTATCGTAACTATTCTCAATATACCTGTATATTTTCCTAGAATTTAACTTTTCTGTTAACTACTTCAAAAATGAATTCTAAAAACCTGTTTAAGTGGATTTTTAGGTACCACTGGGCCTTACAATCATAATAACCTACTCGCAGACATAGTTATAATTCCATGTAACTAAAACTGTTTAAAAGTTGCGAAACTCCCTGTACCTGCTAACCGGTCGAGTGTCGCATAATTTAGAACTGGTCGAGCCACTTTTTTAAATATTTACCGGGACGTGGGTACAGCTTGGCTAGTGACATGTTGAGAAATAAGGGCAGTGTGGTCTGATAGAGCGGTTTCCGGCTTTGGTTATTGTGTTAGATGTAAAGGGTGACCAACGGGGCCCTATTGCTAAGCCTCCGCTGTGCGTCCGTCTGTCTTGTCTGTCAGCGGACTGTATTTTATTAATCGTAATAGACAGTTGAAATACATATATTTTACAGATTATGCCGTTTTAACAACTAATATTACAAAAAAACTTGTTTTGTAATAAAATAAATGCCTTTTGTTTGTAATGTGAATGAATAGGTATTATTGACATAGTTCTGTGGAGAGATGTGGTGGTACGTAACTCTCGGAGCTGAAGTCCGACTCGCTCTTGGCCGGTTTTTATCGTATCGTTGGTCTACGACACACGATTGTCGCGGAAGGATCGTCCTCTCCACAGAAAATGTCTCGCCTGAGACATAATTAAGGAAACACAGGGCTGACCAGGTCCTGTGTCACCCTCTCAGCCTGATTGAATCAGCAGGAATGGCGGAAAACCCGACATGGGGTCTCCGTTAGGCCCCAGTAGGGTTTAACCTAGAAAGTCCTTGGGTTTAACCTAAAAATGCCGCGGTGTTCAGCCTACCAATCTGCGTGTAACCATTGACCCTCTATTGTCGACAGAGCGCTGAGCGGTCGCATCGAGGGCCACATCAGCTCACTGCCGCCCCCGTTCCAGCTACAGAGGCCGCTTCTGGCGCGCGCGGCCAGCGCTGAAGCTAGGACGCCTGCTAAAGCGCCCTCGTTTGCTGTGTGCTGGTGCGCCACCTCCGAGGTAAGGAATAAATAAGAAATGTTGAGGGAGAAGGGCCATCTTAATAGGACGGGGATATGAACCTAAAATTTATTTATGGAGTCAATTTGATGGAATGGAGTTTTTTTTTGGGAACGTATCATTTTACTGAGACATGTAATGAGAATATGTCGCTGGGGTTTCTGTGACGGAGAAGAGTGCCCATGTGGAGTCAGTTCACAATTAATGACGCTCTTATTGGCTTGCCCCGAGTGATAACTGCACAATGGAAGACCTCTGGGGGGGCACTGATATTACCTACCTATATACCTATTGGCCCAGTAAAATATAAAGTAACGAAGTGACCATATTCAAACTATCGATTCGAAAAGAAGAATAAGACTGGGACTGAGGTCGTTTTGGTGGTTTTTGCGTTATTGAGGCTTATTAACCGACTTCCAAACAGGAGGAGGTTCTCAATTCGTCTGTATGTTTTTTTATGTGTGTTACCTCAGAACTTTTGACTGGGTGAACCGATTTTTATGATTCTTTTTTTATTTAAAAGCTAGTGTTTCCCGTGTGTTCCTTATAAATTTTATCAAAATCGGTGTAGTACTTTATTACAAAATTAACAAAAACCAAAAATAATAATGCAAAAATGTACTAAGTTGTTGCGATGGAAGTCGGTTGTTTAACGTGTTTAGCGTTTTCAACAGGGGGTTATTTTTAATGGAAAAAGGACATTTTGGCATACGTAGCAAAAAAAAAACTGAAAGTGTTTTTTTCTATGGGTTTAGGAACTTAAGAGCGTTATCACAAAATCGTTTCCCGAATAAAATTATAATTACTACTTCTTGAAAGTGGATGGGCCGATTCTAATGAAAGCAAGTCACGAAATTCTAGTTTGTGGATAGATTACATTTTGCAGTAATGTTGTCACTAAATAATCCTGAGATATCTTCACCAGCTTCAAGAAAGACAGCAATCGACGAATCCAACTCGGTTGGGTAGCGTTCGGGAAGCTTCGCAATATCTTCACGTCTGAAATACCGCAGTGTCTTAAGACTAAGGTCTTTAACCAGTGTGTGCTGCCAGTGATGACATACGGACATACGGAACTGAGACATGGTCGCTTACCATGGGCCTCGTAAGAAGGCTCAAGGTCACCCAAAGGGCGATGGAGCGAGCTATGCTCGGAATTTCCCTACGCGATCGAATCTGTAATGAGATCTGTAGGAAAATTAAAGTACCCGTAATAGCTCACAGAATCGCTAAACTGAAGTGGCAGTAAGCAGGGCACATAGCTAGTTGAACAGATGGCCGCTGGGACAGTAAAGTTCTCGAGAGGTGACCGCGCACCGGAAGTCGTAGTGTAGGAAGGCCTCCCACGCTGTGGACCGACGACCTGGTAAAAGTCGCGGAGCCGCTGGATGCGGGCAGCGCAGGACCGGTCGTCCTTTGGCTGATATGATGGTGATGATGAAATATGATTTAAGGTTTTCCTAGTAATCTTAAAATTCGCAAATCTTTTCCAAAAAAAAGTATTTCGGAAATATAATCTATCCGAATTATAATATCTATAATTGGTACATACTAAGACTGTGCTATTAGTTTGGGAAATGTTTATTTTTTAGGGTTCCGTACTTAAAAGGCGCCAATGAGTCCCTATTACTTAGCCTCCGCTCTCCGTCCGTCCGTCCTTCAGCGGGCTGTAATTTCATGAACCGTAATTGACAGTTGAAATTTTCACACAGGTGTATTTCTATTGCCGGTTCAATCCCTACTAATATAAATGCGAAAGTAACTCTGTCTGTCTGTTACGCTTTCCCGCAAAAACTACTGAACGGATTTGGCTGAAATTTGGTAGGTAGACAGATGAGGACCTGGATTAAGACATAGGCAACTTTTTACCACGCTCGCGAGCCGCTTGCGGCTCGCGCACTGCGCACCCTCGAAATGTCATAGAAACGTCCACGCGGGTGAAACCGCGGGAAACAGCTAGTAAATAATAAAGTAAAAAAATAACGGACGCCCCCCTTCCCCCCATACAAGAGACGTGATTTATTTGTAACGATAGTACGGAACCCTTCGTGATCGAGTCAGACTCGCACTTTTGTGGATTAGAAAAGCATATTTAATTATGTATTTCTGTTTTTATCTGTTCAACAGCCAGCAGAAATAATTAACGCATGGTCGGGGAAGCTGGAGGGCGGGCAGCCGTCGCTCGTGTGCAAGCAGAGCATGTTCGCTCGGTGGCAGTTCCTGGCCACGAGGCTGCCGCACTCCTATAAGGTTTGTTACTAGCTTATACCTGCGGCTTCGCTCGAGTGGATATCGTTTTTATGACTATATTCGAGGGTGCGCGGTATGCGAGCCGCAGTGTGGACTTTTCCTGTCTCCCTGAGAAATTATTTTTTTCTGGTTAAATAATAACCTTGTTTTATCCCTGTTCAAAATTTCAGCTAAATCGGTTCAGTATTTTTAGCATGAAAGAGTAACAACTAGACACACATAATTTCGGATGTTTAATATTAGTAAGGATTGTGTTGGAAAACATGGCAAGCTGACTTGCGTGTTGCCGTCAATCACGCGTGTTAACTGACAATGTGCACGGTTACTAGCTGGATAGCTTCGACTATTAGCTTCGCAAGGCATTTAAGCCGTTGGTGCCGGTTGCTATCACTAAATGACAGTCGTTAAGCCGTGTCAGAGGCCTTATAGGCGTCTTGAAAATTGTCGCCACTAGCCCTGCAACCTCCTTTGTGAAGAGACATTTTCCAATATCCAACCAAATTTCACATTTGATTAAATTTCACCAAAATCGACAATATTTTACGAAATTCGACAAAGTTTTACCAAACCTAATATGAAGCATTGCCCCAGTAGTGGGGAGGGACACGGAACAAGACGATGTAATTTAACGAAAGTCAAAAAATATATATAAAAAAAATAATTCTGAGGAGTAAGTGCAACACGGACGTTTGACATAATTTTCGTCTTGTCCATGTTCATACTAAGACCCACTTGTTGAGAGGCTCTACTGAGGCCATCGAGCATTGTGCCTAAGTCGTCCATAGTCACAGCCATGACTACTATATAGTCAGCGAATCGAAGGTGGGTGATATACTCGCTGTTGATATTGATGCCGAGTCCACCCCATTCCAAAAGTTTAAAAACATCTTCCAGGGCGGCGGTGAACAGTTTCGGAGATATGACGTCTCCCTGTCTCATCCCTCACTGCAGACGCATACGTATCGAGGTTCCGAGTTTTGATCCTCGAGGTTTTCATACAAACACTTCAGTAATATATCGATAGTCAATTGGCACCGCTGGAGAGACTGTAACACAGCCTAAGCTTCGACCGAATCAAAGGCTTTCTCGTAGTCTACGAACGCTAAGCATAGTGGCTGATTGTACTCTTCGCTCTTCTGTATAATCTGCCGCAGCGTATGTATGTGTTCTATGGTAATAAAGACTTCTCGGAAATTGGCTTGTTTGGGAGGCTGGAAGTCGTCAAACTTGCGTGCGAGACGATTCGTAATGACTCTCCGAAACAGCTTTGGTTCTATAGTTCTTCAGAAGGGTATTGTCGCCCTTTTTGAAGAACAGCACGACCACACTTTATGCCATGCCTTAGCCGTTTGTCCCTCGAGTATAACGAATATTGTAATAAAATTTTGGAGAGCTTTAAGTACCGGTGTTCCACCTGCTTTCAAAAGTTAAGCCGTAATTCCATCATCACCCGGTGCCTTGTTGAACTTGAGCTGTTTGAAAGCCTTTCTAATCTCGTACAGGTTGACGTCCGGGATATCTTCGGTATAGTGTTGGGTTAGTCTGGCTCTTGAGTTTTTAACCAGATCGCTGACAGGCAGACGTGTGGTCGTATACAATTTTCTGTAAAACTTCTCAACTTCTTCCAGCAACTCAGTCTTAGACGATATAATCCTGCCATCCTCAGTCTTCAGCTTGGCCAGTTGGATTTGTCCAACGGACAGGTCTCTCGCGAACACTTGTAATTGTAAGTGTAATTGTAAGGACGGGCTGATTTCCGCAACCAGGCGTCCGATGCGCCCATTTTGCGTGGTTGACCGGCATCACTTCCAGCCCAGCTCCTCCAGGAAGCCCAGTAGCCCCTGCAGGTTGCCGACGTCTTCCGGGAGTATCCTCTGGTCGCCGAGATGCTCGGCCCTGTATGCCGCCACCTCTCTGTAGTCCAGGAGCATGTGAGCGGCTTTCTCCTCGGCAGCCATGCACGCGCGGCACAGCGGGCTGTCTGTAATCCCCAGGGTAAAAAGATGTTTGTTAAAGTAACCGTGACCGGTAATGGTCGCTGTTACCTTACGGAGCTGGAGTCTTCCAAGTTTCAGGAGCTTCCTCGTCAGGCCAGCGTTTGGCGACGGTAGCGCCTGTCTGGCCTGGCGACATGCTTCCAGCCCTGTCCAATATCGGTTATGTTCTGACCTTGTACGCAGCCGTAATCTGAACCAGCCTGAGGGGAGGGGTAAAATGGGTTCCGGTCCTACAGCTACAAGGTCTGACCCTCTTCTGGCCAGTTCGTCGGCTGCGTTGTTTCCACGCGAGTTGCTGTGCCCCTTGATCCACTGCAGAGTTACATGACTGTGGAAACATACCTCTGTGTTTTGCTCGCGAACACTTTTGAGCCTTCGTTGTTTTCAATCGCCTCTTTTAATCAATTTGTATTGTACTGGCGCAAATCGCGACGCAGGGACTTACATATCTGATTGTTTAGTTGCCGATACTGAGTAGCGTATACGTGTATAAGATTTTGTTTTTATATAGATTTTTATAGTATAGTGTGTACAATAAAGATAATTTAATCTACTAATTTTCGTATGAATAAGTAAAAGCCCCAGTTAATAGTCCTACACCAATTTTGTTAAACCCTGTATAAGGTGTAAACTCTATAGCGACACTCAAGGGACCGGGCATTTTGTGACTTTAGTGAGAGTTTTCGTTATACAGAGAGAAATTAGCGTCAAAGCAAACCAACTGGAGCCAGAAAATTTTGACGTTTCAAAGAGTGAATCGTTATATCGAGTGACGTTTTACAGAGTTATATACATTTGCCTTCGATTCGCGGCGCACTATATTTTGTTTCTGCGTGCGCCGCGTATCGTGTCGGTGTTTATAGCGGACTAGAAGCAAAGTACATGTTAGTACTAACTAACATACTCGTACAGTATGGACACTCCCGCCTTTCTCTAGATTTCGACCTCACCCTGTCGTCATCCAGATTGGTGCTAGTTTGGTTCTAGAACTTAAAGGATTCCGTCGTGATTTGTTTTGTTGTTCTTTCATTTGTTTTTGTTAATATAATTCCTCGCCCGTTGTATTAAGTGTCCGCGGGACGTGCTAGAAGTTTTGCGCTATCTGTACAGTGTATCTGTTCAACGAGCTATGTGCCCTGCCCACTGCCACTTCAGTTTAGCGATTCTGTGAGCTATGTCGGTTACTTTGGTTCTCATGCGGATCTCCTCGTTTCTGATTCGAACGGATGGCCGATGGGGCAGTAAAGTTCTCGAGTGGAGACCGCGCACCGGAAAGCGTAGCGTAGACAGGCCTCCCACGCGGTGGACTGACGACCTGGTGAAGATCGCGGGAGGCAGATGGATGCGGGCAGCGCAGGACTGGTCGTCGTGTAAATCCTTGGGGGAGGCCTTTGTCCAGCAGTGGACGATTTTCGGCTGATAGGATGATATTATTTTATGAATTTCATGTAAATTCGCAGGTGGACGGAACGCCGGTGCCAAAGCTGCCGCCCTCTCTCGACAGTTTGCTGTATTACGATGCGAAGCACCTGTGTTCTGTCTATCAGGTACGTTTATCACGACTGCCCAAGAAAGAGGTTAATGTTTTTCGGGTATATTTATTTATCCACCATAGGGGTGACTGCATCAAAAGTAAATTACGAAATGGATGACGAATCTCTAAAACAATTAAAAATGTACCCGTTAGGTCTGAATGCCGCCTATGTCAAGTGGTAGCCAAAGTTATCCTGATGTGATGTGTACACCTAGCGGGTACTGTCTCTTCCTGTACCATAGAGATTCACGCAAAAGCACCCGCCATGTGCATGGACTATTGCAGAAAAGATGGGAAAAATGCCGGGTTATGGGTGGGTGATTGCTGGCTTGGTTCCCGGTATATTAATGAGACTATGGGACGCCCGCCATATCAATGGTTCACCTTGAAATCATGCAGGCGGTGACTTGCCGCTCATTAAATGGGCCCCCTTTAAATGCATGCCAAATGGCAGCAGGGTGGCAACATTGGTGTGAGCGTCTAAGGTTGTCGAGAGGTGAGTCTGCGGGGTCCAGTTTCCTGTAAGGACATCAGGCCCCCGGCGTCAAGATACTTTACACTTTCAACCTGAAGCATAGGTTCTGGTCTTGCTTCCTCCACTCTTGGCCGACCAATTAAGTCAAGTACAAGAGGCAGGGGCTAAGTGAATACGGGCCCTCAGGAGTCGGTGTGCGAGGTGTCGCTCCTCACCTACAGCTCGTCACAAGCTGCCCCATGCGCATTGATTAATAATATTATTGTTACTGAAAGCCTGTGAAATTATTTTATGACTTGCATTGCAGGAAGCCAAGGAGCGTCTAGTGAGCGCCTTTGAGAAGGCTCAGCTCGGTCGTTGGATCAAACGACCCATCGAGCAGGTAACGTCCTCCTACCTCACATTAGCAGACGAGGTCTGCTGCTCATCACCAACAGCACTACTGGACTATGGCCGCCTCCAAGGATTTCCACAACGACTGGTCTGGTGCTGCCCGCATGCAGCGGCTTCCCGCGACCTTCACTAGGTCGACGGTCCACCAAGTGGGAAGCTTACCTACGCTAACGTTTTTCAGTTTGCGGTATAGTTTAGGTATTTTCAATACACGAGTTTTTATTCTCCACCGTCCAAGCAACGACCTAAGCCGAGGTCAGTGCCCACCTGGCACCAACGAATCCTAACAAGGATCTAACATGTGTTTAGGCAGTTGCATCTTTTTGCTTTATATAAGGTCTAACAAAATTAGCTGAAACTATTTTAACTGCTGCTTCTACCCATGAAACTGAACAACTTTCCCCATGAAACCCATAGTAAAATCTCCAAAAAAAAATTGAAATTCCCATACTAACTCGATCAGCTGATCAGCCAACTTAGTATGGGACGTTCAAATTTTTTTTGAGATTTGACTATGGGTTCCATAGGGAAAGTTGTTCAATTTCATGGGTAGAAGCACCAGTTAAAATAGTTTCAGCTAATTTTGTTACACCTTATATATGGGTTGAGTGCCACACTCAGCACTCGCCCCCTGTCCGGTGAAGTTGTAAAGGCTACGGCCAACGTCAAGCTTGTCCGTTCGAAAAAAAAATCAAGACAAGAGTGATCACGCACTATTTGAGCTTGCGTGATACACCCTCGGCTGCATCGGCATTTGCCATATTTATTAATTTTTAATATTAAAATCTTTTCTTTTTTTTCTATGGTAATAGGGTCTCGTTGTCACCCTTTTGTTAACGAATCCTAACAAGGATCTAAAATGTGTTTTGGTTGTTGACAGGACCAGTTCCAGTGCGATTTGCGAGACGCTCCGCCCTCAGCGCTGTTCGCCTAGATATCCTACTGCGCGCACTATATTATGTATAGAGGCTGTAACAAAATAAGTGCAACACCCGTTAACTGAAACTTCTACTCATCATACTGAACAACTTGCCCCAACCATAGTCAATTCGCCAAGTAAATTTTACATGACTGCCTATAAAATTGCCCACTAAAAATTAACTGTATTCTTTTTGTATACTATAGGGATGACGAATGCTAGTTAGTCATCTGATTTACTTTATATCATCTGTCAAAAACAACATTTTGTTCTAAAAATGTTTGAAATGCGTGACGTGTAGTTTTGCAGCGTCATTTACGTACTCATTTTGTGATTTTGGTGAGTTAAAAATCGAAAACTTGATGGAAAACGAAACGAGTAAGGTTTTCTGAAGTTTAAGTAGGAGGGCAATTTAGTGATCAAGAGTTCATAATTTATTTCTGATGCTGTCGTCACCCTTATTACAAGTCGATCAGGTGATTGCCCAAATTTGCCCACATAACCACAAAATAGAAGTGTATTGTTTTTGGATACTTCATACAAATCACAAGTCGATCAGGTGATTGACCAATTTTGTATGGATGGTTTATTTTCTTTGCGAAATAATAACAATAATGATTCTCTTGACGAACGTTGTTCAGTATGATTAGCAGCCCCGGTTATGCTAATTATCTAAGGGCATTAATTAAGTATAAGTAAGTATAAATATTCTGGGACAGATCACACATGGTCATCTGGTCATGAATTGTTGTGTTAATGTGAAATACCAACTCAACTGAAGAACGTCTCAGTGAATACCCATAATTGATATTAGTGAAATCTTTTAAATAAATAGCGTTTATACACGGCATTAGACGTTAATGTGGCCCAAGCATAACAACTGGGGAAACACCTTTTCCCAAAAAAGTTGGACTTCAAACAAAATTGGTCATTCGACTGATCGGTTTGTAATTTCAGTGGTTTGTACAAAAAAAATACGAGTGTGCTTTAGACCACACGACTAAAGTAAAACTTGTTTAGCTTCATCTATATATGTATTATGTATAAAGGTAAATACTTAGTCTTCAGAAAATAATCTAATCTTTTTTGTCATATGGATGGAGGTATAGACAGTTTATGAAAAGAGTTTTATTATCCTCTGAAAATGATTAAATGTATTGTTTTGATAACCGATATTGTTGGTAAACAAAAATAAATAGTATCTCTTTTTCTATCTTCACTGATTAATATATCCCTCTCAACTTCCGTTCGCCTCGCCCGACCACACTTCCGTAACGCTCTCGTCACGCATCCACCAGCTTGCTTCCCAAGTCGAGCGTGCGTAAAGAAGTTTTACTTCAAAAACTAAAACTATCTTGCTAATTAACTAGTTGTTCAGTATGATGAGTAGAGTTAACGGGTCCCACTCACACCAATTTTGTTGCACCCTGTATACATATAGCTATAAGCCTGCCATCGCCGAGACTTTAGTAAGGTATTGATTGATTATGATTATGATAGCAAATTTGTAACGATCGGATTACGGAGGAAGCTAATAGCACAGTGTACTTACTAATAATAAGTGAAATTTGTCTCCGTTGCGGCTAGAGGTATTCACAAAATGCAAATAAAAGCTCTGCGAATGTGTCTATGAAATTGTAACTTATTGCAAAAACGTTCAGGTATTTTCGCTTTGCTGTGACTTTGTATGACAATGATGTCATGCAATGCTGTTGCTATTTACTCAAAAATATTAATACACAAACTGTTTTTTTTATTGTTATTATTATTATTGATTACAATAGGCAACATGCAATATTTTTATTTTTGCTTTCATTTTAAAGAACTCCATGCAGAATAAACCAGGAGTATATTAAAAAAATAAAAAAACTTGTTTTTTTAATTTTAAATACGGTTTTAAAGTAACCGTTTAAATTTGCGCGCGCAAACGGACGTATAGTTCCGATGACGTCACTCCTGTCTGTCACTCCGACCAAAGAGAATATAATACATTGTAATTTATTGTAATTGTAATGTATTATATTCTCTTTGGTCTGAGTGACAGACAGGAGTGAAGTCATCGGAACTATACGTCCGTTTGCGCGCGCAAATTTAAACGGTTACTTTAAAACCGCATTTAAAATTAAAAAAACAAGTTTTTTTATTTTTTTTATATACTCCTGGTTTATTCTGCATGGAGTTCTTTAAAATGCAAGCAAAAAAAAGCAAAAATAAAAATATTGCATGTTGCCTATTCCCTTTTCCGTACATCGTGTGCGGCGTTCTTTGTCATGAATAGAATAGAATTGGTTTATTTGTTTATTTGTATCCGTAAACAAAATTATTGTAGGACCAAATAAAATATTCTACTAAACAACCTATGTATTTATATTAGTTAATATATATATATATATCTATGTATTTATATATACCATCTAATATCTATATTTAAGTATATTTAGGTATTTTTTGTCTATATTTATTTAAATTTAGTATTTATTTAATATTAATTTAAGTACATATAACTTCTTTTTTTTTATTTAATTAAGTTGTGTACACATCAGCCATCTCAGTCAAAACTTTCTTCTTTCCCGGGTCTGCTGGAAGAAATTTCTATAGAAATAAGCTGTACCCTTATAATATATTAATCTGTATTTTATGTATCCTGTGTACAATAAACTATTAAATAAATAAATAAACCTATTCCCAAATAAACCCACGGTAAGTGTATCTCAAAAAATTTATGTGATTACTACTTTGAGATATTTCTTTTGTGAAATGGGTTCCTTTGGCAAAGTGGTTCAATTTTATGAGTACAATACACTTACAATATATACCCTATGTGATATATATGTAATTACGGTTAGTTTCTCGTAGGAAATTGCTGCTGAACTGACACATGCAGGACACTAATATAGATTACGCCTGAATGCACATCTATATAAAAAAAAAGTTGCGCCCTAACTGCATCCAAGCTGCGATTTGTCGTTTTCTGACAGTATATGTAAGGAGATTAGAGTCGTGTTACCTGCTAGCAAGGAGGGTGAATAAAAAACCCCGACCATCAAAATCAAAATCAATATAATTTATTTTAAATAGGTGCTTACACACACTTTTAAATAGTCAAAAAATAATGATAATATACTTATTGTCTATTACATAATGTCACGATTCAGATTACAGTCTCAGGTAATGGTATTTGTTATAGAATCAACATATATATCTTTCTACTGCAAGCGTTGGTTGTAAGGTGGGTAATATATGTTGCCCCCTTTACTATTGGTAGTAAGGCCTGGTAGTAAGGTGGGAAACGGACGGAATATGCAGCTGGCTGACAGTCCGTGTGTCGGGACCCTAAAAAAAATATCACTTGGGAGCTATCTAAGGGGGCGAAGGCGCGGGCAACACCTGGTTTAGAAGAAGATTAATCCATAACTTGGCAAAAAAAATGACGCGATTGTAAATCACCTTCCTGTGTGAAACCGATAGTAACGTTTAATTCAAGAATTTTGAAGGATTAGTAAAAATGTGTAGTTAGAGTTATGACAGCTACCTAGTTTGAAATAATAAAAGTACAAACTTCAGTATAAGTATGTAGTACAGTCGCCATCAGATATATCGTAGCTGGCGAGGTGTTCATATATTTCTGAGCAGTGTGGTTTTTTAATTAATTATGTATGCTAGAAGTTGCTATTAAGGGTCCCCAAGAGGCTCGAGTTTCCATTCAAACGTAGTTCCGCTTTAATACAAAAACTACATGCCAGATTGAGTCGAAACTTTGCAAATATATTGAGTAGACACATGTTGATGTTTGTAATTAGTTTTTGATGTACTAATATAAAACGGAAGGAAATAAGAGAAGTTTCAAACTTAAAGTACAAAACAAATTTAAGGCTACGTTTAGTTGTGTTTCAATTTACACTCAGATATTTATGAAAAATTATATGTTCAGAAATTCAGATATGAATAGCAACTTCTAGTGTACATAATTTATTGAAATTTAATACTGCTTAGAAATATTTGATCACATCGCTCGCTTGGATATATCTGATGGCGACTGTACTTAGGTGTTAAGTTTTTTGATTACCTTTTGTGCACTATTAATAAACATTGTTATTAGTTTAAAAAAATACTTTAATTTTCTTAACTGTCTGTTTATATTGATTATGTACACTTTTATTTTCTGAAAAGCAGCAAATACTCATGCAACTGAACACCTTTCCCTGAGGAACCTATATAATCTGGAAAAAAAAACTTTTATTAATTTGCAAACTATGTAAAATTACCTAGGTAATTGTTGCATAGGTTTCTTCGGGAAAGTTGTTCAGTTTAATGACTAGGTAGCATTTGCCTCTTTTCAACAAATAAAAAGTCACCCCTATTAATGTACGGATAGGGCCGGTCCAATATGCTTGCTCGAAGCCCCTATATAATTATGAAATTTGTATTATTTTCTAGTTAGTTTACTGATTTTAAAAAAGAGTGCGTTTGACTACATCCCTTTTATTGAACAATCGTCTATGTCACTCTTATTGTTTCCAACTCTGATTTATTGAACAATCGTTAATCGTCTATGCCACTCTTATTGTTTCTAACTCTGATTTATTGAACAATCGTCTATGCCTGTTTCCAACTCTGATTTATTGGACAATCTTCAATATCACCCTTTATTGATTCCAACTCTGATTTATTAAACAATTGTCTATGCCACACTTATTGTTTCCAACTATGATTTATTGAACTATCTTCTATGTCACTCTTTATTGTTTCCAACTCTCATTTATGGGACAATCGTCTATGCCACTCATTGTTTCTAACTCTAATAAAGTAATAGCATAATAACGAGTGTAACTGATCTCAAATAATGACGTATACTAATTACTTATTGTATTAGCCTACTCGTATAGTAATAAATGTAAGCAAAATATATCAAAGCTTTTCATTTCGCCCGCCTATTTCCCTACTTACTCTTTAGTAAAAAAAAAATACATTCCTTATTATTTACACGACTGCCCACAGAAAGGAGTGGATTGTTTTCAGATGTATGTATGTATATTTATTCCACGATATCTCCTACATGGGTTGATGAATTTTAGTACGAGGTATCGTTAGAATTATCTTGATCCGTGAGTGACATAGATTTAAAGAATTGTAAGAATTTATGGATGTTTACTCTTTTACGCAAAAACTACGAAACAGTTCTGGCTGCAATTTGGTAGTTAGACAGATTAGGACCAGTGGCCCGTCCGCACAAGTGTCGTTGGTTTGAAGACGATACCGACGCTTGAAGACGATGCCGATGACGACGCTGTTGCATGATCCGTACCGCGCAAATAATTTAGCGTCGTTTTGGCGACCGTCGTCATCATGAGTGAATGAAAAAACTCCGTCGTCGACTTCTTCGCTCAGTAATGACTTTTTACTACGGAGCATCTTCTTAATGAGCGTCGGTTGTGCCACAACCTCTGCACTATATGTTGCCTGTCATGCAAGCGTCCGCCTCTTTGAGGCTCAAGAGGAGGCTAGTGTTCTTCATCACGACCCATTAGCTTACCGTTGAACTCGAAATTTGGGTCATTTATGAAATTTAAGAACAACACATGCGTTCACAATCTGTGCTGCCTTTCGTGGCTTGTAGTGCAAGGTTCTGTGCGCCAACAGGCAGCAGAACCGGGACTTGAGCACATCGAAAGTGCGTTTGACGACATTCCGTGTGCGCACGTAGACAAATTTATAATGCGCCTCTGGTGAATTCGGCTCAGCATTGAGAATAGGGGTCATCATCCACAGACGCTGAGCATAGCCAGTCACCTGCAATTTTTAAAATTGTTGTTATTCTTTTTATTATACCAACAAGTAGTTATGGAATGCTGCTAAGAATCTATTTCATCTTCAAGTGTTACAAATTACAAATATTGTGTAAAAAATAACTATAAACAGAGATTTATAAATTTGTTTAAGCTATCACTTTATTCTGCTTACCCAAAAGTCAGAAATCCTGCCCTTCATCATGCAGTCTACGCATGACTGGATTGACCGGGCACATGTTCCACACGTGAGAGTCGTGGCTTGTGGTTTTAAAGAGCACAATGACTCGAGTGCTTATTGTAACTTCCTACCCGTTATTGCAATAGAAATTAGGTACGTACCTCATTGCTCCATAGACTCGATCCGCCTGGGTTTGTGGAAATTCGATATATTTCCTCAAAATGGCAGGAGTGTCGAGTGCGTCTGTCACATCAAGCAAGCAATTGCTCAGGTGAAGAATATCATTGTCACCCACACTTCTTTGGTAACTACCACTTGCATATAAATTGTCTAATCCCGCTGGCCCTTTCATTTGGCGGCAAGAGCGGTATAAGTTCTTCGCACAGCCGCACAAATTTAGATTTCGTCAAGTGAAATCGCCCAACGAAATCGGTGTCGGGAAGCAACATCGGCCTCGCCAGTGAGCGCTCAATCCTTCTGCATGTTATGTTCATTTTCTTCAGCCGCGTTCCTCCGCAGCAGCCCGGAGGGCTTCCCAAGCCATGGTTAAAGTTTCAACACACACACGCGACTAGAGAAGCTTCAATTCAATTCTTTTTCAAAATGAGGAATCGAAAACGACGACTCAAGAGATGCCGTATTGAAATGACATTTCAATACGACGCGTCGGCGTCGGCCGTCGGTTTAAATTGTCTTGCGCGGACGCTATTACGTCAAATCAACTGTCAAAATATCAATTTCATTCGTTCTTTCGCCGTCGTCATCGTAATCCAAACCAACGCGTCGTTTTGGGAAATTGCGCGGTACGAAATCGCCGTTGGCTGTCAAATTGAAGCCGATACCGATGCCGACGCCACTTGCGCGGACGACCCACTGGATTAATACATAGGCTACTTTTTCCACGCACTGCGCATCCACGAAGTCATAGAAATGTCCACGCGGGTGAAGCTGCGGGAAACAGCTAGTCAAAAATAAATATCTGAAGAACCCCGCACAAAATATTCGGTAAAAGCCGTTGGGTCGATTTGGCTGAAATTTTGTTAACATATAGCCTCTGATACTCTGATCAACTGGGTGAAGTTGCAACTTTAATTAATGACTAGTTTTTAAAATATAGCTATTTCAAAATATAATTATATAAGTAGTATTGACGTATGTAACTACAATATCATCTCTTATCTGTGAAGTAGCGAGACCAATTCAAATGATGAACTGCTTAAAGAACTCGTGTGAAATGTCACAATTAATAAATCAGTGTCAAGCTGTCATTCACTACAGATTATTTTTTATTCACATTATTAGTAAAATGTTTTTTGCACTTTGCCCTGTATCTCACTGAGCCTGTGTATGCATTGCAGTATGGTTAAGTATATATTATGTAGGTATGCATTACTTAACTTATTATTTTTATATGTATATATGTATATTTTTGCTTTTGTTTTTATAAGTATATAGCTCGTAGACGACTGTTGAGCACCTAGACAAACCATTCAGGTTTAATGGTGCTAGATGATAAAAAAATTGTATTTAGTTTTTAAAATTGGTAAACAAATAAAAAAAAATATAAAAAAACATGGCTTTTCGAAAAAGGACTCGTTGCTATACAGGATGTATAAAAATTGGTGTAGGACCCGTTAACTGGGGGTTCTACTCATCGTACTGAACAACTTTCCCCAAGGAACCCATTGTCAATTGTCAAAAAAAAACTTGGACCCTCCATACTAAATTGCACAAAATTGGTTAATCAGCTGATATTTGTATGAACAGTAAAAATATTTGCGATTGCAGCAAACTCGTAGAACAAAAGTTGTTCAGTATGATGAGCTGATGCCCCAGTTAACGGGACCTACACCACTTTTGTTACAGCCTGTATATGCGATGCTGCCTTAGTTCCGCGAGCAATGGTGCCATTGTTTAAATTTATAAGACGCCGATGTTTTACTTGAATTAGCAATGGAATTAGCAATGAAGCTGGTGGATTACCTATCGACATTAATGCTGACACTCGTATTTTCAATAATTGTAACTTTTTAATTACTCGGGATATTCAGACACTGAATGATGATCCCCAGTATTGCGGTTAAATATTTTACGGCAAACGACTACGCATACTTGTTTTATATACAAAGGTGTTATATAAGGTCTAACAAAATTTGCTGAAACTATTTTAACTGGTGCTTCTACCCATGAAACTGAACAACTTTCCCCATGAAACCATAGTCAAATCTCAAAAAAAATGTGAACTTCCCATACTAAGTTGGCTGATCAGCTGATCGAGTTAGTATGGAAGAGCCAATTTTTTTTGCAATTTGACTATGCGTTCCATTGGGAAAGTTGTTTAGTTTCATGGGTAGAAGCACCAGTTAAAATAGTTTCAGCTAATTTTGTTACACCTTATATAAAAATAGTTATATTTTAAAAACTAGTCATTAATTAAAGTTGCAACTTCACACAGTTGATCAAAGTATTAGAGACTATATTTTAACAAAATTCAGCCAAATCGACCGAACGGCTTTTACCGAACATTTTGTGCGGGGTTCTTTAACCACCTCCGTGGCGTAATGGTTAAGGCTATTAGCTTCACATCAGGAGGTCGCGGGTTCGATTCCCGCGGAGTCTAACTTTGTAAGACTCTGTTTAGTTGGTGGAAGGGCATTTTCTAAGCCCGCCTGACTAGCTACCACCATCTTAATCTAAGTCTTGCCGCCAAACATCAATGCTAACAACGTCGATGTGTTCCGGCTTGAAGATAAGATAGCCAGCTTCTCAATGCGTTGGGGAATCTTGGTGGGACCGCTTCCATCTTCGGCATCATCGTCACTTACCATCGGGAGAGGGATGCCAAGGCTTATCAATTGTGATTTTTAAATAATCACTAAACTCCCTCTATTTGTAATTTCATAAATTGTATACATAACTGGCTGTATGGCTTCTGGCTTAGAGTAGGGCCATTCCATCTCATCTAATGACAGTCGTAAGTGTCGACTAAGGGACTTCTAACCGGAGGATGGGCAGCAGCGTCCTCTCCGTGCATCGCAAGTCGCAACACACCTGAAACCACACTGCGATCGCCGACCCGCCTGCCAAGTGTGGCGATTACGGCAAAGCCCCCTTATGATCAACACCCCCAGAAAACTGCCCCTAATCCCTGCTATTCCTGACTCCTGTAGCAGTCAGTAACGGCGGGGCGGGGTGCGAAGTGAATCGGTAGATACTAGGCTACCAAACCCAACACTGCGGACTGACGAGAAGCTCACAGAACTCGAAGAAGGATTGAGCAGGTTACGGTGGGATATCGTAGGTTTTTGTGAAGTCCGAAGAGGGAGAGGACACCATGATCCTTAAATCCGGAAACTTGCTCTATTTCCGTCTGTCGCTTTTTACTGTCGCAGGGTGGTGTCGGGTTTCTCGTCCACAAGTCCCTCATTAACAATGTGGTCCAGATCGTGAGCGTTTCGACAAGGGTGGTATACCTTATACTCAGAATCACCAAACGGTATTCGATGAAGGTCATACAGTATTCGCGCCGACCACGGAACACTCCGACGACGAGGTAGAGACTGTGTATGAGGACATCTCCACAGCATTACATAGCACCAGGACGCATTATGCCGTTGTTATGGGGGACTTCAACGCGAAACTGGGCAAACGAAGCGATGGTGAGCTGAGAGTGGAGCAATTTGGATAAGGAGAAAGAAATGCACGTGGTCAGATGCTGGTCGACATTATTTATGGAGAAGGAGAGCCTTTTTATGATGAACTCCTTCTTCAAAAAGTCAAAACAGCGGATGTGGACATCATCCCAATGTCGTTACGCAGAACGAGATTAAATTTATCTTGTCGACGAGAAGGCCAATTTTCAATGATGTCTCTGTGATCAACTCAGTAAAAACAGGAAGCGATCACCGGATGGTAAGAGGTACATTGTACCTAATAAAGGCAAAAATGTCGACTGATGAAGTCTACGTTCCGACCAGCGTCAATCGAGCTCCAAAACCCCGAGAGCTTTCAGCTTGAGTTGCACAATCGCTTCGAAAGCCTAGGAGACTGCGAGAATGTGGAAGATTATAATGACAAAATTGTCCAAACGGTCAGGTCTAAGATTTTTAAACTCTTCGAACAAGAACCGAAACAGAACCAAAAAATCTCGGATGTTACCAGCAACCTCGTGGAAGAAAGACGCAGATTGGTTTTAGAGTCCTCTGAAGACGCTACTTAGTATTGGCAACTAAACAGGCAGATCTCTAAGTCCCTGACTCGCGATTTACGCCAATAATTATATTGGCGTAAATCGCGAGAATTAACAAACTGTATTAAAGAGGCGATTGAGCACAACAAAGGCTCAAAAATGTTCGTGAGAGATCTGTCTGTTGGACAAAGCCACGTCTGCCTGTCAGCGATCTGGCCAGAGCAAGATCCAAGAGCCAGACTAACTCGACACTATACCGAAGATGTCCTCGACGTGTCAGCCTGCACCAGATTGGAATATATGGCTTTCAAACAGCTCAAGAACAACAAGGCACCGGGTGATGATGAAATTATACGGGTAAACTTTTGAAAGCAGGTGGAACACCAGTACTAATATCTCTTCAGAAGTTTTTTAATTCCGTTACACTCAAGGAACAAACGCCTACGGCATGGCACAGAAGTGTGGTCGTGCTTTCCTTCAAAAATGGCGACAACGTCCTGCTGAAGACCTACAGACCCATCTCACTTCTGAGCTATGTTTACAAGCTGTTTTCGAGAGTCATTACGAATCGTCTCGCACGCAGGTTTGACGACTTCTAGCCTCCCGAAGAGTTTTTAGTACCACATACATACGCTGCGGCAGATTATATAGAAGACTGAAGACTACAATCAGCCACTATGCTTGTCGCTTGTGGACTATGAGAAAGCCTTTGATTCAGTCCCCACCCACTGCCACATAAGTTTAGTAATTCTGAGAGCTATGTCAGTTACTTTGGTTCTCGTTTTTGACGAAGACGCAGAGAAACTCCGAGCATAGCACGCTCCATTGCCCTTTGGGTGACCTTGAGCCTTCTTATGAGGCCCATAGTAAGCGTCTATGTCTCAGTTTCGTATATCATCACTGGCAACACACACTGGTCGAAGAACAGAACTTGCTATTGATATTGTGAAGCTTCCCGAACGCTGTCCAGCCGAGTTGGATTCGACTATTGATCTCTTCCTCGAAGTTGGACTTACCTAGCAGGGAAAAGCCACACACAAACATTATCTGTCTCCCTCACACACCTAGTTTTTAATGTCTTAGATTAATGTATCTATCTCACATAAAGTAATCTGTTATAGCTTGTCGGACGGAACGCCTCTGCTACCAGGGGTGGGTTAGTTCCAAATCATTGTTTTTTTATTTATTTATAGCTCGTAGAACAGATGGCCGTTGGGGCAGTAAAGTTCTCGAGTGGCGACCGCGTAACGCAAGATGTAGCGTAGGCAGGCCTCCCACGCGGTGGACCGACGAGCTAGTGAATGTCGCAGGAAGCCGCTGGATACGGGCGGTGCAGGGCAGGTCGTCGTGGAAATTCTTGGGCGACGTCTTTGGGCTGATATGATGATGACATAACATTTTATTTTTTTCATATTATCAATTAGAACATCTGATCTCAGATGTGTTTGAAGGCCGCGTTGCACACGTCCGTAGGTGTTAATCTAAAATGCCCTACACGTGACTGCGGGTGATGCTAAGTGCAACACCAGGCAACCGCCGTCTATCCCTTGAATAGCTCGGTCAATTGTGCCACACGATAAGAAGAAGAAGAAAAGAACAGATGACAATAAATAGTTCAATATTTATTTTTTTAGAGAAAAATCTAGTAGATATGTGGCAAAATCTCTTTTTTGCGTGTTTTAACCGAGGTACCACGGCTTTTGTACCACAGGGGGACCACGGGTATTTTTTTTCCCCGTAGACCCCACTCCTCCAGTTTTAAGTCAACTTTTTGAATACGAAACTTTCCGTGGGCCCACGGCTCATTCTCGCAAAAAATTAATTCCCCGTAGTACCACTTGACTGTAAATAAAAAGCAAGTCGGATGACAACTACCGGATTGATAAGCCCTTTGCATCAATCCTCTTAACCTCAAGACAAGACAAGCTGATGCCAGAGCAGGATAAATTAAAATACAAATATAATTTTTAAATGTTTATATTTTATGCACGCAAAATTTAAATTTAATAAACAGCAATAACATTTAAAAACAACAACAATAATAATAACAATGGAGATACTCCTGCCACTTGCCTCGTGCGAAGTGAGCAGTGGAGGCTGAATGTGTCCTTACATATAAATTATGAGTTATCATGATCAGCTTTGTTAATTTTTTTATAAGGCATTATAATATAAAAACCATTTGGAGATATTTTGACGTTATACTGTAAAAAATATATTAAATAATAAATAACTTTGTCTGGAAGTGATTGCTCTTAGCGGTCCTAAAGGTTGTCTGGAAGAGATTGTTCTTAGCAATAAGACCGCCAACTGTACATCATACACACTATAGAATAAGAATTCGCTTAAATCAATTGTATTTTGGTATAAAAACTGGCTTGCAAATAGAAAAAGTTTTTATCATTTAAAAATTTATCAGTAATAACCAGTCTAAAAGGATCCGGTCACTTAGGGCCACTTTCCTCGCACGGCCACATACCTGGCATGCCCACATCCCTGAACGTCCATGTCGCTCGAACGACCATAACACTAGAAAGGTCACGTGCTTTCAGTTCGACTTCGTCATTTTCTTAAACTTGTCTTTTTTCTAAATTGTCACTTTCCTAACTCGTCACCTTTTAAAGTGACCGGTTCCTTTTTAACTCGCCTTTTTCTGCTACCCATGGGAGGGGAGCGAAGCGAGGCTCTTTGACTTATCATCAATCAAACCTGACCGAATCTAATATCGCTCGCTTCGCTCGCTCATTTACAGTTTTTTTACTAAGTTTTATCTTAAAAAAAATGTACAATAAAAGAAGTGGTCGTTCAAGGAAATGTATGAAAAAAGAAGTGGACGAACAAGGAAATGTACAAAAAAAGAAGTGGTCGTTCAAGGATGTGGGCGAACTAGGAATTTGGATAGTGGCCATTACAGGAAGTGGCCGTAAGTGACCGAATCGGCCTAAAAGATACTCAAATTACTTTCATAAAAACCTTTTAATTTTTGGGACAATGTCAATTACAATGTGTAACCCCGCAGTATTAGATCATGCTGCCGGCGCCGACCGATACTTCACTCATGTCAAAGTATATATATTAATACTATGGTATATATGTATAATATTACAGCAACAGTGTCCTGACGTGCCCCACGTGTGACCGCACGTTCCAAACGAAGGTTGGCTGAAGAGCGAACAGCCACATGCGAGCGCACAAGGGCGGAGCGGCGGGACGCTTGCAGCTGAGCCGGACAACTCTGCGGTCGCTGTAGCCGAAAACGGCTAGGACCATCATCATCGTTAATACTAACTTACAGTATGGACACTCCCTGACGCTCTCTAGATTCCGACCTCACCCCCTCGTCACCCAGATTGATACAGATTGGTTACAGTTTGGTTCTCTAACGTATAGGATTTCGCCGTGATTTTGGTTGCTCCGTCATTTGTTTTTAGAAATGACATTTTACGACCGTTGTATGCAGTGTCCGTGGTGTGCTCATGTGCTAGACAGCTTAAAGCAGTAGAACTAGCTTTTTTTCATTAATATCACATTACAAATAAAAGCCCATCCGCACTCATAAGTTGATTTCAAACGCTAACGTAAGCTAAACGTCCTCAGACAAGAAACGTCTCAAAGATCATGTCTATAATGCTGAGCAGCTTTGTGAACCGAGGCTTAGCTGGTCTGTTGTCCTCTATGCGTTGATGTGATGCTTTGTCTTTCTTTTTCATACGCCTGTCCATAACTGGAAAAGAGAGAGAGAGGAAATTATTGTAATATACAATAATATTTTTTTACTATTTAAAAGCGTGTGTAAACACCTATTTAATTATTTTTTTTTAATGATTTATTTTTGACTGCCTTCTTTATTCACAATTGGTAAATTGGCCACGAAATCGGCCTCCATGCTGTTGTTAGCAAGTGCGAGGCAGCAATACAGAATAAGTCTATGTGACTAGGCACCTTCATAGATATCGAGGGCGCATTTGATAAGATTAACTTCAGCAGTATAACTGACTGGATTGAAAACATTCTCCGACAACGGTTGTCAGACTGGTGAAGGAGGTGACTAAAGCGGCCATGGTGGCTGATGGCAGAGATGCTCCCAAAGAGCAGTCCCAATCACCGCTACTATGGAACCTGGGGGAATGACCTGATTTCTACACGATCGGATATGCAGACAACTTGGTCCGCTGGTGCACCAAGTAAAAACTATCCGTGAATCCAAAGAAAAACTTGGGTAACTACTTACTACCTAAAATTTTCAAACAGAACTCCACCGGTCAACGGAGGTCAAATACTAGGTGTCACACTTGACAGCAAACTAAACTGGAGTAGCCATCTCAGCTAGAAAATAGACAAGGCAACTATTGCCCTGTGGCAGTGCTGTAGAATGGTTGGTAGGAAATGGGGATTTACCCAAAAGATAATGCTATGGCTCTACACAGCGGTAATACGTCCAATACGGCGCGGTAGTCTGGTGGCCACGAACCAAGCTATCTATGGTCGTAAATAAACTGCAACGCTTTCAAAGGATGGCATTCACGGCGGTGACAGGCTGCATGCAGACAACTTCCACTGCAACCCTCGAGACCATCTTGGAGCTGCCGCCTTTGCACCTGTTTATCCAATAGGAAGCAGCTAGTGCTGCAGCCCGTCTAAAACTGCTATCCCTTTGGAGCACAAACAGGATTCCGCACAATGAGCTCCTGCACGATATCATCGCAGAGGAGCCATTGTTCGCAGTGACGAATGATAGAAACCCTAAACAGTATGTCTTTGACAATATATACACGGTACAACTACATGAAGAGCCCTGGGAGGGTCAGAAACTGAAAGAACTTCGACTATTTACCGATGGTTCCAAAACAGGGTCTGGCACCGGGTATGGGGTCCTCTCCGAGGATCTTAACATCAGGATAGCCAATCCTCTTGGTGCGCATAACACGGTCTTTCAGGCTGAGTGCATGGGCATCATCAAGGCAGCTAAAGGGATTGCTGCAAGGGAGGTGCGTGATTAACTCACTCGCATCTGGTCTGACAGCAGAGCTGTACTACAGGCCCTGCAAAGCAGCATGATTACATCGGGGCTTATACCGGAGTGCCAAAAAAATTAACAGAGGTATGTAACCGCGGCGGCGTAACTCTGCAATGGATTAAAGGGCACAGAAAATCACGCGGCAGCGATGCGGCGGACGAGCTTCCCAGGAGAGGGTCAGAGCTTATGGCTGTGGGACCGGAACTAATAATACCCCTACCATCTGGCTGGCTACGGTCCACCCTGAGGCAACGCACAAGAAATGAACACGATTTGAACTGATCAGGTTTGGAAACCTGCAGGAAAGCGAGGTTGGCCCTGCAGGCAACTAACCCTGCCCTATCCAGGAGGCTCCTAAGACTTGGGAGAGCTCAGCTCCGCAAGTTAACAGTCGCTATAACTGGACATGACCATTTTATTAAACACCTATTCGCTCTAGGTATCACCGACAGTCCCCTATGCAAAGCGTGTATGGAGGCTGAGGAGACTGCTGCCCACATCCTACTGGATTGCAAGGAGCTAGCACAGTACAGGGACGTGCACCTCGTTGACCCGAGGTCACTCCAGGATGTCGCCGGCAACCTACAGGGGATGCTGGACTTTTTGGAGGGGCTGGGCCGGCAGTGATCCCGGCCAATCACGCAAAATGGGCGCAGTCGTCGCCTGATGGTTGCGGAAACCCGCCCGACTAACTTCAACTTCAAGCCCTTGGCACAAAACTGACAAATGTATGTAACCACTGCAGCTTAACTGTGCAATGGATTAAAGGGAACAGTAATTCACGCGGCAAAGATGCGGCGGACGAGCTAGCCAGGAGAGAATCATGACTTACTGCTGTGGGATCGGAACCCATAATAACCCTCCCATCTGGATGGCTATGATCTACCCTGAGGCAATGCACAAGAAATAAACACAATTTTTACTGGTCTGGTTTGGAAACCTGCAGGCAAGCGAGGTTGGCCCTACCGGAAGCCAACCCTGGCCTATCCATGAAGGTAACAGTGCAAGGTAACAGTCACTATTACTGGACATGGTCATGTTAATTAACATCTATTCGCTCTAGATATCACGGACAGCCCACTATGCAGAGCATGCATGAAGGCTGAAGAGACTGCTGCCCACATCCTACTGGATTGCAAGGAATTAGCACAGTACAGGTTCGTGCAATTTGGTTACCCAAGGTAGTTCCAGGAAGTCGTCGGCAACCTGAGATCCTAAACTAATCATAGCATAGCTCTAAAACCTCCACCAATCCAGACTTGGCCCCCGTGTATAGTGTGGAGAAACCTTCCCGAGTTTAGGACGAGCAAGACGCGTGCCCCAGCAGTGGGGAGTTGGGGACGCTTTGGTTCGTAAATGTATTCTTAATTACCGGACATCTAGGGTTAACGATGCTAATACACTTACCATCTGCTTCAGGTATGGTTTCGTGGTTTTGTGACATGCTGGTGTGAAGAAAAACCTGGATGCTGTACTCGGAGACCTCATGATTCCAGTAGCCGAAAACTCCGATACCTGTGTATAATAATATGATCTATTCAAAGCAGTGGCTGGTGCAGGCTGAAAGTTATGGATCAATTGATTAATACTTCTATAAATACTTAACTAAATATTCAGGAATAAATTTTTTGTGACCAATGTTTGATGGGTCCCCTGATGGAATGGACTATACAGAGTCATGAAACTGTGCCAGGAAAGAATGCCATTGATCTCACTGGCTATCTCGCCCCTCCCACTGGAACACAGCAAGCTGCTTGGCGGCAGTTACAGAGAGAGCATTGGTACCTTACATAAACGCTCCTGCCACTAGTAAAATGGCAGCCACTATTTATATTATTTTTACCAACAGCCCAAGGAGGGTTAATTATGTAATGTATGTTTGTTTATTTGGCTAAGCCTGTAGCCTAAAAAGCTTGATGGAATTTATATATTCGCCTTAATCCCTTGAGTGTAACCTTGACTTTAACTGCCTCCGTGGTGTGATGGTTAGTCCATTCGCTTCACACCAGGAGGTCGCGGGTTCGATTCCCGGTGGGGTCAACTTGTAAGACTCGGTTTGGTTGGTGGTAGGGCATTTTCTAAGCCCGCCTGGCTAGCTACCACCATCTTATCTAAGTCTTGCCGCATCAGTGTTAACAATATTGATGTGTTCCCGCATAAAGATAAGATAGTCAGTTCTCCATTGCGTTGGGGAATCTTAGTAAGCCCGCTTCTATCTTCGGCATCATCGTCACTTACCATCAGGTGAGATGATGTCAAGGGCTTACCATTGTGAATAAAAAAAAAGAGTTCATGTAGGATACATTTTAAGAAGTCAGATTATCAACTTTTAACTAATACCTATTGGCCTGGGGAAGTCTACTGGGATGTTGACAAGGTCCGGCCCACAGGTTTCTGAACTGAAGTTGTTTCTCTCCACTTCATAGCTGGGCCTGTAACATTTGCAAACCTTTGTATGTGTAACCAGTGTACAAAAAAGAGGAACCATGCTGCTGAGGCTTGGGTCTCTCTGAACTTGGAAGGTTAGGCCACACTCCACATACAGGGGCCAAGTGGTGGTGAGTCTAACAAACAGAAGTTTCCAGCCACCTATAGGCCTCTCACAAGGCTTAACAACTACCAGCTAGTATAAGCAACTGACTCCAATGGCAACAGCCAGCCACACATGAGTATATCTAGAGATAAATGGGAAGTTTAAAAGTAGGCACATGAGACTTCTTCACAGAATGATTGGGTGTCCATTTCCCAAAATGTACCTTAATCCTGTTTAATTAAAAGTATCATTAATGCTTAAAAAGCATTAATACCTACTGATTTTGTATAAGAAACAATGCTAAAAATATGTTGATGGGTAGAGCCTTTTCATTAAAACTAGTTGATGCTCCGCCCACATGGCTATCGAGGGTGCTGGCTCTAGTGGATGGAGCCAATAAGAGAAAGAACAAATTATTAGGCAGGAGCGTTCCTATTAATATCCAAACACAAAAGTTACACTTAAATTTTTTAAGTTAATTGGGATGGCCAATAAAACAAGGTTTAATTCTTTTCTAAATAAGTAGTCAGGGGTACAATATTCCTGCGTGTCTACCTATTAGGTTGGAGAGCACAAGTGCAAAGGCGGCTTTATCGCTTTAACCCTTAACTGCTCCTGGGACTCATTTTTGCCCGAATGAGCAGATCTTTTGGATCTAGTTACTTGTCTACGTATAGAATAATACATAATATTTAAAAGTGAAAAAAAATATTACCTAGGGAAAATCCCTGTGTTCTCTATGTGACCTTTGCCCGGTAAGGAAAAGTGATGTGGTCTCCATTTGGTCTCTGCCTGTTTAAAACTTAGTACAGTTCAACAGTCTCTGTAAACTTGTGTAACAGTCATAATCATCATCATATCAGCCGAAAAACATCCACTGCTGAACAAAGGCCTTCCCCAAGGATATCCAATGGCTTCCTGCGATCTTCACCAGGTCGTTGGTCCACCTACGCTGGCCTGCCTATGCTACGTTATCCGGTGCGCAGTCGCCACTCAAGATCTTTACTGCCCCAGTGGCCATCTGTTCTACGAGCTATGTGCCCTGCCTTTAGTTTAGCCATTCTGTGAGCTATGTCAGTTACTTTGGTTCTCCTATGGATCTCCTCATTTCTGATTCGATCATGTAGGGAAATTTCGAGCATAGCTTGTGTAGCAGTTTATTTACTAATTCACTGTCTGACATTTCTTGTAATGAGTCTTAAACTGCATTAATTCCTGGGGCTTTGTATGGAGTGTCAATACAACCAACTATTTCATCCTTGTACTCCTCCTCAGAAGACATCAGTTGCACCAATTCGCCTTTAATCTCCATAGGCTGTAACGGTCTCTTAGGTTTCTAATAAAATATCAAATGTACGTAAAAAATATTATTCACAAAATCCTAGAAAGGCAGAGATCCATATGAAGACCACATACTTTAAAGTTGTATTATTCAATACAAACAAAAACACATATATGCAATTCTTTAAGCACGATACGTCAATCAATTGCATAACTCTATAAAAATTACAACAAGCAATACAGGATTTTTCTTGCCGATAATCATGAAAAAACTACTCAATTTGCAAAAAATTCTATATTCTATCCTTTCATTTTTGGCTTCTCTGTTAGAATTCTGGCCATGTCATGATCCAGTTGGTGCGTTTTCGTAACCAGCTGTTATTTTTGACATTTGAGTTTGGGTACACAATTTTTTTTTTTAATTAAAAAGATGAACGTTTCATGACATATTGTGGTACTATCTGATATGTAATTGTTTAGAAACCAAAATAAAAAAGCTATGTGGTCACTCTCAGTAGAATTAGTACTCCAGCATGATTAAGGGATAAGGGATTGTGTAAGTGCACAGTAATGGAGGAAACTTGAATTGCTATGTCTTTTATTAAAATCAGAGGACAAACCTGAGGCTATCAGACACGTAGAGGTCTGCATCACCCGTTAAGGAAGTCAATTCCACCAGCAAATTCCCGGTATGGGCTAGCTGCCAATACGAAAAGTTCCCCGCCACAACAGATCCTACTACAGTGTCCAGAAGCACTTTATTCGTTTCCGTTTGCACATATCCGGACAGTAATGACGATAATGTTGATATACAAATAATCCCTAACAAAACAAGTATGAATTCTCGACGCATCTTTCGTTTTATTCGGCAAAAACACTTTAAGTAAAGTATGGTTTCTACTCCTTGGTATGGTCGTCAGCTGTCTGGATATAAGCAAAAAGAATACAAACATACCTATATTATTTTTTTTGGATTCTTTCCGGCGTATAAAAGCGCGGAAAAGGCAAAGGTGACTAAGACCATACAGCCAGGTCTGACGTTTAAGCTTCATTTAGTTTTTTGATATGTAATGCTAGTCAGTGCCGGTGCATTACAAATCTTCTCTGAAGTTCGTGACAGCATTTGCAGCAGCTACATTCTGAGGTGGAACATCCAGTTGCTGTAGGGCAGACGCCCGCAGACATAAAACTACACCCAGAGCAAGTTGGGTTCTCACGTCCTCCTTCGTTTTATTTTCTTGTTCACCACTTCTTAAACAAAATCCTAGCAGAAAACAATAAAAAACTCACATACTTTGCTGATTAATACATTATCAATATTATACATAAAAAACACAAAATATCGGATATTCGGATATTAAAATAATATGATATTCACCAATAACAAAAATATCAGTAAAAAAATAATAGGTTTTTGGGTAGGGTAGGGTAGTGTAGTGTAGGTGTAGTGTAGTGTAGGTGTAGTGTAGTTAGGGTAGGGTAGTGTAGTGTAGGGTATGTAGGGTAGGGTAGGGTAATGTAGGGTAGGGTAGTGTAGGGCAGGGTAGGGTAGTGTAGTGTAAGGTGGAACGAAGTTCGCCGGGACAGCTAGTATTGAATAATTGAAAAGGTTGGATTCAATCCGGCATGTAGTTTTTGTATTAAAGCGGAACTACGTTTGTATGGAAACGCGAGCCTCCTGGGGACCCTTAAAATCAGGCATAAAAATCAGTGAGCGATCACATTTTTAACCCTTGACGCAAAAAAGGGGTCTTATAAACCCTCAACGCCAAAAAGGGCTGTCATAAGTTTAACGTATGTATTTGTGTGTCTGTCTGTGCCATCGTAGTTCCTAAACGAAAGGACCGATTTTAATTCAGTTTTTTTTTGATTGAAATTCGAAATAATCGATATGGTTCTTAGCTATAATTTATGAAGCCGTTGAAGATCATAAGCTGTTTTACTAAGTTATAAAGGGATGTGGGCAACTTCCACTAGTCTGATCGATACGGTGTCCTGTCACTCTACTGATATTGCAAGAACATGCTAAGCTTGATGCTACAGTATCTTCTGGAATCTGCAGGATGCCCAACTCCTCTCCAACTTACAGCAGAGTTATCGTGTTTGGGCTAATTAGAATTGTCTCAAAGAAATAGGTGTTAGATAGAACATGGTAATCTTAACTGCGATCGCCAACCCGCCTGACAAGCGTGGCGATTACGGCAACACCCCCCAAATGACCGACACAAATAAAACGGCCCCTAGTCCCCGGCGGCCCCTCTATTCCTGGCTCCGGTAGCGGTCAAGGTAACGGCGGGGCATGGGGTGCAAAGAATCCCCGGCAGATGCCAGGCTACCAAAACAAAAGACCTCTGGCCCTGGCAACCTACAACACGCGCACACTGCGAACCGACGTAAAGTTAACAGAACTCGAGGAAGCATTGAGCAGGTTACGATGGGACATCGTAGGATTTTGTGAAGTCCGAAGAGAGGGGGAGGACACCATAATCCTTAAATCCGGAAACCTGCTCTATTTCCGGGAGGGCGACCAACTGTCCGAGGGTGGTGTCGGGTTTCTAGTCCACAAGTCCCTCATTAACAATGTGGTCTGGATCGAGAGTGTTTCGACGAGGTTAGCGTACCTTATTCTCCGAATTACCAAACGGTATTCGCTGAAAGTTATTCAGGTATATGCACCGACCGCGCAACACTCCGACGACGAAGTGGAGATCCTATATAAGGATATCTCTAGAGCTCTACATAATACCTCCAGGACTCAATACACCATTGTTATGGGGGGACTTTAACGCGAAACTGGGCAAACGAAGTGATGGTGAGCTGAGAGTGGGGCAATTTGGATATGGAGAGAAAAATGCACGTGGCCAGCTGCTGGCCGACTTTATGGAGGAGGGCCTCTTTATGATGAACTCCTTCTTCAAAAAGCCTAAACAGCGAAAGTGGACATGGTTGCATCCCAATGGCGTAACGAAGAACGAGATCGACTTCATCTTGTCGACCAGAAGGCTCAATGATGTCTCTGTGATCAAATCAGTCAAAACAGGAAGCGATCACCGAATGGTAAGAGGCACATTGAATATAAAGACCAAGCTAGAAAGATGTCGACTGATGAAGTCTACACTCCGTCCAGCGCCCATCCAGCTCCAAAACCCCGTAAACTTTCAGCTCGAGTTGCACAATCGCTTCGAATGCCTAGGAGACTGCGAGAATGTGGACGATTACAATGACAGATTGGTGGATATGTCCAAACGGTCGGGTCTAAGATTTTTAAAACTCGCCGTTCAAACAGAACCAAAAAAATCTCTGGCTTCACCAGCAACCTCATGGAAGAAAGACGCAGATTGGTTTTGCAGTCCTCTGAAGACGCTACTCAGTATCGGCAACTAAACAGGCAGATCTCTAAGCCTCTAACTCGCGATTTGCGCCACTATAATACAAATTGTATTAAAGAGGCGATTGAAAACAACAAAGGCTCAAAAGTGTTCGCGAGATATCTGTCTGTTGGTCAAAGCCAACTGACCAAGCTGAAGACTGAGGACGGCAGGATCATACTAAGACATTCTAAGACTGAGTTGCTGGAAGAAGTTGAGAAGTTCTACAGACAATTGTACACGACCACACGTCTGCCTGTCAGCGATCTGGCTAAAGACCCAAGAGCTAGACTTACCCGACACTATACCGAAGATATCCCGGACGTCAGCCTATACGAGATTAGAATGGCTCTTAAACAGCTTAAAAACAATAAGGCACCGGGTGATGATGGAATTACTGCTGAACTTCTGAAAGCAGGTGGAACACCGGTACTTAAAGCTCTTCAGAAATTATTTAATTCCGTTATACTCGAGTGACAAACGCCTAAGGCATGGCACAGAAGTGTGGTCGTACTTTTCTTCAAAAAGGGCGACAATACCCTGCTGAAGAACTACAAACCCATTTCACTTCTGAGCCATGTCTACAAACTGTTTTCGAGAGTTACACATTACAAATCGTCTCGCACGCAGGTTTGACGACTTCCAGCCTCCCGAACAAGCCGGTTTCCGAAAAGGATTTAGTACCATAGACCACATACATACGCTGCGGTAGATTATACAGAAGACCGAAGAGTACAATCAGCCACTATGCTTGGCGTTCGTGGACTACGAGCAAGCCTTCGATTCGGTCAAAACTTGGGCTGTGTTACAGTCTCTCCAGAGGTGCCAAATTGACTATCGATATATCGAAGTACTGAAGTATTTGTATGAAAACGCCACCATGTCGGTTCGCCTCCAGGATCAAAACTCGGAACCTATCCAGCTGCAGCGAGGGGTGAGACAGGGAGACGTTATATTTCCGAAACTGTTCACCGCCGCCCTGGAAGATGTTTTTAAGCTTTTGGACTGGGGTGGACTCGGCATCAATATCAACGGCGAGTACATCACCCACCTTCGATTCGCTGACGATATCGTGGTCATGGCTGAGACTATGGACGACTTAGGCACAATGCTCGATGGCCTCAGTAGAGCCTCTCAACAAGTGGGTCTCAGAATGAACATGGACAAGACGAAAATTATGTCAAACGTCCGTGTCATACCTACTCCTCTGAAGGTTGGAGGCTCTACTCTCGAAGTTGTTACCGAATATGTATACCTGGGACAAACAGTTCAGTTAGGTAGGTCCAACTTCGAGAAAGAGATCAATCGTCGAATCCAACTCGGCTGGGCAGCGTTCGGGAAGCTTCGCAATATCTTTACGTCCCAGATACCGCAGTGTCTTAAGACCAAGGTCTTCGACCAGTGTGTGTTGCCAGTGATGACATACGGAACTGAGACATGGTCGCTTACTATGGGCCTCATAAGAAGGCTCAAGGTCACCCAAAGGGCAATGGAGCGTGCTATGCTCGGAGTTTCTCTGCGTGATCGAATCAGAAACGAAGAGATCCGTAAGAGAACCAAAGTAACCGACATAGCTCTCAGAGTTGCTAAACTTAAGTGGTAGTGGGCGGGGCACATTGCTCGTGGAACAGATGGCCGTTGGGGCAGTAAAGTTCTCGAGTGGCGACCACACACCGGAAAACGTAGTGTAGGCAGGCTGCCCACTCGGTGGACCGATGACCTAGTGAAGGTCGCGGAAAGGCCGCTGGATGCGGGCAGCGCAGAACCGGTCGTCGTGGAGATCCTTGGGGGAGGCCTATGTCCAGCAATGGACTTCCTTCGGCTGATATGATGATGATAAAGCTTAACCTGATACTGCAGCATCTGCTGGAATCTGCAGGATACCCAACTCCTCACCATGTTACAGCATAGGTATAGTCAAAGGTAAAAAAAAGTTAATAGGTGTTTTCAGCTCTTTTTCTAGCTCAAGGGGTCTCAGAAACTTCCATCACAGGTTCAATTCATTTGAAGTTTACAAGATACCTACATTAAATTGCAATTTTAAGCAAGGGAGGCAAACAGTTGCTCACAGGTCTAATCGATTCGAATTTCGAAATGGGCAAGATTTCGTGTCGCGATTTCTTGTGTTATTTAACTTAAACCCCCAACAAAAAACCTCTAAAAAGTAAAAAAAAATGTATTGGCCCTTTAAGTTCAATCTTCGTAGGCCTGCTTTCATATTCGGCATCATCATTAGTTGTCACTTACAATGAGGTAAGATGATGCCAAGGCAGTACTAATATATATGTCGCAGTCATCTGATTGAATCTGCTATTTGACTGAATGACTAGCGCGTTCATTGAATGACGACATTCAATTGAATGACTAGGCCGAACGTTGATTGAACTAGCGTCACTCAACGTCCAACTAGTTAGCGGATTGTAACATAGCCCTTTGAACAGAGCGGACGTAAAACAGGCAGGTGATTGAAATGTAGTTCATACTTATTGTTTAGTTTATTTGTGAGAATTAGAGCTTTGTAACTTAGTGTTCTCCATACAACAAAAAATTCCATACAACGAAAAGGGAGTTGGCAAAAATTAGATCTTTCTAAAAAAAACTGTAAATGAGCGAGCGATATTAGGTTCGTTAAGGTTTGATTTCAGAATCCTCTCCCCCCCGCCCCCCACGGCTTGCAGAATGCTTCGCAGAAGAAGAAATCGACGGTTTTTATTCGGAATATCCCATTTAACAACTTGGCTAAACGACGTTCAGTCAAGACGTTGAACGTTATATTAAACAACTTGACGAGTTGTCCTTTAGTCATTCAATTAAATATCGTCATTCAATCAAATAGCAGATTCAACCAGATGACGGCGACATATATATATATTCTCCAAGGAACCTATTGTCAATTTAAAAAAAAATGGACCCTCCATACTAAATTGCACAAAATCGATCGATCAGCTGATCGATTTGTATGAAGAGTAAAATATTTTTTTTACATTTTAAGCAAAGTCGTAGAACAAAAGTTGTTCAGTATGATGAGTAGAAGCCCCAGTTAACGGGACCTACACCATTTTTGATACACCCTGTGTAGGTACCTACTAGGCGAGAGTGAATAAGCATTATTTGAGTTTGCGTGTATTTACCATCCTCGACTACACCGTAACTTACCATCAGAAGAGATGTTAGTAGTCAAACGCACTCAAAATAAAAATATTAAAATAAGTAGGTACCTACTTACCTGTTTTGTTAGCTTTAGTATATAACATTGATTAGGGAGCGTTCATGTATGTATTACGTAACTAATTTGGGGGGAGGGGGGGAGTTCTTGTACTAATGTATATATATACTTTGACGTTACGATGCGTTACAGGGGCGCGGGCGTGAGGAGGGGTTTGAACCATGCGTTACGTAACATTGTTTTTTTAACCCTTCAGAACGGTCGCGTAGAGAGATTCTCTAATGCATTTTTTAAAACATTTTTTTCTTTAAAAGTTTCAAATGGAGAAATTACAAATTACCTTTACAAAATTGCTTGCTTGCTTTACAGGATAGTGAATAACTTTTTTCTAAAGAAACACCAAATGCAAAGCAAAAACAATATTTATCAATAGCTGTGATAGTTTTTCTCATCACTCCAGTAAAGTAGGTAACAAAAAATACCGCAATTCGGATGGCTTCGATATACTTCGGCTGTCTCCGTAGACTCCAATCACCATATTAGAAATTATATATTGATACTAGCTGTTTCCCGCGACTTCGCCCCCTCAGATCCCGGTTAAAAAAATTCTATACCTATTCTCAATCCTACCGAATATAGGTACACAGAAAATTTCATGGAAATCTGTCCAGCCGTATCCGAGGAGTAAGGAAACTAACACTGTGACCCGATAATTTTATATATAGATTCAAAATACACTGCTTTGTGACTGCTTTCGAAAAATTTGATTTGATTTGGAAAAACGCAATTTTCAACACGCTGGGGAGACACTTGCACTTGCTTGCTCGTTTGGATGGAAATGATAATTGAATTGACAACTAAGATGTTTCGGCGGAATGTAGAAACCCTGACTGAAGATAGCTTACAGGATCTAGCAGAACCTAATTATGGCGTGGTACAGCGCTCACGTCGAGGTAGATACCATATAAATACGTAGGTACCCTAGGAACAATCAAAGAGTTGTCTGTTTTCTTGTTAGAAATGCCAAAAATTTAAGGAATACCTACCTATACGGTACATAATACCCACCTATTAAAAGTAAATACCTACCTAGGTAGATTTACCTTGGTTACTACTAGGTACCTAAATAAAATATTGGTACCTACTTATCATGGTTGTTTAAAATGAAGTTGCATGTAAAACAGATACACGGGCTTATATTATAATGGTATATTAATATTGTTATTGTATTACAAGTCTGTGTTCTGATATCATTTTATCGTATGAATATTTCTGGGTCAAAAACACAAAAGCAACAGCTATATCGCCATTTTATAAAACCCGACTGCGCCAAAATGTACAGGAACCAGCTCGAATTCTTTGTGTTTCCGACCTATTTGATTCGGTCGGATTGCATTCATAACCTTCTTGATTGCTTGTTTTTTTTAAAACATGGCCCCCACTCTAAAATAAAGCTGGCTTATCATGACACGACTAACCTGATCGCGGTCAGGCGATTTTTTATGAAATATTCTTTTCTCGTATTTATAACCACCATTACAAGTACCATTATTTACAACCAATCAAACATTATCTTGATCAGTTGAGAATAAATACCTGATACGATAATACATACATTATATTATTATATAAATTAAATTTAACTACCTACACTTTTATTTAAATTTGGTTCTAGTGGGCCTGCAAAACAGTAATTTTCTTTCGTTACCTGATCCTGCTAACTAGCAAATAGGTTAAAGTAAGTATTATAATAATTATGCTGACGATTAGAACGAGTACGGTTTTTTTTAGTATTGATTGGAGCAGTAAAGTTCTCGAATGGCGACACCGAACACCGGAAGACGTAGATATGTTATATGTTAAAAACTAATTAACACATTCGCGGACGGAAGACGCTATAGTGGCCCCTGTTTCCCGAGAAAAAGTGACGGGAATGCTGTATTGGTCCAACTCCTACCTCGTATTATTGTCGAAAACGCCGTAGCAGCTGCATTGCCTTAGCAAATGTAGGTTGTTTGAATCCTACTGTCACAATTTATATGTTCGGGAAGAGCCTAGTGTCAAATTTCAACTATTTTTGCACACATTTACAAAGTCATGTCTCCCGCCCCCCGCGACCCTCCGCAAATGTATACAGATGCTATAGTAGTCTCGAATGTATGAGAATTTCTTCAGTCAGTCGGTGAGTGCGCCGGAGTGAACGCACGTGTGTTCTGTGTTTTTTTTTGCAGTTTTGAACAAGTTCAGACGTGATCTATCGTGATTTTTGTAATTGTAAGTACAAAATTACGTTACATTACTACCTTATTTTTGATTTATTATGTAAAAAGAATTCCACGTGCATCAAACAACTAGTAATAACTATGTTTATAACTCATATAGATAGATAGGTGGTAAAAGTAGTAAAATCGAGTTCGGTTGCTATATGTAGGTATATTTTTACCAACCAGAACCTACTCTGAGCTATAGTTTGATTCGACATTCAATTAAAATACGTTTAGGCTTTGAAATAATTCAATATGGCATCTTTTTACAGATGCCTCCTCGAAAAAAGCGGCCTAGACGATGTCAACAGCGTCCGACTTCTACTGTCATCGCCAAGGCCGTTGACAAAGAAAAGCTCCAGCGGCTGTTTGACGAGGCTTCAGAAGAAACCTCAGCGTCGGATATAAACACAAGTGAGGATGAATTCGATGAGTCTGATAGGTCAGCTGATGAACGGTATGGACTCCAAGATTCTGATTCTGCAAATAGTGTCCAAAATCAGTCTCGTGCATCGTCACATGATCCGTTTAGTGACGCCGATGGAGAATATGGATCAGATTGTAATTACGAACCTGCCGAAGATGAAATATCAGACGACGAGAGTTCAACAACCGATTGTGAGAGCTTATCTGCAGGTAGGAGTTTACCTTCGCGTCAAAAACAGCCTACCTCGAATATCATTCATTCAGTACTACCTGCTGATAGCTCTGCGGGTACAAAGCAGCTATCCTATCCTGATATTAAGTCCAAACCAGCTGCTGACAGCCCTGTGAGTGCAGAGCAGCTTGCCTCGCTTGATGTTCAGCCCATACCACCTGCTGACATCATTGCGGGTCTAAAACAGCTAAATCAATCTGATATTCAGCCCATACCACCTGCTGACAGCCTTGCGGGTGCGGAGCAACTAGTCTCACCTGAGATTCAGCCCAAACCACCTGCTGACATCACTGCGGGTCTAGAGCAGCTACCCTCACCTGATATTCATCCCACGCCAACTTCTCACAGCACTGCGGGTCTAGAGCTGCTAGCCTCACCTGATATTAACCCCAAACTGCCGGCTGACAGCTCTGCTAGTCTAGATCAGCTAGCCTTACCTGACATTCAGTCCATACCGCCCGCTGACAGCCCTGCAGGTCCAGAGCAGCGATCCTCGCCTGATATTCAGCCCATACCACCCGCTGACAGCCCTGCGGGTCCAGAGCAGCTAGCCTCTCCTGATATTCAGCCCATACCGCCTGCAGAAAGCCCCGTGGATCTAGAGCAGCTATTCTCACCTGATATTCAGCCCATACCGCCCGCTGACAGCCCTGCAAGTCCAGAGCCGCTAGTCTCACCTGATATTCAGCCCATACCGCCCGCTGACAGCCCTGCGGGTCCAGAGCAGCTAGTCTCTCCTGATATTCAGCCCATACCGCCTGCAGAAAGCCCTGTGGATCTAGAACAGCTAGTCTTACCTGATATTCAGCCCATACCGCCCGCTGACAGTCCTGCGAGTCCAGAGCCGCTAGTCTCACCTGATATTCAGCCCATACCGCCTGCTGAAAGCCCAGCGTATCGGGAGCAGCCAGCTTCGCCTATCATCCAGCCACATAATGTAGTACAGCCTGGTTCGATTTCAAATACGCGTAATCGTGAGCCAACACCTACAATCGACGAAACTTGGGAAGAAACAACTGCACCTATTCCAGAATTTGAATTTGATGCGACTTATGTAGGGACATCTTTAACTTTTGATGATATGACAACGCCAGCAAATATTTTGGACATCTTAATTACAAGTGAAATAATTGATCATATTGTATCCTGCACCAATGCATACGGACAAGCATTGTGCAACACTAATCGGCCCCATACGAGAGGATCTCGTAAAAGAACATTCAAACCAACAAACCCATCAGAGATGAAGAAGTTCTTGGGCTTGTGCCTCCTTCAAGGTAATCTTAACGCGCCTAACTTAAGGAAACTCTTCACTAATACTGACCCACTTTATTTTCATCCGGTTTTTCCTTTGATTATGTCTTGTAGGAGATTTGAGCAGCTCTTAAGATGCCTCTGTGTTTCAGACCTTAACTCGAAAGGCATGAACAAAATAAACGCGTTTGTCAGGAAAATCTTAAGTAATTTTCGCAATTCCTACCAGCCAAACATATCATTATCTTTGGATGAGTCATTGATGGCCTTTAGAGGCAGATTATCTTTTCGTCAATATATTAAATCAAAAAAAGCTCGATATGGCATAAAATTATATGTTCTGACGACAGATGATGGATATGTATTGAACTTCATCGTATACGAGGGCAAAAATACAATCCTTGAAGACGATAATAATCAACCTAAATTACAGAGGTTGGTGCTAAAACTCATGAACCCCTATTTAGATAAAGGTCACGAATTATATATGGATAATTACTATAATAGCGTCAGTCTATCTGACAAATTGCTGGAGCGTAAAACGCACACAATTGGCACGTTGAGGAAAGATAGAAAGGAGAATCCAAAAGAGCTATTCAAAAAGCCAATGAAGGCAGGAGAACATTACTGGAAGCGTAAAGGAAAAGTCTATACTTCAATTTGGAAAGACAAACGTCCGGTATATATGATCACTACAAAACATCATCCGCGTCTAATCGTGTCAAGAAATAGGTATGGAAAACCCAAAACAAAACCCATCGAAATTGATGAGTACAACAAACATATGTCTGGGATAGATAAAAGTGATCAAATGATGTCCTATTACTCGACGCCTCGAAAAACTGTTCGGTGGTACAAAAAAGTTATCTTTCACATAATAGATATGACTGTATGGAACGCATATTACCTTTTTACAAAGGAATGTAATCAATCATTGACGCTGTTGAGTTTTCGCGAGAGCATAATTAACTCGTATCTCGAAATAACTGAACAAACAATACAACAAATTAACAAGCACGTATGTCTAAAAAGGACTTCAAAAACACAACAGCATCAATCAGGAAATGTAGAAGCGCCTTTGCCTCCTGGAAATAGTGGACACTGGCCAGAGCCCATACCTGCAGCACTAAATGCGAAGCGAAGCAAGGCCTTTCTTAAATGCCGTGTTTGCAGGAAAAAAAAGATCATAAAAAGTACTAGTTACAGGTGCAAAGGCTGCCCGGAAAAGCCTGCCCTTTGTCCTGGCTGCTTTGAGGAATGGCATCTGAACTAAACGAACAGAAATTTTGTATTCCAGCACATAATAGGCACCTAGATATTAGATTAAAAAAAAATATTAATAGACTGATTGTGTCATGCCAATGTTATTGATAATATGGTACGCTACTTTAGTTTACATGTGATTAAAATTTCCTAGTAGACTGAAAACTTACTTAATTTTTAAATTAGTACCTAGTTAGCTCATAATTGAATGATTTTAATTATCATTTGAAAATAAATTACTGTATAATGACCATTTGTGAGGAAGACTAAAAGTTACCTGCTATAATTTTATATTACTAACTCAGAATTGTTTATGTTATAATGTTTTAGGTATATCAATAATTTGTTAATTCTGAATACTTACTAAGGTACCAATCTTAGATAATCATTGAGACTCTTTGCAAGAAGTTTTTTTTTTTTAAAGTTACGTTTCACGTTACGTTGTTACGTATTACAAGTTAAAATAAGTATTTTTTTGATTAAAGTTTTTGTATCCTAAAATTATTTTGAAAATAGAAGATATAAGGTTTTTTGTATTTGATCAAAAAAATCGTTGATTCTTGATTTAATAAACGATGAAAACATCGGTAAAAGATAATATAATAGTTTTATTTATAGGTACTAATTCTTCTATAGCTCGACTTTCATAACATCCCCTGTCACATGAACATCTTAATCCAGTCATAAGTTGTGTCAGGTCAGCTAAAGCGTCGACTGTTGTAGTATCCCTCGTCATATTAACATACTAATCCAGTAATAAGTTGTGCCAGGGCTGTTATAATATCCAACTGCTATAAAAGCTCTCGTCACATGAGTATTCAAATCTAATGTTATGTTGTGTCAGGGCTTCTATAGCACCTGACGTCTATAACATCTCCGTCACATGAGCACTCAAATCTTGTATTAAATTGTGTCAAGGCTTGTATAGCGTCCGACTGCTATAGCATCCCTCGTCACATGAGCATCCAAATCTTGCATTAAATTGTGTCAAGGCTTGTATAGCGTCCGACTACTATTGCATCCCTAGCCACATAAGCAACCTAATCAAGTCTTAAGTCGTGTCAGGGCTGCTATAACATTCGACTTCTATAGCGTCCATCGTCATATAAACGGCATATCATGTTATACAATGTGACGAAGCTACTATAGCTGCCCATCTTTTTTGTATGGAAAAAATTAGTGTCAAAATCAGTACCCATCTTTTGACCAAGCGTCCGCCAATGTGTTAATGTTATTGAAAAATTCAAGACACAATATGGAGGTGTGAGTGATGTCATTGCTACATTTAAACGCAATAAAAATTATATTAATTATTAAATATGGGTAGATATTGTGTACAATATACATAAATGTATAAAGCGCTCAGACGTTCAGCGCCGCAGTTCGTAAATAGGAAGGTGTGGACTGGATTTATTTATAAAGAAAATGGCTGTTTATAGTTGTTGTTTAAACATTGCTATTATTAAATGTCTAATATCGTGACTAAGTTGATTTTCAATACCTACACGAAAGGCCTTGTTATGAATGAGATCTGTGCATTTTTCATCTTTATTTGATTATTAAGAAGTTCCAACCAGGGAAAAAAGTAATAGGTAAACAAAACATTTCAAGTATGTAGCGAAAAATTCGAATGTCGCCCTTCTATCTCACTCACGTAAGAAGTTGAGTAAAAGACAGGCATAACAAGAGTGTCATTTTTTATAATTTTTTGCTCAGACAATCCAAAATATGTATTTTAACATCATCATATCAGCTCATATACATCCCCATGGAGGGGCTCGAGCCTACTCTGCATTAGGGCGATCAGGCATTAGTCAACCACGCGGGCCCAGTGCGGGTTGGTCGCTTCACACACAACCTGCGAGTTTCTCCGCAGGCGTGTGCAGGTTTCCTCACGATGTTTTCCTTTACCGTAAGAGCGTCGGATAAACGTACATATCAAATCTAAATTCGAAATCACATTGGTGCGTGGCAGGATTTGAAGCACGACCTACCGGACGCCGTTACGCCACCGACGCTATTAATTACGCTAGTATTTTAACTTAAAGAATTAAAAAAAGGAAAACAGTCGTAGTAAAGTTATCAGCGTGTGCCAGCCGCATCTTCCTACGTAAATAGACTTGTCGTGTACAACACAAAAAGAGAAGTAACGAGGACTTAAATAAATACAGGAAAAAATCTGGCCGATGTGAAAAGTACCATGAATAGCCGGCTTTATTTCCCCACCGCGCATTCGTTCCGCGCAGCCGCCATCACGCTATAAATACTGCGAGCGCTGCCGACGTCACGTAGTTGAAATCGAGAGGTGAAGGTGTGAATAATGGAAAGGTGGCATTCAATTTGTGTCAGAAAAATTGATTATCATCTAAGCTAGCAGCGCGACCGCCGACGACGTAACGAGTCGTGAAAGCGAGCGAGTGTGTTGTAAATAGTGTTTTCGTCGCGTTATCCGCTTTGCACAAAGATCGAGGGCAATAATTGTAGTACGAGGCCGACCACGAGGCGGATCGCGAGCAGAGAACGAGTGCTTTCGAGCGAGAATACGAGCATAGCGTGCCACGAGAATACGAGCATAGCGTGTCACGAGCGGGCCTCAAGTTCCGGCCAGCCAACGCGAGATAGATCTGACGAAATGAACAGGCCGGGACAGGCGCGCGAGCGTGATTCTCGAAGACGCCGCAGCGGGCGCTCAACTCCGTGCGCGAATCCAGCGCCTGGTAGGAGAGACCGCGCGCGAGAGGAACGCTATGCTGCCAGCAAGTGGGGCGCTGCGCCCGCGGCCGCCGCCTTGCCGCCGCCGCCCACCCACTGGCGGCACGAGGGCCGCTGCCGATTGGAGCCTGACCGCGCGCTGCTGCTCAAGCTTCTGCTCAATGTCACCGCGTCCGCGTAAGAGCTACTATAGTTTTAGTGCGAGGGCGCAGCCGCGGATGCATCTCCGGGGGTGCGCCATCGCTTCTTTTGTGCTAAGTTTTTTATTTCGTGGCGCGACGCGCCCCCGCTGCGTCGGAGCGACAGCCGCGAGCACGCCGCCGACGCTCCGTCGCCGCCCAAATTCCGGCGTAAGGTATTATTTTTGTGAAAATTTTAGTAGTTAAGTGTCTACCCGCTGACCGGCATCGCCGCGCTTTCGCTCGCCCCACAAAATAAAATGAGAAAAAACCACAAAAAAAGTGTGCGCGAGGGCGCGGCGGCGCAGGCGCGGCCGGCGCCGCCCGCTCGGCCTGAGCCGACTGAAGATGAGGAATGTATCGCTACTTAAGTTTAAACATTTAGTTTAAGACTCCGGGCGGGGCGGCCCGACATCGCACGGCGCCAACCGTTGCATTTCCTTTAAAACGACGCATTATTATATATTTTGTAGATTTGTCAGGGCGGCAGGCTCGGGCCCGACCGCTCCGCTAGTCGTGTCGTTTATTTAACTCGAGAATGTATTTTTATTTGTAAACGTCTAGCGTTGCCAGGTGAGAGGATCACCAATACTACGAGCACCATACAAACCTCACCAGATCAGAGCTTTAAAAAAATATTTGTGAAGCGACCGCTTGACGTTCCTAATTCTAGTTGTAGATTCTTAAATTTAACAATACGGTACTGTGAAAAACTGACTGTTAGTAATTGGAAGATTATATATGTTTGTACAGAGAATAGTATATTGATCTCAGCTGCGGATCATCCGTTGCAGGAGCTATTGCCATGAAATTACTATAACTCCAGTGATAGTAAGCTAATATACTGTTGTAAATAAAGAGGAGAAACTCTTAGAAGCCAAGAATAGTGATGTGGGTGGAACATTTGATATTGCTAGCCAAATTTTTAAATTTTAGCATATTTGATAGCGATCACAGCAACACTATTCCTAGCTTGCATTTTTAGTTGTATGTAAATTAGTGTTTTTTTTAAACAGACTGTATATAGTTTACTATTGAGGAAGAATGGACACGTGTACAAATATGAACTCCGTGGTAGTATTTTTTTATGTGGTTGTTACTCTTGCCATTCTACGCCACTGCACACTGTGAGTGCTTATAGATAGACTGCGGTTATCTTATTTGTACATGCCCTAGACCAAAGATGATTTGAATTGCAGTCTGCAATACTAGATTTACCCTTGATTACATAAGTTTAACATTTTGTAATGAATGAATAGATAATTACTAAAAGAGCACACAAATACATTTTTATTTTGAGTATTTTGTCTTAAAATTGAGAACAATTTATAAATAAAATCTTTATATTTGTATTCTGTATAAAAACTATTCATATTGACAATTTAGATTTTTTTTATATTATCAAGATCATATGATCTTATGTAAAAGCTATGCCAATGGATTATCAGTCTAACCCTCTTTTTGAAAGCACACTTTTATACTTAAATGGGAGGGTGGCTTATTTTACCAGTGGTTCACTGACCTGTCTATAAAGGTCCGATTTTATTGATTTGTGATACCAAACAAAGTGTAATTTTGTGAAGTCGATCATTTAACTATTCCAGTGTGTTTTGATTTACTGAAGGTTTGTAAGACTTGTTGAATGGTAAACCATGCATTGATTTCATGTGTCTTTGTTACAAATAGTTTGCAGTTTTCTTGTTTCTGAAATTGCCACAAATAGTTTATTTTTTCTCTTTGAAAAACTTTTTAGTCATATTCTTTGGAAATCTTACAGTATTTTAGCTTAAAAGATTATCACTACTATTTTTCACTAAATATGGCTTAATTTTTCTGATTTGTGTCAATTCCTGTTAAAACTTTATAAGAACAGTAAGCCATTCAGCTGCTAATATTTTACATTCTTCCAATATTTTTCAGTTTTTGTTTTTACTTAAAAACAAAAAGGATTTTTTAACAAGTTCATAATCAATGTTTTTACAATGGAAGTTTTTTTTGTTTTTATGATATCACTTACTATACAAAATTTATTTGTTGTTATTACACACAATACTCTTGTGTTACTCTGTGTATTACATAAACTCGGTAATTTAACTTGATAGACATCACTGCTAAAAAGGAAAATTTAAATCTGGGTGCATGGTAGGCGGTGTGGTACGCACGGCGGCGCCACTTCAAGCGTAACACCGACGGGCCCCTTGTGTGCTTGTAATGAGGGCCAATTTGAAATAAAATTGTTACGCTTGATGAGTTGCTGTGTGTGCCTTGCACACTACCCTATACCAGAGTTACTTTGCAACTGTTTGGCATCCTGATGATGGATGACTCAGCTTCAAGATACTGTACAGTCAGCCTGATTTAAAGTGTCTGTAAAACGTAATGGAACTTCTGGGCTTTGTTCAGGACAATTATGTGTTTTATACTAGTTCTGGACCAACCAGACATATTAATCCCTGTTATTTTATATTCTCATTTTGGCAGTGAAGTCAATCTAGTTAGATTATTGTATTGGGGTTGTAACTGTAATGCTATCATAGCATTGTTTTGATCTAACAAAAGTCTAGTTTTAATTTTAAATTAATATAGAAAATGCTTTAGAATCTCTGAATTTATGGCTTCAGTTACTCCTTTAAGCAGTGATCTTGAAACGAGTTTTTCGTGATTGTTAAAATTCGTCAATAATGAAATGAGTTTGATTAATCTAAAAAAGTAAATACTGAGCCATAAAATTAAGGAAGAGCACCAAAAAATCCGAAACTTTACACAATTAAGGTAGTAACTTCTCTGTTTAATTCATAAAACCTATTTTGTTTAATATCTGGGATTGTAGACTGACATTTTGAATTATCTAACGCCTATAGTAATATCATAGTAATTGTTTTAAGTAGGAGTTTTCTGTGATGGTACAAAAATATTTCGAATTTTACAAGATTTACAATTAGTTGTAATGTACTTTTTAAGTGAATGTTTCTAGCGCGGTGTCCGCAGCATCCCCCCTACCCCCTTCCCGTCCTTCTCCTGTCCCCTGTCCCGGGCTCCTCGGAGCCCACCAAATGTCTCAAAGGTTTTTGCGATCAATCCGTCAAAATATGCCCTTCACTCTTCTCGAGTGGTGCATTACTTTTTTCTAGCGAGAAGAACGAAGATCTTGACAGTTGTGAAGAGACAATGAAGTCAAAAGCAGCTGCTCTGGATTCCAACGCTGCATGCGAGTGAGTACCGGTTTACCCTGAGTAGATTGATTTCTGATGTTAGAAATTGTACTTTATTGGTTTCATTCAACCTTACGACACATTGAGCAAGCGAAGCGAGCGATAGTAGTTTCTACAGTGGGTAGCATGCATGATTATTAGGTATGTAGTTTATTATTTCGGGAAAATCCGAATAAGCTACCTCCCATACAACTCCGACGGAAGTGGAATCTGGATTTATTGTCGTTGGAACCCAGTTGACGTATGTGAACTCAATCCATTATTGGTACTTATCAATCAACTTTGATATCTATATGTACTTACCTTTATTCTTTTCTACTAAGACGGTGAAGAAAAACACCGTGAGGAAACCTGCACACGCCTGCAAAGAAACTCGCAGGTTGTGTGGTGAAGGCGACCAAATCCCGCACTGGGCCCGCGTAGTCGACTAAGGCCCGATCTCGCCCTAAATCAGGGTAGGCTCGAGCCCTCGGTGGGGACGTATACGAGCTGATATGATGACTTGGACAGTAAGCGACAAGCGTAATGTTTGTTATTTGGGTATTTTGTTTTACGTTATAGACGGTGGTAGGTAGGTGTCACAGCCATATTGCAGAAATAGCCGTTAAACAACACGGCGCGCCGCCGCCGCTTTGTAAAATTACTGAGTAAAAAACTCCGTATGTTAAAGTAAAGAATCGCGAGGCGCCTTTTCAGGGCAGAACAGGACGTGCTAGCCAAAATTAACCGTTTGTCCGATTTGGTTTTACTCGGAGTTTTTACTCGGTAGTTTTGCAAAACGGCTATTCTACAATTTGGCAGCGCGAGGGCAGGATACCGTAGTCATAATCCCTTATAGAGACCATTAGCACAGATGAGATACTATGCCGTTACCACTAAAAATCAGTAAATTGGCATAAGTATACATATTATTCACGCCGACAGTGGTAAAATAAATTTAAAAAAAACTTTAGGGTACCTCCCCTACATGTAAAACTGTGTTTTTTTTTGACGTACCCTCTCATGTGGGGTATCGTTGAATAGGTCTTTCTGAACTACTGAGGGTGTGCTAAAAACATTTAGCTTTAATTAAAGTGCTATTTTTTGCTTAGTCGAGTGTCGTCTCCCCCCCGCCCTACCAGCTAAACCGCAATTTCAGGACATCTGAAAAAAAAAAGAATATGTGATCGATTTACAAGGAAACCGGTTAAGAAGGTTTTCTTAGTTAGGAATAATAGTAGACTAACTTAAGATGTGCAGTTAGATTGTAAAAAGTTCACAGGTTTACTTAATGTTATATTACCAACTGCAAAAACAATTTTGTTTTTTAAAATATACAATTTATTAGATAGACTACGGAACTAAGAAAGCCGTGTCAATTTTCTTAATAAATTAATTATCATCACATCAGCCGAAGGACGTCCACTGCTGGACATAGGCCCCCAAGGTTTTCCACGACGACCGGTTCTGCGCTACCCGCATCCAGCGGCTTCCAATTATATGCCGTACTAATTTACAATGCTTTTCATAACAAAAAATCACCAATTATAAGTACGAGGGTACTTCTCGCAGGCAATTTGTATGATTCGTCATTCTACAAAATGCCTGAGGCAACTTGTATACTATGGAGTAAAAAACTTCGAAAAAAAAAACGAGTCAGATGCGCAGAGCTCCTTTATGCGGTGTTGACCTAACCTAGCGGAGCTCCGTCTGACTCCTTTTTTTCCAGTTTTTTACTTCAAAGTGTAAAAATTGCCTGAGGCATTTTGTAGAATGACGAATCATACAAATTGCCTGCGACATACATACGACTGTTTAATAAACACCAAAAAAATATCAGCCACCCACCCCGCGGTTCCGTCCGCTTGTTTTCACGGGGTCACTCGCTGTGCTAATCTGAAGATTTCTTAAAAATTTCATCAAAATCGCTCCAGCAGTTTTGGAGTCCAAATGGAGTTGGGTGTAAAAAAAATTGGTGTAGGTCACGTTACCTGAGGGTTCTAATCGTCATACTGAACAACTTTCTCCAAAGAACCCATACTCAATTCTCAAAAAAAAATATATCCTCCATACTAAAATGCACAAAATCGGTCGATCAACTGATCAATTTGTATGAAGCGTAATTTTTTTTACGTTTTCAGCAAAGTCGAAGAACAAAAGTTGTTCAGTATGATGAGTAGAAGCCCCAGTTAATGGGACTTACACCAATTTTGTTACACCTGTATTTGTAGGTACCAGGAGTTAAAAGTGGCATTAGTTGTTGCCCTTGACCTGAAGAATAAGGTGGACTAACTGATGTCAGGTCAAAAAGAATAAATAATCAATTTACAGACTAGGTAAATACATACCAAGGTATAGAGTAGAACATTTCATCATGTGAGCACAAAAAATAGCCCACTGCTGGACAAAGTTTGATCATGTCTCCCAATACCGTCCGCAACTCAAGTGGCTTCCGATTCGTCTTCGCAGGAACACTCATATCCTTTGTCTCCTTTTCAAAATACTTCACAATCCTACCTACGAGTCTACGGGAACGCTTTAACTTGCAGCGTCCTCCCGACCATCAATCCCGTGCTCATCTCAAATCCCTCCTTTCTTTTCCCACCCATTCCACTGACTTCTATTCTTATTCCTTCTCCGTGCATGCGGTTAGATTGTAGAACTCACTTCTACACGATCCGCGATAGTCAGTCTGTATTCCTTTAAATCTAAATTAAAAGAACACTTCTTATCTTTTCCTTCTTATAGTTAGTCATATTTGTCTATTATATAGTTTATTTACTAAACTTTATTAAATGCATATTATTATATTTATTTATTTTATCATTAATTTACATTATGTAGCATATTTATTATTATTATGTTCGTAGTATTATTTGTTTGGTTGGTAGGTATTTAGGAATAAGTTATCAAAATTTGTTTTTTTAAAAAACTTCGTTTTTGTTAAGTACACGTCTTTAATTCTTTTGTAATTTTGTCTGCAAGGTCTGCTGGAAAAAAGTTCTCATAGAAATAAGCTGTACCTTTTGTATGTTCTTATCTAGTTTAATGTTTGTTTGTCCCTATATCTGTGTACGATAAATTATAAATAAATAAATAAAGGCCACCAAGGATTTCCACGACAGGTCCTGCGCTCCCCACATCCAGTGGCTTCCCGCGACCTTCACCAGGTCCTTGCTTCAGAAATTGACTGCTCCTTATCTTCTGTTCTATGATTATTGTGCCTCGCCCACTGCCATGGAAGTAGAAGGCTTACGAATCCTATTTTAAAGATATCTTAAAAATAAGATCTACGAAACAAACTCTAATAGAAATCGACATTTTAATGTAATGTTTCTCACAATATCTATTATTATTTCTTTGTAGCTTGAACTGATAACATTTTACAAAACAAAAGATAAAAAGCTACGTCAATGATAGCACTAAAGGTTAAGAAAACTAATGTAAGCAATTTGGTATCAACACTTACATTGCGTAAGGGTTCCGTTCACTAGTTTGTATGCGTGTAGGGGGGGGATGTCCACCTCGAAAAAAAAACTACCAGCATTTACACATATTGGTAATTGTATATCCACACTAATTTCACATATAATAAACTGCGTTTTTATTTTGTCAGCGTCCGGGTTCGAACACCATCTTCAGGCAGAATGGTGTTCGAAACCGGTCGCTGACAGATTAAAAACGCAATTTTATTTATTTTATGTGGAATTATTGTAGATATATACCAATATGTGTGATATAATGTTCCACCAAGATTCTACAATCAAAAGTATCAACTATACCAGCATTTAGTAGAAGTTTGCTTTTTATTTTTGTAGAAGTTCGCTATTTGTAAAAGGTACAAGTTACAGCACTAAAGGTGTGGTCATTCGGTTCTCCATGAGGATCTGCAAGATCTACGAAATTATTAAGTTTACGTTTAATAGATTTGTTCACCAGCATTTTTAGGTAGGTACCTACTGTAACGGAATCTTCTTTCCCGTTACAAATAAAATCTCTTTGGATTCTGCTTTTTGACGAAAATTTCAAATGAAGTGTTACCTTTTTGACAGAGTGAGGAAAATAAATGATGACCGTGAAACGACTCGTGTTTTGGAAAATTATTTTAAATTTTAAGTTTGAATTGTATTTCAACAAAGCCCTCCTTGTTTCACAGAGGTTAGTAATTTATGTTTGGAAACCGCTGTGTTTTTGTTTGGTGCTTGTGCGAGTTTTATATACACTTATTTTCGTAGGGTTTTCACCTTACCCTCGGGTTTGCTGCTCCCGAGCTTCCCATTGCTCCTGAATCAAGCCGCCAATCATAGCCAGCCCTGGGACACGCAGCAGTTCTCTCTACTGGCAGCTCAAAGGGAAATTAAATTTTAATTATTATTCAAAAATTCTGAGCGAAATTGCTACTGAGCGCTGCTGCTGCCATGCGAAATTATTACCTGCGATAATCTAAACCTTTAATAAGTTATTTATTTTTAAATTAATAAGAGTTTTGTGTGCCCCAATTATATTTATAACCTTGGGGTAATACCTACCTAAGATAAGTTCTATTTTCATATTTTTCTTGGTTGTTTATTTGAATACTTGGGGAGCGACGATCGTTGCCTGTCCGGCATTTATTTAAATTTAGTCAATTTTCTTAAATTTAGTTTTATATACTTTTTCTGCAAGTACTACTTTTTATCCCGTGAAAATAGCATAGCCCTAAGCAGTTCCTGAGGGCACTGAAAATATGCTCTTTTTTGTTAATTTCTTTAACATCGCTACGGAACAATGGATTCATCCTTTTTTTAGCTAATTTACCCTTTTCTTATTTATTAAATAAATGTATTCTAAATTACCCCACAAAATATTTTCTTTCCAAAATCCATATTTAGGACATTGATCCAAATTCTACGTGTTGTGTGGCGAATCCATAGGTGGCATTTTAAATCCATTTAACCAAGTTTTAATTTCATTTTAGCTACACTACCTACTCACTCATACAAGGTGATTTTTAACATTTTGACCGACACGCACCCAGACAACGCGCCGTCTTCTATTCCAAGCCATGTGCTGCAACCCATTCCTTAATTCAACACTTTTCCTCGCTTGCGATGCTTATTACCTGCTTGTTTGTGCAAATATGGTGTCTTCTCTTTAGTTTTGTGTAATATGTTCGTAAGTTTGTTTATATTGGTGTTAGACACAACATAAGTTTTTTACATGATAGATAACCCGACATTGGCGTACATGCCACGTGTACTAGCTGTCGGCTATTAATGACTTATGCAGTGAAAATGTTAGTGGCAGATAAAAACATCGCCACTTTATAAAGTGTTATAACACGGATGAAATGTGTCGGCTTTTGTTCTATGTACCACTTTTAAAAGAATACCAAAAAAATTTGGACTCTATACAAATGTCATCGACGTAGATGATCAATTTGTATGGGAATTCAAAAGATTTTTGGTGTACATTTAAAAAGTGGCAAAACAAAAGTTGACTCATTCATCCAAAATTATAACGTGGTGGTGTTCTTATCGGCCATTTAAAAAATCCCCTGGAAATCATTTCATACAGGTAATTAAAGATGATTCCAGGTTTAAGAGCTAATGTAAAAATATTTTATATTGAAAGGTTAGCTAGCCTTTTTAAGGTGTTTATCATTGATACAAGTATTATTTGTTCTCACGAAATAAGTAGATGACGCTAGAACAGAACAAGTTCATTTAAAATAAGAGCATACACACTTATCAAAATCAAAATTTCTTATAAAACTAAATAGGCTTCATCACCATCTAACTTTCCAGTCATAACCATTTATACCTGCCCTTTAAATAGCCAACGCGCTTCAAAACGTTCTTGCGAAAAAGTCGGTAGACCTCCCACTCCACTTATTGATGAGAAGATAAATTTTGATCAATATCTTATTGTCTCCGAAAATCTTCTTCTTCGTTCTGCAGCTGCTTAACTGCTTAGAATCATCTACAACTGCATCTGCCAGTAATTCTTTAACATACTGCACCTCAGTATGGAGCGGTGCAGCAGTTAATATTATTTTACTTGAAAGGGCACAACGGTTTGTAATGAATGTAATTTTGAAAACAAAAAACATACTTATTTACAAAGAATTTTGAAGTGCTCAGTGCGTGTGGTTTATTCCTTTTGGCGCGTTGTGTTTAAAGTTCATTAAACAGTACTAGTTAAATTCATCAATTTACGATATGTTTTTAAGCTACAGGCTGCCTTCGATAAACACCTCTTTTGCAAGAAGATTCAACGCTTTTCTCCAACGTTTTATTTATAATAAAGTAAATTCTGTGTTATGTTGTACAAAAGACTATTCTGTGAAAGTAATGATAAAAAAATCATGAAATTGCTAGGCAATGTCCTACACATCACAAGAGGGATCGTAGTCATCTCTCACAGTCTATTTTTTGTAAACTTCGTGCTGAATTGGTTACCTACAGGACAGGCATTGCCTAGTGTAGGAACCAAGCTACCTCACACCTGTGCAAACTAGTTTTACACAGCAACACACACTATACTGTTCTACTTCACTATCTTATTTGTTCTTCTCTTTATTTGTCTGTATACCTACCTTGTTTAGGTTCTACAAATGTAATACACAATGTTAGCAATATCCTAACCTAGTGAAAAGGATCAAATAAACAGTTTATTGTTATTTGCCTGGACACTTTTTTTGAGGATCTACCCTTATTATGGTGTATGAAAGAGAATGGTCTCTATAGAACCATGATTAGACAGGTTTTTGTAAGGGAATAAAGGAAACAAATTTATGTCATATAAATGAACAAGATGTATAATTAGATACGTTCTTCTTGTTTTTCACTGTGAACCACTTCAGACACTAAATTCTCATCCGGCTCATGCACTTGCATTTCAATTACTTAATTAACATAACAGATGTTTTTTTTTTATAAAATCACAAAAAACAGATTTTAGTTTTTTTTTACAGCATAAAATCGTAGAATACAAATAATAAAAAATACATTTTGCAAACTGAAATGATGAAGATGTATTTGTTACATTTGCAAATAATTAACAGGTGTCTTTATAGAATCACGAAGTTAAAATTTAACTTGCAAGATATCATACTAAATAAAAGCTTGTAAAAAGCAGATTTTCGTTTTTTTTTTCATCAAAAAAAAGTAGAAAACAATAAATAAATTTCACTAACTGAAATGAGGACGTTGTACTAGTTACATTCTTGCGACTGTATTTCACTATGAACCACTTGAGTCATCGCATTTTCCTCCAGCTCTTGCACTTGCAAATCATCAACAGTTGAGACCGTTATAGCATACGCGTTGCTAGGCCCCTCCGCTTGTGCCTGCGCGTGAGCAAGCTTCTGCGACTGTGTTTCACTATGAACCACTCGAGCCACCAAATTCTCCTTCGGCTCTTGCACTTGCATATCATCAACAGTTGTGACGGTTATAGCATACGCGTTGCTATGCCCGTCCTCTTGCGCCTTCGCGTGGGCAAGCTTCTGCGACTCGTACGTCAATTGCGCGTCCATAACCCTCGTAATGAAATCACTTTGCAATTTATTCGATATCTCCTTTGGTAGCTCTCTTAGTAGCGACACCGCGTATCTTCCAAAATGATCTATACTATCGCTACTATCACTAATTCGACGGCGTTTTCTTGAATTGTGCATGGGTACTTCATCATCGGAACTAGAGTCGTGCAGGTTAACAGTTGTTAATCGTGGTTTTTGTTTCTTTCCTCTGCCCGGTGGTATAGTACGGTTTTGTTTTGTTTGCTTATCGAGTAATGGGTTTTCTAAAGTTTCAAAATCTTCTAAGTACACCGTGTCCATTTCTTCGGGTTCGTGCTGCGAAGTAAATAGGAAAGTTAGTTTTTTAGGGTTCCACAGCAGGTAATCTACTAAACCTACGCGGTCACTCTTTCTGTCCGCCCGACTTTTAAAAGTCTCTATCTTGTGAACCGTAATAGGTAGCCGACTAAATTTTTCACAGAATAGGTATTTTATTATGACGGATTTACTAAAAAATAATTAATAAAGTAATAATTGACCACGCGCAACACACATGATTAACCTTTTCATTTTGTGTCATGAGTCATATAATAATTGACCACACAAACACATATGATTAACTTTTTCGTTTTGTGTCGTGCCATATAATAGAGGACCATGCTAAGCACGTAAAAAAACCGACTTTAAACGCAACCAAGTACATTTTGTGTTTTTGTGAATTTTCTAAAAAAGTAAACCGATCTTAATTAATAAAATGTATATGGGACTGGAAGAATGACCTATCCTATCAATTAAAAACTGAATCATCAAAACCGGTTCACATCGGCGAAGAAATACAGATGAATTGAGAACCTTCTCCATTTGAGGGTTCCGAAGTCAACAAGGAAGAGGAACCCTTATAGTTTCGCCATGTCTGTCCGTCTGTCCGCGGCTTAGCTCTGAGACTATTAGTACTAGAAAGCTGTAATTTGGCATATTAATCACGTCGAGAAAGTAGAACAATAAAATCTTTTTTTTTTGGATCAGCCTTACCCGAAAAGAGGGGGCGATTTATTTTCGGTGACGTACCCTATTGTCTGGGGTATCGTTGAATAGGTCCTTTAAAACCACTGAGGGTTTGCTAAAACCATTTTTTGGTCCAGGGATCGGTTTGACAAATAATAAGCTTTAAAGTGCTCTTTTTTGTTAGAGTCAAGTGTCCCGTCCCCGTCCCTGCCCTGCCAGCTAAACCGCTATTTCAGGACATCTGAAAGAAATTGTAAATCGTAGGACAAAATAATCAATTTAAAAGGAAAACTATCAATGCTGAGTAGGCTTTCGTATTTTAGGAGTAATAGTCGACCAAACATAGATAGTCACAGATTTCCAAATGTTGTAGGTACATACACTCACCGGCAAATTTAGCGGAACATAAAAAAAATATGTACGAAACTTTTTTATTTGAGATTACTGCCTGGTTATACTAGCCATATATTTTAGAACAAATAATTTTAAATTAAGAAAAATGTTGATCGTCACTTTTTTTTTTGCAATTCTTTCAATTATATTCCGTTTATTGACTATCACGAACATTTTACTCATTACGGTTGAAGGCGATTCATTGAAATTGTGTTGTTTTTATTAAGGCAAACGGGATTTTTTGTAACTTTTGCAATAAATTAGGACGTCTTTGAAATTAAGGAACGCATTATGCCAGATTTAACACAGGCTGAGATTATCAGGGCACTTGAAATGAGAATAAGAATGGCAGAGACTTCCCCAGGAAACGATAAACAATATCATTCTTAGCATGCCTAGACGGTTGGAAACTTTGATAAGAACTCGTGGAGGAAACACACGTTATTAATTTGTCCATTTGCTTTGGCTGATTTTTAATTTCTAATACTAAACATAGTTTTTTTAAGGTGCAGCAACCGTTATATAATGCCCTTTTTTTAGTTTTTTTTTTTTTATTAACTGAAAATTTGTTTCCAATCAAAAGGTCATTAATTAAGTGTACAAAAAATTGTATTGATAGTTTAGTAAAATAAAATGGTATCCTTAATTTTTTTGATCTTTTTTTATGTTTCCCTAAATTTGCCGGTGAGTATATTACCAACTGAAAATATAATTTTGTTTTTTAAAATATATACATTTCATAATTTTGAAAAGACCAGGAACTCTTCTATGCGCAAGTCCGACTTGCAATTGGCTGGTTTTTCTGACTTTTTTACATTTTGCCAATTCGACTCCCAGTAAAACAAGCGATTTTTCAAAATCTTTACTTGCACCTCTATTCATTTTGGAAAAAGAAGTGAGTTCACTTCGTTTCATTTTGAAAAAAGGAGTGAGTTTGTGAGTGAGTGAGCTCCGTCTCACGACAGAGTGTAACATTTTTTGAATTTATTTCTTTTATTATTATTTTTTATCCTATCTCTTTTTAAAGAGTACTTTCCCTCCATAGCCTGTAGCGCCTCTTCACTGAAAAAAAAAAGCATATGAAATACTGATATTGTAGTACAATAAATAATATTAGGTGAATAGGGTTTTGAATCCCCCCCGCATGGAGCCCCAAAACGTAACCAAAAACAGTGTCAATGACGCTCGCTCCGATAACAGTCATGTACTCGCACGAAGCACGTGTAAGTAAATTTACCTACTTTACAATCAAAATGATGATGTTGTGAATAGACGATATGAATCAGGGAACACGAAGATTAAGACGGTGTGAATTTCCGAATAGACCTACCTACTCATAAGGGCATTATAGTGACGACAAAAAATTATGTGTACCTACTTATTTATTATTATACGTAAACCCAGGGACGGACGGGACGCTTGTTATATCCGTACTTAGTTAAATATTATATCCAGAGTTGCGTTCATTCCCCAACCAATCCCTTCTGTTTTTAACCGCTTGCGAAAAAAGAGGGTAATATTTTCAGGTGTATTGTATACCTATATGTGTCTGTTTGTTTCTTGAGATTAGGTCTTGATCCTGTGAGTGACGTAGGATACATTGTAACCGAATGTCTGCCCAAAAAAGGGGTGTAACACAACATGAAAGTTTACTTGGTCATTTAATTCCTCAGCTGAACCAAAGAATATTGTGCCCCTACATACTGCCTACACTTAACGTTATTGAACCGACTTAAGGTTGGAGGAGGTTCTAAATTCGACTGAATGTTTTTTTTTGTATGTCGCCGATTGTGGACTTAATTAATTATTCTTTTTTTACCAGGTTGGTCCCATATTTCGACCAAATATACTGGACCGGCCCTATCCATACATTAATCTCATGGAATTAATTTAATGATTATTTTTTTACCAGATTGGTCCAAATTTCGACCAAATATAATGGACCGGCCCTATCCATACATTAATCTCATAAAAAAATAGTCAAATAAAACTACATGAAAACACACCCTCACACCATATACAGGGTTTAACAAAATTGGTGTAGGTCCCATTAACTGGGGGTCCTAATCATCAAACTGAACAACTTTTGTTCTACAAGTTTGCTGAAATCACAAAAAAAATTTGAACTCTTCGTACAAAACGCTCAGCTGATAGACCAATTTTGTGCATTTTTGTATGGAGCGTCGATTTTTTTTTTGTAAATTTACTATGGGTTCCTTAGAGAAAGTTGTTCAGTATGATGAGTAGAAGCCCCAGTTAACGTGTCCTATATCAATTTTTTAACACCTTAGTTCTTTCACCCTTTAACAGTCTAGTTCAAATATAAACAATGACAGTGATAGAGAGCCGTGCTGCCCGTGCTCGAAATGTAGCACGAATGAGATAATAATTTTCACTCATTTCGACCTTCAACTTTCAACCCATTTGGCGAATACTAATCGACTGAGACGAAATGAGCGAATGCAATTATTCTGAACGCATCAAAACCTCTGTTCGCGTAGGCCGGTCCATAGTTGTTATATTGGTCTAAGATCCCATATAAATTTAAGGCGGTATATTGGCAAATAAGCAGTGAGAAGCGCTTAGCAAAAAAAATCAGGAAACTTATTCCCGCTTAATTACTCGGCCTGAAAAAAAGATATGTTATATTCAAGGATATTACCTAGGGCCCTTGTAAGTTCATTACACGATTAGATTAACTTTACTAAACATAGCACAAATTGAAGCAAAGTGAAGCAAAGCCTGTAAACATTTGTAAGAAAAAATGATATTTATGAATTTGAAATGTATATCATATTTTTTTCTTTTCAAAGTACGCACTCTATGTTTATTAAAATTTAATTTAGTTCACTTTATCGAAACTTTTCAACGAAAAAACATTGATAAAATTCAAAAGTGTGGTTATTTTCTTTACTCTTTACACGTAAAGAAAAAGACAGAGACAACTGTTCAATCAATGTCTCGCCTTAATCAAAATTGATTAAGTACTTTTTTTAGGAAATGAACATTAAAAAATGTACTAAAATTGTACTCAGTTGTTGCGATTGAAGTAGGTTTTTTAGTGTATTGCCACACTCCGGACACTTCATACAACGAGCGAGAAATGACATTTCAAAAATCGAATGACGAAACAAACAAAATTACGGCGAAATTATATACGTTCGAGAACCAAAAGGTAACCAATCTGCATCAATCTGGGTGACGAGGGGGTGACTTCGCAATCTAGAGAGCGGCAGGCAGTGTCTATTCTAGGTATATGTTAGTACTAATATATATACTTTGGTTTAGCGTTGTCAATTATTTCTCTAAATAGTATAAACAAAGTTGCTATCCACTTCTGTCTGTTTGTGCGCTTAGTCCTGCTTAACTACGCAATAGATTTTGGAACGGTTTTCACTATAATTCAGAGCATTTCTTCCGGAAGGTTTACAGCAAAAAAAAAGCCTTCTTAATATATATATTGAACCATCCCAGAATACAGTCAACATTCTTTCCTGCAGGAACCCTCACCTCCATCAGGAAATTATAGGCTCGATTCCCGGCGAAGTCAGTTCCCTATTGGGTTGGGGAATTTTCGAAGTCTGCTTACATATTCGGCATCATTGTCACTTACCACCAGGTGAGATGTTGTCAAGGGTTTACCAATTGTGAATATTTTCCTTTATTAGCTTAACTAAGTATATTATTTACATACCTGCTCATCGTTGAGATCACTATTCTTGTCCGTCTCCACTTCGAACAACTCTCCCTCGGCAGACAACAAAACAGTTTTGGTCTGTACAAAAGAATAAAATTGGTTCTTTTTAACACGCTTATATTAGCTTCACCTGCATGTACCAGTATGTATGTTTGTGTATAAGGTGTAACAAAATTAGCTGTAACTATTTTAACTGGTGCTTCTACCAAACTTAAAAACACTCTTTTAAAGCACATCGAAATAAAAAGTGAAAAATAATTCTTAATATAAGCCGACAACAATAATAAACGAAAAATACTAGTATTGTGAAAAAAGCGTGGGGCGCTTTGTGCCATATTTTTCGTATATCGAGCAACCCACGCAATTATTTTTCACGTTTTAGTTCGATGTGCTTTAAAAGCGTGTTTTTTAGTTTTTATAAACTAAGTATATTTAATAACGATAAACACAATAAATTGTAACGAAAGCTGTTTTTTATTATCTTCTTTGGTAAATTAGAAAGTTAATATATTCAGTGACATATCAAATGAAAGGACTTGTTGTGAGAATCTCAAATATATATTTATTTAAAATTTTAAGATAAATAGTTTTAAAGTTATTTAAGAAAATTACCGAAAATACTGGGCCTAAAATCTTGAAAAAATCACAGTATATGAGGTTGAATGCACAGATTACAGGAAAATCTATGAGTAAATCTAAAGTCCTTAGTTCCTACAGGAAAATTAAATTTCTGAAGTCCAGAAAAAGTAGACCCCTGTTTACCTAGAGCAAAGCATGTACTGAGAGGTCTTGTTGTGTTAGTAGTTTAAATTTTGGTGCGGAACCCTGTTTATGTGACGTTCTTGGTCGGTTTTTTTTACTATTATTTGATGTATGCATACAAAAAATTTATCGGTCCTTCTGCCATTCCCTGTTCCGATCTCACCTATTCATCTTTTAATATTCCTAATATATTCCTAAAAAGCGTCGGTGGCTCAACCAGTAACGACTCGGTCCATCTAACCAGAGGTACCGGGTTCAAATCTGGACGGCCAATGTACCAATGAGTTTTTCAAAAACTTACGTACATACTTACCGATTGCTTTAACGGTGAAGGAAAACATCGTGAGGAAACCTGCACAGGGCCTGCGAAGAAACTCGAAGGTTGTGTGTGAAGTCGACCAACCCGCACTGGGCCCGCGTGGTCGACTAAGGCCTAATCGCCCTGATTCAGGGTAGGCTCGAGCCCCTCGGTGGGGACGTATATGAGCTGATATAATAATAATAATAAATTCCTAATATCACCGTGTTTATGCTGCAATACTAGTGGTAAGGAACCCTAATTTCGCAAGTCTGACTCGCACTTGGCCAGTATTTCGATTTTTTTTCTTTGTATACGCCTAATAACTTATCTCGATGGCAAATTTCAAGTTTATTAGTTACCTGGAAGTGGTCTATACATATATTTTGCTGAGTAGTAGTGATACTGAACCCTTAGTGCCCGTTGCGCGAGTACGACTCTCACTTGGCCATTATATTGCTTTATTTTGTTCACTGTACTAGTTGATTTGAGAATTCGGGACGAACCGTGAATTTAATAATGGTGTGGGACGAACGAGGAATATTTTGGAATGTGGGACGAACGAGGCATAAATCTGCAATCATACTGAACAACTTTTGTTCTACGACTGTTGAAATGGCAAAAAGCTCTTCATGCAAATCGATCAGCTGACCGAGCAATTTTGTGCATTTTTGTATAGAGACTCCAATTTTTTTTGATAATTGACTTAGTTCCTTGGGGAAAGTTATTCAGTATGATGAGTAGAACCCCCAGTTAACGGGACCTTTACCAATTTAGTTTCACCCTAAATATCCAGCAAGAGAGAATATTGCATTAAGAATGCAAAAATAGCAGAACTCACACATATTTAAAATATTAATTTGAATTTGTCTGATTTCTACACATGTATTAGAGGTACTTCTGGTGCAAAAAATTCTCGGGCAATAAGTGGCGCCGCAGGCCCAATTGATTCATGTCGACAGTTATTTAGAAAACACAGGCTATTAACGATCACCAGTATGTATATTCTCGAAATAGCCACTTTTGTCAGAAATAAACCCGTCTATTATTATAGGACCCTTGTGCAAGTTCCTAGATTACGTGAAAGAGATTTGACACGTCTTGTAATGCCACCATGCAAAACAGTTTTATATAAGAAAAAATGTTTTATTATGTCCATTGAAGTTTACGATAAGATCCCAGTTGCTTGAAGACAGTTACCAACCAAATATTTTATTGTTAAGCTGCGACAATGGCTAATGGAATAATGTTATTATGGTTTGAATGAATTTATGTCACATTAATTTGATATACTCGTAATTATTGTGAATTTATTCCAAAATTATCGTAACTTGATGTTAAAATTGACTTGTACCATTTTAATCTTTGTCATCTACCAATAACATTTGACATATTGTGTATGTTAGTAATTTGCATATTGGTTTAATTATTAAAAAAATTTTATTGTACTAGTTTTCTTATTTTTAAGTTAAGTTTTTGCATGCCATTATTTAATGGTTGAGTGTGCTGACGCCCACTTTATATTATAAACGTTGACACCTGTAATTACGTGCATTCTGGCAAATAAATCTAATCTAATCTATGATTCATCCTAAACACACCATGGACACTTCATACAACGAGCCAGAAATGACATTTCAAAAAAGGAATGACGTAACAAACAAAATGGCGGCGAAATCCTATACATTCGACAACCAAACTGTAACCACTCTGTATCAATCTCGGTGACGAGGGGGTGAGGAGAGCGGCAGGGAGTGTCCTGTCCATATTGTATGTTAGTACTAATATACTTTGTCCTAAATGAATCAAAAAGCATCTAGAAATTTCCAAAATCATCTAGACATAGGTAATAGGTATCCAAAAATCTTTTCGCATAACTACCGAAGTAGGACCACCACATTTGTGGAAACTAACCGTAATGTTTGAAATCATCCTAAAATACTCCAGAATTCCCAAGAAATCGGAAATGGTCCAAAAATAAAAGTTATCGAGAATAATCCTATTCACTCACCTCATTAAACTTGAGATGCGGGTGCATCCTGCGCAAATGCTGCTTTAGATTTGCCACCGTGGTGGAGTGCGAGATGATCCTCTTACATATTAGACATTGGGCCTTTCTAGATTTACTATCCACGCATTTGAAGTATAGCCATACGGTCGATTTCCTTCGTGACGACTCCTTTTCGACGCTGTCAATGTAAGTGAATGATAAATCCTAATCCCTACTAATATTATAAATGTGAAAATGTGTTTGTTTGTTACCTTTTCACGCTTCAACGCCTTAACCAACAACCTTAATGAAATTTGGCATGCAGGTTGTGTCACGAGCCTGTGTCACGAGGAAGAACATAGGCTACTTTTTATCCCGTGAAAATAGCATAGCCCGATGCAGTTCCTTAGGGAACTGAAAATATACTCTTTTTTGGTCAATTTCTTTAACATCGCAATGGAACAATGGATTGTGTGATTTTTGCATAGAGATAGTTGAGGGGGTGGGAAATGACATGATTTACTAATAAGCATATCCTGACATAGTTCCCGAGGGATCTGGAGAAGATTCATGCCCACGCTCGCGAGCCGCTTGCGCCTCGCGCACCGTGCATCCTCTAAGACGGTCACAAAAACGATGCCTACGCGGGCGAAGCCGCGGGCAAAAGTGAAAGTTTGTATGTATGGATAGATATATCTATGGATGTTTGTTAATCTTTCACGCTACAACCACTGGACGGATCGGGATGAAATTTGGCACACATATAGTTTAGGTCCTGGAATAGCGTTTTTCATACAAATTTTAATATCTCGAAAATGGTGAGACTTTTACGTAACTTAAATTTTAGCATGTAATAGGCTATGGTATTACCTATCCGCAGTTACAGGATTATCCTTAATTTTTTGGACACCCTGTGTATTATACATAGATAAACAATTGTAGTATGAATAGACCCATGCCCCAGCAGTTTCATCATCACATCAGCCAAAGGACGTCCACTGCTGGACATGGGCCTCCCCCAAGGATTTCCACGACGACCGGTTCTGCGCTCAGGTTACAAGAAGGCTCCAGGTAACCTAAAGGGCAATGGAGCGTGCTATGCTCGGAGTTTATCTGCGTGATCGAATCAGAAACGAGGAGATCCGTAGGAGAACCAAAGTAACCGACGTAGCTCTCAGAATTGCTAAACTTAAGTGGTAGTGGGCGGGGCACATAGCTCGTAGAACGGTTGGCCGTTTGTCAGTAAAGTTCTCGAGTGGCGACCGCGCACCGGAAAACGTAGTGTAGGCAGGCCTCCCACGCGGTGGACCGATGACTTGGTGAAGATCGCGGGAAGCCGCTGGTTGTGGGGACGTTTATGGGTTAATAAATAATGAATATTATGATGATGGAGGATTCGATTACAATACAAAAAAAATAATTAATATCTAACACAACTAACACATTCTGAATTTTCAAAATGGATGTTTTAGTAAGTACTTAAGTTTTAGGGATTTAGGATCTACAAAAATGTGTGTCATTCAAAACCTAGCGAACCCTACTATCCTAGTAATATTATAGACGCGAAAGTTTGTAAGAATGTATGAATATATGTTTGTTACTCTTTCACGCAAAACTACTGAACGGATCTGGCTGAAATTTGGTAGGTAGACAGATTAGGACCTGGATTAACACATAGGCTACTGTTTTCCACGCTCGCGAGTGACTTGCGGCTCGCGCACTGCGCACCCTCGAAAAACACACTTGTTTAAAAACGGGCCAGGTTGCATGCGACCCTGGCTTCGAATCCGAATGCAACTGATACCAAACCAATAGACGTTAGCAATTCAGAAATCAAAACTTATGATTACAAATATAATAAAAAAAAGTGGCAACTTCATAAATATTCTGAAAAAGACGTAGCAAGCCTAGGGCTCAGATGCGACATTTAAAAACTTACTTATCATCTGCATCAGTCTCAGCAAGATCCCGTTGCTCTCTTTTAATGATGATTTGAGACTCGTAGTTTGCGTGTTTGCGATTAAGGTGCCTTACAAGGTTGGTGATGGTCGAACGGTATGACCGGACCTGACCACAAAGCTTACAGCTCGCCAGGCTTTTCTCTTTATCCACTATTTCAAAATACGCCCATACGCGGCTTCTGCGTCGCGATCCCAGTTTATCGCTGTTGACAATAAAGTGTGTATGATAATGGTTTGGCAGGGCTGGGCAGCGTTCGGGAAGCTTCGCAATATCTTTACGTCCCAGATACCGCAGTGTCTTAAGACCAAGGTCTTCGACCAATGTGTGTTGCCAGTGATGACGTACGGAACTGAGACATGGTCGCTTACTATGGGCCTCATTAGAAGGCTCAAGATCACCCAAAGGGCAATGGAGCGTACTATGCTCGGAGTTTCTCTGCGTGATCGAATCAGAAACGAGGAAATCCGTAAGAGAACCAAAGTGACCGACATAGCTCTTAGAATTGCTAAACTTAAGTGGCAGTGGGCGGGGCACATTGCTCGTAGAACAGATGGCCGTTGGGGCAGTAAAGTTCTCGAGTGGCGACCACGCACCGGAAAGCGTAGTGTAGGCAGGCCTCCCACTCGGTGGACCGATGACCTGGTGAAGGTCGCGGGAAGCCGCTGGATGCGGGCAGCGCAGAACCGGTCGTCGTGGAGATCCTTGGGGGAGGCCTATGTCCAGCGGTGGACTTCCTTCGGCTGATATGATGATAATGGTTTTATGGAGTGACCATCACTCATAATCCTTCCCCCAAATACCTCGGCGTTCTACTGGACAGGTCCCTCAGTTTCAAAAAGAATTGTGAGGGCCTAAAACGAAAGGTGCACTGCCGCAACAACCTATTACAGCGTCTGGTAAGTACTGAGTGGGGAGCTACGCCGCAAGTGCTGCGAACTTCAGGACTGGCGCTAGCATTTTCTGCCGGCGAATTCGCATGCCCCGTATGGGGCCGCTCTACTCACGCCAAGCTTGTGGATACAGCCTTAAACGAAACCTGCCGGATAATTACTGGATGTTTGAAGCCGACCCCGGTGATGTTGCTGTATCCACTGGCGGGCATAGCGCCGCCAGTTGTTCGCAGAACCATTGCAAGCTCGCGAGAGAGGGCTACGTTGGATGAGGACAAGCGGCATCCCCTACATGGGCACGAGCTACCGCCGCAAAGGCTAAAAAGTCGGAAAAGCTTTTTAAAACATGTCGACCCCCTCACAACTCAGCCCTCTCATGCGAGATGCAACATGTGGCGTGCTCGAACACCGCTTCCTGATCCCTTTGTCCCGCTTTCTGAGAGTCTACCGGCTGGACATGTATTACCATGGCCGATCTGGAAGTCTTTAAATCGACTTCGGACTTGGTCGACCGGAGCAAGGAGAACATGTTCAGGTGGGGACTCTCGGAAAACCCAAATTTGGACTGTGTGTGTGGAGCGGTGCAGTCCATGGCTCATTTAGTTTCCTGTCCTGCCTGCCCTGTCACCTGTTCGCAGCAGGACTTAATGGACGCCACAAATAGTGCAGTCGAAGTGGCTAAGTTCTGGGCCGGAGTCATCGACACGCAAAGAAGAAGAAGAATGGTTTTAGCACATCTGTGTAAGTGCAGGTAGACTGTACACGCTACCACAGATAAAAAAAAAAATCGAGCGAGACCTACAGTACTCGCATATGATGTGTAACATGTGACAAAATACTTTAGGTTAGTTAGATTTGATGACGATATTGTACCTGGGTGGCGGATCTGACAGTAAGGAAAAAAACCGACCAAGTGCGAGTCGGACTCTCGTAAAGTAGAATTCCGCGCTTTCGCGACTTCCTGTTACACATTTCCGTCCCATGTTACACATTTCCGTCCCATTTCACGAAATCACTCCCACAAATTGCAGGAAAGCGAGAGCAAAGATGTTACACATCAATAATAGTTACTACTGTGCACTCACACTAAATGCAAAAGACAATGGATTTACTTCTTACCTGGTGACTATTCGTATGAAACTGTAAAAAAATTATTCAATGCCTTTGGTGATATTAATTTAGTATTTATTAGATATTAATTAGTGCCTTTGGTGATTATTTTATGTGTGATTACAACATTCGAAGATGCTTCAAGGACTGCAAAGTTATACCGGGAGAACCACTGACCTCTCAACATCGGTTGCTAGTGGCATGTCTTACTATGCCTCGGTGGAAACAACAGGACAGATTGAAGAAAACCCCCAGAATTAAATGGTACAACCTAAATAAGCCTGAAGGAAGCGTTGTTATTACAGAAGCGCTAGAATGTGCACTGAAATCAGTCTCTGAGTCTCTAAACCTGGACAACAAAACCGATACTAACAACATATGGAATCGCTTTCACGTATGCGTCACCCAATCTGCCAAACAAAATCTAGGCACTAGCAAGGGTAAACTCAACATCGGAAAGGACGCTACTTGGTGGAACGATGAGGTCAAGGCAAAGTTAAGTGATAAAAAAGAAGCTTTTAAACTATGGCAAAGTACTAAAAACGAGATCTTAAAGGAAGAATACAAAGAAAAGTACAAACTTACTAAAAAAGCCGCAAGAAAATCTGTGGCAGTATCCAAAGCCATTGCACAAGCGTCCTTTATAGAACAACTTGAAAAATGCGAAACAGACCATGAAATCTTCAAAGTTGCAAAGGAGCGCAATAGACAGACTCAAGACTTCAAGCAAAATAAATACATAAATAACGCTACGGGTCAGCTATTAACTAACAATAACGAAATTTTGGATAGATGGCATCAATATTTCCAAAATCTTTTGAACGAGGAATGCCATCAAGAGCCATTAACATTACTACCATCAGTACAAGGACCGATTGATGAAATTTCCGAAGCAGAAGTAAGGGTCGCTCTGTCTGGAATGAAGAATAAAAAGTCTCCAGGTCCAGATGAAATCCCTGCCGAACTCTGGAAAAGTATGGGTGATGCAGGGATAACTTGGCTAACATACCTGTTCAATATCATTTTAACTACAGGCAAAATTCCAGACATGTGGAGACAAAGTAACCTTATACCCTTTTATAAAAACAAAGGCAACGTTGCAGAATGTGGCAACTATAGAGCCATAAAGTTAACATCACACTGCTTAAAAGTATGGGAACGAGTATTGTCAAAGCGTCTCAACAAGCTTACAAATATTACTCCAAACCAGTGTGGATTTAGAAGTGGCGTTGGAACAACCGATGCTATACACACTACCCGTGTACTACTGGAGAAATATAAGTTACGGAAAAAAGATCTTCACCTAGTTTTTATCGACTTGGAAAAGGCATTCGATCGGATACCGCGTCAGCTTATATGGCAGGCTCTTAGAGATCAGCGAGTACCAGAGCATTATGTTAGCCTCATTCAGGATATGTACACGGGAGTCGCGACACAAGTAGTTACCCCGGCGGGAACCAGTGCCCTATTTAGCGTAGACGTTGGTGTCCATCAAGGGTCGGCTCTAAGCCCACTACTATTCAATCTCTGTATAAATTATGCCTCAAAAGATCTCCAGAAACCACCGCCCTGGTGTTTATTGTACGCGGATGACATTGTCCTTATCTCTGAAAAGCAAGGAGACATTCAAAATGACCTGAACGACTGGAAAAGCACACTGGAGCGGCGAGGCCTCAGAGTAAGCCGACAAAAAACCGAATACATGTTTTGTAATTTCTCGGGGAACCAATCCAACTGGGCACCGGAGATAGAGGGCACCCGGCTGAACAAAGTCTCTGAATTTAAGTACCTGGGTTCGCTGCTGGACTCGGCAGGAAGCACGGTAAAAGATATAGAAAACCGAATTGGAGCAGGCTGGACCAAATGGAGAGCACTCACCGGTGTCCTATGTGACCCAAAAATACCAATAAAGACCAAAGGTACAGTGTACAAGCGAGCTGTGCGACCGGCTATGCTCTACGGTTCCGAATGCTGGGCGATGAGAAAGGCTGACGGTCAGAAACTACATGTGGCTGAAATGAAAATGTTGCGCTGGTCTGGCGGTGTGACCAGGTTGGATAAGATAAGAAATGAATACATCCGGGGCTCCTTCAAAGTAACAGACATCTCAAATAAATTACAAGAAAATCGCCTGCGCTGGTACGGACACGTCATGAGGAGAGAGGAAGATCATTTGACGAGGAAAGTGATGAGCATCGGAGAGGAAGCCAAGAGAGGCAGAGGGCGCCCCCCTGTGACCTGGACAGGAACCGTGGAAAGGGATATGATGACGACGGGCCTAACACCCGAAATGACGCAGTGCCGCCCTGAATGGCGGAAAAGAATCAGGAGGGCCGACCCCAAGTAAATGGGATAGCGCCAGGACAAAGAAGAAGAAGCCTTTGGTGATATTAAAAAAATGGACTTAATAAAAATGGGTTGCAGCTACTATTTTTAAATAGTCCATTTTTTTTCGATTACAGTAAAGTCATAGAACAAAGTTTTTCAGCTTCATAAGCTGAATCACCAGCTGATAAGTCTGCAGTTAAATCCTGTATAGGCCTAGTTTTAGTATACCTTCGATACGTCCTGAGTACTGTGTTACGTGTAACATTGCTGTTACTGCTTCTTTCGCCTCCCGCACAAGCGGCTCCTGCCAGGCGAGATCCCAATTCCCAGTCAAGGAGATTAGTTTCAACGGCACCCGTACATACAAAATATTTTGGCACATTTTAAGAGGGTTTCGATGCACCATATATCCATTAATTAACAAGCTTCTAGACAAGAATAAAAAGAATTAATCCTATAAAAAAATTGGTGTAGGTACGACCAATTTTGTATGGAGTCCATTTTTTTTGAGATTCGACCATTCAACACGCATTCCAACGGTGTTTTCACTTTGGAAACATTCCTGGAATGCTTCTTTTGTGATGTGCTTCAGTTCCTAGCATTTGTCACAACCTCAGGAATCATCTCAAATCTTTTTCCTTTCAAAGATCTTTTGAGTTTGGGGAACAAGAAGGGGTCACAAGGGGCGAGGTCAGGTGAGTAGAGTGAGTAGTTTTGTGGGTGGGGAAGAATAGTAATCGAGTGCTTGGCTTACGTACCTATATTCAAATAATTTCTCAAGCACGCTCGACATTAATCTTTTATGTGATGTAAGTGAATGAAAAAACTTTTTCAATACAGTTGCACAAAAAGTGGTACTTTATGCCATGTGAATGCCAGTTCACTGTGCGCAAAATTTATTTTACCGCACTGGTGCTTATTGCTTTACCACTTTATTAATTTCTAACAAATAAACAAATGTAATCAAATGTGAATAAAAAATATATAATAATAATAAGCATAGATACAGAATTTTCTTTCAGACTTTTGAAAGGAGAATTTTAAAAGAGATAGGTTACATTATATTGGGGTAAATTTGAAGAAAGGAGAATAAATCCAACGGTGGCCTGTGTCAGGAGATAGATTGATGACGCATGAAGCGCATAGGTCACACCACGGATAAGATAATATCTTACCGTAAAGATAATGTCTTATCCATGGGTCACACCAAGGAATATATCATTGTTGACAAAGAGGTTTCATGCTTACAATATAAGCACAAACCTTATTGTAATCTTACGCAATAAAACCTTACGCATGCGTATATGGGGTGACTTTTAATTAGTTCTCTTATTTTATTATATTATTATTTCACCAATAGTTTCTTTGGGAAGTTGTTTGTAATCAATCACAATTACATTCATATCCTTTGCTATCAAGAACTAATTAAAAGTAACCTGTATATACGTGCCTTCAATGTATGGGCATCATTCTGGCTGCCGATGAAGTCACCGCTAGAAGGGTACGGACGGAACTACTATATTCGTATCCTCTCAGATAGCCGAGCAGTTCTACTGGCCCTTCAAAGTAATGTCATTACTTCAGGGCTAATACACGAGTGTCACCAAAGACTGACGGAGGTATGTCACCACAGCAACGTAACTCTGCAGTGGATTAGGACACAGCTGTTCACGAGGAACCGACGCAGCCGACGAACTAGCCAGAAGAGGGTCAGAACTCTCAGCTGTGGGACCGGAACCCATTTTACCCCTCCCCGCAGGCTGGTTCAGATCAACTCTGCGACAGCGCACAAGGTCAGAACATAACCGGTATTGGACAGGACTTGATACCTGCCGTCAGGCGAGACTGGCCCTACCACGGACTAACCATGGCCTGGCCAGGAAGGTCCTGAAGTTGGGTAGACTGCAGCTCCGACAGGCAACAGCAGTCGTCACTGGCCACGGTTACTTTAAAAAACATCTTTTCACCCTAGGAATTACGGACAGCCCACTGTCCCGCGCGTGCATGGAGGCTGAAGAGACAGCTGCCCATATCCTTCTGGATTGCAAAGAGGTGGCAGCATACAGGGCCGAGTATCTCGGTGACCTGAGGACACTCCCGGAAGTCGTCGGCAACCTACGGGGGCTACTGGACTTCCTGGAGGAGCTGAGCTGGCAGTGATGCCAACTAAGCACACAAAATGGGCGCATCGGGCGCCTGGTTGCGGAAACCAGCCCGTCCTTACCATTACCATGTGCCTTGATAAACTAAGGCGCAATTTTCGTAAAACTGAGTTAAGTCGCTTTGGATGTGAATACACATTTAATTAAGGAATAGTAATGTTTTTTTTTTTTTTTTTTTTATGCACAATTGGTAAACCCTTGAGAACATTTCACCTGGTAGTAAGTGACAGATTACTTCACCGGACTTTTAAAATGAGCCACAAGTCGCATAAAATGAACTTTGGTTGCCAAAACCTTGATATGATTGTGCCCATGTAATTTGTTTTTCTGTAACAGTCTTTTTTTTTACCTGTTTTCTTACAACTGTATTGAAAAACGTTGTTTGGGTGTAATAGGTAAATCGCTTATTATTTACCTTTTTACCACCCTTGTACCATAAATAACTATGTTTAAATTTACTGACTCCTCATTGGCCAAGAAATTACCTTTAGGGTCACGAAGCAAAAATATCTCAACATATATTTATAAAAAGGAATTGGATTTATGTTTGCACAATACTCATTTAAATTTGGGAATGAAAAATTTTAAACGTAATTGCTTCCACTCAACTTTCAAGTTACTTGACCTACTTCAAAACTATAAGTAAAGAACTTATCGCAGCCTCTCTTCAATATTATACCTATTCATCGGATTCACTCAACTTTCCAGTTACTTGGCCTACTTCAACACTATAAATAACATCAATACCCAACGGCCTCTCTTCAATACTATTTACAATTCATCGGATTCACTCAACTTTCAAGTTACTTGGCCTATTTCAAAACTATAAATAAGTTATCAATACTCACAGGCTCTCTACAATATTATACCTATTGATCGGATTCACTCAACTTTCCAGTTATCTGGCCTACTTCAAAACTATAAATAACTTATCAATACTCACAGCCTCTCTTCAATATTATACCTATTCATCGGATTCACTCAACTTTCCAGTAACTTGACCTACTTCAAAACTATAAATAACTTATCAATACTCAGTGCCTCTCTTCAAACCTATTTTCATGGGATTCACTTAACTTTTAAGTTACTTGGCCTATTGCAAAACAGCAAAACTATAAATTACTTATCAATACTCATGGCCTCTCTTCAAAACTATATTCATCGGATTATCATGGCCTCTCTTCAAAACTATATTCATCGGATTCACTCAACTTTCAAGTTACTTACCCTACTTTAAAACTATAAATAACTTATCAATACTCACGGCTTCTCTTCACTATGTACATCGGATCCATCAACATCAGTTGCATCTTCTTCAGTAAATCTCACTTCGTCAGTTCTCACTTCATTTATCTCAGAGATGTGTTTACTCTTTATGTGATCCAAGGGAGCAGTTGAGGATTCCTCATAATCGACTTCTTCGGAACACAGTTTGCATGTAGCTTGCTTTGTGTCTTCATCACAATTAAAATATTCCCAATATTCAGTCTCCAACGATAATTTGTCTTTGTCGGCACTACAACACAAATATAAAAATAAAATACTTTCTTAGCTCTCCAAGGAAACAAAATAAGAGCAAGTAGAAACTTTTAGTACAAAACTAATTTAGACCTTTATTTAGTATTGTTTAAATTTATTACAATAAAATACTAATTAGAGACATTGTTTCTTCGCAGGCGTGTGCAGGTTTCCTCACGATGTTTTCCTTCACCATTAAAGCAATCGTTAAGTATATGTACGTAAGTTTTTGAAAAACTCATTGGTACATTGGCCGTCCAGATTTGAACCCGGTACCTCTGGTTAGATAGACCGAGTCGTTACCGGTGGAGCCACCGACGTTTGCACACGCCTGCGAAGAAACTCAAAGGTTGTGTGTGAAGTCGACCAACCCGCACTGGGCCCGCGTGGTCGACTAAGGCCTAATTGCCCTGATTCAGGGTAAGCTCGAGCCCCTCGGTGGGGACGTATTTGAGCTGTTATAATAATAATATAATAAAGAGACATTGATTGTACAAGTTGTTATGATGTATTAATAATATATTAATTTTTAATGATAATGCATGGATGACTGGAGAATCATATTGAGACAAACCGTATTAAGGTTTAACAATACCTCATGCATAATGTTATGATAAAATGTTATTTTGCAATGTTAATAAATAAAGAAATAAAAAAAGAGTAGGAACATTAACCTGACCATTGGTATGGTGATTATCTATAAAATAAACCAACGCAGTACCTTTACAACATTGGGTTTAAATACATAAACTTACTTTACTGATTTAATGTACAAGTTGTCATGAAAAAAGTATAAAAACATTAGGCCGACCATAAGTATGGATCCATACAGTGGTCTAACGCCTTTGATGTACCTTAACAACATTGGGTATAAATACATAAGGTTACTGTATCTATTATTGCACTAGATTTTAATAAAAAAATTATAGAAACATAAGGTTGACCATAAGTATGGAAGGGATCCATACTTTAGCCTTTGATGTACACAGGCCAGCGCATCAAGCTAGACACCCATAGTGCGATTCTGATCCATACGCATACGAGTAGAGCGCGACCACGGCTATCGAAGCATAGTCGAAACGTAGAGGTAAAAACATGAATACCGCTCATATATGTTAAATAAAATCACGTTAAGTCCCGCTTTCAATTTGTAAGTATAAAATTATGATTGCCTAATGTAAAAAAGGTTAATAATAGTGTAATATTAGAATTTGTAAATACTACGGTGTTCCTTGGTATAACTTTGGATGTTTCACTTCAATAGCACAGTATATATATTTCAATAGGGACCACACATTGAAACTTTAGCGGGAAGGCTTAGTTTAGCTGCTTATGCCGTTAAGAAAATAAGACAGTTAACGGGTGTAGATACTGCGAGACTAGTGTATTTTAATTACTTCCATAGTATAATGTTTTATGGCATCTTACTGAGGGGGCATGCGGCTGATATGGAAACTATTTTCATCTTGCAGAACAGAGCTATCTGCGCAATCTATCAGATGTGATCACGTGAGTCATTAAAAAATAAGTTCAAAGAAATCAATATTATAATTGTGGCTAGTCAATTTATATATGAAAAAAATTATGTACGTTCATAAAAATTTACATTTATTTCCTAAAAACAGTGACAGGCATAATTTGAATTTAAGGAATGTAAATAAAATTGATATTGCCTTTTCGAGACTGAGTGAGGTTAAAAAGTCATTTGTGGGGCAGTGTATAAGATTCTACAATAAAATTCCAGAAAATGTAACTAGTTTGTCAGAGAATAAATTCAAGACTCATGTCAAAAAATGCTTGTGCTCTAGAGGATATTATAAAATAATAGATTATGTAAATGACAAAGATATATATGTTGATTCTATAAAAAATACCATTACATGACATTATGTAATAGACAATAAGTTTTTTTTTTTTTAACTATTCAAAAGTGTGTGTAAGCACCTATTTAAAATAAATTATTTTGATTTGATTTGATTTGAGAGCGGCAGGGAGTGTTCATACTGTATGTTATATATATATATATATACTTTGCCATAAGTATGGTAAGAATCTGTAGTGGTCCAACGCTTTTGATGTTACAAAGCCGACATCATTGTGCGCATGCTCCTGAGGCACTGCACCTGAATTTATGAAGTGTCCTAAGTTATGACTATGGAAACTAGGGCTAGGGCTAAACTATAAATTAATGCCCGTCAAGATGGAATTCAAACTTTAGACGTGATTACATGAACAACTTGTTTTTCAGAAAGTGTATGCCAGAAATTTCGAGAGACAAATAACATTTACTTTTGAGTTTTGTATGACTAAACTAGAGCAGATAGAAAAACAATAACTATAACACCTATAGGATCCATTCGGCGACAGTACAAATATACAGGATGTAAAAAAATTGATGTAGGTCTCGTTAACTGGGGGTTCTACTCGTCACACCGAACAACTTTCTCCAAGGAACCCATAGTCAATTCTCAAAAAAAAATTGGACTCTCCATACTAAAATGCACAAAATCTGTCGATCAGCTGATCGATTTGTATGAAGAGTAAACATTTTTTTTTTACGTTTTCAGCAAAGTCGTAGAACAAAAATTGTTCAGTGTGATAAGTAGAAGCCCCAGTTAACGGGACCTACATCAATTTTGTTACACCCTGTATATATTTGAATGCTCCTCCTCGCCTGCTGAGGATGTAATAGACCGCGCAAGTGACCTCTGAAAATTAAGTGCCGCCGTGAAATTATTTTAAAAGATCTTGAATAATTCGAAAATTTTAAAAAACTTATAAACATGCAATATACCACTGAGAACTTCAGAAAAGAGGCTTAAGTTATTAATACTTTACAAACAACTTCAGCACAGTAAAGCGAACAAGTTAAAATCAAGGCCAAAGTAAAAGGATTTCATAGAGATCTGAAAATAAACCGTAAAACTGACCATGGGCATAGTAAAGGTTTTATCAGAACCAATAAGAGAAATAAATAAATCCGGAAATTGGATTATCAGAACAAAATCTATGAGGACACCAAGATAAATACTGAAGATATGAGAACAGAAAAACCATACAACATCAATTATGGAATGAAATACAAAGATTGGATTATCAGAACAAGGTCACGAGGACTCCAAGACAAGTTTGCAGTGGTAAATAAATGTTTGTTTTACTTTACTGCAGAACTGTTTCCTTTACCGCCTACGTGGCGTAATGGTTAGTCCATTAGTTTCAAATCAGGAGGTCGCGATTTTGGTTCCTGACGGGGTCCAACTTTGTAACTACCATTATTCGGAAACTATTGATCCTACACAGCTTGTTCCTTAATAGAAGCAAAAGATATCGTCGAGATCTGTATTTCGGATGACAGAATGACGGGGCACTTGCCCCAGGCAAGGAAGAAAAGGGGGCGAGCAGTCAGCCGCCAGTCAGTACAAAAATCTGTGTAACGCCCTTGTATTATTGTTATTTTTTTGTTTTTTCTTTGTTGGGAGCTAACAGTTGCTTTTACACTGCAGTAAAATAAATGCCAATAACAAGCTTTCGTACAAGAAAGAAAAATACAAAAACAACTTCTTTTTGTAAATTGTTTTGGCTTAATTGTTTGATGATTTTTTTTACAAATTGATGTAAAAGTCTAGCAGACATTTTCTTACAAAGTCTGGAAAATGAATATCTTGAAAAAACTTTCATGGAACATACATGGGGGTGTTTGGAATAGGGTGTCTACAATCTGAGGTAGATACCTACTCTATCAACAGTTTTCATTTGCTCTATTTGAAACCCAACACCCTGTACAGTTGATTTACCAACCCACTTTACCCTGAAATTATTTATTTATTATTTTAAAACTGCATGTATCTTTTTCCTGACTTGGAACAAGTTATTCAATTATTTTTTTCAATCAAGCAATTTTGTTCTTTTTAACGATCAGTAGGGTAATCTGGCGTAACATGTTTGGTATGGACCGAACCCCCAGTGCACTTCGCTAGTTTTTTTAAATAATTGTATTTGAACATAGGTATTTCTAATACCCAGGCTAGGCTATAAAGGCTTGTACCGTATTAAATAATTTTGTAAAAATCTTAGTAGGTAACTAACCTACTATTTTATTTGCTGAAAATTTTTGCCAAGAAGGTGGCCCTTTTTAAAAATGTAGATCCGAGGCTGGTTTCCATACTCGAAATTTCTCAAAATATATCAGATGTCTATTCGATCTAAGGTACCAAAAAAAAAACAGCGACCTAACGAACAGAAAAGCTATTAGAGATGAGCCGAGAAACATAACCTACTAGGTACCTTGATTCATTATTCTTAAATTTGTGTTTACTTTCCAAATGCTTCCTCAAATTCGCAGAAGTCGATGCGTAACACAGAATTTCTTGGCAATAATTACATTCTGCTAAACATTTTTCTGTATCTCGTTTTACAAAATGATCCCAAGCTATGCTCCGCGACCGCGGAAAGTAATAAAGATCCCTTAAAACAAGCAATTAATTAGATTTGATTTAAAGTTTCAAAAAGTTTAGAAAAGAAGTTAAACGTTATTTTTTATCATACATTATTAGAGATAGCAGAAGAATATAAGTTATTTAAGTAATAGGTATTTACATACGGTAACGACGCCATACTAGCTATCTTCAGTAGCTTCACTTCAATCAGGTTAACCAAAGAGTAAAATTTATTTGTTCAACGACGCGGACCAGTAGTGACCAAAGAGGATACTCTCACTCACTACGTTCCAGTAACGTGAAAAGTACCGCTGCTGGTTGGAACTGGAACCTCTGAGCGGGCAGTATTTGTAGGTTGGTAATCGACTGCTCAAATATGTTTTACAGACGGGCCTGACATGCTGTTCGGAGTTCAGTCGGAGGTACTACAGATCTAATAAACCAATTAGATCTGTGTGTACCTACCACGGCACAGAACTACCTACTATAGTTCTGTGTACCACCTTTGTGCGATAATTTTCCCTTTTTTATGGTATTGGGTACAAGTTTATTTAAGACTAGCTTTTTCCCTGAGGCATCGACGGCGTGATATACTTTTTTAAGACTTTCTTCGAAGGTGCGTAGTGCGGTTTGGCGGTCTATATCAAATCCTGCCCTCCCCCAATCCCTCACCCTACTATCTCTGTGTAAATCGAATCGGGACCCAGCCATTTTACAAAATCTAATGTAAAAGTTTCTCGAGTTTAATTCACGCAAGCGCCACCTGATGTCAAGTAGTCAAACTACAGTATTCATTTGTTCTTCTATTCGATAAAAATTGGCGCTCGTTTTTAAATATGGGTTTTGTAAAAGTCAATTTGAATTGACGCAGGTAACTATTAATTTAAGTTAATAGGTTAGGTTTAAAAGAAGCCTTTCCATTTCCAAAACATTAATCTAAACAAAGATGACCTTTTATTACTAGCGTAAAGATATGAATTAACCTCCCCCGCTGAATGATATCAACCTAACATAGTTGAGTGTTACCGTGAACTATTACTGTGTAAAATTATCGCATAGATAATAATTAATAATGTAGTTTACTGTACTTTTTAATAACTGACGAGTACAAGAAGAAAAAACTAGAAGTCAACAAAATAGTTCAAATTTATGGTTTTCATCCTAAAGAAACCGGGAACAAAATAATTCGACTTTTCTATTCTAAAATATTATGACTAGCCGCCATAGACAAGAAATCGAGAAACTTCTACTCTGAGGACATTGGCGTAAAGAGCTTCCAACATTTTTTGGGTTAAAAAACCACACTATGGAAAATTCAAATTATGACCCACCTTCGATTCGCTGACAATATCGTGGTCATGGCTGAGACTATGGACGACTTAGGCACAATGCTTGATGGCCTCAGTAGAGCCTCTCAACAAGTACCTCTTAGAATGAACATGGACAAGACGAAAAGTATGTCAAATGTCCGTGTCATACTTATTCCTCTGAAGGTTGGAGGCTCTACTCTTGTCAAGAGATCAATTGTCGAATCCAACTCTGATGGGTAGCATTCGGGAACCTTCGCAATATCTTTACGTCCCAGATACGGCAGTGTCTTAAGACCAAGGTCTTCGACCAGTGTGTGTTGCCAGTGATGACATACGGAATTGAGACATGGTCGCTTACTATGGGCCTCATAAGAAGGCTCAAGGTCACCCAAAGGGCAGTGGAGCATACTATGCTCGGACTTTCTCTGCGTGAGCGAATCAGAAAAGAGGAGATCCGTAGGGAAACCAAAGTAATGAACAGAATGGAAAGACAACTAACTACATCACGCCATAATGGTAAACAATTCTAATATAAAGACAGAGACTCTACTTTCAATGCTTACGCTGGAACTACATGAGAAAGCCTACAATCTATGTGCACCAGAGGACCCCAAAACAATGGGATTCGAAGACTTGGCTAAAATACTGGATAATTACATCGAGCCAGTTCCAGGGCCATACGCATTACAACACAAATGAATCTCGCTTACAAAACGATAATGAAACAGTACCTGTCTACACTGCAACATTAAGAAAATTTATAACTAATTGTGGATTTCTATGGCATCCATTGCCGATAACTTCCTCTGTTTGCAATTTAATAGGGGACTACGAGACAGCGATATTAGAATAAAACTTCTACAAAACAAGAAAATTTCAACCTTTACAGAAATAATTTAAACTGCGACAGTTCTTGAAATGGGTAAAACTGACAATGAACCTATTTCACCGAAAAACCCGCCATCAACCGAACCCACTAACCAAATGACCACCTCACCTAAAAGACAATGGCGCCGGCACATCAACATGCTGCCCGCGAAGTTTGTGCAACCACAGACCTGAGTGAATTAAGGGTCCCCCCCTCTTGTCATGTATCCTATTTACAGATCTAATACCAACCTTCTTTGTGTTACATTTATACCTCTATGTATCGATAGATGTAATCGGTCATTTAATAAATTACCATGATACAGATATTTATTGTGTACTTATACAAAAGAAATAACATGTAGGTAGTTTAATTGTAATATTAAGTCTAGTATCCAGGGTTCGAAAGGTTAATTATCGACTGATAAAAACAAAAGATTGCTTCCGTGAAAGTGAACTGTATTCGAATGTGTATTTCCGAACTTGCGTCTATCTGAACGCACAAAGAGCGAACGTGCCGCGCCGTATCCCCCTTACAAAAAAAAATCAGTTCAGATTACAGGATTATGCAAAGTTGAGTGAACTTGAGTGTCATTGGTTTTTTAAGTTAAATATTGTTTAGTAGGTTGAATTTGAAAAATGCCTCGTGAAAAAGATCCAAAATGGTACTTTATTTGCATGAAGACAAAAAATACTGGACTATGGGCTCGGTGCAAAAAAATGTAGCAGAGATGCAAGAGATAATTAGAATGTATAAACAACATTTTTTTTTGTTAGAATAGCCCAAATTATAATACATTTGTTATGAAACAATATAACAAATGAATTTCTTACACTGGTGATAATTATCGGATTTACAGCTTAATATTATATATAAGTAACAAAATTAAATTTAAAATCAGATAATTATCTGATAATTATCAAGAAGCGTAATTATCTTGATTTTTTTGAACCATTTTTTTGATCAATTTTCGTTTGTTGAGTTTTTTTTTAATAACACTGTATTTTAGTTCTATAGCATTGCAAAAGACAAGATTGTTACGTGATTATTGTGAAACATTTTGTAACATGCAGAAGGCATCCCCAGGTTTGGAATTTATAGTAACAGGTTTTTCAAATTCTGTTACAAATAAATAGTGGCATTCTCTCTCAGCAGCGCAGGGGCTTTAAGTTAAGAAACTCTACTATGTTATAACAGTTACTTATGTAGCGGAAATAATTAGCGATTATGTTACTTATGATGATGTTACATACCACAAGCTATTTTTTTCGTAGATATAGGTACTTACATAATACTATGTGACACAAATGAACTTGCTGGTTGCTGTCCACAACTTGGCTTTGCATTTGACTGCGATAACAAAAGAAGTTTGTAAGCATCTAAATGTCTTCTCCTTAAATGCGTTTTTAAATTTCCGTTTGTAGATTTATAGCTATAAACTTCACCACAACTGTTGCACTTAGCTTTTTTTTTGTATCTGTCTATTTTTTGGAAAAATTCCCACAGAATACTGGAGTTACTTCTCAACATGGTGAAACTTTTTTATTTAAGTACACGATCCACACTTTTAACACATGTATTGTCTATAATAAAACCAAAACAACAAACACACCCACTCTCGGTTGGTTCACCGGCATGTGCCACAAGTGCAAAAACACAACAAGCACAGTGCACTCGCTCACAATAACTAGTTAATCACATCATCATCACAGGCAAAGCATTTATTCAATCTGTAACAAAAAATTAATATGTAAGAAAGAACTATAATAGTGTATGAATGCTCTGTAATGGCAAAAATCATGCATTTCAAAAACCATTTGTTTATTGTTAGGCTGAAACCAGTGATTCAGTTACAGCCAGTTTTTGTAAATAGTTATGTGAAGTTACACTCACGTTTCTTGGAGGAACATGATGCAGTAATGCTTATTGCTCATGCTGAAATGCTCAATGAGCATGATGTTACTCAACTCTATATTAATGTTTTTGTCTAAAATAAATAAACTAAAAAAAAATGAAACTAACTAATTAAACTAAAACCAACCTTAATTGCTTCTCATTATTACATACACCAAATCTGCAGAAGTTGAGGCATACTAAAATATATATATTTTTTTGCAAAATAAGCATTCTGCCAAAAAAAATCTGTGTCTTAACAAAATGATCCCAAGGGATGTTTCTTCGTTTGCAGTGGTAATTCCTTGAACAAGAAAAGCTAATAAATAAAAGCAGATATTTTTTGTACTGCAAGTATAACTGCACCCCAAACCCTCGTCACACTGTACCATAATAAAGCATCCTTTCCGGTACCAACGACACAGCCCCGGGCCTGGATGATATTCCTTCCTTACTCATTTTTGGCACATTTTCGTGATAGATATAATTCACTCTTAATATTATTTAGACTTAGATAATACATACTGTGATGTGATAGGATAAGATAATAAGCTGACAGGCAATGTACTTATTTCTATATTATATTACTCCACTCCCCAAAGGAATATAATACAATTTAATACATATTTTATTTTTTTTTATTTTTTTTTACTTCGCCCTTTTAGGGCAGGCTAAGGCTCTCATTGGCCATACCGCCTAGTCTTCAGTATATGTTATTCAGCAGTATTAATTTGTAGAATTCACGTCTTCAGTAATTTTTAGTATATTTTTCAGATTATGTAGTAATTTTCTCCTTTTCAGTCTTCAAGGTCACTGTTCTTCACGTTCACATCATGTCATTGTCTATATACTAACCTAACCTACATACTCTAGCAAAATGATAGCACTTTTGCTAAAGCTTGCTCGGACTTCTTGTGGGAACTCGAAACACAGCATACACACTTTTATTTCATTATCCTACACAAGAAACACATAAATGATACTTCGCTGATAAATACACTATCAATATTACACATCGAAAACCACTAAATGTAATTTTTCGGATAATAAAAGAAAAATGACAAACTGAACGCTACAAATTCCCGCCAAAAAGTCCATATTTTATATTTATTTATTTTTGGTTTCTTCTCTCCGGCTTTCAAAAGCGCGGAGAAGGCAAAGGTGACTACGACCATACAGCCAGGTCTGACGTCTTTAAGCTTCCTTTAGTTTTTTGATTTATAATGCTAGTGCCGGTGCATTACAAATCTTTCTGAAGTTCTTGACAGCATTTGCAGCAGCTACATTTTGAGGTGGAACAACCAGTTGCTGTAGGGCGTCTATAAAACTGCACCCAGAGCAAGTTGGGTTCTCACGTCCTCCTTCGTTTTATTTTCTTGTTCTCCACATTGCTCACGTGCACTAGACGATTTTCTCCAAAATGCACCACTTCTTGAACAAAATCCTAGCAGAAAACAATGAAAAAAACAACAAAATAAAACTACGAATGCGAGTACCACAAATCCCGCCAAAAAACCAATCACAATTTAATTTATTTATTATTGTTTCTTTTTATTATTGCGGAAAAGGCAAAGGTATCTATGACCATACAGCCTTATTAGATCTGTGGGCTACTGTCACCAAAGAGTACATTATGACTTTCACTACGTTCTTTTTCGCCCATTTTTAGGGCAGGCTAAGGCTCATTGGCTATACCCCCTGGTCTTCAGTAATTTTTCCTACAGAATGTTACTTTTCCTTGATGGTCACTGTTTCTGTTTCTTCACACCATCTTAAAAATTGCATGTGTCAACCCTATTTTACTGTCTATAAACTAAGTTAACCTACACTATCCAGCAAAATGATAGCACTTTTGCTGAAGCTTACTTTTGTGGGACTCGAAACAAGAACCTACAATAATCCTCGAAAAAGTCGCAGCATCACAATTCTCTTCTTTAAAAATAGGCTGGAATGGTTTCTGGAAGGTCAAGTTCTTACAACTAATAAGTTTTTAGGAATTTTGATTGTCATTCTCCTCTCAACTGTCAAGCTATAATAACTCCCACCCTCCCTGTCTGTCGCAACCGCCAGATGGACAGTGACAGCCAGGGGTTCTGGGTGCGCTATTGTTTACTTTTATTGGATTTTTGTGAATTTAAATGGAATATTGTGTATTTCCATATAAAATATTAATCTAAATTAGAGTGCTTATAACATAAAAATAAAAGAACAATAATCCTTTACTTGTAATTTAGACCATTTAAGTAACAAAAAAAAGCCATAGTGTGAAGGACAGTTTACACAGAAAACCAGAAGTATAAGTTATTATATGTAATTAAAACAAATTATTACGTACCGTGGCATCGTTTTCACCACAAATCTTTTTCATAAACACAGAAACAACAACGTAAATTGTGCGCACATTCACTCGCGATTTGGTGTACGAGACATGAATTTTGAGTGAAGTTTCTCTGAATATTTTTGTACTGTAAGAGTGGCTAATGATTGGCCACAGAGGTAGACAACGTCACTCCCATTCATTTCCTAGCTTTCTATTGGTTCATAAGCAACTTTTGATTTAGTTTAGGCGCTAATTTGAACCGCCGCGCCGTAAATCGTTCCGCCTGGCGACCAGCGACAGACACAGGTTTTTTTATTATTTTGCCACCAGCCGGAATGCGACAGACGAGTGGGTCACAGGTGAGATACTAGTTACTTCGTAACTAATGTGTCTAATTACGGGTCACGGGTAGTGTTTGTTGACATTAAATCAGCTCACGATAATGTACCAATTTTGCAAAAAAATAAATACGAACGTTAAAATATGCCGAGTAGGTACTTATATTCGGCACTCGGCTTCTCTAACGTTAGTAATTTTTTTCGCAAAATCAGTAGATCTACCGTCATTTTGATCATAATTCAGAAATTTAAGTAAGCACTTACATACATGTAGTCTTGTACATAGGTTGTTTAACCTTTAAACATACATTAAATAGCTGCTTACAACATACGACATCTGCAAGACCTACTTTGGAAAACTGGAGCATCGCGACGCTGCATCGGCCAAATACATCGATAGCACACTAAGAAAAATAGTTATTGTGTACCTACATACTTTTAGTTTTGTATAAAAGGCTTCAGTTTTTAAATTAAATCAGATTCGACCAAGCTTCGACCATCACACTTCTTCGTCACTAGCTCTACCACAAGATCCCTTCGTTTGCCTCCGTGTACGCGTGTATAGTTGCCCTGCTCCTGCTAACTAGTGGCGACTGTACATTTTGGTCTTTCGTGTCGGATCCCGGAAGCAGCGACCTACAGACAGAGTACCAAACTCCGCGCAAATACAGTATACATCGATAGCACACTAAGAAAATGGTTTAATAGGTAGTAATACGTCAAATGAAAAGGCTTGTTGTAAGAATCTCTAAAATAGGTTAAATGCATAGATTACTATACGAGATTACTATAAGAGAATCAAAAGTCTCCTTTCTCACACACAGGAATAATAAAAATTTCTAAGTCCAGAATAAGTAGACCCCTATTTACCTAGAGCATAGTATATGTGTTGAGAGGTCTTGTTCTGTTGTTGATATAGTTTTGGTGCGGAGCCTGTATGTGCGACCCCAGTTGGCCAGTTTTGTCTAAAGCCAGTAGAAAAAAAAAATATTACGTTTGTAAACAAGTTTTTAAATTACATAAAAAAACGAAAAATGTAGCGGCCGTACGTAGCCCTGACTTTTATCTTCTATCTCCCCACCACGAATTTTAGAAGTTGACATCTTGGTTCGGGGTCTGGTAGGCACCTAGCTGGCACCCAGTTCAGATTTTTGTAGGACACATTCGGAACAGGAGAATTTAATTTCTGATTGGTGAATACAGATTGGTTACAGTTTGGTTGTCGAACGTATAGGATTTCGACGCCATTTTGTTTGTTCCGTCATTCCTTTTTTGAAATGTCATTTCTGGCCCGTTGTACGAAGTGTCCAGGGTCACAGATTACTAAATAGTTACTTCGTAACCAGGGTGGCCTACGACATGAATTCTTTCACTTCTCGCTACACATAAACAGTCATATATATCCCACCCAATGCATTTATTCTACCGATCGATAGACAAGAATGTTCAAGAAAACATTTTGTCCAAATACTGGTATAAGACGTTAGAACTAGTGTTCGCTACAGCGCTAAACATTGGTTATGTCGTCTAACCAAACCATTAAAACATGCAGCGCTATTTAGATCACCTATAGAGTATAGTTTTCTTGCAACCAAAACATCGTAAGCGCCATGAAATTAAATGGCACTTACTCGTTTCGTTCGACGTAGTGTAAACAACAAGCCGTTCCTATAGATTTTACACAGCAGAAGTAAGTAACACACAATTTGTAAGGTAGTTTGTGTTCAGGCAAATATTTCTACCTACCACCGGTTTCTTGGAACATCTGCGTGTTTTAGTCTATGATTACTATGATTAGATTTATTGTGACCTAGCATAACAAAGTAGATGAAAAATGGAACTTGCCAAAAATAATATATTTTCTATCGTGGTAAAATAACATTACGATTTACGATTAGGGATGCATCGATACGCCTTTTTGCCGATACGATACCGATACCGATACTCTTATAAAAATATCGGCGATACCGATACCGATACCGATACGCTTATTGAATTCAAAAAGGAAGGTAGAATAAATAAAACACAATTAATTAATAGTTTTAGTAATCAAAATTAACTTTATAAGATTTTTATATAAAAAACAAAGCATTCTTAAGTTTTGCGGGCAAAGGCGATTTCGCAAGTCTGTTTGAATAAGACCTGCGGTGGAAAATAGTCTCTCAGATGCGACAGATGCCTTGTTTGCAACGAAATAGATGGGACAACACGCGCGTTTACATTACATTTTTAAAGCGCGAAATTTGAAAAGTATCGTTGAATCTGCCATAAAAATATCGCCGGTACTGATATATCGGCAAACCCGAAGTATCGCCGATATATCGGTATCGGTATCGGATGCATCCCTAATTACGATATTATTAGCTATTTATTCACATGACCAACAAATAATTTTATAGTTTATAGTACTTGACAACGGAATTGTTGTTTACGTTCAGGTAGTAGGTACAATATACAGGTGTAACGTTTGTGTAGGTCCCGTTTACTGAGGGTTCTACTTCCCTCCATACTCAAATGCACAAAATCGGTCGATCAGCTGATCGTTTTGTATGAAGAGTAAAAAAAAATGTTTTCAGCAAAGTCGGAGAACAAAAGTTGTTCAATATGACCAATTTTGTTTCACCTGTATATCGATGTATAAACACAATAATTACAGCTTTATAGGTATCTAGGACACAACACACACAACCCGCTGCCACAGATTACTAAATAGTTACTTCGTACCGCTGCCTTTTTTTTCAAGTGGGTCTGCTGTAGGCATCTGGTAGGTAGGTATCTGTTAGTATTTCTTATGCACGCTCGCTGTATAGTAGCACAGTAGGTACAATAAAGAGTACTAGACGAAGTAACTAGTATCTCATCTGTGGCACAGATTACTAATTAGTTACTATCTGTGGTACTAGATAGTAGCCTACCTATACCTACCTATATTTACGAAGTAACTAAGTATCTCATCTGTGCCTATATTAAGGCTTGATGGTTTTGGAGTGCGTAGATTCGTTTTGATGTGACATAGGATAGGTATATCATATTATATATAATTACTTACATTTTACCCGACTGGTCAAGAAAGGCTGTCGGGTTTTTTCTAAAAGGGAAAAGAAACACTCAAAGGTAGAACCTAGGTACCAGTGACTTATTTAATTACTGGCGTACTAAGTAGGTATACCTATTTCACTGATTGATTTACCTCATAGTTACTACGCTACGTTAACAAATTATGTATCGATGCTACGCTACGTTACTTATTTTTAAGGTAATTACCTACCCCTACCTACCTATGTTGACTGCATAAAAAAATAAAAATAAATCTCGATAGAGTTGGTTTTGGTAAGAAACTAACTAATGTTTTTCACCATTGGACGCCTCGCCTCGCCGCTCGCCACCTCGCCAGTAAGCCGGCCTGCCTGCGTACGCTCCTGTCTTTACTATGCTCCTGTGGCTAGAGAGAAAGGCGACGTTGCCGCTCCGCGGTACAAAACAAGTGACGCAACGAGTTGAGGGCTGGTCATATGGCAGTTAATGGCAGAGAACGTTTGGAAACACGACGATATTATAGCTTCTCACGAAATCAAACCGTCAATGGGTAGGTACCTATGTACTTATTCAAAAAAACTAATGATGTATATTAAGTAGGTAAGTTATTTATTACTTAATTACTTACATACTTAATATAAATAAAGTACCTACCTAATAAATATCGTTGGTAGGTATTTGATTATTAAAAAAACCGACCAAGTGTGACTTGGGGTCACATAAACAGGGTTCCGCACGAAAACTTTACTACCAACAGAAGTAGACCTCTTAGTGCATACTTTGCTCTAGGTAAATAGGGGTCTACTTATTCTGGACTTTATTTTTTTAGTGGGAACGGAAGGACTTTAGATTTTCTCATAGGTTTTCCTACAATTTATGCAACCAACCTCATATACCTACTGTGATTTTTTCTAGTTTTAGGCCTAATAGTTTCGGAGATAGCGTCAATTTCGTCAATTGTCGCCGATTTTGTAAAACAACTTCAAAACTATGTATCGTAAAATTGTAAAAGAAATATATTTGAGATTCTCACAATAAGACCTTTTATTTGATATTTCACACGATATGAAAAAAAAAACAAAAAGTTGCAAAACCTTTTTCTTTTAATTTTCTAAAATTCCCAAAAGTAAAATTAATTTAATTACGTTACACTTCCGTCTTTGGGTCACTGGCTTACATATGTGTATCTAATTTCAACTCAACCAGTCCAGTAGTTTCGGAGCAAATTTTCTGTGACAGACGGACGGACGGACAGACAGACACGCGAGTTATCCTATAATGGTTCCATTTTTAGGTACTTTTTGAGGCACGTAACCCTAATAAAAAGGCTTAGCCTGATGCATAATCATCACATCAGCTCGTATGTACATATTATACCTAATATGACCCCACCGAAGGGCTCGCTCAAGCCTAGCCTGAATTAGGGCGATTGGGCCTAACTCGAACACGTGGGCGCCTGATGTGTTGAAATGAACTACAAAAAAACCGGCCAAGTGCGAGTCTGACTAGCACTCCGAGGGTTCCGTAGTTCCGTACCAACCACCACACCTCGTCACACATACAATCGTTTTTACATAGCATATGGACAATAATACCTATTCAGTATTCACATTACAAAGAAAAAACATCAATGCAGGCGACAAAAATATGCTTTCGTTGTCATTCGGACTCCTTAGCGCGAGTGCGACTCGCACTTGGCCGATTTTTATTATTTGTTTTACTTCAGTACCAGTACTATAATCACACCAAATTTCACTCTTGTATGTAAAATAATAATAATAAAAAAAAGGTTTTTTGTATATGAAGAGGTGACCCGTCTTATTTTTTCACTTCTTTCTTTCTTCTAATATTTAGTATTTATTGCCGCTATGCAACTGAGACACAAATTATGTGAAAATCTCAACTGTTTACCTATTACGATTCATGAAGTACAGCCCGCTTACGGACAGACAGACGTACCAACAAACGGACAGACGGACAGAGGGACAGACAGTGGAGGCTTAGCAATAGGGTCCCGTTGGTCACCCGTTGGGTGTACGGAACCCTAAAAACTAGGTGGCAAACAACTGCTCATTTATCATTATCATATCAGCTCATATACGTCCCCACCGAGGGGCTCGAGCCAATCCTGAATTAGGGCGATCGGGCCTCAGTCGATCACGCGGGCTATAGTAACATTATATATCATTGACGCGGGCCCAGTGCGGGTTTGGTAGAATTCACACACAACCTTCCGAGTTTCTTCGCAGGTGTGTGTAGGTTTCCTCACAATGTTTTCCTTCACCGTTAAAGCAATTAACTAAATCTTATTAAACATATCGACGCGACCGACGTCCCCAACGAATAATCTGGTAGGTGTCCAGAAAAATTACAGAAAAAATAAAAGTCGTTTAAAAATACATTTTCTTCAAATGTGATGACTTGATGAGATAAAACTAACAAGAATAAAGTGAATTTTATTAGACCTAGGTATCTAATTGTCAAAAAAAACACCTGTTAGGTACATTATTTGAAAGAAATTATGGTTGAAAAATAGTTTAATTTTTTATTTTTTCTGTAATTTTTCTGGACACCTACCAGATTATTCGTTGGGGACGTCGGTTTCTATGTGTGTTCGGGGATAAGTTCGTCGTTTATGAACCGATTTTTAGATGATTCTGTTTTGTTGGAAAGGAGATATCCCAAGGGTGGTACCATAATAAGAAAACCAGGATCTGATGATGGCATCCTAGAGAAATCGAGGGAAACCTTAGATTCCTGTTTGAAGTCGGTTTTTTTTGTTCAAAATTATACTGTTCTTGTATCATTGATCTCTTACAGTAATAATCGATTTCGAAATTATTTGTTTAAATTATGTCCAGCAGTGGACGCCCTTCGGCTGATATGATGATGATCATGATGTTTGATAAGTTGTAGTTGTAAGTACAGTAAGATGATTTTAACGATGATAGTATTCCATTGATTTTTTTCAAGAACAAAAATGCATCGGGTGATGGATGATGGAATTACGCAGATTACGGCTGAACTTCTGAAGTTGTTAAATTCCGTTATACCCCAGGGACAAACGCCTACGGCATGTCACAGATGTGTGGTGGTGTTCTTAAAAAACCGGACAAATGCGAGTCGGACTCGCCCAACGAGGGTTCCGTACAAATTTTTAGGTACCTACCTATATATACAAGTATAATATTTGAGCTGTTTGAGAGCTTCTAATCTCGTACAGGCTGACGTCTGGGCTACATTACATACGGTACACACATATGTCGGGCACACAGTTAAAAATGTCGTTTTCGTGTCGAGTTAGTCTGGCTCTTAGGTCTTTATCACTATGAAGATTTTAGTTCATATTTTATTTAAATAAATTACAAGCGACAGCAGCTTTATTAATAACTGCTTTCGGGGAATTTTCGGGGTGAAAAATAGATCTAGCTATGTCTCAACTCTGGGGAAACGCGTATTCACGAGCAAGGCTCGGTAGTCCAGGGTAACACGTTTATTGTCACTGCAAACACACACATCCTCGTAGATAATACTACATTACATATACATATAAAAAAAACTTAAGAAAATAAAAGAGCAAAATAAACAGAGAGAGAATATTAAATTTAAAAGAAGAATCGAACAAATAACAACAAAATAGTAGTACCTACCTATGAATTTGTATTAAAAATGATTAAAATAATAGAAGCGTCGGTGGCGTAATGGCTAGGACCGCCGCCTCCTGTCCGGGAGGTCGTGGTTCGAACCTGCCACGTATACCAATGTGATCTCGAATTAAGATTTCAATAAATGTACATTTATTCGACGCTCTTACGGTGATGGAAAACATCGTGAGGAAATCTGCACACGCCTGCGAAGAAACTCGCAGGTTGTGTGTGAAGTCGACCAACCCGGACTGGGCCCACGCGGTCGACTGCCCTAATTCAGGGTAGGCTCGAGCCCCTCGGTGGGGACGTATATGAGTTGATATGAATGAAAAAATAAAATGACTAATCGAAATCCTTTAGTGGATCAGAATCTATAGGTACCACTCGAATTATTATCTTAGCTTAGTCGGGCATAGGGTTCATTCATGTTACCACACACTCTATTCAACAATTTCTTTTTGACTTGATACCACAAAATTTCTATGGGAGGCTATCTGGTGGCCAATCTAACACAGTTACCATGTGCCTATTTAGGAAAGTTTTTACAGAGTTGGCAGTGTATTTTGGGTCACACATAATCGTGCTGGAATGTCTAAACTACCTGGAGATTATCGTTCGCGTATGGCAGCATACATTCTTCCGAGTAATCTGTTTATATTGGTATAGGTCCATGTTACCTTGTATCAGACTGGCAGGTCCCATGCCATAACCGGCAAAGCAACCCCACATTGTGATGTTTCCACCGCTATGGTTTACCATATTTTTTGTGTATTTTGTGTCGAAATCATTATTTGCAGGTCGGCGTACGTACTACGTACTACGTGAAAAAAGTATATTCTTTTATTGCTGTTCTGTCCAGTTTTCATAATTAATTGCAAACGCAACTCGGGCCTGTCTATGACATAATGTTAACATGGGTGCCTTTCTGGTTCATCTACCAAATAACTTTGCCTCCTCCAAACGTCTTCGAACGGTGCGCGCCGAGACTGTTTGAAGGTTATTCTCACCAAAATTTTCTTTTTTATCTGATTAGAGTCTTTAAATGGGTCCTGCTTAGCAAAGTGAACTATTCTTAAATCGTGTCGAGGAGATGTTTTTCTTGGTTTTCGTTTGCGAGGATTATTAGAAATATCTTTATGGGTATTATAATGTATCACAGCCTGGTACACCATCGTTTTAGAGCAACCCATATGATCTGCAATTTTTTTTAAAAGACCTGTTACGACCCCGCAACTTTATTATTTTGTCTCTAGTAGCAGTCACAAAATTAAATTTTATTTTATTTTTTCCAATGGTTTATGACGAATAATTGCAAAAAAAACTAACGGCGCAAACCTGCAATAAAAATATTTTCAAACTGATGAAAAAAAGAAAAAAATAATTTCGTTCTTAATTATTTGTCCAGCTAGGGTTCCTGCAAATAAATGAGTTCTTCTAATTAAATAAATAAACATGCACACTGTTTTGGCAATATTGTGATAGTGGTACTAAATAAAACAGGACAGTCATAGGTAGGTGGTGCATAGCAATTATATTCTACTTTAAATCATTTTTATAAAGTTATTTTACAATTTATTCTGGTAACAAAATTAAATTGGCCTCGTATCGTTCTTAATTATGTGACCACCACTGTATATCATTGCCTAATAGGTAGGCAAGTAGCACAGATTAATTAGGGTTCGAAATAATCAAGATAATTGTGGTTCCGCCGTGTCAACTTTGTAACTTTCAATCAGGGATACAATACTTAGATAAGTAGAAATGTAAAATGTTGTACTTTATTAAATCCTAATATTAATTGAACAAATTGTAACTTTTAAATAAGTAATTACCAGTACCTACCTGCCTAAGTGGAAAACGTATTTTTTCAGATTAAAATCATTTTAAAATCATATTCATTTACTTATTTATTGAGTAGTCAGGTAGGTACTTACTACTTACATGTTTTTTTACCACATTGAATAAATATACCTACCTTTTAGGAAAGCTATATTAATAAAATAGGAAATTTGATAACAATAACCATGAAATAAATTCAAATATAAGTATACGGTTTTCGTACATTTTTTTTTAATTGACTCACTCGAAAACCCTTAATTACGACCCCAACCCGCTTTATTATATCGTAGTGATGATTTTGCAAAAAAAAAGTTTATTCATTATTTCCAGTCTCGAATATTCATAGGTAATACGGTATTACCTACTCCAGACCTATAATACCTATTAGTTGAATGATTTTTTCGTACTTACTCGTATATTTTTTGTACCTACCTACTATGTAATACAAGCTTGATCTGAGTTTTCTTCCTTAGTAGTTCTCCCTAAAATTCCATTTATAGAAGCGAATCATTGATTTGTAATACTTACAAACGTGGTGTGCGACGTTGCCGCTCTTACGACGAAAACAGCTCTCTATTAACCTCTCGCTTTAACTAACGTATTTAGGTAGGTACAGCAAGCAATAACGCATTTTAATGCTATGAAAATAAAGATCTTTTTCGCGTAAACAATATCTGCAGTTACGACAATTTTAAACACTGTTGTTGATATAAACAGTAAACAGGCATACGTGACTAGATTTATTTAAGTATTCACTATAACATTCAGGGAGTAAATTCTTAGAACTTAAGTTTTATGACATCGGAATAAAGGTTAAAATTAAGTGTGTGGTAAAGTCATTTACGCCGTTTTTCCTTGGTAGCGTCGATAAGAACTACCCTTGCTATAGGATTTTATGAAGTTAAATATAGAGGCAGATATTATACGTGGTTCGGGAATCCGTAATAGGTAAGTATGTACTTTTGATTACCTACAAAATATTTTGAATCAGCCTTTGAATGAGGGAAGGTAAGTAGGTGTAACTTATTATTGTGAAAAAACAACGTAAGTCGGTACCAAACTATTGAGAAATAAAGGAAGGATTTCGTAGTTTTAACTGTATTGTGTGAACTAAGTTTTATTAAATCAATAATTAAAATTATCGATAGGTTTATTATTAGGTAATCATAATAACTGCATATCGCTATCGTGTTTAAATGCCATTGAATGAAAGTCGGCAAAGGTGGGGTTCTATAAGCGAGACAGATGCAGCAGGCGCCATCTATAGCAGACAAGTAGAAACTAAAATAATCAGGGAACACATTACGTATTGTGTGATGTACGTTGCTGGAGCAAGCTAGCAGAAAATACATAATTAAGACAATTTTACTAGATGGCGCTGCGAGAGAACTTTACAAAAATAAACTGTACGGCAGCCCGCACTAAACTTTCTCGACATATTTTTTTATTCAAAAATTGAATATTTAAAAAAAAATAATTTTGATGAATTCATTATGACTAAATATAATTATACTTATTAAATTAAATATTATATACTTCATTAATGTATCCAATCTCAGCTGGGATGCCTAGAAGAAATTGCTTAGAGCAATAAGGCCGCCTAAATTGTAAAATTTAAATTTTTACGATGTTTTTGTACTAAGTATATATTCTTTATTTTTTTTAATGTACAAAAAGCATATTTGATTGATTGATTGATTATTCGTACGTAACCAAATACAGGCTGTAAAAAAATGGTGTAGGATCCGTTAACTGGGGCTACGTTAGTACTAATATATATACGTATATTAGTACTAATATATATACGTATATTAGCACTAATATATATACTGTGACTGGGGGTTCTACTCATCATACTGAACAACTTTCCCCAAGGAACACATAGTCAACTCTCAAAAAAAAATTGGAGCCTCCATACTAAAAAGCATAAAATTGGTCGATGTGATGTGCTGATCGATTTGTATGAAGATTAAAAGTTTGTTTTGCGTTTTCAGCAAAGTCGAAGAACAAAAGTTGTTCAGTATGATGAGTAGAAGCCCCAGTTAACGGGACCTACCAATTTCGTTACATCCTGTATAGTTTTTCGTAAAATAAAATAAATAATTTGTATATTCACTTCAAGAACAAGAAGCCATCTATCATATAAGTTTCTTATATTATTTAGGAACATCTGGGCACAGTATATATATTAGTACTTAATCTGGGTGTGCAGACCCTATAGTATCTGTACTAGGCAGAGCCTGTGTTACAGAAACTAGACCCTTCCAAGCAAAGAACTTATTTATTACACTTGCTGTTGACAATAAGACTTGGTGCGTTTAGCTATCAGCGTAATATAATAATATATTGACACTTCCGAAATACTCACAAATGTTTGGAGGTATTGAATTTTCATGTATTTATGAAAATTCAATACCTCCAAACATTTGTGAGTATTTCGGAAGTGTCAATTTCATTTGTAGGAGAACCATACAAACACATTGTTTTCCAGACCAATGGGTATTACTAAGTAATAGAAAACATAAGCAACCACGACGTGCAAAGTTTCATCAAAATCCTAAGAGCCGATTTTGAGAAAAAAACAATTTAGTTTTGTTGTATGACAGCGACTCTTCGATTTGACGGTACAAGAAAACTTTTGATAATCCCTCGATGAAATAATTTAAATTGGTTCTAACTTTCGACCTACCTGTAACTTATGATCTGTTTGACTTCTTACACGCTTGCGATTTTGTGTGTCTAGTAATCGATCACCTAAAATTCCAATTATCATAAATATGTCTTTTACCATTTCTGAGATATTGACATTCGAAAATCACTATTTTTATGACTCACCCACTGACTCATCAAAAATTATAGACCACTTCCAGGTGACATAGAAACTTGAAATTTGGCACCCAGGTAGGTATTTGGACGTATACAAAGGGAAAATTCAAAAAGCGGCCAAGTGTGAGTCGTACTCGCTCACCTAGGGTTCCTTATTACCACTATTCATCAAAATATGTAGACCACTTCCAGGTGACTTAGAATCGAGGTAAGTTATTGGACGTATACCAAGGGAAAATTTAAAAATTGGTCAAGTGTGAGTCGTACTGCTGCACTGAGGGCTCCGTATCACCTTTACTGAGCAAAATATATAGGCCACTTCTAGGTAACTTATAAACTTGAAATTTGCCATCGAGGTAAGTTAATAAGCGTATACGAAGAAAAAAAAAACGAAAAACGGGCCAAGTGCGAGTCGGACTTGCGAAATTAGGGTTCCTTACCACTACTATTTGTCTATTTGGAACTACTTGCCTGCGTCAGTGTTTCCCGATTCCTATAGTTTGGGGATCATGAAGGCAAGAGTAAATAGGCATTATTTGAGTTTGCATGTACCATCCTCGACTGCCACTTATCATCAGGTGAGTTGCAGTCAAACGCACTCAAATTTATATTAAAAAGAAAAAAATAAATTAATTAAAGACTATTTCCAGGTGATTTAGAAACTGGCTTGCATTTAGGTAGGTTAATAGGCGTATACAAAGGAAAAAAAAACTGGCCAAGTGCGAGTCGGACCCAAAAAATTTGGGTTCCGCGCCACCACTACTCATTGGAATAATTATACATATAGACCACTTCCAGGTGTTTTTTTTAATATGAGATTTGGAATCGAAATAGGTTTATTGGGCGTATTGATTAAAAATTCAAAAAACTGGCTAAGTGCGACTAAGGCTTACGCACCGAGGGTTCGGTACCACCAAAAATATCTTATATGTATGTATACTACTTGAATAAGGATAGCAAATTAGTATTAGTACTTTACAAAAATTAATGATATCCCAACAAAACATAAATGTGAAATGGGGCCAATTTCTATATAACAAAATTACAGCGATCTAAATAGGTACCAAGTTCTATAGTGGTTCCTAAATCATAGCTACGGAACTTCAAATAGAAATATTTTAGACCTCCAAATAATAGAAAACGTACAACGGCTTTCAGTGGCTTAAAAATTTTTTATGTTCTATGTTACTAAATGGTGTAATGGTGTCTATATAGTAGAATAGATAATTATCACGGCCAAGTAGATTTTCTTAGTTTAGAAGAATTAGTCGACCAACTTAAGGTGTGCAGTTGGATTAAGAAAAAAAAAATGTTCTACTACCAACTGCAAATATAATTTTGTTTTTTAAAATATACATTTTTTTTAAAGACTACGGAACACTACTTTGCGCTAGTTCGACTCGCACTTGTCCGAGTTTTATAGACTTAGCCGGACGAATTTTTAGAATAGGGAAGCGTGGGGTACGTACTTACAACTTGACGAAAAAAATCAGCTAACATTAATAAAAATCAAGAACACTAATAGCAAAGCATATTTTCTAATAGTCAGGGACGTATGAGGGTCCAATTACTGTTATGTATGGTATATGGGTGGCGTACGTCGGTGGCGTAACGGCTAGGGCCGCCGCCTCCTGTCCGAGAAGTCGTGGTTCGAATCCTGCCACGTACCAATGTGATTTCTAATTTCGATTTCATATGTACGTTTATTCGACGCTCTTACGGTGAAGGAAAACATCGTGAGGAAACCTGTACACGCTTACGGAGAAACTTGCAGGTTGTGTGTGATGTCGACCAACCCACACTGTGCCCGCGTGGTGGGGCCCGATCGCTCTAATTCAGGGTAGGCTCGACCCCTCGGTGGGGACGTATATGAGCTGATATGATGATGGTATATGGGACAAGGACCGGACCTGATAAGGCGAAGCATTGATTGGAACAGGTGTCTGTGTTTTTTTCTTTACGTGTAAAAAGTAATGAAAATAACCACACTTTTGCACTTTTCCAATGTTTTTTTCTGTTTCAATTTAAATCTACAAATGGTTTTATAAAATCCAACTGGCATATTGAAGTGTATATTTAGACTAATCGACTATAATAATATAGAGGTTTAAATAAGTCTAGTTTGCCTGTAGAATGCAAATCTCTGTTTTAAAAGAGGTTTCTTTGATATATTTTTTTCTGATAAAAAAGTAAACAAATCGTGTTTCTGCAACTGACAAAATGAAGTCATTAAAATGAAGAAGTAAATAACACTTCCATATGTCTTGTAATCGCTGAGAAAAATCAAGATCCCTGCGACCAAAGTTTCTAATGCGACGCCTGACAACCCAGTTCGAGTTAACCTGAAACTAAAGCAGATGAAATGAAAAGTTCAGCAGACAGTTTGTTTCATAGAAAAGTAACCTTGCATCCTAATTATAATAATACCTAATGGAAAAGATAACATAAGAGGTAAATGCATGTTAGTTTTTTATGTTCTAAGTAAAAACCTTTTAGCGATTTATTTCGTATAATAAAATAACATTAATAATTTTAAAATTATCTCGGTATTGTGCTTTTGACAGGCACTGGTGGGACTTCGTCCTAATCTGTAGCCTTTACATTGTTCAGATCAAACCTTGTCGATTTAATCTTTACTGGGATAATGGCTGACTTCGACTTTTCTGGATCTAACTCCTCTGACTTAAGCATCTTTTGATCAACATTTTCGGCACCCAATTTTAACATATCCGCGTGTACCAGCACACTGTCCCTGGAATGTATTAGATAAGGCTGAGAGTTGATTTTTAAAGGTTCGTTGTTTATTTTCGAAGGATGCGAGGCTTCATAAGCAGCGCTGGTATTTGGTGATTGTAAACGAGCGGGACTTAATATGGGACAAATTCTTTCGCAATGAAAGCAATTGTACATGCCGACGGCTATACTGAAGAATCGCTGTTTCAGCTTCCACCACCACAGTCGCAGTCTGCTTGGAGTTGCTACAAACGTATCTGATTGGGAGAAGTCGGACCCTTCGTATTCAGGCGTTTCTGGAGGATCGTAGCATTCAAAAGGTGGTGGATTTTTCTCCGGAGGTGTTGGAGGCTCTTCCACCTCCTTAACAGGTTTTTGTAGGTCAACACATCTGGTTCTAGCAGGCCTCCTATCGGGGCAGGGTTCACACGAATCTTTGGGTTCACCATTTAGATTAGCTGCTTTGATCCGATTGTCATCGGGTAAAATTATTTGGATGACCTCTGATGTGTCTTCTGAGCGAGCAAGGGAAGCTTCGACCGATATTGGTTGCTTTAGAGACTGATTTAAATTTGGATACAGAGTGTCATTTACTCTTAAGGCCATAGAAGGCATAACCTGCAGGAGGCCATCGGGTATTATTTTAACAATTTCTACAACAGTTTCTCTTTCTTTACATTTTTCAGATTTTACTTTGTCTGATTTCGATTCTTTTTCTGCAAGCAAATTTAGTGTTTTGCTTTGCCCTGATTCGTCACTTGATGATTTTCTTGCATTGATATCGAAAGAATGATTAAACTGTGGGTCGAATTCTGCATTCTGATAACATTCATCGTCTTCTTCATCGGGATTATTAGCACACTTAAGATTATCTTCTAAAATATGTTTAATTTTTCTTAAGTTTTCAATTTGTGATTCCGTTGTTATTATTTTTCTGGTTACTGTAGCATTTACGTATAAGTCAGGTTTTTCTAGAAGGTTGTCACCTACATCGTAGTGAGTACCCTCCCCAGGGTTACGCAGATCATCCAATATGTCCAGCTTGCCTGGACTTATTCCTATAGGTTTCTTTTCATTGCTTTTATCAGTTGATAAAGTATTAATACAGGTTTCACCTCGTTGTAAGTCTTCTTTGTTCGTAGTTGAAGCATTTGATGCAGCTTTGTTTGAGAAATCATGCATATTAATATTTTCTTCCAGATCTTGTTCAGCATCGTTACTCCTTTGATCCAATTTATCGTTTTTTTGTGTTTGAGCAAGTTTTTTCAATTTGGGGTCATTAAATTTTTCTGTACTATTTAAATATTGGGCTGCAAAACTCTCAGTCTCTTTAGTTTCATTTTTTTGTTTTGTAGCTCCCGATGCTGGCCAGCTATCCTTTTTGTCGTTATTTTCAACTTTGCTAAAATGCGCTGTTTGATCGGATATATGTTTTGCAGACTGTGTCTGGAGAGATTCTTTAAGTGTGAAATCCTCATTATTATTAGCGTAATCCTCCTTTGGCTCATTTATCTTTAAAAGCACATTAGATTGCTTTTGAGTTCCTACTTCAGACCCGTCGTCTTTCATTTGATTATTAGTTTTATCTAGCAAATTCTTGGATTTTACCCTCAAATCTGTTGTATTATCGCATTTGCTATCTTCTGTTAGTATATCTATTGTTGAATCTCTAATAACTATGCAACTTTTACGTTTCTCATCATGTTCATCGATCACTTTTGGAAGTGAAATATCATCTTCACTTGAATAGAGCGGCTCATATGATTGTGACGTTTCATCAGTTAGATCTAAAATGTAAGATATTTCTGACAGATCTTCATAGATTTTGCACTGGTTATCGAATTTAGTGTCGCTTTCGTTTGACTGGTCGGACGCAGATTTTATAACTATCGGCGGATTGGCTTCAGTAGTGTTTTCTGAAGTGCATTTGTTGGATTCTTGGACGATTTCTCTGTTAGCTGGATGGGTTGGCTGTCTTGTATCATTAACTGGTAGATTTTGTGCTTCCAAGCCTTTCTGCAATCATTAAATTTTGTATGAGAACGTAGCCTGTAAGTCTAAACATACGAAAAATCATATTTTAAGACAGTCGAATGACCGAGACTTTAGTTGATGCCTTAATCTGCTTTGGTACTTACAGTTACTGGTGATCCGTAGCCTTAAACAAAAATAATTTCTAGAGGTTAATTAAGTACAAGATAGGCGTGTTATATTAGTGAAGTAGTGATTGAATAAGGTGATAAGAGGAATCTAAGAATATGAATAAGTAGGTAAGTAGGTACCTACTTAATATGCGACTTACTCTACCTACTCACCAGAGATACCAGACATGTGTTATGTTTCAAAAAACAATTTCTACTGTGTATTATTTACATTTGTGGAATTTGAGTTGCTTGTTATTTAAAAATTATAAATACATGTCGTGCGGTTTGTTTACAAATTTTTTCATGTGCTGCAAAGAGAATGTAATCATCTTACGGCGTCGTGGGAACTAAAAACGAGGGAGTTCTATCCATACTAAAGGCAAGAAAGTATGTATTCTTTCTACGAATCGTAATCGTATGAAATGTAGGCACAGGTGACGTACGTATGACGTGGCATAGGCCTACCATCACCTAAATCACAGACCCCGGACAAAAATTTCAAAAACCCCGGACATTTGAGTGAAACAAAACTTGACCCGGACGCACTTAAAAAAATTTACAATAAAATGAAAAAAATGTTATTATTATAATATAGTTTTTTTTATATGTAGAATATCAACTTACACCATTAACAATACAAATGAAACGATTAAATAACTAATTATTTATACACTATTCTTTAACTGAGAGGTATTCTGGTATGTAACATAAATAATTAGGAACCGCGCCGAATTTTTAACTATAACTTTAATAAAATTTTAAATCTGTTTTTCGTAGTCGGGTAATAATTCAATTTAACGGATTTCCCCTACCACAAAAAGTGTCCGGGTTTTACTCGGGGAAATCCGGGGAAATTCGGTCGGATGGCAGCCTTACGTAGGTAGGTATTTACATGGAGACGTAAATTCCGAAAGCGTTTAGTTGCTATATACTGCTATGGAGATTTCAGCGTGGTTTCAGTAGGTAAGTACCTAATATAATCGGAACGCGTACTAAGGCATGCAGCCGTGGCCGCGGTCAGATTGGTCTATAAAATTCTCTTTGGTGGTGGGTCTAATGACAGAACAGACTATATAAATAATAGGTTATCTTTGCTACTACTTTGTCTCTTTTGCACGAATGCCATCCCAAAGAATACTAGAGTACGTTCAGGCAACCAGTTTAAAAATCGTACTGGATAAAAATTCAACTGACAGGAACGTTAACCGTACGTTCAGACGCGTCCTTCGGCGAAAAATTCAACCAGTATAAATTTTAAACACCCCGTTCAGGCGCGCACCGGAAGTGAAGATTTCGACTAGGCAGTATAAGTTTTTGCTACCTCCAGACCAAGCTAAAATTTAACCTACTGTCAAATGTGACATTACTTATTGTGTTTGTTTTGTGTGCGAAAATCGTGATTCGTTTAAATTCAAATATTTTTTAAAGTTTTTAATGGTGTTTTTCATGAAAATGAATAGTTTGATGTTATCGATGATTGGTGTGTATGCATTTGTAATTAAGAAGGTAAGAAAAGACTTTATATTTGCTGTGACGGTAGTTATTTCCTAGATTTTATGTTACATTTTGGTTGTGGGCAGTTCCCTTTTTTTGTTTTCACATAAGCAGCTCTCTTATTAATCATATGTCCAATAACATACCGTACAACACAATAGATTTCAGGATTGAACAAAGAATATCAGATTAACTAGTGTAAAAAGGAGCATTACAGTAAACATGTCATATAAAACGGGTCCGCTTTCCAATCGTTTGGCATGTACCTATTAAGTAAAAATGAGGGTTGGGGGTGACAAAAAGGAGTGTTCTGAGCCCTACAATACCACTCCTCCTATTTTGCAGAAATAAATTATTCCCAACAGAGATATGCTATTCCCAATATATACATTTTGAGGTTATGTGTTAAAATATGTAATCTGCGGCACTAATATGAGGGTTTATGGATCCGGGGATGAGAACCACGCATTTTTACTGATCTGAAGCATTGTTATTACCAGGATGGGTTTGACTGTTATTTTTTTTATTATACACTATAGTGCGGCTATTATAGGAAGACCACTATGGCTTTACACTATTTAACTATTTTTTTAAATTACACATCGTGAATTCGCCGTGCATCGTTTTTGCGTTGTGCAAGTGGGCTATAAAACCGAACAAACTAGCCTTCATATTAAAAAAAATGTCTATTCCTTTTTCTCCTGAACTTACTCGGTGATTAATTGGTACTAACCAAAATTAACTTAAAAATCCCTTAATTGTACACAATATATTATTATAGAAGTCCCAAATTTGATACCTTACTAGCTAATGTGGAATGTGACTATAAATGAATATTTGACCAATATTAACTTGTTTGTATATATTTATCTGTTTTCTTTTTATGTGATGGCTGATTACTGAGTTATTGAATCTGTTCCGATTGATACTGACCCATACTGACTTACTTAAATGTACAAGAAACCTGCTTCCTTATGTGAGCACCCATACAGATCAACAATTAGCTCGAACTAGTTACTGTTGTCAATACTGTAGAAGTGTATAATAACTATTTTTTTACTTTCTAATGAATTTTTCTTTTGGTATTTCAGGGACAAAAAGTTGTGTTTATCCTGGATGAATTCAACATAGCAAGGCCTTCCACCATCTGTTTGCATCAAGTCCTCACATTATTAAGGCACATGGTCAGGAGCGGATTGGACAGCTTGGGAAAGATATCATCACTAGCCACATGGAAGGAAAGAGGAGTAGAGGATGTGTGCCTATGCGATGGGCGGTCAAGGAAATGACCAGGATAACACTGCATCAAGCGGCCCGGCGAGCTATAGTGGCATAATTGCTATCCTTCAAACATGAGGACACGACTGAGATGAAGAATTTAATTTTGGCTTTTTTTGCTAAGTTCCAACAGATTGTTGCCTGCTATTTTATTAAGGTATGTATTAAAGGTATGTATCAAAAACTTACGTACATACTTACCGATTGCTTTAACGGTGAAGGAAAACATTGTGAGGAAACCTGCACACGCCTGCGAAGAAACTCGAAGGTTGTGTGTGAAGTCGACCAACCCGCACTGGGCCCGCGTGGTCGACTAAGGCCTAATCGCCCTGATTCAGGGTAGGCTCGAGCCCCTCGGTGGGGACGGATATGAGCTGTAATGATGATGTATTAAATATTTTATAAACATGTTTTTTTTTTGTGGATTCATGTTTATATTTGAAACATGGTAGTGGGAAGTTACTGCATGCGAATAGCACAGGACTGGTTGTTATGGAAATCCTTTGGATAGGCTAAGTCTAGTAGTAGACGTCTTTGCAGCTGATATGATGATGATTTGATACAATATTATAGATTTTAGGGTTTCACACTAGGTAACAGGGCTGTTTTAATACTAAGCCTAAGCTGTCCTTACATGTCAGACAGACAGACGGATAGCTTAGGCTGTATATATGTAATTACTAGCTTTTCCCGCGGCTTTTCTCGCGTGGGCATAGTTTTTATGACTTTCTTTGAGCGTGAAAGGTGCGTGACTCGCAAGTGGCTTGCGAGCGTAGGCAAAGAATAAAGACTAAAAATGGCCAAGTGCATACCGGACCACGCGCAAAGTAGGGTTCCGTTATCTTTTCGAAAAAAATGTAGATTTTGAAAACAAAATTATTCTTGCAATTAAGTAGAACGTTTTGTAAGGAAAATCTATGATTTTTTATAAATCCCTGCACATCTTAAGTTGGTTGAATATTAATCCTACTTAAAGTCTACTTAGCCACAATAGTTTTCCTTTCAAATTGAATTAAATTATAACTTATTTTTAATTTTATTTCTAAATTTTAACCACAATATTTTTGAACAATCTATCCAACGACACTCCACACCATAGAATAGGCGAGAAAAAAAATCTACTTTTACGTGTACCCTTAATTATTTTTTTCCTTTTTTCGGCGTTATTTATATGTATACCCACGTGTAGTATTAAGAATATCTGAGTCAAACCGCAGACAGACGGACATGGCAAAACTATGAGGATTGACTACGGAACCCTAAAACAGCGTTTCTCAAGGGAATCAAAATGTATAGGGTATTTTCCATTGACCTAGAACTATGAAATTTGGCAAGTACTACCATATACTTGCCAAATTTCAAAGTTCTAGGTCAATTAAATCACAAAAAATATAATCTTTTTTATTTCATTTTTTTAGAATTGGTAAGCCCTTGGCATCATCTCACCTGATGGTAAGTGACGATGATGCCGAAGATGGAAGCGGGCTTACCAAGATTCCTCAATGCAATGGAAAACTGGCTATCTTATCTTCAAGCCGGAACACATCATGTTGTTAACACTAATGTTTGGAGGCAAGACTTAGATAAGATGGTGGTAGCTTGCCAGGCGGGCTTAGAAAATGCCCTACCACCAACCAAACCGAGTCTGACAAGTTGACCCCGCCGGAATCGAACCCGCGGCCTCCTGGTCTGAAGCGAATGGACTATCCATTACGCCACGGAGGCGGTTAAATCTATATTTGATCATATTTGGTCTATATTTGAAGTACGTAATCAATTATGCAAGGAACGGTGGTCCAAATTTTGAATTGAGTTAACCATGTCATGTGGGGTATTGATTGATTGAAAACACTTTATTGCACAACATAAGAGAGAAAAAAAAGATACAATGATTAAGGAAGGTATAGGTGGTCTTATCGCTAACAAGCGATCTCTTCCAGACAACCTTTAGGTGAAGGAAACATGAGAAATCATTATTGTAGGGTAGTAGTGGGCAATAAACAAATTCATAGAGAAAAAATAAAATAAAAATTTAAAAAATATCCATTCTTAAACCACGTAATACACGTAAATATATAAGTAAATATAAACGATATAAACTAAAATGCATATACATAAAACATAAATATACATAATACATACATATAAATAATACGTACATAACATATATAGTATAGTAAGGACATACATAACCAGATTAATGATGATGATATTGTATGAAAGGGCTTCATTGGCACAAGCTTGATCATATTTTTAATTATTTTTATGATGTATGTAGAATTTATTTATGACTAGGAATGGAAAAAAAATCCCCTTAGTAATATGTATAGGTAGGTACCTAATAGTTTTGGTGTATGTAGTACCTAACCCTGCTTAGTTCTTTTTTCAAAATTTTGTAATTAAACACAATCTTAAATAGCTACCTACCTACTTAAATGTTTTGTATCTATTGTTTTATACATAATTTTAATAGGATATTCAACAAACATAGGTCACATTTAGTTCACGTAGAAAGCAGAGAGTAAACGTTAATACAGCCCTAGATTCAATTACTTTGTATGTACAAATTTGTACGGAACCCTCGGTGGGCGAGTCCGACTCAAACTTGTCCGGTTTTTTTTTAGTTTTTAGGAACGGTTCGTTCCTATTCGACGAGAGCAAAGGGAGATATCTCCGCCAGGCGAGGTGGTATGCCTGGGGTCCGGCCGTGGACCAATCGTTGATGATCGGTATCTGTATATATACTCAGCGCTGAAGAAATTCTAATAGCGCGTTCTAGGTGTCGTATTTCTTTTGTTCTCTCGTCGCTTGTGTTAATTGTTCAGTGGCGGGTTACTGCAGTTGCCGCCACATCACTCCCCCTCCGAGACCGGAGGTCGATCCAATGAGAGCTGGCAGTCTAAGATCGCGGGTGCTGTCGACCTCGTTGAGTCGGGTCGATGTGCAGTGTGCCAGGTCGATGTCCACGGTGAGTCGGGATGAAGGCTGGCGTCAGGCGTCATGGCAAGGGAAGCAGGTGATGCGCGCAGAGTTAGCGTGTGGCTGCCGACAACTTGCTGGTGCCCGAAGGTGAAGGTAGCAGGCCAGGAAAGTCGACGTCTCGGGTTGCGATGGTCCTGATTTAACTTCAGTGCGATGTGACTGCTGTGTGCTGCTGAGGCTTGCTTTACCGGCTGGAGGCTTGATGATGGAGTATCACGTCGGGGTCACCAATTTAGGAACGGTTCGTTCCTATTCGACGAGAGCAAAGGGAGATATCTCCGCCAGGCGAGGTGGTATGCCTGGGGTCCGGCCGTGGACCAATCGTTGATGATCGGTATCTGTATATATACTCAGCGCTGAAGAAATTCTAATAGCGCGTTCTAGGTGTCGTATTTCTTTTGTTCTCTCGTCGCTTGTGTTAATTGTTCAGTGGCGGGTTACTGCAGTTGCCGCCACAAGTTTATTGCACAAAAAGAACAATTTTTCTATAAACAATTTTCATGAAATATTATCTTGATGTTTCAGATTTAACATCAGTTAATCAGCACAGGCTATGACATGGGTCAGGTCCCACTGAGGAAAAAAAACCAGGAGAACCCTCAAGTTGAAGGTATGTTAAAAATATCTTTAATCATAATAAAAGTAGGGCTGGAGTGGCAATTTTCGCCAGGCAGTACGCTCAGGTCCGTAATCTACCAAAGCGGTTGAGAGATGTGTCGTAGGTGACCAATAGAATTACGTTATTTACACATCTCTTAATTCAGCTTCAGTACACACAGCTCAAGCGGAGAGGAGATGTCTCATAAAACTGTATGGCGTGATCAAAGCGGGGCAATGTGCGCTGTATCTCTCGTAAGCTGGCGGCGAGTGGCGCGCAGCGGAAACGAGAGATGTGTGTGCGTCGCCGCTAGTCCCATTGTCCCATACTAGCGAGTAAGCTCGCCCATCACTCTAGCCAGCAGTAGCACACATCTCCGCTCCGCTCTAGCCAGCATACATCTCCGCTCAGCTGCCGTGGATACATCCCAGTCGCAACACCTCTCTTTTTGTCTGCCAATCTCCGCTTGGGTGGATACCGGGCCTTGACCGCGGCAGGTTGATTCGAAGATCAAAAAGTATGGGGCCACAATCCTCGTTCGGGTAGCAATATAAAGAAAAACATACTGTGTGACTATGTGCTGTATTGGCACAGTACAAAGAGTACTAGCAGTATTGGTTAGCATTTAGCTGTTAGGTTACGTTCGACTCCCACCCTCCACCCAGGATTGAACATACCTGTTACGTATTTAGTTGTATAATTAGTTCTGCGTCTAGAATTATCATATTAGCTCATATACGTAGAGCATCTATTGAAAATCTATTGAACCCGCGGCCTCCTGGTGTGAAGCGAATGGACTATCCATTACGCCACGGAGGCGGTTAAATCTATATTTGGTCTATATTTGAAGTACGTAATCAATTATGCAAGGAACGGTGGTCCAAATTTTGAATTGAGTTGACCATGTCATGTGGGGTATTGATTGATTGATTGATTGAAAACACTTTATTGCACAACATAAGAGAGAAAAAAAAGATACAATGATTAAGGAAGTTGTACATATAGGTGGTCTTATTGCTAACAAGCGATCTCTTCCAGACAACCTTTAGGTGAAGGAAACATGAGAAATCATTATTGTAGGGTAGTAGTGGGCAATAAACAAATTCATAGAGAAGAAATAAAATAAAAATTTAAAAAATATACATTCTTAAACCACGTAATACACGTAAATATATAAGTAAATATAAACGATATAAACTAAAATGCATATACATAAAACATAAATATAAATAATACATACATAACATAATATATGGTATAGTAAGGACATACATAACCAGATTAATGATGATGATATTGTATGAAAGGGCTTCATTGGCACAAGCTTGAACATATTTTTAGTTATTTTTATGATGTATAATAATATAGAATTTATTTATGACTAGGAATGGAAAAAAAATCCCCTTAGTAATATGTATAGGTAGGTACCTAATAGTTTTGGTGTATGTAGTACCTAACCCTGCTTAGTTCTTTTTTCAAAATTTTGTAATTAAACGCAATCTTAAATAGCTACCTACCTACTTAAATGTTTTGTATCTATTGTTTTATACATATTATATTTCAATAGGATATTCAACAAACATTGGTCACATTTAGTTCACATAGAAAGCAGAGAGTAAACGTTAATACAGCCCTAGATTCAATTACTTTGTATGTACAAATTTGTACGGAACCCTCGGTGGGCGAGTCCGACTCAAACTTGTCCGGTTTTTTTTAGTTTATTGCACAAAAAGAACAATTTTTCTATAAACAATTTTCATGAAATATTATCTTGACTGTTTCAGATTTAACATCAGTTAATCAGCACAGGCTATGACATGGGTCAGGTCCCACTGAGGAAAAAAACCAGGAGAACCCTTAAGTTGAAGGTATGTTCAAAATATCTTTAATCATAATAAAAGTAGGGCTGGAGTGGCAATTTTCGCCAGGCAGTACGCTCAGGTCCGTAATCTACCAAAGCGGTTGAGAGATGTGTCGTAGGTGACCAATAGAATTACGTTATTTACACATCTCTTAATTCAGCTTCAGTACACACAGCTCAAGCGGAGAGGAGATGTCTCATAAAACTGTATGGCGTGATCAAAGCGGGGCAATGTGCGCTGTATCTCTCGTAAGCTGGCGGCGAGTGGCGCGCAGCGGAAACGAGAGATGTGTGTGCGTCGCCGCTAGTCCCATTGTCCCATACTAGCGAGTAAGCTCGCCCATCACTCTAGCCAGCAGTAGCACACATCTCCGCTCCGCTCTAGCCAGCATACATCTCCGCTCAGCTGCCGTGGATACATCCCAGTCGCAACACCTCTCTTTTTGTCTGCCAATCTCCGCTTGGGTGGATACCGGGCCTTGACCGCGGCAGGTTGATTCGAAGATCAAAAAGTATGGGGCCACAATCCTCGTTCGGGTAGCAATATAAAGAAAAACATACTGTGTGACTATGTGCTGTATTGGCACAGTACAAAGAGTACTAGCAGTATTGGTTAGCATTTAGCTGTTAGGTTACGTTCGACTCCCACCCTCCACCCAGGATTGAACATACCCGTTAGGTATTTAGTTGTATAATTAGTTCCTAGAATTATCAGCTCATATGCAATGGAGAACTAATACGTCCCCACCGAGAGGCTCGAACCTACCCTGAAACAGGGCGATCGGGCCTCAGTCGACCACGCGGGCCCAGTGCGGGTTGGTCGACTTCACACACAACCTGCGAGTTTCTTCGCAGGCGTGTGCTGGTTTCCTCTCGATGTTGTCCTTTACCGTAAGAGCGTCGGATAAACGTACATCATCACATCAGCTCATATACGTCCCCACCGAGGGGCTCGAGCCTACCCTCAATTAGGGCGATCAGGCCATAGTCGACCACGCGGGCCCAGTGCGGGTTGGTATGAAATCTAAATTCGAAATCACATTGGTACTTGGCAGGTTTGAACCACGACCTCCCGGACAGGAGGCGGCGGCCCTAGCCATTACGCCACCGACGCTCACGTCTAGAATATGTATTCATAAATAATAAAAACCTAATACAATACATTTACTTTCTATAACACACAGTTTAATGTACACATGCAGATTGAAATTAGAAATAAAAGTAAGTGAGCATATTTTATTTCAATAATAAGTAGAACTTGCCTGTATGGGATCGAACCAGCAAAATGTGATAAATCTATATATATATATAAAAGAAAGTCGTGTTTTTGCATTTGTCTTCGTCGGGAATAGGATAATAAGTATTAAAATATGATTATTAATCAATAAAAAAAATATATCAGTCATAAAATAATTGGTTTTAGGGTAGGGTAGGATAGTGTCGTGTAGTATAGTGTAGGTGTTGTTTAGTTAGGGTAGTGTAGTGTAGGGTAGTGTAGTGTAGGGTAGTTTACGGTAGGGTGGTTTAGGGTAGGGTAGGGTAGTATAGTGTAGTGTAATGTATGGTGGAACGAAGTTCGCCGGGACAGCTAGTAAAAAATAAAAGAAATTTCACTCCCTGGAGACATTATTAAATTTTTAAAAATAAAATGAATCATCATTTACATTTTTGAAAAAATGCTTGCCTTATGCCTTATCTGGGAATCAAATTGGCAAATGTGAAAAAGAAAATAAATATCGTTCGTTTTATCTTATATATAAAAAATATATATAAAAATGAATCGCAAAATGTGTTGGTAAGCGCATAACTCGAGAACGGCTGGACCGATTTGGCTAATTCTTTTTTTGTCGAGTTCGTTATTGTCAGGAGAAGGTTCTTATGTAGGGTAGGGTAGGGTAGGGAAGGGTAGTGTAGTGTAGTGTAGTGTAGTGTAGTGTAGGGAAGGGTAGTGTAGTGTATGTAGGGTAGGGTAGTATAGGGTAGGGTAGTGTAATGTAGGGTAGTGTAGAGTAGTGTAGGGTAGGGTAGTGTAGTGTAGGGTAGGGTAGTGTAGTGTAGGGTGGGTTAGTGTAGTGTAGTGTAGGGTAGGGTAGTGTAATGTAAGGCGGTACGTAGTTCGCCGGGACAGCTAGTGCTTGTATAAAAAGAAAGGCCCTGATTCACTCAGTTAATGACTGACTCATCGTTTGCGTTTTGCGTCTTCGTTTATCATGCGAACGGCCAAGGAGTGGAATTCCCTTCCGGCGTCTGTATTCCCCGATTCGTACAATTTAGGAATCTTCAAGACGAGAGTGAATAGGCACTATTTGAGCTTGCGTGTTACATCCTCGGCTGCATCGGCACTTACCATCAGGTGAGGTGCAGCCAAACGTACTCAAATTCTTAATTAAAAAAAATCAAGCCGAAACGTATTTAGGGTTCTGTAGTCAACAAGGAACCCTTATTGTTTCGCCGTGCCTGTCTGTCCGCAGCAAAGCCCAGAGACTATTATTAGTACTAGAAAGCCATTATTTGGCATGGGTAAACATATTAATCACGCCGACAGTGTTAAAATAATTTTGAACAAACAAAGTTGTACAATATGTAAAGAGGGGGTGAATTTTCTTTCGTAGATGTACCCTCTCTTGTGGGGAATGGTGGAATAAGTCTTTCAATATTACTGAGGGTTTGCTTAAACCATTTTTGATTCAGGAATCTGTACTACGCTTTCCGGTGCGTGGTCGCCACTCGAGAATTTTACTGCCTCAACGGCAGGCAGGCCTCCCACTCGGTGGAACGATGACCTGGTGAAGGTGGCGGGAAGCCGCTGGATGCGGGCAACGCAGAACCGGTCGTCGTGGAGATCCTTGGGGGAGGCCTATGTCCAGCAGTGGACGTCCTTCGGCTGATATGATGATGATGATCTTCTATTCATAAATCAAATTTTTTATCAATTTAGCGAGCAAAACTTTTTTTTATAAGGCAAATTTTGAAAAATCTGAGAATTGTATGTTACTGTGTTTTAAAATTGGGCAGCCGCAGTTGGTCTCATTCTTCTGGATTGCAGTTAATCTTTGTCTGCTCGTTCAGGTGCCGAACCAGTCCCTCCAATTGTACTGAAGCTCTCGGACACCCAAAGCTGGTCGATGCTGTGCGAGGAGGTAACATCCATTCTGGCGCTTCATTTACCCGGTAGGCTGCTCTAAAACTGTCTGTCATCATATCAGCCGAAGGACGACCACTGCTGGACAAAGGCCTCCCCCAAGGATTTCCACGACAACCGGCTCTGCGCTGTCCGCATCTAGCGGCTTCTCGCAACCTTTACCAAGTTATCGGTCTACCAAGTGGGAGGCCTGTCTACGCTATGTTTTCCGGTGCGCGGTTACCACTAAAAAACTTTACTGCCCAAACGGCCATCTGATTTACGAGATATTTGTCACTTAAGTTCTCTTAAGGATCTCGTTGTTTCTGGTCCAACAACGCAGGGAAACTCCGACCACAGCGCACTCCATTGCCCTTTGGGTGTCTTTTAGCCGTCGTATGGGGCTCTAAAACCATCTGTCAAAACAAGCTTTTGTAAAACAAGCGTCAGTAGCTCAACGTTAACGACTCAATCCTCGTAACCATAGGTTTTAGTATATAATATCTATTCTGCTGGGGCGGACAATGTACCAATGTGTTTTTCAAAACTTATGTACATCTGGGTGGGTGGGTTCACCCAAAAAGGTGGGCACATATTGTCACGAAAGTGGGTTTCTAAAGGCTGTAAAGGACGCAGCTGATTAAGACCGAGGTAGCGGGATGAGTTTGACAGGTTTGAGGAGCGATGGAAAGAGGAGGCTCGGGACAAGGATGTATTACGTAACCGAAAAGATACCTTTGATCAGCAGTAGGTCAGTGGTGCCGATTCAGTGTAACACGATTTAACCTTTTACTAACTAACTTTATGCATTCTGTCCTTGTCTTTTTGAGACAGAAAAAAAAGACAGAATGCGTAAATTTAGTTTAGTCCTGTCAAATAATTTAAATGGTGTTACATAGCATCGACGCTAGTGTAGGTCAATAAGAACAACGTGGAACTACCTCCTAATTGCTAAAGCTGTAGTTTTACAGCTTGAAAAGGAAAAAGTTGTAAGGAAACCTACAAATCTGATTCCAGATACTGACAGCCCAAAAATGCAATGTTTTTCGGGTGTATGTCTCGTTTCTTTGGCTGAGCCTGTAACCCAAACGGCTTGATGGATTTTGGAGTGCGAGATGTTGTTAGATTCTTCCTAACCCTCTGAGTGACATAGCATATTTTTTTACCCACTTACCCAAAAAAGGAGGGCAAAGTTTTTGTGCAGTCGGGTTTGTAATTTTTAAATTACATTTGTTAGATTATTTAAATTACTAAATTGAATACTAATATATTACGTAATTTGCCGTAATGATTAGTTCTGTGGTTTAAGAGTCAATTTTTGGGAAATTTTGCGGCGTAATTATTAGTCCTTTTGCTTAACATCAGCAGGTCGCGGGTTCGCTTCCCGGCGGAATCTAACTTTGTAAGACTCTGTTTCGCTGGTGCTTTGTTTGGTTTGGTGAACATTTTTTAAGCTAATCATATCGCCTGGCAAGCTACCACCACCTTATGCAAGTCTACCCGCCAAAGCATCAACATTGATGTGTTCCGGCTTGAATATAAGATAGCCAGTTCCCTATTTTATTGGGGAATCTCGGTAAGCCCGCCTCTAACTTCGGCGTCCATCAAGACTAGATAATGCCAAGGGCTTTCCAATTGTGGATAAAAAACTTGTGAGTTTCAACCTAATTAACGCTACGTTTAAATTCCTATTTCAGAGCAAGGACTGCCGCTGATATCTGAACCAGTGTGCCCACAACACTTCAGGCAGCAACAACATTCGATAGGTTAGGTGCCTAGCCTTACTGCTTGTTTTTGTGAGGTAATATTAAATGATTTTGCATTAAAGTATTTTCCAATAAACATAATTGTCCCAATGTTAAGCATTGGGTCAATATACTTAATGATAAATTTTAATTCTGTTTTTATTTTTCTCTGTGTGATTTGTATTTCATTTATTAATTACTAACATAGTTTATTACATTTTTTCTGTACTAACAAAAATGGACTAAACTTGTCTGAAGGTATAAAGATTTATTTATTTATTATGAAAATTACTAACCATAATGCACTCATATAATGTTACCTAATAATTTTGTTATGACTATTTCGTCTTACGGGACTAGCAGAGGAACATAGGATTTAGAAGGGTATCCGCGACATCAATTCGTTAAACAATCCGATACGTTGTAGCCTATTAGTCACCTGACTTACTTTTAGGATTCCATAGCAAGTAACGAGATATATCACTAAGCCTGTGCAGTCATCTTTGTGTCTGACATTTAAAAGATTGTATCTTTTGAACTATGAATAGATAGCCAGCTACAATTACATAATTTACATAATATGTTATTATGGGGGTTTACCTAGGAAAAGAAACTAAAAATAAGGGTGTTAACTTATTAATACAAGAAACCTTTTTTTTACGTTTTTTTGTAATTGATTTATCTTAAAAACTGTAATACATGAGTGAAACTTACTAATCCTAAAGTAGAACAACAAATAACCGGCCAAATGTGACTCGTACTCGGAATAGGAGTCCGAACAGAATGAAAAAAAATACGTACAAGTGCGAGTAGCCCACCGCGGGTTCCGTACTAGTTCCGTACCAATTTGTAGGTATATATTATTATAAATCATAACAGTGCAAACTGTTAGGTGCTACATACACCGAAATTATTAGGCACCTAACTATACATATAAAAAAGGTAAGATTTTTTCTTAATTCTTCGTCATAAATCGAAAACTATACATCATAAAAATAATTAAAAATCTGTTTAGGCTTGCGCCAATGAAGCCGTTTCATACGAAACCCCACATGACACGGTTAACTCGAATCAAAATTTGGACCGCCGCCGTTCCTTGCAATTAAATACGTATTTTACGACTATATTTTTGTGATTTAATTACAAATGTATAGTTTTCAGATTTTTTCCTATAAGTACTTGTAGTATAAGACGGTATATTACTTACCAAATTTCATAGTTCTAGGTCAAAGGAAAATATCCCATTATTTTTTATTCCCTTGAGAGTGTCCAAATATACGTTACTAGTGGGTACCCGCGGCTTCGCCCGCACAGATCCCGATTTTGGCAGTTCCCGTGGGAATTTGCCAAAATCCTTTCTTAGCGGATGCCTACGTTATAATTGGCATCTGTGGCCAAATTTTAACCCGATCCGTCCAGTGGTTTGAGCTGTGCGTTGATATACCAGTCAGTCACCTTAATTAAACGGCCGTATCTTTTTTTTCGTTAACTTGGAAGTTTGTTTTTTTTCACAGCTTCAAAGCTTTTTCACAACTCTATACCTCCACGCGTTCTCGAGACCAAGGGTCTTGACTAGGGTTGCCAGAAAAATTCAAGAAGAATATAGGAGATTTCCATTTAGGGGGTCAAAAGAAAACAGTATCCAGTTAAAATATATAGTAGACTTTATTTTTTCATATTTTTGGGAACTTTGGGCCATTTTAATGAGTTTATTATTAATCGCTTTTTCCGCCGGGTAGGCCCAGTTAACTTTGATTCCCTATCTGTATCTTCTTCACTTCCACTTTCAGCATTTAAATCACTCATTTTGTAAGTATATTTCACATAAAAGAGGCGAACCGAACAATAAAGGTACAAAGAACTGGTGCTAGGACATCATACAGACAGATTGATATTTGACATTGACACTTGACAGTGACATGACATGACTCTTAAAAGTTGCGTTCAGAAACACTAACAATTTGATTTTTACTTATGATATGATCTGCTCAGTTTTATTTAGGATTTCGGGGTTCGTTTCTGAACGCGTGTTTTTTAACTCGATTTAAGTATGTATGACAGACACGTCGCTGTATGGCTAAAATATAGTAGATTTGTCTACTATATATTTTTTCAACAGTATATAGTATCTTGGCCCAAAATATAGTAAGATACTATATTATATAGTAGATCTGGCAACCCTAGTCTTGACAGACGGACAACGAAGTGATTCTATAAGGGCTCAGTTTTTTTCCTTTTGAGGTACGGAACCCGGTGGGCGAGTCCCACTCGTACTAGGCCAGTTTTTAAAAAGTTTTTCTGAACTCACAGAAGAGTGAGTTTTATTTCATAACTAGGTTTTACCCGGGCGACATAGTTTTTATTAGTACTATGTCACTTCCCATCCCCTCAACTATTTCTATGGAAAAAAATACGTCAATCCGTTGCTCCGTTGCAACGCTGACGTGCGCGAGAGTCGAAATGAGTTCCCCGGATCCCTCGGGAACTATGTTGGGCGATGCTAATTAGTATTCTATGTCATTTCCTATCCCCTCAACCAACTCTGTGCAAAAATTCACAAAAATGCGTTGTGATGTTGTATAATTAACCACCAAAGTCTTTTTTCAGTTCCCACAGGAATTGTATCGGAATATGCTATTTTCACGAGATAAAAAGTAGCTTATGTCCTTCTCTATGACACAGGCTACGTATATATCAAATTTCTTCAAGATTGTTTAAGGTGTTGAAGAGGTAACAAACAAACAACATTTTCACATTTATAATACAACTAGCTTTTGCCCGCGGCTTCACCCGCGTGGACATCGTTTTTGTGACTGTCTTAGAAGGTGCGCGGTGCGCATACATTTTCTCCAGATCCATCGGGAACTATGTCAGGATATGCTTATTAGTAAATCATGTCATTTCCCACCCCCTCAACCATCTCTAAGCAAAAAATATCGCACACAATATACGGAACAGTATCGGACTTTGCTATTTCCACTGGATAAAAAGCAGCCTATGTCCATGATATAGGCTATGTGTACACCAAATTTTGCCATGATTGGTTGAGGTTTTGAAGTGTGTTGAATTAGTATGTAAGGACTTCTTTTTGATGCGGTCGGAATGTCCCATCAAGAGCACCTGTATTTTTTAAATAGACATCTTATCACGTTATGTCATATACATACTTCCTTAAAATTAAGTACATTAGATTCATATTAGATACTACTTTTTATCATATAACATATATTACTTGTTAACTGCATTAGATAAGAGTAAATTGTTATTCTGTTCCGACAGTAATGCACTGCCGCTGTCTTAAATTTCAAGTACTTTAATCTGTATTCTGAGTTATTATACAACCTCCTACGATATTACCTCTATGTAATTCCATTAGATTATAATATAAATTGTTACTATTCTAACAGTTATATTCCATTATTGATTTTCAACTGAAATATCTATTGTAATAAAGTTGAGAATGCACTACTCAACCTTGTTGTTTTTTCTTGCTTTACTCGATCTAAACATATATCTAGTGGTCTCATCATATCAGCCGAAGGAAGTCCACTGCTGGACATAGGCCTCCCCTAAGGATCTCCACGACGACCAGTTCTACGCTGCCCGCATCCAGCGGCTTCCCGCGACCTTCACCAGGTCATCGGTCCACCGAGTGGGAGGCCTGCCTACACTACGCATTCCGGTGCGTGGTCGCCACTCGAGAACTTTACTGCCCCAACGGCCATCTGTTCTACGAGCAATGTGCCCCGCCCACTCCACTTAAGTTTAGCAATTCTGAGAGCTATGTCGGTTACTTTGGTCTAGTGGTCTAATTAATTTAAAACAGATAAATGCGCATATTATTGACCAACAGATGTAAAAAAATAACTAAGTATAGTCTTAAGCCCATGCACTTGCACAGGCCTCCAATGTTTTTACTTACTTTGGCCACTTACTTCGACATATCAGCTCAAAGACATCCACTGCTGGACAAACTTAGGCTCCCAAGGATTTTCACCACTACATCCTACCGCATCTAGCGGCGTCCCGCGACCATCACCAGATCTTCAGTCTACTGAGTGGAAGGACTTCCTACGTTAAGTCTTCTAGTGCGCGGTCGCCTCTCGAGAACTTTAGTACCCCAACAGCCATGTGTTAACGAGCTATGTTTTCCTCCCATCAACTTACTTAATTACACACCCAGACTTAACATATTTTTTTAATATATTTTGTACTTACCTTTCTTTATTTCATTTAACTCTCACTTACGATGGGTGGTTGTCATCATACTAGAAGAATACCTTTTTTTGCTGCTCGCTGACTGCTAAGATACAGGCTTTTTCTAGAAATGCCGCCATAGCAAAAGTTGTTTATTGTGATAGGCATTTTTCAATGTCCTCCGGAAATCCTTCGTACAAAAAGAAATGAAATCCCAACAAAAAAACTGTAAATATGTACCAAGTCTTGACCTGGGAGCACGGCAGTGCCCTCGCCAAGTCCAGCGTAAAGCAAGCACTGCCGTAATACCTTTTCTAGACCCATTTTGGCTAATTTTCGAGCCCCCAGTATCTTGACACTAGGTTCGTACAAGAAGAAATTAAATCCTATCAAACCATTCTGTAAAACTGTGGCAAGTTTCGATTAAGATTAGTGAAATGAAAAAAGGAGCCAAGTGTGAGTAAATAACTTGGCCGTTTATTAGTTTATAAGTAGTAAGTCTATATAGATATGTCAGAAAAAATGAATCATATAGATTGTTTCAATAATAAGCATAAGAAAAATAAAAGCATCTGTATATCTAACCAGACCTACTAGGTACTCTTTCAAAATATTTAACGACCAAGTCAATCACTTTCTCTTATTACACTTAGACTTGGTTCTTTTTTCATCTCACTACTCTTTATGGCCAAGTAATCTTACTTACGAGACTACACATTATTAACCGACTTCAAAAAAAGAGGAGGTTCTCAATTCGACTGTATGTTTCTTTTTGTGTGTGTTACGCGATATCTTTGCAGATTGTAAACTGATTTTCGAAATCGTTTTATTCGAAAGAGTATACTCTCGAGGTGGTCCCATTGTATCCAAATCAGGATCTGATGATAGGATCCTATGGAAATCGAGAGCAACTCTTAAATTTTATAGGCACATATTACGTGTTTCATATATTTCCTAAAGCTATTCAAGTATATGCATCTGGTAATCATCATTTCATGTTGATGAAGTGATGATGGAAGATATAACTCCTTAACGATTAGGATTGGAGAATAATTCTTTAAATATTATACGTAGATACATAGGTACATATAGACCAATAGTTATATTCTTTCAGGTTATTCAGGTGAGCTGATGATGGAAGGTTTGATTCCTTAACTTTTATGCTACTGAGATGATGATGGAAGCCACAGGACTCTGTATCGGTTTGGGTTTAACATTATTAGACAGATAGCAATACTTATCACTACAAATTAAATTAAAATTTTAAAAAACTAAAAATTAATTTAAAAAAGAAATTCACTCAAAGGTATGAAACAATATTTTTATATATAAATAAACTAACCAGACAATAACTAAATCAAAAGTATGAATCAAATTAGGGGCCTACAATTTTTTTGAGGTTGGTGCCAGCAAAGCCATTGAATCTAAAACATTTGATAGGTAAGCAGCTGTTTGCTAGTACTGACCTCAAAAAAAATTTTAGGCCCCTAATTTGATTCGTACCTACCTTTGTTTTCGTTATTGTTGGTTAATTTCATGTATTCATATATAAAAATATTATTTCATGCTTTTAAGTGAATTCCTTTTTAGTCTGTTTTTAGTTTTTAAGCACTTATTTTTTCAATAATATTTTTGCTGCATTTTTTTTCAAAACGGACATTTTCATTAAAATCTCAGTCAAATTTTAGACGATCACATAATCTTCTATTTACTTGTTCGTCACTCAAAGGTAAAAGTAAAGCGGCATTAAAATTGTTCTTTATAGAGCGGAAGATTCCTAGTAAGCCCACTCCCATTTTATAAATGATGCCAAGGGCTCATTAGATGTGAATAAAAAAAGGATGTTGGGTGTCATAGTCATCACTCATCAGTGACTGGAGAGCTACCTACATTCTAGCTTTATGAATATTCCTAGGTACTTCTTTGTGTTTAGATCCTGGCTGGCACACCTTGGGGTGCAGCTGCACTCTTCACATGCTCCAATGTGTTTATTGAACCATACAACACATCAGAAAAGTAGCTTTTTTGTGTGGTTTACCTATTTCTGGGCCAATACATAGGAACGTGTAAATGTTACAATTAGACAAACCTTATTTATATTTAGAACTCATTGGAAGATTTACCAAAATGCCTCTGAAGATAATTAACTAAAAATATTTTTTTAGGTATACATATAAAAATATACAACAGAGAGATACGGTACATGATTGATCTACTAAGAGTTCTTTTTTATCTGATGTAAAGAACCCTGATAATATTGATTATGATAAATAAATCTTCACTTTGGACCTTATCTATGAATTCATTAAGAGTAACGGATGTGCAGCAAACAACTGGTGGTAGCCCTTTTTACCTTTCCATGTATTCGTGGGGCTCAAAGAGCCGCTGAAGACATAGCTATAATTTAATGTGTCCATTTCTACAGTGGGTTGGAGCACACTTGCCGAGTGCTGCCTAGGCATGGGACTTCAGTGTAGTTACCAACCAAGAATTTTCTATTGGAGGGCACTTGAGCAGGCTGTATATTAAAAAACTTTTTTTTATATTAAAAACATTTTGCATTTAAAATCAATGAGGTTCTTCACTGGCATAAACTAAAATGTGAAAAATCAACACATTTTCTTCTTGATCGTCACTTTCTTTAGCGAATTCAGCAGTACTGAGCGTCATTAAATGTTTGTTTCCGTCCACACATTCAAAAACACGCCAGACAAAATCTCAGTTCCATTATAGCTGCATATTATCCACTGTGCTGTGTTGAAATACCGTCACTCACACTGTCTAGAAAAAATCAATTTATAAAAGGAAATAGGCACTTTAGAAGGTTAAGAGTCTCCTCAGAACATTCCATGGGAGTTACTTTACCTAAAAACGTCCAATAAGATGCCAAAAAGTCATTAATGTTTTGATGATAACACACAACATGTAGCAGTGCGAAATCATTCAAACATCCGGCACGCACAGCGACAAGAAAGAAAGGGATACTTCTAATATCGACGCTATTAATAGACCCGATCAACTCCGGCATTGTGCAATTCACGGCACAACAATAAATTAATCAAAAAACGACAGAAAACGTAATAATCACAACGCAGTTCAAAGTGAAGGAACTTTATATTGTAACAAAGAGTATAGAAATCGCTATACGATCTGTCAGTTTGACAAAACGAAGACATTTCTGAATCATTAGTTTAAAATTTCGTCGAATGTCGTTCAGAGCGTCCCTCCAGTATGATTTTTATCCAGTTCGATTTTTAAACTGGTTGTCTGAACATACCCCTAATGATTACAGATTTATATATTTCATCTGTGGTATTACTACTAGCCAATACTAAATAAACTGAAACATTGGTAGGAATAATAATGGATTGATATTTACAGTTTGTATGTTGGCGTATTTAGTATGTAGTGGAAACATACATAAATTCAAACCTAGTAACACAATGGCTCTGACAGTGGTAGTGGTTTTTCTGGCGGGATTTGTAGTTAACGCATTCGTAGTTTTATTTTATTGTTTTTGCATTGTTTTCTGCTAGAGTTTTGTTTCAAAAAATGGTGCGTGTTGAAGAAAATCGTCTGGTGCACGTGAACAATGTAGAGAACAACAAAATAAAATGAAGAAGGACCACAGATCACTACTATATGTTGAGAAGGACGTGAAGACCCGACTTGCACTGGGTGCAGTTTTATAGACGGCCTACTGTGACCGGGTGTTCCACCTCAGAATAAGGCTGTTGCAAATACTGTCAAGAACTCCAGAGAAGATTTGTAATGCACTGGCACTAGCATTTCAAATCAGAAAATAAATGAAGACAAAAAATGAATATTGTTCAAAGGGCTTGTACCCAGAGACGTTAATATATTCTTACCAACCAACGACAGTGGTAGCTAGCCGTCGTCATGAGACACTTTTGGACTTTTCTCAAGAATGGTTTACTACGTTATACAGGCTGTAACAAAATTGGAGTCGGAGCCGTTAACTGGGGGTTCTACTCTTCATACTAACCACTTTCCCCAAGGAACCCATAGTCAATTCTAAAAAAAAATAGGACCCACCATACAAAAATGCACAAAATTGGTCGATCAGCTGATCCATTTTTTTTTAAAAAGATTGAAAAGTTAAAATTTTCGTTTTCGATTTCAGAAAAGTCATAGAACAAAAGTTGTTCAGTATGATATTATGTAGAAGCCCCAGTCAAAGTATATAATATATTAGTACTAACGCAGATATTTTTTACCATAGATGGGTTATGCACTAACAAACCACATTTGAAAATCGAATCCATTTACACACACATTATAATAGGTACCTACCGAATGCTACTATGAAAAGAGATGCCAATTGGCATCTTTTTTGCTTCACTTTTAGGATACATGTAACCTATCTACCTCCCCTTATTTAAAGCATTATCTCTGTACTAACGTAGTGAAATATACTTTTTACCTAGTACTCTTTAATGTACTGTGTTTTTACAGAAGCAATGTAAGAAGTTTCTACATCTATGATTGTTCTTTATCCTAAAGCAATTCTTTTTAGAGTTATTGACATTCAAATTGTCAAAAACCTATCAATCAATTAAGTTGAGGCACCGGTGGAGAAGCGGAGAAACCCTTTTGCTAGATCAAATTTTTTGGGTAATCTTCTATTATTAATTATTATCTATAAAAATGAATTGCTGTTCGTTAGTCTCGCTAAAACTCGAGAACGGCTGGACCGATTTGGCTAATTTTGGTATTGAATTATTTGTATAGAAGGCGTTTTTTGAGCAGTTTGAAATAGATTTCTCAATATCCATGACACCATATATCGATCCTACCGCGCTGTCGTGCACCATGTTCGGCCTATATCTGGTATGCCAATGTTGGATCCCATCTCTTCAAATCACTGGAGCACTCTTTAGCGACACACCAACAGTTCTCGCTGTATAACAGTGACTGCGCCCGTCTTCAAACGTTGGCAGAATTTATTCTAAGTACACTCTTCGGGGGTTAGTGACATGTGAATTAGATCAGAATAATGAATTTCTGCACAAGAAATGCCCTATTTATATGACAGAACAGAACAGAAACAAAGTTAAAACAAATCGTCATTATTTTTTATTTATAATCAAAAAGAAATAAAAAAGTTTTACTCCTTCATTTCTTTGTAATGAAATAAACTTTAATTTAATTTTTATTTTAAAGGGATTGCTAAAATTTTTAAAAGTTATCGCTTTTTTATTAGCGACCCGTTTTCTTTGCCACAGTGTATACGACATAAATGACCGAATTTTTCTATTATTATTTGATACTAGCTTTTGCCCGCGGCTTCGCCCACGTGGACATAGCTTTTATGACTCTTTTTGAGGGTGAGTGGTGCGCGAGCCGCAATCAGCTCGCAAACGTGGACATGAGTTTTCTCCAGGTACCTCAGGAACTGTATCGGGCTATTCAGATTAGCAGTCTTTGTCACTTCCCACCCCCTCAACAAATTCTATACAAAAAATCACTTTAATCCGTTGCTCCGTTGCGACTAGGGCATGCAGAACCGGGTCCGGTTCCAATATTTCTCATTCCCGGTACTGGCTTACGAAAGAACCGGGAATCCCGGTACTCCCGGTTCCGAATATAGATTTTTTCTTTTTTAAAATTACTTCAATTTACTGCAAGTTTGTGTTTTGTAGAAGGTATATGGATGGATAAATAAAAGTGTATTTTAATCAAAACAAGTAATTTTTTTATTTTAATAATCAGCAATCACAGTAACAAAATTGAAAAATAATCATTTTTAAGATTTTTAACTTTACTTCGTTTGTTATAAAGTAAGTAACTATACGTATCAAGTAATTACTTCAGTAAATTATGTTCTTCTAAAAATATAAAATCAATCTACAGCCTTTTTGTTTTTTGTAATAATAATAAGACTAGGTAGCAACTACAGTACCTAACCACTTACTTAACAACTATTAATCACAGTAAGTCACATTGCTTAATAATATCTCTAAATCAACAGAAACAGTCTTCTAAGATGAAACAGTCATTCCAACATTGGAGAAAAAGAACCATAAAAATCTTACTAAATTAGAGATCGTAAATCTTTAAAGAATAATCAATAATCAACTCTTAGGGTGTATTTAATAATAATATTCAAAACCTCAATTATTTTCTTTTTTGTTCAAGGTAGTACGTTCTCAAAACACTAATAATATTTAAACTTTTGTCACTTAAAGAAGTGCGAAGTCTGTTGCAGATATAGCCGGCTGCAGAAAAAAATCTTTCGGGTTCCACGCTTGTGGGAGGTATTGAAGATAGATATTTATATGCCAAAGACAAATAATGGCCTCGGCTGCCACCATTTTCATATAATGCCATTTCTATCCTCACAGTCGTGTCAAGTAATCTAGATCTAACTAGATCAGTAACTAGTTTTTATAGGTTTTATACAAAAATACTGAGAAAACCTCGGAAATCCGCAGCGCGGCCGACCCCCGCTAGACTAGACCGGATGTACCTATCATATAGCAATATTTTTAATATTTTTTTTGCACTAAGCTATCTCTTTTTTTGTTTTGTATCATGTAATTACATTACCTAGCCATTAGAAAACAATCATTTTGAACTGTATTTATGTAGAATATCATCATCATCATCATATCAGCCGAAGGAAGTCCACTGCTGGACATAGGCCTCCCCCAAGGATCTCCACGACGACCGGTTCTGCGCTGCCCGCATCCAAATATAAATATAAATACAAATAATAAAAAAAAAATCGAATTAATCGTGTTCTATTTAATTTTATTGTGATAGAAGAAATCTAAAAAAAATATAATATAAAAGAAAATTTAATCAGCTTCCTAGGTAAACTAATTACTGAGTTTTTATAGGTTTTATACAAAAATACTGAGAAAACCTCCAAAATCCGCAGCGCAGCCGACCCCCGCTAGTCTAGACCGGAAGTAATTATCGTATGGGCGCCGTTGGGACCTTTGAACTGATCGCCAGAAGGGTTAACGAAACTAACGAATAATTCACTAACTTAAAAGTTGCAAAAAATTTGGAATAGATAACTATCTATTTATCATATTACATCATTTTTAAACCACATATTTATAAACTTACTCAGAGAGTTAGGAAACTCGCGCCTCTATTTAGAAATATTCGATCGGTGGCTGATTGTAAAATAGTTAAAATGTTGTACAACGCTCTCTGCAGATCAATCTTGAGCTATTGCATCTCTTCTTGGGGAGGTGTTTACAAAGCCAATCTTTTACAGATTGAAAGAGCTCAAAGATTAATCCTTAAAGTTGCTACGTTTAAAAACTATTATTATCCTACTGACATGCTTTACAAAGAGTGCCAAGTACTCACGGTTAGACAATTGTTCATTTATGAAGTAATCTTGTCTAGACATAAGTCTATTGCAGTTAATCTTGACCAACTTAAAACTAGACGAGTAGACATGATCTGTAGACTTCAATACTTTAGGACCACCATAGCTCAACAACATTTGTGTTTTCTGGGAAATTATTTGTATAACAAAATATCTAAAATCATGAAGATTAGTGACCTCAATGCTTACAGATGCAAAACTACGATCACTGCTTGGTTGCTGACTCTTGATTACTCGGAAACGGAAAAATTTATGCAAATAATATCATAGATGTTTAGTTACTTATTTTTGTTTCTCACACTCACACACACACACACATACACTATTACACACACAAACCTTATCAAATCTCTGTATTTTTTATATTTTTATTTTTCATTTCTTGTTTACTTTTTATTCTTACTTCGCTAAGCTTGTTTTGTTTCTTGTATTACCGAGGGTCAGGGCCTGGTGACCTATACTACAAGATTTACATCTTACTTTAGGCACCAGTCTCCCACCAACATATCTTTGTACATTATATATATTTTTCTTACTGTACCTGATGTATATGTTTGTGGGAAGAAATAAATTGTGATTATTATTATTATCATTTCATTTTAATTATTCGAACGAAAGTCCCTAAAACCCGACCCGATAGACATGAACTCTACTACTATAAATTGTATCATAAATAAAGATTTTGTGACGGTTAAAGTGTGTATTTTGTGTTCCGATTGTTGTTAAATGTATAATTCTAATAATAGTTACCGTAAAATCTAAAAATCTTATGTTACTACCTACTTTTTAGTTAGCTAAATGATACGAAGGTATACAATCACAGCTTAACAATTAACAGGAAAACCTTACCTTTTATGAAGACGTAGGAGGCTATTTATTCATGTGTACCTTATGCAGAGAGACACTACAATAACTACACCTGATAAATTCACTTCTTTTTAGCGAGTATAAACAAAACAGCGTCTACGTTGAATGCATTCGGCCGAGTGAATGAAGTGAAGATTCGTTAGAATAAAGTCAATCGCGGCTTCGCGGCGACGTCGAACGCACGATTTGACAACGTCGCGCTGCTGTGCTGTCGCGCTCGCGCTTCGTCCTGTCGTTTATAATTATAATAGTTTCAAAAATAAAATTTGAAAAAGAACCGGGAGTACCGGGACTTCTATGTTTCAGTACCGGTACTGTCCGTTGCTCATAGAACCGGGAATTCCCGGGATTTTTCGGAACCGGGATTTCCCGGGAGCATGCCCTAGTTGCGACGCTACCGACGTGCGCGAGCGTAGAAAACAGTTGTCCCCAGATCCCTCGGGGACTATGTCAGGATATACTTATTAGTAAATTATATCATTTTCCACCTCATCTCTGTGCTAAAAATCACACCAATCTATTTTTTCGTTACGATTTTATATAAAACGAACAAAGAGTATTGTTTTAGTTTCCTCAGGAACTGCATCGGGCTATGATAATTTCCACAGATTTCATTTCCAGTGATACAGGCTACCTGCATGCCAAATTTCATCAAGATTGATAGAGGTGTTGAAGTGTGAATAGGTAACAAACAAACAAACACATTTTCACATTTATAATATTAAGTAAGGATTTCTAAATCTTAAATAAAATATAGAGCGTCAGTGGCAAAACGGTTAGGGCCACTACCTCCAGTCCGGAAGGCCGTGGTTCGAATCCTGCCACTTATCAATATCTATACGAATATCGATTTCATACTGGTATGTACGTTTATCCGACGCTCTTACGGTGAGAAAAACATCGTGAGGAAACCTGCACACGCCTTCGAAGAAATTCGAAGCTTATGTGTGAAGTCTATCAACCCGCAATGGGCCCGCGTGATCGTCTAAGGCCAGATCGCTCTAACTCAGGGCAGGTTGAGCCCCTTGGTGGGGACGTATATAAACTGATATGATGAAATAACATATATACCTATATTATCAAAAAACTAATTCAAATCATTATAGGTATCAAATTAGTAATAAAATTTCCTAACAATATTAATATGGGTCAAATACTCGAGTCGTATCAGCTCCTAAGGAGCCCAAGACGCACTTCTCGTTGCCGCGCTGGATGGCAATAGACAACCTTAGCAGCAGGTACGACCTCACGTCACATCTCCTCACGTTTTAATACAACTTAAGCGCGTTTTATTATCCCTGCAGTGCCATCTATTGACATTCTGCTACTATGATTATAATGTTTGGTATGTGTAGCTAATATACAGGGTGTAACATAAAGGTGTGGTGATACTTTAAGGTGGGCTTGTACCCATCAAACTGAACAACTTTCTCTATGGAACCCATAGTCAAATCGCAAAAAAAAATTTGAACTTCCCATACTAAGTTGGCTGATCAGCTGATCGAGTTAGTATGGGAGAGCCAATTTTTTTTTTGCGATTTGACTATGGTTTCCATGGAGAAAGTTGTTCAGTTTGATGGGTACAAGCCCACCTTAAAGTATCACCACACCTTTATGTTACACCCTGTATAGAAAAAAGTACTCTATTGTTATTATTGTAAGTATCGATAGATAATTTCCCACGGGACCTCTTTAGTTTTCCGGGATAAAGAATACCCGACTATACAATGATGGTCAAAACACCCCATCCCAATGTAAAGGTTTCATATTGTTACGTTGAGTCATTCTAAAGATACAGTTTTTTGCATTCCTGTAGGAACCCTAATTTTTTTGGGATTCACAATGTCCCAGTTTTAGTTCGCGATAAGGGTATCAACGTGTAAAATTTGATTGTAATAGGTCAAGCCACTCATTTGCGTGGTGAGCCATTCTATAAATGAATACTTTTGATTTTCCCACGGGAACTCTTAAATTTTCTGGGATAAAAAGTATCCTATATGTTAACCCGGGCTATAAGGAACCACTATACAAAATTTCATCAAAATCGACCTGGTAGTTTTTGCGTGATGCGCGAACATACAGACAGACAGACAGACAGACAGACAGACAAAAATTCCAAAAGTTGTTGTTTTGGCCTCTGTATCGTTAGTAATGTCCACCACAGTTATTATTTTCCAAAAATATTTCATGTACAGACACGGCCCCGTTACAGTTTTATTATATTATAGATAGATAGATTAATTTCAACTGGCGTTGGTCTTGACAGACAGACAGACAGACAGACAGACAGACAGACGGACAGCGAAGTAGGTCGATACAGACCTTTTACTTTTCGGTGTTGACAAGAAACATCGTTGTAAAAGATTTTGGTGGTGGTCGATTGTCTTATCTACATTAGTCAAAAATAATAAAAAATGTATGTGTGAGTGTGGTGTGTGTATGTCCACTTCCTAAAATGACCACTTTGCAAGAGGACCACTTCCCAGAATAACCATTCCCGGATCGTCCACCTCCCGTACTGACTATTCTTAAACGACTATTCTTAAATGACCACTTCCCATAACGACCACTTCTCAAAATGCTTTACTCCCAAAATGACCACATTTGCGTAGGTATAACAAAAAAGAGCATATTTTACTATTGGTCGCTTAAATTTCATTGTCCAATTCTGTTGCGTTATCATAGAACATTTTTTCCATAAACCGTTGATTTCTTCTTCTGCGAAGCATTATATTACGCATGGGGGGAAGCCTCGCTTCGCGAGGCTTTTTGACTGTATTATCCATCAAACCTGACCGAACCTAATATCGCTCGCTTCGCTCGCTCATTTACAGTTTTTTACTCAGTAGCAAATGAGCGTGCGAAGCGAGCGATATTAGGTTCGGTCAGGTTCGTTTGATAATACAGTCAAAAAGCCTATGTGTGGCAAATAATAGTCAATATAATAGTAATTTTACCTGTTGCTGAAATGACTAGGAGGAATCCTAGCTCTTCTAAAATGGTGACCAAGTCTTATACCATTTAAATTACCTATGGCTTTTTATAAGTAGCCTAAAAAGTGGTAATTTTTGGAAGTAATCGTCATGGGAAGTGGACGATGTGGGAAGTAGTAAATCTGAGAAAGTGGTCATTAAGGGAAGTGGACGATCTGGGAATGGTTATTCTGGGAAGTGGTCCTGTTGCAAAGTGGTCATTTTAGGAAGTGGACATTATGGTCCGAAACTTATGTGCGTCTGTCTGGTGCTCTAGCGCCTAAGCAAATTAAAGGATTTCGGTAAAATTGAAAGAAAACGGCTGGAGATAAAAAATGCTCTAAGCCAAGCGATATTTTTTTATTCTCAGCCGTTTCTATTTCCAATTTTTCGTACTTTATTTAATTATTTTTATTTTACGATTTAAATAAAATCCTGTACATTCTGAGGTACCTACTTACATCACTATTATTTTTATAGCCACTGCGCGCCGTAGGTCTTTAATCCAGGAAAAATGTGGATAAGGTATACCTCCAATAGAACCCAATTTATTTTTCAATTTTTCATCAAATATGCACCTTTATTCTTTGATACTAAGTTCATTGTATATTAATATTATTTGATAGTCAGCGAAGGCTTCGCAAGAATTATGTATGCACAGCGTGGATGGAACGGTAAAAATGAAACAAGTGTTTTGTTATTATTTAAAAAAATATGTAAACGTAAAATATATAATGACAGTTAAATTCAATGATAAAAGTGCGAATGTCTAGTCGTCGTGGCGGTCGCTATATCAGTCTCCGCCGAATTCCACTGTATCGCCACGTATCGCGCCATATCACTGTAAACGTAATTAAAATAATTGTGTAAAAAAGCCGAAAATTTATCAATTATTTTTATTATATATGTATATATATATATACATATATATTTATCCTTTCTTATCTTTACAACTACCAGGTCAAAAATTTTCAAAAATTACAGTAAGTATATGAGGTTAAATGCGTATAAGTTATAGGAAAACCCATAAGAAATGCTAAAGTCTTTCCGTTCCCACAGGAAAAATGAAAACCCCAAAGCACAGATTACTAATTAGTTACTACGTAACAGATACTTCACTCAGTAGTAAATTTCCAATACCAACTGCTATAATAGCCTACTCCATCGCGTCAGCAACCGCAGTGCTTGCTTCACACCGCGCGATCGCAGGGCTGCCTCTTCGATAAAATTAAATTAACATAACTTTTTGTGTCTATGTTATTGAGAACTGAATATGTTTTGACTTATAGGTGGTAGTTTAAAATTGTATCATTTATATATATTTATATATATATATGAAATTTTGTGTGCATATCGGGTAGGCCTGAGAATAGGTTCTTATCTATTTTTCATACCCCTACGCGGGCGAAGCCGCGGGCAACATATATTTTTTTTTTATAAATTGGTTTTTATATTTTTTTTATCATTTGAAAATCGGTCTGTAAGTTCAGTTTCCACATACTATTTAAAACGTTTATTTCAACAACTTCTAGCAACTTTAGACCTATGGTCTCCGTACAATTTTTAGTTTGTATAGTGACATACAATCGAAATAACAAAAAAAAAATTTTAAGAAAAATATAATCATATCTCCGGAGTACATACTCCAGGACCTATAATTTTTTTATTTTTTAACACGCAATTTTTGTTTTCACTAAAATTGAGATCACGGTTCTTAAGAGCGCTTTGCTCTATCTCTTATAATTTAGAAATTCCTCATAGAAAAAATTCACCATGTATATTTTTTACAAATCGCATAAAACCGAATCACAAGCACAGATTACTAAATAGTTATGTCAAAAGTTTTTGTGTGCGCTAACAGCACGACAAGTTGAGACAGGTCGCCGCGCCTGCGACTCACATATTATCACAATTTTATTTTAATAAAAATAGCTTTTTAAACGTGTTAAAATAGTGTTTAAGGTAAGTATGACGTTTCTATGTAACAAAAAAATGAAAATCTGTGTTTGAAAGGCAAGCTACTGCCACAGTGTAATAAAGAGTACTAGCTATTGCTTAGTATACCTAGTATTAAAAATAATTTTAAAACGACAAAAAATAGTAATAGTTTATCACTTACCTTTCTTGATTGACAGGTAAATGGAAAAATTTTAGGTGTTTATCTCTTCTTTTGCTTGATTTGCACCCATCTACAGCACATAAGGCACCAGACGGCATCGTAGGTACGCGTACGAACGAACAAAACGATTTAAATTAAACTACGTGCGTGCCAGTGTTACCATGTCCAAAATCTGGGCAACGGTGATACTGCAAAAAAAATACGGTAGATTCTAACAAATTACGGCGATTGGGCTTGGAGAACAACGGTAAAAATAACGGTGAATTATTTTTAACAAAACAACCATTTTAGAGCTCAATTTGCTTTTTATTCGAAAATTTCAAAATACAAACCAAGGTAGTAAAGAACATTTGAGTGCAACAATCATACGAGAGCAATTATTTATAAAAATTAGTCTGAATTATCTGACTCTAAAAATAAAATCTCTTCATTTTTGTTATGGTTAATTGTTGGTGTAATGGTTTAATTTTTTGAGCATTTCATCATCAAGTTCAAAGTAATTAGTTTGTTGTTTTTTTTTGTTTCTATATCGTTCACCTTAGTGAACATACGTTCGCATTCAGCTTTGGAGTGCGGCAAAGACATCAATACAAGCATAAATTTCGGTAGTTGCGTAAAAATATTTCTGATTTCTTCGCCTTTATAACCTGACACGAAAACTTATCAGGAGGAGAATGTTTTCAATTGTTTTCCGGCTCTGATTTCGAGACCTTCCTGGATTACGGTAGTTATCGTCACCGTTGCCCACCTTCAACGGTAGGTGGTAAATTTTTGCTGAGTACGGTGCATTTACCGTAATTACGGTGCACATGGCAACACTGGTGCGTGCGCTTCGTTTGTGAAAACCGCACTGAATTGGGTCCGCAAACGGCCCGAGAACGCTGGGCCGGGCGGTAGGTAATTATAGCGCGCAAGTACATGGAGTGACGGAGGCCTGCCCAAAGTCAAGACCCAGGAGTTCCGGAGATAAGGAGGCACTGGACAATTTTCGCTTATTTTCTTAAATAGCTTCAAAAATATTTTTAACAAAATATATCTTTCATTTGATATGTCACACGATAGAGTCTGCAAAACTTTTTTTACAAAGTACCTATACTGTACTCGGAGGTCTTGTTCTGAACAAAATATATCTTTCATTTGATATGTCACACGATAGAGTCTGCAAAACTTTTTTTACAAAGTACCTATACTGTACTCCTCGGAGGTCTTGTTCTGGTGGTAGTAAAACATTTTGGTGCGGGAACCCCGGGTTGCACTTGGCCGGTTTTTTTGTATGTACACTCATAGGGTGGATCCGTTCATACAAGGTGTTAGCAATTTTAATAGTAATAATTATACATAATTATACCATGATTTCTGATCAGATTCTAATAATAGTAATCGGTGAAACCAGTGTCTCCCCGCAACGGGCCTCTTCGTTGGCTACCTAGTTTGCCTTTGACTTTTGACTGATGACAATAGATTTCGATTGTCTACTGTCAAGAGTTTACTAAGCCTACGCTGTCCGTCTGTCCGTGCAGCTACCTAGGTTGCCTTTGACTGATGACAATAGATTTCGATTGTCTACTGTCAAGAGTTTACTAAGCCTACGCTGTCCGTCTGTCCGTCCAACTGTGTATCTGTCTGTCAGAGCGGACTTTAGAAACTTAATTTTTCCTATAAGAACGGAAGGGCTTTAGATTTTCCTGTAATATAAGAGTTTAAAAGAAAAATAGTACTTTCTTTTTTGAGCAGTCGGGTAAACCGATTGATAGTTCCTCTCGCCACTTGCGCCGGCCAGGTCACTAAAACAGCAGTTAGTCCTATGTGGATCTACATTGGTTTCTGGTTCCCAAAACTCCTATTTTGGGCAAGATGACGGTCCATATGTGTTCACTTCGATATTTATTTCATCACTAACTTTTGCCAGCGGCTTCGCCCGCGTGATCATAGTTTCTATGACTGTCTTCGAGGGTGCGCATGTGGGGCAAACGGCTCGCGAGCGTGGAAAAAAGTAGCCTATATGTTAATTCAGGTCCTAATCTGTCTACCTACCAAACTTTGGTTGTGGCTAGGGATGCATCCGATACCGATA